>CP139507.1:111468933-112139123 GCA_021014915.2 Artemisia tridentata subsp. tridentata
ACCACTCAACCTGCACTATTTTGACAGATTAGAACAGATTAGTTCAGCACTTGTTTGGCTGAATTGCAGCCTGAGAATAATCACCTAAATAAGCTAAAATGCTAGATACCAGATTTTGAACCTCTAACCTCCTACTTGAACTACTTAAAATCCAAATAACAAGTTTTGAGCTTATCTAATTAAGCCAGAAAATTCAAAAGATCAGCAACCTCAAATCATATGCCTGCTGTGCAGACTTTAGACATCAGAAGAAAAAGTGGCGCAAAATGCTAAAACTCCTCTTGATGACTACTTAAGTGAATCTAAAAAAAAATATTTGCCGTAATGAAATTCCACAAAGCCTTTCTAACAAGCAGTACCAAGGTAAAAGCAACCTAAATCCTAATGCAATAAACTCTAAACTGATATCTAATCTAAAACTACAAAAGCAACCAAGGATAATGGACAATAATAAAAAAAACAATAGCAACAATAAGCAGCACTGGAAAACTTAATGAAATAAAACTTACACCTTATCCTAGCTTAAACGAAGTGATCTCATAACTCAGTTCTAACCCAGGCTTATAAGCCAATAACAATATACCCCATATCAGCTTCTATACCAGCTTATCCAATCAGCTTATCCACACACCTTAACTTGTTGAGTTTTTGTTTGACTTTTGTGAATTAACGAATTCAGAACAGAAATGGTCTTAAATATAGCTTTCAGTAGCTATGAAGTAAAATTTAAACTCAAAAGTTTTAGAAAACAGCTTATAAATAAGCTAACTTATTTATTATTATTATTTTTTATTTTTTTTTTAAATGATGATAAAAATATAACAATTATAATAACTAAAATAAAATAATGAGACAAGTAATTAAAACAAAGCTGAAATAAAATTTTTCATTAATCAAAATTAACGATTACAAAAAATAAAATTCTGATACAACCAAATTTAAATCGACTGAAATTTTAAATGACAATAAAACAATTAAAATTAAAACATTTCTAACAAAAAAATTACAAGCCCTCGAACGAGAAGTGATCCCCGCTATTTATAGGCCATGGCCGATCCTTCTCGAGTGTCCACGCTGGCGATCCGCGTGCACTTGAGCTAAAATCCACCCTTAGATTACATCTTGCTCACCAAGTCTTCATTTCCAGCCGCATGATCAAAAGTGGTGCGTGTTCGGTCCAATCAACAGCTGCCACGCGTCATTCTTGGTGTCAGTAGCTTCCTAGAAGTCCGTGCAATGACAATCTTACCCTTAATTGTGGTAATTTTGTTCGGTAATACTTAGGGTTCATCGGTAAATAGTGAAATCTGGGGAAGAGGGGTGAATATTGGGGATCGGTATTGTGAGAAAGAGATAAGTGAATGTGTTTTTATTTTTTTTCTTTTTGACTCTTTGACCGAGTGGGGTTTTATCTTTTGACCCGGGTATGTTTTGGTGTTTAGTTGGACTCGGGTTGAGGATTAGTTGTGTGGACCGGGTATAAGATAATTGGGGAGTGGGCTGGGTGATGTTTTTAAGGTTGGGCTTGTGGGTTTTATTGGGAAGGTTGGGCTTGGGTAAGATTTAGTTTGTGGATTGGATTTGGAATTTTTGTGGGTTTTTTATAATGTGTGATCCGGGTTAAATATTTTTAAATGGTTGAGGAATTTAAACATAGGGACTAAATGTGTATTTTCTGGATTCTCAAGGGACCATTACTGCCGTATTTTAAAAGATGATCCAAGGGCTCAATTTGACAACTTCTGATAGATGGAGGACCTCGGTTGACTTTTTGACCATAATTTCTTCCCGGCATCGGCTAAAAATAACACTTCCATATCTCGTGCTCGGTTTCCCGGTTCTTTGCTTGATTTTGTCCTTTTCTTCGATATCCGTGCCTGCATATGTAAAAACACAAAAACACAATATATTTGGCATTTTGGTCGGGTTTTTGGTCATTTTGGGTCCGGTTTTGGTCTAGAAATGGTATGTGTTTAAGCACATACCAAAATTCCCCCAGACTAAGCTATTGCAATGTCCTCATGCAATGTTATAAAAGCTCCCCATTTTTCCTTTTATTCTATTTTTGTATTTTCTTATATTCTCGTGACGGTTTTGTTGACAATCATTATCTAACGATAACTTTTAGGGTCACGGAGCAGGAAACACGACTCATAAAGAAGTGACCATACGGATAAAATTCGTCGTCCTCGATTTTTCACGAGTCCCCAAACTAAGCTTAAAAACGAAATCATTGTCATTTACAAGTTAGATTGCCAACACTACTCATTGATGCTAATTGTGGACTTCTCGTTCCCAAATTCCTATTTTCCTCTATTTATTTTATTTTTGGAGAGAAATGAATTTCTTCAAATTCTCGTTTCGATAATTTTTTTAAGCCGATAAAGATACATTAGTTTAGACGCTAAGTAGTTTCCAAATCTTCCCTCGAAAACCGTTGCATACAAAAATAAGGTCCACATCAAGGTCTCTGATTTAACACGATTTTGAGGATATCCCTTTTATTTGCGACCGAAACAACTCATCTACGAGTCCAGAGACGGAAGCCTTTATTAGGATACCTCGGAGTCGAAGTTTGGCATTTTTAACATTATTAAGCTCATATTATTATTGATCCTTGGCCCTTTATAACAATCACAACATCGGCTGCGAACCGGCAAGATGTGATAGTCTATTATGACCTTGGAATTTTTCCTCTGCCTTTATTAGAAGTCTACAACATCGGCTGCGAACCGGCAAGATGCAGAAAACTTTTTATGGCTTTGGATTATTATTATTCATTATTCATTATATATTTTGCCAAATCCCGAGTCCTACGGCTTTTATAACAATCCCAACATCGGTTGCGAGCTGGCAAGATGGAATAGTCTATTACACCGTAACACTGACAGTACCTTGATGTGTACCCAACTTTCATAAGCAAGGATTCTCTAAGGAAGAAATAAAAACTAATCATCGCCAAAACCAAAATAGCTTTAATTATTCCTATATTTCTATTTTTGAGTGAAACAAGCTTATGGGAACAAAAAGCCACAAGTAACTTCGATGAGCTCTAAAGAGAACCAACTACTCCACGTTTAGCAATCTAACTTATAAACAACTCTATCATTTCTCGTTCTTCGCAAATTTAAAATCTTAAATAATAAGATCCGCGAATGCTTAGCCTTATAATCAAGCCATGCATATATAAAGTCAAATACGGGAACTTGCAAATTCTTAAAAAGAATTCGCGTTTTCTAGCTCCTTGTGTAAAAGACTAGCACGAGCTTATGGATTATAAACGGTTAAGGGAACAAGCTAGGGCTCAACACGCCCGATCAAGTCAGAATTTTATTCCTACTCTCTCCAGCGGAAAGTCAACAAAATTGTCAAAACTTATTATATTTTTTGCAAAAATTTTTAAAATTTTTCTCATTTTTTTGGATTTTTCAATTTTTGGAGGAAAAACGGGGTTGCATGAGAAAACGGCAAAAATGCAAGGCAAAAATCAAATCGAAAGATTACCCCCCCCCCCCAGACTAAAACGAGACATTGTCCTCAATGTCTTAAAGGTAAGGGTTCTCCTACATAAATCTAAGGCCGTTTATTAATTATGCCAAAAGATAAATGTAAAACGATAAGATTTTAGGATATCGATAAGCAGCGAATGATGAAACTCGAGTAGCGTGAAGGAAACTACGAGCACGAGAGTCTTCATCATCGGGCATTCCTGGACACAGCACAGAAAACACGAAACACAAGATATGGAAGAGGGGATCCCTCCTCACGTTTTATTAGAAATAAGATAAGAAGATAGATGGATAAGCATGGGTTGCCTCCCACGAAGCGCTTGTTTTTGTTAACCGAGTCACATGAGCTTGACTCGACCCCGAATTTATTTGTCCTTGGGGGAGCAAGTGGAAAAGATAATCTCCATCGGACTTTCGTTCAAGATGTTTGGATAAACACTGAAGCACATGAAAGTTCCACTCCGATGAGATACCCGCGGTATTTTTAGAAAGAATAACTAGAAGTGGTAATACCGGGGTCAAAGGTAATATCCTCACTCCCGAAGGAGTGAAGGATGGGAGAAGGCACAACATATGTGATGAAGAGCATAAAGATGTGGAGGATGATCATAAGAAGCTCTTCATCATTAGCAGAAATTTTGTCAAAAGTCTCGGGCGGGAGGGTCGGGATTAAATCTTCATGAGAAGGTATGCCTCCCCCCAGACTAGAATCTTCCTCCGGATCAAAATAGAATTGATCGTAATCCGGAGGAGATATGCAATGAGTGAGTTCACCGGAGAACTCCTCATGAAGAGAATCAATCGTATGATCATTTGTGAGCTCAGGTCCCGTCACAGACTCATCACTCTCCTCCATCTGAATATCAAAGATTGGGTTATCAGAAATCTCATATTCGAACTCAAACAGAGGGTTGGTGATAGTTGTATTGAAGGTTTCGGGAACAAGGTCATCAAATCTCTTTGGTGGATTGATTTCAACTTCCTTCGGAGGGAGAGAAAGAGATGGTTCTTGGTCTAATAATTTTTCAAGAAGAATATCTCCCTCCGGATTAAGACAAGAATCATCAATTTCTGGTGAAATTGATTCATCTTTGAAGAATACCTCGAGCTCTTCCCGCAAGATCACACTTCCCTCAATCGGAGGAGAAGGATGGGAAGAGTCGGAATCAAGAATCTCGATGTGATAAACTTGTTCTGGAGGTGGGACAAGTGGTGTGCTCTTAGAGCTAGCAATTTCCACCGCTTCCGTTGTAGTCTCCGATTCGTCTTCATCATCGTCGTCAAGAATACTCTTAGAATTTGCAGCACAACACTCAAACCATTTGCTTGATCCAGGATTGATTTTCATAGCCTTGAGCTCAGCACGTTTTTCTGACATGCTCTTGACCGTGAATCTGGAAAGGTTGGGATCAATTCTTTTAGGAGCAATTACGGGATCGGATTTTTGATCAACCATAGCGACATTGCATTTGTCGGTTTGAGGTTTCGAGTTTGGATTAATATTGAACGTAACTTTTTCTTTATCGACCCGCAAAGTAATTTCTTCACCATAAACATCGATCAGAGCCCTCCCGGTCCTCAAGAATGATCTTCCTAGAATGAGAGGAACCCGGGGGTCGGCTTCGAAATCAACTACCACAAAGTCTGCAGGGAAATGGAACTGCCCCACCTTTACAAAGACATCCTCGGCTACACCTTTGGGAAGGGTTATGGACCGATCCGCATGCTCGAGGGTCATGCAAGTGGGGGTGAGATCGGGTAGAGACAATTTCTTCCAGATGGATAACGGCATTAGGTTGATACTCGCACCAAGATCGGCCAAGGCGTGGCATTCAACCTTTCCCGGAAATTCACATGGGATGAGAAATTTTCCGGGATCTCCGAGCTTTTCCGGAAGCTTTTTGAGAATTGCCGCGGAGCAGTTTTCGTTCACTGGAGTTTTTGTCATTTCAAATAATTTTTCTTTATTGCTCAACAAACTTTTGAGTGTGGAAGTGAATTTAGGCATCAAGAGCAAAGCATCCGCGAAGCTTATATCAAAATGTAATTCTTGGAATATTTGAAAGAATTTTTCCATTTGACTCGAAGCTTTGTCACGGAGCTTTTGATCACTCAATCTCGAAGGATATGGAAGATTGGTCTTAACGGGAGCTTCTTTAGGAGCTTTTTCTTTTGGTTCAACATTTTTCGGTTCAGATGGATGGACGACCGGAGGTTGGACGTCTTTGGTTCCTCCGTTGTTAGTAGGAGGTTCCGTGTCCTTGGTCACCTCGGTCTCACGGACGACTACCTTGGGAGGTAGAGAAGAAGGGGTAGTCGGAGCCGTGGGTCCATCATATGAAACACCGCTCCTAGTCGTGATCGCCTTAGCATCGCCCCTCGGGTTGGCGATCGTGTTACTTGGAAGAGTAGTAGTACCCGAACCCGAGGGTCGATCATTTAAACGTTTGTTCAATTCGGTTATCTGATTAATCATCATTCTATTCATTTCCTCTTGTTTCTTTTGTTGATGTTGACTTTGAAGAATGAATTGCTTTAATAACTCATCCGAGGGCGATGGGTTTGACACAAATCCTTGATTTTGATTATTTGGAAGATTTGGCCCTCGGTTGTTTTGAACAAAACCTTGGTTGTTTTGAAAATTTCCTTGATTAAAATTTCCTTGATTCGGGGCTTGGTTAAAATTCCCTTGGTTTTGATAAACTTGATTGCCCCGATTTTGATTTTGATTATTTGAAACATTACGGTTTTGCACTTGCTGATTTTGATTTGGTGGGAAACCGGGTGGTCCGAGAAAATTGTTAGAACGGTAGCTGAGGAGATTACGGTCTCCTTGAGGTTGGTAACCGTTACCACCTTGATTGAAATTTCCAGAAGCAGCATACACATTCTCTTGAGTGTAGCCACCGGAGGCTGGGCACTCGAAATATTGGTGAGGACCACCACATGTCTCACAACTATGGTTAACAACATTCACTTGATTGTTGTTGTTTTGAGTGGAAACCTGATTTTGATGAATTCTCAAAATAGCCGTAGACAAATCATTCATTTGTTTAGAAAGAGCGGCTATCTCGGAAGTAGAAGAATCAGTGCTAGATCTTGTTGACTCATTCCTCTCGGCAGAGGAATCCCAGAAATTATGGTGGGTGGTCATATTTTCAATGAGATCATAGCACTCTTCGGGTCGACGTTTCATAAACGTACCACCGGCAGCAGCATTAATCGTATCACGGTGTCGTAATGTCAAACCGTTATAGAAGGTATCTATAATAGTGACCAATAACATATTGTGGTTCGGACACCGATCAATCGATAACTTGTAGCGTTCCCATGCCTCAAACAATGATTCATCGGGAAGCTGACGGAAATTGCTAATCTCATTCCTTAATTTCGTCACCATCGACGGTGGGAAATATTTCGCCAAGAACTTCGTAACCATTTCGTCGAAACTACGAATGGAGTTCTTGGGAAGACGATCAAACCATGCGGTGGCATGATGCGTCAATGAATAAGGAAAGAGATATAGACGGAGGGCGTCATCGGAGACCCCATGTTGTTTCATACTTTGGGTGACGGTTATGAATTTATCAAGATGCTTGTTCGCATCATCACCCGGCAAGCCATGGAATTGGCACGAGTTTTGGACTTGTTGAATCATATGATGCTTAAGTCCAAAATCGGTGGCTTGAATATTGACGGGGGCAATCGGGCCACCACGTCCGTGCATTGTGGGTTGGCACAGCTCCTCCATCGTTCGGAGATCGGGAGCTGGCATGTGATTATCACCTCCCACCGGCGGGGGTTGATTGTGTGGTTCATCGGCCATTTCTTCAACGGTTGAGAAATGAACACGGTGATTGTGACGAATAATCCTCTCGGGATTTGATAGCGGTGAAAGAAGAGGGTGAGAAGTAGAAGATCGGGTGTGCATACACCAAAAAGAAAACAAAAATAAAAATCAAAAATCTTTTTGTATTTTTGGTTGGGAATTATTTTTGGCTTTTTTAATATATTGAAAAACAAAATACTTTATTTTCTTTTTGGTAACCGTTACGTTAACCGTAACCGTTTCCTTTAAAACTACGCGCAGCGTGGCGGGAAGGCAAAGGTAGCTCCGAAGATGCTTAAAAACCCGCCTTCTTCAGCTCGACAATTTAATGTCAAGCTTCCTTAAACCCCGTAATTAGGTTGTAGTAATAAAGTAATCCGATAACGATCAATTTCACGATTTGTTTTGTTGTTATTTCGGAATGGTTTACAACCGCCCTCCTTCAACGGAAGACCGAGGATTTATTATTAATGGTGAAAACACTTTAGGAAAAGTGTTTTTTAATTATTATATTTTTGTATTTTTTTATTTTTATGAAAACGAAAACTTCCGAGGAAGGGTCTTCAAAACACGATTCTTATGGCGAAACTCCAACTCTTTTCAAGCCTTCCCCGGCAACGGCGCCATTTTTTGATTTGTCGTTTTTAGTAGTATTTTTATTTTTCCAAGGGTAAAGGCAACGTATGCGTTTTCCCCGGGTCGTTTCCCAACGAAGGTCGAATATCGAGTTGTCGTTAACGTGTCGAATACGTGTGGTGAATGAGTGAAAAAGAGTGATTGATTTTTGATTTTATACTACGAACAATTAAATATGAAATAAAAACAACTAATTAAGCTAATTAAACAATTAAACTAAGCATGTAAATCTAAAAGCGAAAATTTGAATTTTAAAAAAAAACGTTATGCGACGAATTATAAAACGTAAATAAAAATGATTTTGTAAAATTTAAAACTTAAAATATATAAAAATAATTTTCCTATATTAAATTTGATAAAAGAAAATTTTTGGAAAAATAAAGATATTTTTTACTTTTTAATAAAAAATTTTTTTTTTTTTTTTTTTTTTTTTTGAATTAAAAACTAATTAATATAAACTTGATAAAGACAGGGACTAAAATTGCCAGAAAAACAAACTATTTTAATTCTAAAACTACCTAGATTCGATTTTAACTCCAATAGAAAATTGAGGGACCAGAAATGTCAATTTCAGAAACTAGGTTTATTTCTTTTCTTTTTGAATTGGTCCTAACAAGCTACTTTCAACAGCTTAAAACAAGCTCAAATCTCAACCAAATTTTAAAATAAAAGCTGTTTTGTAAAGCTTACCAAACAGAGATTATAAAAATCTAAAAAGCCCTATCACAAAATCTTAATTGCTAAGTTAATTTCGGCCTAGATCAGCAGTGAAAAACCACTCAAACCTGCACTATTTTGACAGATTAGAACAGATTAGTTCAGCACTTGTTTGGCTGAATTGCAGCCTGAGAATAAACACCTAAATAAGCTAAAATGCTAGATACCAGATTTTGAACCTCTAACCTCCTACTTTAACTACTTAAAATCCAAATAACAAGCTTTGAGCTTATCTAATTAAGCCAGAAAATTCACAAGATCAGCAACCTCAAAACATATGCCTGCTGTGCAGACTTTAGACATCAGAAGAAAAAGTGGCGCAAAATGCTAAAACTCCTCTTGTTGACTACTTAAGTGAATCTAAAAAAAATATTTGCCGAAATGAAATTCCACAAAGCCTTTCTAACAAGCAGTACCAAGGTAAAAGCAACCTAAATCCTAATGCAATAAACTCTAAACTGATATCTAATCTAAAACTACAAAAGCAACCAAGGATAATGGACAATAATAAAAAAAACAATAGCAACAATAAGCAGCACTGGAAAACTTAATGAAATAAAACTTACACCTTATCCTAGCTTAAACGAAGTGATCTCATAACTCAGTTCTAACCCAGGCTTATAAGCCAATAACAATATACCCCATATCAGCTTCTATACCAGCTTATCCAATCAGCTTATCCACACACCTTAACTTGTTGAGTTTTTGTTTGACTTTTGTGAATTAACGAATTCAGAACAGAAATGGTCTTAAATATAGCTTTCAGTAGCTATGAAGTAAAATTTAAACTCAAAAGTTTTAGAAAACAGCTTATAAATAAGCTAACTTATTTATTATTATTATTATTATTTTTTTTTTTTTAAATGATGATAAAAATATAACAATTATAATAACTAAAATAAAATAATGAGACAAGTAATTAAAACAAAGCTGAAATAAAATTTTTCATTAATCAAAATTAACGATTACAAAAAATAAAATTCTGATACAACCAAATTTAAATCGACTGAAATTTTAAATGACAATAAAACAATTAAAATTAAAACATTTCTAACAAAAAAATTACAAGCCCTCGAACGAGAAGTGATCCCCGCTATTTATAGGCCATGGCCGATCCTTCTCGAGTGTCCACGCTGGCGATCCGCGTGCACTTGAGCTAATATCCACCCTTAGATTACATCTTGCTCACCAAGTCTTCATTTCCAGCCGCATGATCAAAAGTGGTGCGTGTTCGGTCCAATCAACAGCTGCCACGCGTCATTCTTGGTGTCAGTAGCTTCCTAGAAGTCCGTGTAATGACAATCTTACCCTTAATTGTGGTAATTTTGTTCGGTAATACTTAGGGTTCATCGGTAAATAGTGAAATCTGGGGAAGAGGGGTGAATATTGGGGATCGGTATTGTGAGAAAGAGATAAGTGAATGTGTTTTTATTTTTTTTCTTTTTGACTCTTTGACCGAGTGGGGTTTTATCTTTTGACCCGGGTATGTTTTGGTGTTTAGTTGGACTCGGGTTGAGGATTAGTTGTGTGGACCGGGTATAAGATAATTGGGGAGTGGGCTGGGTGATGTTTTTAAGGTTGGGCTTGTGGGTTTTATTGGGAAGGTTGGGCTCGGGTAAGTTTTAATTTGTGGATTGGATTTGGAATTTTTGTGGGTTTTTTATAATGTGTAATCCGGGTTAAATATTTTTAAATGGTTAAGGAATTTAAACATAGGGTCTAAAATGTGTATTTTCTGGATTCTCAAGGGACCATTACTGCCGTATTTTAAAAGATGATCCAAGGGCTCAATTTGACAACTTCTGATAGATGGAGGACCTCGGTTGACTTTTTGACCATAATTTCTTCCCGGCATCGGCTATAAATAACACTTCCATATCTCGTGCTCGGTTTCCCGGTTCTTTGCTTGATTTTGTCCTTTTCTTCGATATCCGTGCCTGCATATGTAAAAACACAAAAACACAATATATTTGGCATTTTGGTCGGGTTTTTGGTCTTTTTGGGTCCGGTTTTGGTCTAGAAATGGTATGTGTTTAAGCACATACCACTAGGGATAGAGTTAAATTTGGGGCGCGGGTGAGGTTTGTGAGTATTTTATATTTATTGGACTGTGTTAGTTAAAACTTTGACCGGGTTTTTTTCATTTCGGGTTGGGTATAGGGTTATGGTGTGGGCTTGGTTGGTTTAAGGTAGGCTGGTGGGCTGGGTAGTGAATTTAAGTGGGTTGGATTTAGTTGTTGGGTGGGATTTGTTTTATGGATCCGGGTTTTGAAAGGATTTAAGGTTTAAGAGATTTTGATTCAAGGGACCATTTATGTAATTGCTGAAAATCAAGGGACTTATTTTGCCAATATTCCAAAGTTGATATAAGGGTGATTTTTGTCTTTTGGTGAGACTTTAAGGGTGGATTTTTACTTTTGACCAAACATGTCTCTCCCGGCTTCGGTTCTGAATCTTTTCCAAATCCCGTGCTCGTTTTCTCGGGTTTTCCGTGTCTGTTAATACAAATATCGTCTCAAAAACGTTATTTATATTCTAAGATCTTTTCTTAGTTTTGTTAATGACAAATAAAAGGAATATCTTTTAGCAAATAATAAATACTAGCTTAAGTCTCTTAAGTACACATTTTACACTTCACATAATAATCAAGAATTACAAGTTTGCTTATTTAGTAACTTGTTTCCTTTAAAGGAAACTTTAATTCTAAAATCATTCCATGACATCATTGCATACATCACATATAATATCTTTGTTAGATCTTGATATATCTTGTTTAGATTTACAAGTTACATAGTTGACATTTGAGGATCTTGGATGATTTGGTAAGATATGGAAGATTTGGAAAGATACACCAAATCCCTTAGCTGTCATCACCCACGGATCCAAGTCCAATGAAGGACGGATCCCTATTATGGGATCCGTGGGATCCGTCAGCTGGATATCAGCTTGCCTATAAATAGCAAGCTGATCATTTGGCTTTATCATCACTCATATAGCTTAAACACACATATTCATTCAGTACATATCTTACTAACATTATTCATAGTTGCATTTCATTTTGATCTTTCATTTTGTAGTAGAGAGATCAAGCTTTCAAGGATCTACAGAACCGTAATCCTTTAGTTGTATTACTGTGTGATATTGTAGTTTGTTTCACACATCATATCTATCATTTGTAATCAGTAAGTATGGTTAGTGCTTTAGTCCTCAAAGCACAAAGAGTGTAGGGAGTGGTTGTACCCTTGTAAAGAACTCGACATCTAGCTTAGTGTCGGTAAAGTAAATAGGCGACGTCAGGTTGGTTCTATCTTGTGAAAGAACCCGGTGTTTAGCTTAGTACCAGAAAAAAGAGTAAGCGACGTGTAAAGGTTTTCTCCGCCTAGAAAGGGAGTTTGTTTCTTAGTGAAAGATAAACTCTCGAGTTGGAAGCTCGGGGAGTGGAGTAGGGCAAGGAAGAGAGTCCTTGTAGCCGAACCACTATAAACAACAGTGTTGTGTGGTTTGATCTTTACTCTCTTTATCTTTTGTTTATATTGTATGATTATTTATTTGTGATTGTTTCCTTTGAATTAACATATAGTAGCAAAGCAAATAAAACTCTAAAAACGGTAAAAAACTATTCAACCCCCCTTCTAGTTTTCCACAATTGGCATCAGGAGCTACGTTACTTAAGATTTTTAAAATATATTGTATTTTAAAACTTAAAACGGTCCATGGATTTTGAAAACTTTAAAGAAGGGCAATCTATGCAGAGGCCACCTCTATTTGAACCAAATTGTTTTATTTATTGGAAAAATCGCTTTGAGACTTATGTGAAGTCAAAGGATATAGATCTATGGTATATAATAGTTGATGCTGATTACGAACCTATTAGTAATAATATTTCGGGTGGTCGAGATGAAGGAGCTTCTCTTACTCGTCACAGTGATGAGCAAAAGAAACTAATTGCCAAAAATAATGAAGCCAAAATGATGCTTTATAATGCCTTACCTAAGAAAGAATACGAAAGAGTTTTTATGTGTAAAACGGCTAAGGATATTTGGCAATCTCTTATTATCACACATCAAGGGAACTCACAAGTAAAAGATAACAAAATTGATCTTCTTGTCCAACAATACGAACAATTTGTTATCTCTGAAGATGAGACCATTGATTGTGCGTTTGCTAAGTTCAATACTATTATTACATCACTTAAAGCACTTGACGAATCTTTTTCTAGTAAGAATTTTGTCAGGAAATTTCTAAGAGCACTCCATCCAAAATGGAGAGCAAAGGTGACAGCTATTGAAGAATCTAAGGATCTCTCAAGCATGACACTGGATGAGCTCATAGGAAACCAAAAAGTTCACGAAATGATTATGGAAAAAGACTCGGAAATTGTCAAAGGCAAAAAGGAGAAGATAAAGTCTATTGCCTTGAAAGCCAAAGCCGAGTCAAGTGATGATGATGAATCTTGTTCAAACAGTGATGATGAAGAGTATGCCATGGCCGTGAGGGATTTCAAGAAATTCTTCAGGAGACGAGGAAAGTTTGTAAAACCACCTCGTGATGAAAAGAAATCCTCTCGGAAAGATCGTGACGATAAGAAAGGTAAGGTTGACAGGAAATGCTATAGATGTGGTGACTCCAGTCACTTAATAGGAGAATGTACGAAGCCTCCAAAGACCAAGTCTCAAAGAGCCTTCGTTAGTGGAGCTTGGAGCGATAGTGAAGGAGATGATGATGATGAGCCTAAGAACAACGAAATTGCTCTTATGGCTAATGACACAGAAGAGGTACATTCTGATTCATACTCCTCTATAGATGACGAAACCTTAGAAGTAGAATATAACAAACTGTGTGACGTCACTTTAAAAATCATAAACAAAAATAAATTTTTGAAAACAAAGACAACACTTTTAGAAAATGAAGTATTTTGGCTTAAAGAAAAAGCAATACGAATTGAAAAAGGTAAAGATAGTAAAGAAACGTGTATGTCTTGTCAAGAACTAAAACTTGAACTAGAAACCTTAAGAACCACACAGGAATAATTAATCAAACAAAATTCAAAGTTTAAAAAGTTTGATAAAAACATAAGTTGTGCAGACGAAATAATGAAAATGCAAAACCTACCTCATGATAAAACAGGACTAGGCTTTATGAAACTAGGAACCTTAAGTGACCATAAGGAACAGACTGTGAATAAAACTGTTTCAACCAAGTTAGACAGTCACGGATCCGACGGATCCAATAATTTGGATCCGCCAGTTGTACCCAAGGGATCCGTGGGTACTGAGGTTGAACAGAAGGTTCACAAAGTCGATCGTTCCGAGTTTGTTAAAGTTACTAAGAAACCTAACAGTAATATAACCAATAATAAACACAAAACAGCAGTATCTTTAGGAAGACTCAAGCTAGAAATGAATATAAAGTTAAAACGGATCAACAGAGACCTCAAATGAGTTTTCCCAAACACCCCTTTCCAAAGAGTATAGTTAATCCACAACACACTTATCAAAATAATTGGAACCAAAACATGCCTAGAAACTTTCATGGTCCTAATTATATGCCGTGGAACAATTGTCCACCATTTCAGTACATAAACCATGATAATGTCATGTTTAACCTAAACGGACCCATGAGATATTGGGGACCAAATGCTTGAGTCTTTTATGAACTTAGGTATGCTTGAAAGTTGATCTTGAACCTGATGAGTGGATCAAAGATAGTGGGTGCTCAAGACACATGACGGGAAACAAAAATCTTTTCTCAACCTAACAAGTGTATGACGGAGGTAATGTCACATTCGGTAGCAAGCTTAAAAGTAAAATCATCAGAAAAGGTACAATCTCTCATGACTCTCTATCTATTGATGATGTTGCTCATGTAGATAATTTAGGATTTAATTTACTTAGTATAAGTCAATTATGCCGCAAAAAGTATAACGTCCTTTTCAGTAAAAATGGAAGTAAAATACTTAAAGATGGCATAACCGTAGGAAAAGGTGTTTTAAAGAATAATGTCTATGTTATGAAATTAGATAAAACACCTAAAGATAAGTTATGTCTTACCTCCTTGGACGAAAACTCAACTCTATGGCATTGACGCTTAGGTCATGCTAATATGAGGCTTATTCAATCTTTTTCATCCAAAGAACTCGTTAGGAACCTACCCAAGTTGAAATGTGACCAACACTTTTGTGATGCTTGCAAAATTGGGAAACAAGTACATAATAGCTATAAGGCTAAAAACATGGTATCTACATCTAGATGCCTAGAATTATTACATATGGATTTGTTTGGCCCGTCGGCTATACAAAGTTATGGAGGAAATTTTTACACTTTAGTCATAGTAGATGATTACTCTAGATATACATGGACAAAATTTTTGAAAACTAAAAATGAGGCATTCGATAAATTTGAAATTCTAAGCAAGAAAATTCAAAATCAAATAGGAAGTAACATAGTATCTATTAGAACTGACCATGGTCGAGAATTTGACAATGAAATCCAATTTGGAAATTTTTGTGATAATAATGGAATAACTCATAATTTCTCGGCTCCTCGTACACCTCAATCTAATGGTGTAGTAGAACGTAAAAATAGAACAATTCAAGAAATGAGTAGAACTATGTAAAATGAACAAAACATACCTCAAAAGTTTTGGTGTCACGCTGTAGATACTTCCACATATATCCTAAATAGAGTTTTAATTAGACAATTTTTAAATAAAACTCCCTATGAAATTTATCGAGGCAAAAAGCCTACATTAGGATATTTTAGAGTTTTTGGAAGCAAGTGCTTCATTTTGAACACAAAGGATTATCTCACTAAGTTCGACCCAAATTCGTATGAAGGTGTATTTCTTGGGTACTCACAAAACAGTAAAGCATACATAGTATTAAACAAGGAAACATCAAGAGTCGAGGAATCGTTGAACGTAACATTCAACGAAAGTCCACCTCCCTCTAAGACATCACCTTTGGTAGATGATGACTTAGTTGAAAGTCAAATGGCTAATGATATAGAAAACATTGAAAATGACAATGAACCCGTAAAAGGAGAAATAGTCAATATTAAAGAAACTAAAAGTCATCCATTAGAAAACGTCATAGGAAAACTTAATGAAAGAACATTAAGATCCAAAGCTCAAAATGAAAGTAATTATTTTTGTTTTATTTCAACTGTTGAGCCTAAAAATATAAACGAGGCAATAAAAGATAAATCTTGGGTAATTGCTATGCAAGAAGAACTAAATCAATTTATTAGAAATGATGTTTGGACATTGGTCCCTCCACCTAAAAACCAAACCATAATCGGCACCAAATGGGTCTTTAGAAATAAAATGGATGAAAATGGTATTGTATCTAGAAATAAAGCTAGGCTAGTAGCTCAAGGCTACAATCAACAAGAACGGTATAGATTACGATGAAACTTTTGCACCCGTAGCTAGACTTGAGTCTATTAGGATATTACTTGCATATGCATGTGCACATGATTTTAAGTTATTTCAAATGGATGTCAAAAGTGCTTTCTTAAATGGTTTTATAAATGAAGAAGTATATGTTGCATAACCTCCCGGCTTTGCCGACTTTGAAAAACCAAATTATGTTTTCAAACTTAAGAAAGCTTTATACGGACTTAAGCAAGCACCAAAGGCTTGGTATGATCGACTTAAGACCTTCATAGTTGACCATAAGTATACCATGGGCCTAGTAGATAATACTCTCTTCACCAAGAAAAAGGGATCACATATTATCATAGTCCAGATATATGTGGATGACATTATATTCGGTTCAACTTGTCAAGAGTTATGTGACGATTTCTCAAAAATCATGCATGACGAGTTTGAAATGAGTATGATGGGGGAACTAAACTTTTTCTTAGGTCTCCAAATAAAACAATTAGAAGATGGGATATTCTTCAACCAATCAAAGTATATCAAAGATATGCTTAAGAAGTTTGGTCTTGAAGACTCAAAACCTATGAGAACACCTATGTCCTCCGAAACCAAACTCACAAAGGATGAAGAAAATGAATCCGTAGATAGCACTAAATATAGAGGAATGATTGGTAGTTTACTCTATCTTACGGCTAGTAGGCCTGACATTATGTTTAATGTTTGTCTATGTGCACGTTTTCAAGAAGATCCAAAAATCTCCCATCTTGAAGCTGTTAAACGGATATTTAGGTACATCAAAGGTACTACACACTTAGGATTATGGTATCCCAAAGGAACGGGTGTAGAAACCATAGTGTATACCGACTCAGATCATGCCGGTGACTATGTTGATAGGAAAAGCACTAGCGGTATTTGTACTTTTGTAGGATATTGTCTCACATCATGGTTCGCTAAGAAACAAACTGCCCTCGCAATCTCAACAACAGAGGCAGAGTATGTGTCTGCAGGAAAGGCGTGTCAACAAGCACTATGGATGAAACAAGCTCTCGTCGACTATGGAATTGAACTCAACAACATTCCCATTCTTTGCGACAACAAAGGTGCTATCGATCTAAGCAAAAATCCAGTCCAACACGCTAGAACCAAACATATTGAAATACGCCATCACTTCCTTCGCGACAATGTACAGAAGGGAATCATCTCAATTGAGAAAGTTTCCTCAGAGGACAACATTGCCGATATTCTCACAAAACCACTTAAACGAGAACCTTTCAACTATCTTAGACTTGGATTAGGATTAATGGAACCTAGTGATTAGGTAAAACATTAGTGTAAATATTAGTTTAACCACACTCGACACTAAACCAAAAATTGCGTTCTATTCCGCGGATCCAATCGATAACAAGGACGGATCCTTTGTTTTGGATCCGCCGGATCCGTCGCATGCACAGTCAAGTTTATTCTTAAATAAACAAGAACAAGTACTATTCATTCTTCACTCCAAAACATATCACCCTACTGTATTTGACACACACTCAATCTCCATCACAATTTAGACCATTTTCTTCCACAAATTTGTGCTTCTAACACCACTGTAAGTATTCTTATCATATTTATACTCCTGATCTGCGTCTAGGATTTCTATTTCATGCACAAAACCAAAACTTGGGGCATATGCATAATTCTTGAAAAAACATGAAGCATATTTACTGCATTATACTTAAAAACATGTTTTTCTTAGTTAGGAATTACATCTCATAGCACATTGTCTTAATTTAACAAAAACCCCATGAAAATTTTCTTACTAAAACCTTCTAACGACTAGGTAAAATGATCTTTTTGAACATTGTTCATAGAAATGCAAAAACGTTATCTTTTAGACTTCACTTGCATAATGTCTCTTGAATGCTAAAGGGAATACATAATTAATATGTATTTTCGGGTACATTCAACCGTAGCTACATTGAAATAGGAGCGTTTGGGTTATCTCTCATTTTTAACACGAAACTTGCATAAACTAAATTTTCATGCATCAAAAAGAGTCGAGATAACCGCACCTCCACATTGTCCCCATGTAGGCACACACTAGAAATTTTACACTTACTTTGATCATTTCAACTAAAACTATGTAACTTTTGTACTTAGGAAAATCATGTCTCCCGCAACCAACTACGATCACAAAAGAACCATTAACTACTTACCCGAAGTCCACAAAACAAAAGGTCTAACCAATGCCCAAATCAAAATTTTCAAAACTTTAGAGAAAAAGTATGTCCATGAGGGTAGAGTAGTAGATTCCTCGTTCTATGAAGGAACACAACTTAGGGAACACTTAGCCGCAATTCGATTTGATACTCTTTTGGATATAGATGAACCAATCGTTCCTAGGTTCATTCTTGAGTTCTATGCTAGTGTAGGTCTTAGTTCGTGTGACCAAGGTTACTTAAGTCTTCAGTTTACTTTAAATGGAAATCTTGTCAACATCCCTCTTGATCAATTTGGTGAGGTCTTGGGCATTCCAAACCAAGGGACATGTATTTACTCGGACAAATGGTCCTTAACAATCTTAGAATCCAATCTCGATAGGACGGCACCATATGTCACTCCTCTCGCATCAAAAGAATTGATTAGGGAACATCTCTTCATTCCTAAGAACAACCCCACAAGGATGTATCGTGGCCGCGAAGTTGCTAGAGATCCATTTGCAATGGAGCTCAATGAACTCAAACCCGAATTCAAGAAAATGGAAGAGGTCTTAAGGGCTAATGTGATGTGCACCATAGGAAACCGTGATCACATCAATGCTTGTTTGTGTCATATGATGTACAACATCTCTACTCGTCAACCCTTCAATCTTGCTTATTATGTTGCCAAAAGAATGTGTGACATTCCGGTTCAAAGCAAGATTGCAATGCCTTATGGAATGCTCTTAACCCGACTCTATAGAGCCTTTGCACCCGCCCGTCCAAACCCGTTAGGTTTTGTTCCGGAATACAATGAAATTGAACATACCTTCGTTCCTTTGAGTGACTTTAGGGTTAGTGTTGATAAAGGTAAATGTCCTCGTGTACCAACATCATCCTCATCATCTTCACTAGTTTGCCAAATTCTAGGATTCCTCCACCCGAATACTTGAGCCATCTTCCTCCAATTCAAAATGAATCCGCTGAGTATCGAAACATTAAAGGAATGGTGAAGAATCTTGGTCGTTGGATGATGAAATTGCACAAAGGTATGAAGAAGTTGAAGAAGAAGCTTAGTTGAAGGAGTGTTTGGATTTGAACAATGTTAGACTATGTGATGTTAAACTTCTATGTGTCTCGACTTTATCTGATAATACTTGTTATGTATGTGTAATAACTAACATTTGCAGGTAGATAACCCTCATGGTTATCAATTTTCCGGGTTATAGCCTATGTTTGGCATAACACCTAAAAAGGTAAGTTTCTAAGAACGGATTAAACTATGTTCAATCGTGTGTTAATATTATCATATTTGGTTGTTTTGCTATACATATTAGATGTTAAGTAAGGTCTAGGTGAATTTTCGGGTTTTCGTCAAAAAACGCAAAATATGACAAGTCTTCTATTTAGTTTTAGCAATTAGGATACGGATCCGACGGATCCAAAAACTTGGCTCCGCCAAGGCTTATCGTTGGTTCCGCCATCCGCCAACCTGCGGATTTGGCGGATCCCTTACTTTGGCTCTGCATTTGATACATCTTGGATCCGCAGGTTTCTCAGTAAGTTCCTAAAACTCTTTCGACTCATCCCGATTCTTAGATTTTAATTTCTAGTACCATATAGGACTCACTCAATGATCATAAATCATCTTAGAGGGATTTAGAAACTATTAGAAAACTAAGAACAAAATTTCCCACCAAAATTTAAATTTTTGAATTTTAGGTGTGAGTTACCAAACTGATACAAAGAAGGAACCCTTTTTAGGGATCCGTCAAATCCGTGGAAATATCAAATCATAAGATTTTCCACTATCTCCTTGTATTTACTACAAATCCACAACACATTACTCAACCCAAGCTAAATGGATTGACTTCCTTGATATGACCTGCACAAATTTTTGTTCCAAATCATTAGAAACCTACATTCTCTATTGGATTCACATCAAATCCAAACACACAGACTCACAAACCTTCTGTCTATAAATTAGTACTTTAGGATCTTCAATTCACATCACAACCATTTCTTCTCCTGTACATTTTAGCTATCATACTTCACCAAAAAGTCTCAATGACAAAATCAAACAACTCCTCCACATCTAAGCCACCAAAAAGGACAGCCCGTATTAGTGTGAAACCTTGTTGTTTCATCAACATCCACAATTCATCCTCTGAAGAATCATCACCACTAAACATATCCTCACCCATTTCTAGTGAAAACTTCCTTACATTATCCACTCCAACTCCCTCACATGTAGTCATAAAAACACCACCTCCTACCATTACTCCTGTAGCAACCAGACCACCACCCGCTCCCGCTCCATCACAGTCTGAGAAGTCTGCATCATCACCATCCTCACCAAAACTCCAACCCATGGAACTCTTTAGGACACCACCAACATCTCCACAACCATATCTTGAAGAGTTAGAAGATCTTCCACCTACATCAACCAATCCTCCACCAATAAGTCTTGAAAACTTAGAACCTATGCTATTTCATCCTCTCCATCCGGAGATTCATGGACCTCTATACCGTGAAGCACCACAAACTCATCCCCAAATACCACCACTATCACCAACTTCAACACTCATCGCCATAGATGAGGCGATGTGGAGCAACATTCCTCAAACACAAGAGGAGATAAGTGCGGAGTTAACACAACTCTATACTCTCTCGGGTATGGTTGACCATCGTCTTCATGAAACTATGGACATTCAAAACATCCTTATGAACTCTCTCTAAACACCACAACAACCATCCAACAATAACAACAACCAACCACCATCACCACCACCACCACAAAACTTGGAGCCTAGTCTTCCTCCCGGCTTTTCAAGTCATGATTGCGCACATTGTGAGAGAACGGCTCACTTGGCTCAAAGGACAAACATTTTGGTGCACGAGCTCCAAAATGAAATGAGGTTCATTTTGAACCACATTCTTGAGCGTTTAAACGCCATCTCTCATCCTCCTCAATAGGAGCTTTCTAGACTAGTTGTTAGGACCTTTTAGGTTGTTTGTTTAGGACCTTTTTATTTCTTTCTAGGATGTCTTTTTATTGTACTTGTAACATCATTTCATCATTGTGACTTTTGTCACAAAATTTTCAATATCTATGAATGTGATATTTTATGCTTATGAGTGATCAACATATTGCATATTATCATTATCATTGTGAACTAACATCCTTATATAGCCTATATTATACCTTGGTTATGATTGCTTTAGGTACAAATAATGATCAGACACTTACTTTGACTTTTTTAAGTCAAAACATATTGAAAGGCTTGTTTGGAAGAACACTTCACAAGCATTCTACTTCTTCATTGAAGTCATTCATTACTAACACTTCATTTGCAGCATATCATACCCTTCAAAGTATACGTTGGTACTCGAGAAATGAGGAGTATACATCGAGGGGGAGCATTTCATATTCTAACCGTTTGTTTTGTAGGTTCATGCATCATTTCCTTGATTACTCCATCTAGGGGGAGTATAAAACAAGGGGGAGCTTTAAAGTTCTCAAAATCGCATTCCGCTACGCTACTCTTTTTGTTTCGACAAAAAGGGGGAGAAAGGACTAAGTTTGCATTAACTGTGATTCATCACAGTACATACATTTTTACAAAACTTTTCTTTAATAAACAAACTTAATATATATTTTTAAGAACTTATGCTATATTTATTCTCTTGCTCAAAAATATACCTTATGTTTTGTCATCAACAAAAAGGGGGAGATTGTTAATACAAATATCGTCTCAAAAACGTTATTTATATTCTTCGATCTTTTCTTAGTTTTGTTAATGACAAATAAAAGGAATATCCTTTAGCAAATAATAAATACTAGCTTAAGTCTCTTAAGTACACATTTTACACTTCACATAATAATCAAGAATTACAAGTTTGCTTATTTAGTAACTTGTTTCCTTAAAAGGAAACTTTAATTCTAAAATCATTCCATGACATCATTGCATACATCACATATAATATCTTTGTTAGATCTTGATATATCTTGTTTAGATTTACAAGTTACATAGTTGACATTTGAGGATCTTGGATGATTTGGTAAGATATGGAAGATTTGGAAAGATACACCAAATCCCTTAGCTGTCATCACCCACGGATCCAAGTCCAATGAAGGACGGATCCCTATTATGGGATCCGTGGGATCCGTTAGCTGGATATCAGCTTGCCTATAAATAGCAAGCTGATCATTTGGCTTTATCATCACTCATATAGCTTAAACACACATATTCATTCAGTACATATCTTACTAACATCATTCATAGTTGCATTTCATTTTGATCTTTCATTTTGTAGTAGAGAGATCAAGCTTTCAAGGATCTACAGAACCGTAATCCTTTAGTTGCATTACTGTGTGATATTGTAGTTTGTTTCACACATCATATCTATCATTTGTAATCAGCAAGTGTGGTTAGTGCTTTAGTCCTCAAAGCACAAAGAGTGTAGGGAGTGGTTGTACCCTTGTAAAGAACTCGACATCTAGCTTAGTATCGGTAAAGTAAATAGGCGACGTCAGGTTGGTTCTACCTTGTGAAAGAACCCGGTGTTAGGCTTAGTACCAGAAAAAGGAGTAAGCGACGTGTAAAGGTTTTCTCCGCCTAGAAAGGGAGTTTGTTTCTTAGTGAAAGATAAACTCTCGAGTTGGAAGCTCGGGGAGTGGAGTAGGGCAAGGAAGAGAGTCCTTGTAGCCGAACCACTATAAACAACAGTGTTGTGTGGTTTGATCTTTCCTTTTTTTATCTTTTTTTTATATTGTGTGATTATTTATTTGTGATTGTTTCCTTTGAATTAACATATAGTAGCAAAGCAAATAAAACTCTAAAAACGGTAAAAACTATTCAACCCTCCTTCTAGTTTTCCACAGTGTCTTTTGTCGATTTTCTCGATATCCGTCCCTGCATATATAAAAACACAAAAACACAATATCTTTTGGCATTTTGGTCAGTTTTTGGTCTATTTGGGTCCGGTTTTGGTCAAATAAAAGCATGTGATTAAGCACATACCAGAGGACAAGAGCAACTTTAACCAGCATTCAACTAATTCACACTCACGGTTAACTAATATAACACCGGATTCCTATCTCAATGTTGCAAACGCAGATTTATCCTATGGTACTCTCAAATGTCATAATCTACCGAATTAACTTGGCTACCATTCAAATGTCACAATCTACCGAATTAAATTGGCTACCACTGACCTACCATGCGATAACCTAAACCTATGTAGCTAGGGCTGCTTGAATTATACCTTTTCACTAGTACTTAATACTTAATCCGCAAACTATCAAATTACACTTAATCCGCAAAGCATAAAACTGAAAAAATAATACGGATATGTAAACAACATACTGTCTCGGCTGTACGTCTCAGCTCTCGACTCTCGCTCTTAGGCTGTGGTCTCTCGGGCTGTACGTGGTCTCGAGCTGCGGTCTTGGGCTGTGGTCTCAGGCTCGGGCTATATAAAAAGAGAGCACATTATTATATCGGTTGCTTAAAATTAAAGAGGTAAAATTGTTGACGGCGACATGTCGTCGGAATACCAAAAGTTTTTTTTCTTTAAAAAAAAAGAAAAAAAAAAAGACCTCATTACCTTTGTCTCAGCTGTCTCAGCTCTCGGCTTTCGCTACTGTCTCGGCTGTATCCAAAAAAAAAAATCAAAAAATCAAAAAATTAACAAATGCTACATAAATTAACATTTACATTACATAAATTAATAAAAATCAAAAAAATTAGAAAAATTAAAAATACCTGCTTCAATATGGAAGAAAAAGTGGGGAAGAAGAGGAAGAATTAAACAAGAGAAGGGTTGAGTAAAGAATTAAACAAGATAAGAGGAGGGGAAGGAGAAGTGCTATAGTGTTGTGGTGGAGACTGTAGTGGTGGTGGTGTACGGTGTAGCAAATGTGGTGTTGTAGTGATGGTGTGGTGGTGGAGTACCACTAGTGGTGGTGGTGGTGGAGTACTGGTGGTGGTGGAGTTTACTTTTTAATCGTCGGCGAGAGTTGAGAGTATATGAGTCGCAATAATTGAGATATGTTTGACCATATCTGTTTTGTGTTTACTTTTTAATGGTCCCGACGACATGTCGACGTGTTGGGTTCGTAAATACCCAATTACCTTAAACAGGATTTGAACACAAATTAAGCCAAGTGTTTACCAACCGAGATCAATACAAGTCACTGAGTGAACAGTAATTCAGCGAGTCATCTTCAGGAAGCTTAAGACGAATTAAAGATGAAGGATTCACTCCTCAGGAAGGCGGTACTCCCTGAGCGTGACTTAAGCCAAAGAAGAAGATGATGGGTTCAGTGAGTACTGACAAGAGCTCACAAAACCCCTCAGTCTCCTCAACAACAATGAAGACTGATGACTAAAGACTGAAGACCAAGACTGAATCTATAGCCTGAAAGAAAGGCGGGATCGAGCGGGAAAGTTTAAAGGAGATAAGGATGAGTCTTATCGCCGCCAAAGTAAACTTACCAAATATGGCTTAAAGATGTGAAGTGTCATAACTGACAATTGGAAAGCTTCTTTAAGGTCATCCCTAAATAGATTCTTGGAACTGACAAAAGACTGTAGTGCTTTTGTCAGACTAGACTAGGTTTTCCTTTTGTACTTTTAGTCACGGGTTGCTCTTTTATACTTGTGTATAAATAGGATAGATGGGGAGAAAAGTGGGACAAGTTTTGTGCATTAAAAGCTTAGACTTTCACAAAACCACTTTTCTCCTCCAAAGAACAACCTCATCCCTGAGATAGCTCAGTGGGTCTTTTCGTTGTCACTCAAGAACAGCTTGAGTTTAGTGAGGAGAACACCATACCTTGTCTATTCAATCCCAAGTGTTTATTCCGCAAAACACTTGGGTAATAGATTCTTTGATTAATTTCTAATAAGAATTTAAACGTTGAAAAACCTTTGTTGTTTTATATTTACGTTATAACTTATTTGGTAAAATTAATCATTACATTATATCAGTCTTAGTACACGATTAGGATAACTTTGTAGTTATTTCTATAAGTGTAACAGGAATAACAAGTGGTATCAAAGCCTCTGGTTTATAAAATCTTTTCAAAACTAAGAGTGCTCAAGGTTTTTAAAACCAATATCCTACTATGGCTGATATCAATGTGCCCCAGCTAGTTGATAAAAAGGGAGGTAGCTATTCAGCTGTTGCTCCCAGACTAGAAGCTAGAAAATTTAGCAAGTGGAAAAAGCGCATGCTTTGCTACTTGACTGGTATGGAACCATACTACATCACATGTATCGATGAAGGTCCTTATGTCCCAAAGACAGTTGAAGGGTTGATAAAACCTCAAGCTCAGTTGACTATTGATGAGAGAAGAGTGGTCAACCAAGACCAGCGCCTGAGAAGCATAATTATATCTTGTCTCCCTGACGATATAATGGAATCAGTCATTAACTGTACCTCAGCCAAACAAACATGGCTTGACTTGGTTCATAGCTTCGAAGGTCCCTCAGATACCAAGGAAAACAGGATCATGGATCTTAAACTTGAGTATAATACCTTCAGGGCCAAAAACTCTGAAAGTCTTTCTCAGACCTATACCAGGTACAAGACCCTGATAAATGAGTTGTCTAATGATGGTGTAGTTTTGTCTAAGCATGAGATCAATGTTGGCTTTGTCAACAGTCTTCCTGAGAAATGGCTAAATTTATCTCAGGGCCTCAGGAATGCTAATCACATTCAGACCCTTGAGCTTGCTGAGATCTATGGGAAGTTTGTCTATGAAGACAACTTAATCTCAAGAAGATACCTTGACTCAAAGAAAGCTCTTGAGACCAAAAAGGCCCTAACTTCCTCACCCATATCAACTACCTTTTATTCTAATGGTATTGTGCAGGATTTTCAAGAGGATTCTGATGATGAGGTTGATGATAGAACCTGTGAGGAGTACCTAAGTGACTTACACTTGGAATTCCAAGAAAGGGCACTCCTTGCAAACACAAAACGTTTTATCAAAAGAAATCAGTCAAACTTTTCAAAAGCTAAAGCAAATGAGACCACTGAATGTTTTAAATGTGGTAAAAAGGGTCATTTTGCTAAAGACTGCTACTCAAAAAACAACCTCAGAACCCTCTTACAAATTTTCTGGAAACAGTTCTTCTTCAGGAACTAGCAAGTTTCAAACCAAGATGTTTCAGTCTTCACAAACCTCTCAAAGTAGTCAAAAATATTTTGAAACTAAGTATAGGAAAGCAAAAGCTAAGCTTGCTCTTCTTGAGGCTACTCCCTCAGTCTCTCAAGCTCAGGCCTCCAAACCTGTTCAAACCAAGAACAAGGTCCTTATGGCTGAAGCCTATGACTGGGATGAAGAAGAAGTCTCTGATGATGAAGAAGTTCATGTGAGTGCACTAATGGCACTTTCAGATAGTGATCAGCTGGCTGTTGGAAAGAGCCATGCTAGAAATGGAGAATGGGTCAACATCACAATGAAAAAGGTAAACATTTTACTTTCAATGGATGATGATTCTGATTGGCAATCTTATTTGAACTATATTTCTGTAGATCTTAAGTTTGTAGAAGAACAAAGGCTTAATTTGCTTTCAAAATATAGCAATCTTGTGTTAGAATTGAATAAATGTAGAGATGAATTACTTGCCTTGAAACAAGCCAAGTTAGAAGTAGTCACACTACAAATTCAGAACACTGAGATTTTGAAAAAGAATCAAGCTCTTCAAAACGAACTTAACAAAGAAAAGGCTGTCATAGAAAGCTGGACTAAAAAGAACCAAAGAGTCTATAAAACTGTCAGTCTAATTCCTAGTGAAAATAAGAAAATTATAGGAATAGACCAACTCACTGAAACCCCAAGTGAGACTGACAGAGAAAAGGCCTTTATTCCAGCTGGCTTATCTTTTGAGCATGAGATGGAACCCAAGTCAAATGACTGGATTGTCAGGGATAACCCATTCAGTGAGTTGCCAAACTTTGAGACTGGAAAAATCTTGCTTCCTGAAAGTCAGGCTCTGAAAAGTATGCTAGGACTCACTGAACAACCCAGTAGTACTGAGTCAATCAATGAGTCAGAATCAGAATCAGTTGCACCACTCCCACCACTGAAAGTCCTTCAGGGAGCTTCTCCAAGCTCAGACCTCTTACCATTGGTTTACTCTGAACATTCTCCAAAGGAGAAAGCAGGACTGGGAAAAACAATCCTGAAAAGGCAAATCCCTGATGTCTCAGTAAGTACTAATGACTCAACAACTTCAGTCCCTTCTGAAGTTAAGATTGAAAGCCCTGACTCAAAAATTGATCAGTTGGCTGAGCTTGTCAGGAAGCTGAGGGAGAAGATTGAATCTTCTGAGAAAACTCCTAAATCTAAGATTAAGGAAACAAAATTAGCTTCCTCAATTTCCAAACCAAAACCAAAGCCCACCAAACCTCTGCTGAAATGTGAGCTGTGTTACTTTACCAATCATTCCACTGATGACTATTATAGAATCCTTTACTGCATGTTATGCAAAAAGGAAGATCACAGAACATCTGATCATAAATCATACACAGCCTCATCTAAGATGGCTAGCTTTAAAGCTACTCCTCATAAGTATCCATCTGAGTCAAAGCAGAAAATGAAACAAAAGGCAAAGCCTTTTGCTCCTTGCCCTCATTGTGGATTCAATGATCACCTCCCTGAGGATTGCCTAATGGACACATGTTGTAACTTATGTGGTGATTCCACTCATGACACCTCAGGACATGAGGAGGTCATTCAGACAAGAAGAGGAATGATCAAACCATCCTCTCAGTCTACTGAGTCATCCAATGCAATCAAATGCAAAATCTGTGGAAGCTCAGTCCACTCAACCACTGACCATGAATCACTGACTACTTTTAAGCAGGCTATTAAAGCAAAACCCTCTAAAAGGAGGGGTCCTAGAAAGAACTGACTTAAGTTTACAATTTGTGCAGAGACATGCCAGGGAGCCAGTTTGGCATCTAGATAGTGGATGTTCAAGGAGCATGACTGGCGTGAAAGAATATCTGCACAAATATGTAGAAGAATCAGGACCCAAGGTGGTATTTGCTGATAATTCATCATGTCTCACTGAAGGTTATGGTTCTGTAAACTGTAATGGAATAGTCTTTACTAGGATAGCTTATGTTAATGGCCTCAAGTATAATTTGATCAGTGTCAGTCAACTATGTGATGCTAAATACATAGTTCAGTTTGATGATAAGCAAGGAACTATCTTCAATGCTAATAAGGAAGTTGTCCTTATTGCACCAAGAAAACAAGATGTTTATGTGCTAGATATGACCAGTCTAACTCAGAATGGAACTTGTCTCTTTGCTAAGGCCACTGAAACCCTCAATTGGCTTTGGCATAAGAGACTCTCCCATCTGAACTTCAAAAACATAAATTATCTTGTGAAACAAAACAAGGTCCTTGGCTTACCATCCCTAGTGTTTTCAAAGGATAAACCTTGCTCAGCTTGTGAAAAAGGTAAACACAAGAGAGCATCCTTTAAAACCAAAACCAACTTTTCCATCAGGAACTACCTACATCTTCTCTATATGGATCTTTTTGGACCAATCAGTCCTAGATCTATTAACCATGAGAAGTATACTCTGGTCATTGTGGATGAATACTCAAGATATACTTGGGTTTACTTCCTGACCAAAAAGAGTCGGGCAGCAGAAACAATCATGTCCTTTGTCAGGAACATTGAAAATCAAAATGACATCAAGGTCAAACAGATTAGGACTGACAATGGGACAGAGTTCAGGAACCATGAACTTGAATGCTTCTGTGATGAGAAAGGTATCCAACAAAACTTTTCCTCACCCTACACACCTGAACAAAATGGTATGGCTGAAAGGAAAAATAGAACACTCATTGAAGCTGCAAGAACAATGCTTAATGGATCGGTCCTTTCCAAACATTTTTGGACTGAAGCAGTCAAAACTGCCTGTTACACACAAAACGGATCCATCATTGTCAAGAGACATAGCAAAACACCATATGAGTTATTCAAGGGAAGAATCCCTGACATCAGCTACTTTCATGTCTTTGGGTGTCCTGTGTTTATTCATAATCACAAGGATCACTTAGGGAAATTTGATGCTAAAGCTGATGATGGATACTTCCTAGGATACTCTCTTGTCTCCAAAGCCTTCAGGGTGTTCAACACAAGGAGACAGCAAACTGAGGAAACATTCCATGTTACCTTTGATGAGAGCACTGAAGCTATCAGGTTCTCAAATACCTCAGTGGAAGAGATAGGAATCAATGATTCATCAAGATATCCTCCTGATGAGTATGATCCTGATAAAAACTCCACTCAGTATCAAGAAAATGCTGATATCTCCTATCACATCATCCCTCACAACCTTCCTTACCCAACCATCACTTAGTTTATTGAAGCACAAACAAGTACTGATGCTAACAATCAGTCTGAACAAATTGCTCAGAAACCAAACAATCTCAGTGATCAGCCAACCCAGTCAGACACTCAAGATCCTGAAGATCATCAAGTATCTGCATCAGTACCTACACCTCTACCCAATCAGGCCTCCACAAGTTCCAATCAGTATCCAAGACCTCAGGACAGTTGGACTAGGTCTCAGGATATAGAACTTGTCAACATTATTGGAGAGCCTACTGAAGGCATGCTCACAAGAAGCATGGCTGCTAAACTAAAATCAGCCTCAGCCAATGAATGCCTATTTGTAGACTTCATTTCTACCATCGAACCCAAAAGTGTCAAAGAAGCACTTATCCATCCAAGCTGGGTTCAGGCCATGCATGATGAACTGGAACAATTTGACAGAAATAAGGTAATGACCTTGGTCAAATGTCCTGAAGGTGTCTCAGTCATTGGCATGAAATGGGTAATCAAAAACAAAACTGATGAAAATGGCATAGTTATCAAAAATAAGTCCAGACTGGTTGCCAAAGGCTATAACCAGCAAGAAGGCATTGACTATGAGGAAACATTTGCACCAGTTGCAAGAATGGAAGCCATCAGGATTTTCCTTGCATTTGCAACCTACATGAACTTCAAGGTATACCAAATGGATGTCAAAAGTGCATTCCTAAATGGTTCACTGAAAGAAGAAGTTTATGTCCAACAACCTCCTGGATTTGAGAGCTGTGAGTTTCCTGACTATGTCTGCAAGCTTGAAAAAGCCCTCTATGGACTGAAACAAGCTCCCAGGGCATGGTATGACACTCTCTCAGCCTTCCTGATCCAAAACAAATTTGTCAGAGGCAAGATAGACAACACCTTGTTTATCTACAAGACAAATGATGATGGCATACTTGTACAAGTATATGTTGGTGACATCATCTTTGGCTCAACAAGTTACAAACTTTGCAAACAGTTTGAAAAACTGATGGCAAAGAAATTTGAAATTAGCATGATGGGAGAAATGACTTACTTCCTTGGTCTACAAATCAAACAGACTGATAAAGGTACCTCTATCAGTTAAGAGAAGTATGTCAGAAGCCTACTGAAGAAGTATGAGCTCAGTGACTGTGCCTCAGTCAAAACTCCCATGGTTCCACCAAACAACCTTGGTCCTGATCTTACTGGTAAATCAGTCAATCAAACACTCTTCAGAGGTATGATAGGATCACTGATGTATCTTCTTGCATCAAGGCCTGACATCCAATTCTCAGTATGTTTGTATGCCAGATATCAATCTGACCCAAGAGAATCACATCTCACTGCTGTGAAAAGGATCCTCAGGTACCTGAAAGGTACTCCAAGCCTTGGATTATATTATCCTAAGTGCTCAGGCTTTGATCTCAAGGGATACTCAGACTCTGACTATGCTGGATGCAACATGGATAGAAAAAGCACCTCAGGCTCCTGCCAATTTCTTGGTGGAAAATTAGTCTGTTGGAGTGCTAAGAAGCAACAATCAGTTGCCATGTCCTCAGCTGAAGCTGAATATGTTGCAGTAGCTAGTTGCTGTGCAAATGTACTTTGGATGAAAAGTCAACTCAGTGACTATGGCATTCAGTATAAGATGGTCCCCATCTTTTGTGATAACACAAGTGCAATTGCAATTTCCAACAACCCTGTTCTTCATCAGAGAACAAAACACATTGACATCAGATATCATTTCATCAGGGACCATGTCATGAATGGTGATATTGAATTACACTTCATTCCTACTGAATATCAGCTAGCTGATATCTTCACCAAGCCTTTGGATGAACCAACTTTCACAAGATTGAAAGCTGAATTAGGAATGTTGGATATTGAGACTCAGCCCACTGATTGAATCCATCCGACTGAAGTGTATATTCTTAGAACCTCAGGTCCCTGAATCAATATGTCCTTCAGTGCAAAAGTTCACTGAATCCCTTTCCTGAAACCCTCAGTGAATGAATAGTCATTCAGGGCCCTCAAGATGTCATTTAATGCTAACTTAAATGCTCTAAGTATTTAGTTAGTAAATGTCCTAGGTAGATAACTGAATTCTTATTTAATATAGGAATATATGTCTTTTATCCTTCTGGCATGCACATCTTGGGCCCCCACTTTCCCACTAGGCATTAAATGCCTCTCCAATCGCATAATAGAAATGTGATGACTCATCTCTGCAAATTACACTTTTACAGACGGCACAACTGTTCACCATGACGGTTGCCAGAAACATAGGGAAGTGGAAACGTGGCATTTAATGCGGATCTCAAATGTTTTATATAAAACAACTCTCAAAATTTGAATATAACCGTTTGCACCTAAAATACCCTCCATCTTCTCTTCCCTATAAATACCTAAACAAAAGAAAACACACACGCGTTTTTTTTTAGAAATCATAAGCAAACTCTTGCCCTTTTTCCTCAAACAAATTGTGTGTTTTCTTAGCAATTAGAAACCCATACCGTTTTTTCGACCAAAACCCTAACTCAAAAATGGCATCTTCTAATGCTATCACCACCGCCCCTAATGTGGATTTCACAATGGAGGGCGTGGATATGACCAAAAACAATGTGGTTGGGAACTTCCACTACCCTCAACAATATGAGGGGTATAAGGATGTAGTTAAGTATTTACAAAACTGCTTCCTTTCCACGGCCTTTACCAAAACCCCATCAGTCATCTACCATGAGTACCTTAGGGAGTTCTGGTGTACTGCCACGGCCACCAGTCCTAAGGACCCTAGAGACTCAGTCATCACATTCACTGTGATGAACGGGAAGAAAACCCTCTCCCTGACTTACAAGACCTTCATCAAAGCAACCGGTCTTGATTTCACCAAGACATTTGAAGCCAACCCTAGTGACTAGGACATTAAAGCAGAAATGTTGTTCCTTGGTCCTCATGACGCTAGGCGATCTCAATTGTCTCCTGAAGCCTTGTTAGAAAAAGCTTCCATAGTAAAAACATGGTTTCACCCCATCTGGAGGATCATGATGACATTTGTTATTCAGTTCCTCGGAGGGAACAAATCCTCCACTGAGCAATTGAACTCATCACAACAATTGATGATGTTCAGTCTCTTGGAGGGTACAAAAATTGACATCGGAAGTATAATCTTCCGTGACCTCGTTGCCAAGCTATCAGGGAAACATAGGCAAATACACATGTCTTATCCTAGGTTCATTTCCTGTGTGCTTCAGGACCTTCTTGGTCCTGACTACTTTAGGTCTGACGTTGATGGTGCAAAACCTGACGTCTTGCATAAGGCCAACTTTAGTAGTGACATCACTGAGGTACAACCCGTTGCCCTGACTAACTACATGTTAGTGGTTATTCAGGGTGAAAATGCAATCTCACCAGTACCTTCACCAACAAAGAAGGTGAGGAAGAAGAAAGGGGGACAGCCCAGTAAGGTGGTTAGACCTAAACCACTCGTCACTGAGACTGTTTCCCCAGGCACCCTTAAAGTTGTGGCCCAGACCTCTGAGACACCCAATACAGAGAACCCCCTGACTACAAAAGAAACACCAACGGAGGATACTGAGCAATCAACCTCAGTGTCCTCGGGCAAACCCACTCCAAATGTCCCTTCTGACATAAACAAGTCAGCTGGGTCAGGAACCTTCACCCATTCACATCCCGATGAAGGCACTGATAAATCACAATCAGAGCCTGAGGGAATAAAGGGTCCTATATCCTCAGTGGAGCAGCACTACTCCACTGAGAAAGGGGTCCATCAACATTCACATCTCGCTAACGTCTCTGAGCAATCACACTCAGAGTCTCAGGGAGTTCAGGACCCTAAATCCCCAAAAGGACAGTACAATCCTGATGGGAAGGGGGTCCACAAATCTTCACATCCCGCTAACGTCTCTGAGCAATCTTACTCAAAGTCTCAGGGAGTTCAGGACCCTAAATCCCCAAAAGGACAGTACAATCCTGATGGGAAGGGGGTCCACAAATCTTCACAAGGAGTGCCTCATGATTCTGCTGAAAAACACCCGTCAGTAGATGAAGGCGCTCAGGGGGACAAAGACTCGAAGGGATATAAACCACCCGTCGATATGGAACCGATCACCCCCTCAGGCGGCGTCTTTGTTCTCTCAGGAACTGACCCTAAAAGTCAGGCTGGGCAAACCCCCCCAGTTATTATGACTAGTCAGGCTGGTCAAACCCCACCAGTTATTATGACAAAAGGGTCAGGACCTGGCCACAACGAAGGTGAGCCCTCTTCTGAGGGGGAGCCGGATGTCCTGAAGGCTCCTTCTCTGGCTGACTATGAAACACTGTTGCCAAATGAGTCAGAGGAGGAGATTGATTTTGGTGATGATGAAATCCCTGATGCTGAGGAGGAAATGGAGGTTCAAAACTCTTCTCAGCCCTTTGAGCAACAACATTCTTCTCCTCATCCTGAGGATCAACAACCCAACTCCCCAACCACCTCATCATCATCCTTAGGTGCTTCAGCCACCCCTGAGTGGTTGACCAAGTATGATAATGTTCATCCGGCGTCTGAAAGACAACTGGCTAAATACCTTCGCAGAGCCAAAGAAGGTCTTTACAATGAAATCACGGATGAACAATGGGATCAGCACACTGAAGTGGCAGCCTCCTATGCCGACTTCAGGGCTTCAGTTGAAGAATCTCAAGGGAAGATTCTTCAGGCTGCCAAGATTACTGATAAACAACTTGGTGAATTGGGTAAATCTGTTGATGAAATAGCCACTGGCCAGCATCAGGAACTCTCCAACATCCTCAAGGCTATTGAATCAGTACAAGAATAGGTTGCTGATGACCCCAAAATGCTCCAAAAACTGAATGACTACATGGACACTCAGGCGACCACCTCCACCAACATTACTGAGCTTCTAAAGCTCCTTCAGGGGGTGGATTTCCAAGGTCTTAGAAATCAGCTGGATTCTACTCATCAGGCTGCTATTGAATCCAAGGAGCACCTAGTCAACATCTCCTCAGCTTATGATCAGCTCTCACAAACACATAATGAGCTGATCAACCACTACACCACCCGTGTCACTGAACTCTCCAACAACCAAGCAGCCATGGCTGCCGAGCTAAGTGCCGTAAAGAATGAGACTTCTAAAACCAAGGCTATGGTCTCCAGCATCTTATCCATTCTTCAGGCCTCTCATGTCACTCCAACTCCTCAGTCAGCTGGTGTCTCCACTGACGTTCCAACACCTACTGAGGGGGAGAAATCTGATGATCACATCCCTGATCCTTCTTCTGCTTTGGTGACAGTTCCTGAAACATCCACCAGTCAACCCCCTCCCATTGACAAAGGGAAGGGAATCATGGTAACTGAAACAAGCCCTCCTGAAGCTCACTTAGTCAAAGCTTCCACTGAAAGACGTGCAGATCCTGATGCATTGTTCTATGTTGATTTAGAGAGTGGGCAAAGGGTCTATGAGACTCAGGAAGAACTGGCTGAGATCTTACACCAAGAAGATCTCAGGAAGAACCAAGAACTTAACACATCTGTTATTTATGAGGTCGCCAAGGAGGAAATTAAGGAGTCTGAAAAGGAAATTCAGGGAGATGAATTCATCAGGCTGCAAGCCCAACTTCTTCAGGAACACAACCAAAAAGCCAAACTGAAGGAAGAAAGGAGGCAGAGAACATATGAGAGGTACGTATGGCACATGACCAAATCCAAAGATGAAGGCATAATCACTGATATCTCCATTCACAACACCAGGCCCCTAAGCCTAATAATTCATAGGGGGCCAAGAAAGTCTGAACACCTTCCAACCATCAAATTTTCAGACTATGGGTTGAGAGAATGGGATATGATGATGCCCATCCTCAGGAAGAAAACCTCAAGCAAGAATGCCCCAATCCTCATCAAGTCTCTGAGTGCTAAGTATGAGAAACTCTCCAAAGTAGCCAAGAGTCTGGGAATCGACCATGATAGGGCACTTGCTTCTCAGGGACTGACTATCCCTGAACTCACTCAGAAGACCGGGAAGAAAAGAAAAGTTGTGACTCAAGAACCTGAACAATACATAGCTGCTCTTCACTATAACAGGATTCCTCCTCAGGGAGTCAAGTTCTGTCCTAACCTGGTCATCAAGGAACCTGAGTATGGTATCTTCTTTGTGGATGAATTTGGTCAGGAAGCATTTCAGAGAGTCTCTGACATTGACAAAGTGGAAACGACAACACTTCTCGCCTACAAACTGATGGCGCTTAATATCAGGAGTCCTGATAATGAGGAGTTTGTCAAGCTGATGGATGAAATGATGAGGGAACGACCTGACAAGGAGGTGTTAGTGTCGAAGAAGGCAAAACTTGAACTCATGGGGCTCCGTCAGGAACCTTGAGTATTTTGTTTAGATGTTAGGACCTTGTAATAATATGAATAAAACGATGGCTTATGTTTATGTTATATCAGTGTCCTTAACTGTCTTCTTGTATATTCAATATGAGAAGAATCCTTTAGCTCACTCATACTGATCAAAACACTTAGGCATAATTTATATCCAAATAGGGGGAGATTTTTGGGTTCGTAAATACCCAATTACCTTAAACAGGATTTGAACACAAATTAATCCAAGTGTTTACCAACCGAAAACAATACAAGTCACTGAGTGAACAGTAACTCAGTGAGTCATCTTCAGAAAGCTTAAGGCGAATTCAAGAAGAAGGATTCACTCCTCAGGAAGGCGGTACTCCCTGAGCGTGACTTAAGCCAAAGAAGAAGATGATGGGTTTAGTGAGTACTGACAAGAGCTCACTGAACCCCTCAGTCTCCTCAACAACAATGAAGACTGATGACTAAAGACTGAAGACCAAGACTGAATCTATAGCCTGAAAGAAAGGCGGGATCGAGCGGGAAAGTTTAAAGGAGATAAGGATGAGTCTTATCGCCGCCAAAGTAAACTTACCAAATATGGCTTGAAGATGTGAAGTGTCATAACTGACAATTGGAAAGCTTCTTTAAGGTCATCCCAAAATAGATTCTTGGAACTGACAAAAGACTGTAGTGCTTTTGTCAGACTAGACTAGGTTTTCCTTTTGTACTTTTAGTCACGGGTTGCTCTTTTATACTTGTGTATAAATAGGATAGATGGGGGGAAAAGTGGGACAAGTTTTGTGCATTAAAAGCTTAGACTTTCACAAAACCACTTTTCTCCTCCAAAGAACAACCTCATCCCTGAGATAGCTCAGTGGGTCTTTTCGTTGTCACTCAAGAACAACTTGAGTTTAGTGAGGAGAACACCATACCTTGTCTATTCAATCCCAAGTGTTTATTCCGCAAAACACTTGGGTAATAGATTCTTTGATTAATTTCTAATAAGAATTTAAACGTTGAAAAACCTTTGTTGTTTTATATTTACGTTATAACTTATTTGGTAAAATTAATCATTACATTATATCAGTCTTAGTACACGATTAGGATAACTTTGTAGTTATTTCTATAAGTGTAACGGGAATAACACGACGGGATCATTAAAGTAAGTTGTCGTCTCGTGATTTGGCGGGATAAATGAATTTTTCACGAAAATTTGGAGTGTTTTAGTCCTGACGACATGTCCACGGTATTTCGAGTTTTATAACAATATTTTTATAAAATTAAAAAATAACTAGTTAAATTTAAATTAATAACTTTTATATAATTAAAAATTTTATTTATTACAAATACTTTTATTTAATACATAATTAAAATTAAATACTTTATATTTAAAATTAAATATTTTATAAAATTAAAAAGAATTATTTAATTTAAATAATTTTATTTAATATATAGTTAAAATTAAATACAAAACTAGTCAAATTTTTAAGTGTCCCGGTAAATTTTCTAACATAAGAATAAAAAATCATGCCAAAATCCTCAACATAAAATGTTAAATGGACTAAAAACACGTCTCACGGGGTAACTTATTATCACATCTATCAATATTTTTAACTTGAGTCGGTAACAATAAAAAATAAAAAAAATAATAAAAAAAATAAAAAAATAAAAAAGCTCTTATAATAGACTATTAGTTGACGATAATATGTTAAACGGATGAGTCAAGATGTTATGGATATACATAACATGTTAAACAGATGAGTCAAGATGTTATGTATATACATAACATGTTCAACGGATGAGTCGAGGTATTATGGATATACATCCCATGTTAAATTGATGAGTCAAGATGTTATGGATATACATAACATGTTAAACGGATGAGTCAAGATATTATGGATATACATAACATGTTAAACGGATGAGTCGAGCTATTATGGATATACATAACATGTTAAACGGATGAGTCAAGATGTTATGGATATATATAACATGTTAAACGGATGAGTCGAGGTGTTATGGATATACATAACATGTTAAACGGATGAGTTGCAGTGTTATGGATATACATCCCATGTTAAACGGATGAGTCAAGATGTTATGGATATACATAACATGTTAACGGATGAGTCAATATGTTATGGATATACATAACATGTTAAACAGATGAGTAGATGTGTTATGGATATACATAACATGTTAAACGGATGAGTCAAGATGTTATGGATATCCCACCGTCAAAACACTTCCCACCAAAATTTCCCACCAAAACTTCCTACCAAAATATTGGCACCAAAACTTCCCACGAAAAGCTAGCAGATCTTCATAGGCTCTTATAACCAACCTCACAACCCCACAACCTCTTATCCTCAAAACCACTCAACCTCACAACCTCTTATCTTCACACCAATTTCAAAACCTGAGATGCAGCGATATAATCCTTTTATGTGTTCTTGTGGAACAGGAAATATAAAACTAAGAAAATCACATAAAAAAGATACATTTGGATGGGAATATTATGCATGTCCTCTTTCGAAGATAAACAATCATACATTTCTTATTTATGTAAATATACAAACAATCATATAATTTCCTTATTATGTAACAGCCAATAGAAAAAGATCATGGATGTGGATATTTTATATGGAAGAGTGAATTTGATGACCGGTTACGAGTAATCTCTTCTGCTTCAACATCTCAAGGTGATGGATCTGCACCAACAGAGTGCTCAAACTGTAATGCCAAAGATCTTGGGATAAACATGCTGGAATCACAAAAACAGGTGCTAGAGACAAGAGTAAGGATGCTGGAGGCAAGACTTGTAATGGCAACGAATCCCGACGACCAGGACCACGCATGTCAGTCGGCTGCAATACTCCGTGAGTTGTTAGGTGACATGGACAATCTTCATATGTAGTAGTGTTGTTGTTGTTGCTGCTGCTGCTGCTGTTGTTGTTGTTGTTGTTTTTGTTGTTGTTGTTGTTGTTGTTGTTGTTGTTGTTGTTGTCTTTGTTGTTGTTGTTGTTGTTGTTGTTGTTGTTGTTGTTGTCGTCGTCGTTGTTGTTGTTGTTGTTTGTGTTATTGTTGTTATTTAATAAAATGTTGTTGTTGTTGTAAAAACTTAAGTATTTCACGAGGCTTCTTTAGCAGCCGTCGTGCACCTTCATTAGTGTGACAACCAGTACTTTTCCCACTAATATTTTAATAATAAATGTTTATTTATTATTACACAACTGTCAACTGAACACTTATGCATTTACATATTTACTTCGGGAAGCAAACCCGCACACAGTAGCGTACAACAACTCACCAAAACTATTTTCATTTATCAGCAAAAGTGAATTTATCACTTTTTGACAATTTCAGACACTAACGTAACAAAAATGAGAGGTTATCTTGTTTTTCTGAAAAACTGACACGCGTACCGACACTAATTTAGCAAAGGTTGAACTGTAAAATTCATTTTTGGGAGTCAACAAATTTATTTTACATCAATATCGTAAAAACGACTCCAGAATTATATTTCTCACATTTACGTGAAACCGCGTTACAACAAATTAACCTCAACTAAGCGGAACACGGGGTATACACAATACACTGTAAAGCTTAAAACAAATAAATAACTATAACTATCCTTCTTTATTTTCGGTCAACACATACATTGCGGTCAACACATACATTGGATGCCTACATCTCTTTTTCTTTTACTGATCTCCTTCCCTATTCCATCTTCACCACACGCAACAATATTCCCTGCTATCCTCCAACACCATCAACATGTAAACTGTAGCACTTTTCTTGCCTTCCCAAGTTGCATCGAGACCCAAACCCGCTCCTCTTGAGTCGAAAATTATTTAGTTCGAAGCATGGAATGGTAAAACCCCATCCTTGGAATATCAAAAGTAGGTCAAGAATTTGCCATGGATTGTTCCTTAAGAAGCTGGATTTCCAGGAGAAGCAAGTCACACCAAGAAACTCCAAACTCACTTAAATCAATATCCCAATCAAGTATAATCAAGGAAAAGGGAGGGTGTGATAAGCTTGGAATCAAGTAGGATTTCCTGTGGTGACTTTGAATCCGACCCATCATCATCTCTTTTTGTAAGGTTCTTAAAAACTCAATCTTGTAATGCTTGTTTTCTTGTTGAAACTTTCGAATGATGTATGAACTTGATGATTTTTGTTCCTGTTAAGACCGCTCTAATTAATAGTCAATCCTGTGATTTTTATGCATTTGAATTCATAAGTGTATATGTCGATTTATGTTGGTTATGGTGTGGCTTGAAAATGATTTTTCTTTAAAAACTATATGTTGGCTCAAAAAAAATATTGATGTGGTACCATTCGTGTAGTTTATGTCGAGTTGAATTCATTAGGATAAGTGATGTATAGATTGCTTAAACTCATGTTGAACTTTGAGTTGCTTTGAGTTGTTCCAAACAAGATAATGTGGCGATTGTGTGCTCGAATGTCGTGGGTTTTAGTCACAAGTTTTATTAGTCGAATCATTGTTTACAAAACATGCGCCCATTGTGTTTGTGTTTATGTCTTTAAAGAGATTTAACCTTCAAAATGAGGTTGTGATCGAGTAGGGAAGTTCCTAGATCGTAGATCCTTGCCGTTTTGTGCTTGCTTATGTTCGTGCTTATGGTTTTGCTCGTGGTTAGGTCGAGTGGTACTCGACTCAAGGACCTCCTAGATCCTCAAAGTCTAGCATGATCGTGGCCAAGATATAGTAAGGCAGTCACAAACTTGGCACAAAGATGTGGTTAACACCCATTTGCCTTGTTTCGAGACCCCATTATATGATGTTAGCGACTCCCTCTTGGGTGCTTGATTCAACGAGATCACAACACTACCACTCTTGTACCATAAATCTCGGTCAAAAGTCTCGTTCTCGAACCCGTTGACCCTTACTAAAATACTCGAGTTAGGAGCAAAGTGAAACTTATCAATGCTAGTCAAAACCATTTCTTTGGTCTACTGATGTTGATTCGAGCGTAGGAGCTAAAAAAAAAAAAAAAAAAAAAAAAAAAAAAAGATGGACTCTAGTTCATAACCAAAATTTGGACAATAGGTTCATGGGCCAAAGCCCAACAAATAACTTGGGTTATTGTTTTATTCTTGGACTTCCTTCTGTCCTACAACAGGCGACAGCCTATGACTGCCATAAGCCCAACATCGCTAGCCTGTTTCACTGTAACGTGTGTGCCACAACCCTTTCCCCCTCCTCGACACCCATGTCTTTTATTATAACTCGATAGTTTTTATTAAATTTAGTGATCATTTACAAATATATGAGTCAACTACATATATACAGAACTCGACGAGAAATAAATATCATAGCTTGAAATTTTAATATGTAACCACCGGTAAATTTCCACTATAATTAATAACAGTTAATTAAATATTAATCTTGGTCGTTATTTTCAATTACCATTTTTGCGGGAAAATTTAAAATTTTTATTATTATATTATTTTAATACCAAAACATTATCACATAATTTACTAAATGACGGGACGTAACTCACATCTCTAACAAAGATACCTTATATTAAAAATATTCTTCAGCTTTTATTTACCACTTTACGTTAATTCGTTAACCTACAATTAATAAACATTTAAACTAAACGATATCTACTATTAGAATTTTCACGAAACCCTAAATTATTATAACTATGATTTTACATAAAAACTAAAGTACAACATTTTATACCTAGAGTACAAGTCATTAAAGCACAAAACCTTAACTTTATTTTATTTTTTTACAACTCTAAAGTACAATATTTAAAGCTTATTTTACAAGTCTTTAATGCATTGATTTTAAAATATATTTATTTCATCTCACGACCAAGTAACCAAACATGAAGTACACCACGTATATTTTAAGTCTATTTGTAAATATTTAATGCCAAATTATTATTACGTTTTTATTAAACGATATTACTTTTAGTATCGATCACCAAAAGTTTAATCGTATGACTTTTACTCACGACCAACATAAGATTAGGATGAGTCAATATATTATAGTGCCACTTTTTTATTTCTATATTTTTATACTCTTTACTCAAACCTATTAAATTTTATTAATGTATACGCTTGCCATTAAACTTATCACACATCTAGTATAATTAGTTGGAATATATTAATAAATTTTGACATTTTTATAAACGTTATATTTTTACGTTACCCGATTTTAAGTTTCGTGACTTAAGGACTTAACGTTAGTAATTGCCGGGATCAAACTAAATCTTAAACTAGTAATATGTGTCTTAAAATTTGCCACATAAAACATACGTGTAAGCAGTATAGATATTAGATCGTGTAAGATTTATTAACCATAAAACGCAACAACAATAAATATATAAAACGTGTCCCATTTTATGCCATAACAAAACCCATATGAACGTGTATAAATGTTGAGCCATGCATGCAAAATTTGAGACCTGTAACATTTAATCTCCATAGCTAACTAATATCAACGTGTAGTATCACATTTCCTATATATATATACTCCCTCCTTCACGTATCCACTCACACACATATACAAACTTTCTAAGCCATTTTCCCTGCTGCTGAATTCAAGAAGCTTTGGCCTGAAAGGTGGAGCTCGAGTCGTGGCCTAAGGAAAGCAAAGCTTGGTCTCATTCCTTTGCTAGGTCGTGTATCGAGTTGCATTGTCATCCTCTCGATCTCTCTCGTTTTTAGGGATTTGCCGATTCTGTATCGTTGTGTGTTACTCCTTACCCAGTTCTGCCATACTCCTTGGCACCATTTTGTTATCTACGTCACTACATTCCAAGGTGAGTTCATAGTCCGACTTTTTTTATATACATTTTTCTAAACTTGTGGGGAGATACATGCTACTAAACCGAACACAAGTATTTTCCTGTATGCTTTCCTGATTTATATTGCATAAGTTTAACTGTTGCCTATTTAAAGACCATCTATCATGAACTATTAATCACTTTCGGGTGAGCGCGAATATAATGAATAGACCTATTGGGTTGAAAACCCCTTTGTGTTGCTGGATAAGTAACCCAATGCATTTTATTTGAAAACGTTTAATAAAGAGTTTCAGGCAGAATCCTACTTGAGGGCATAATTGCTACATTTAATTATGTACTGATTTACATCATTAGCTTATAACTATGATGTCCATCGTGTTAACGTCTTGCGATTCATGAGACTTAGAGCAATATATAACAAACTGCGATATTACTGATTTACTTTCTACTTAGCTTGTGTTCAAATTGATTATAACTTTAAACGCTATGGATTCACTCAACCTTTATGTTGACTATTTAGCATGTTTTATCTCAGGTAACTAGAAGTACGATTTGGCACAGAGTGGCATGGGCATCCTTCTTATCAACAAAGTGTCTATTTTGTTATCATTCAACAAATAATGTAATTTTTACAACGTATTTCGAAATTTCCCGCTGGGACCTCTATAATGTAACTCAAATAAAAATAAATGAATGATAACAATTTAATTTAAAACGTCTCTTTTCGAGTCATTTTCTATTTTCATAACTGTGAACCTTGAAGTAACACCCCAACTTATATTTCGCTGCGATTATCAAAAATAGGGGTGTTACAGATTGGTATCAGAGCTTATAGTTATAGAGAAACGGGTCTAATTGAGGCCTAAACTATAACTGCTTTTTCATAAAAACATTTTATAGCCTTTCGCTGTCCGTGCCTTCCATCCTCCAGACAATTGTGTAACTTCTAGGTAATTTATGCTTTATTAGATTGATATACATATAACATACTTTTGATCACTTTATATAAATGAATATACCTGCATATGCCTATTCTAAGACATCACGACTTAATTTCCCCGAGCATGTATCTACTTCTACGTTTTGTAATCTCCAAAACCTTCCTAAAGACATTGTGATTTGCACAATTCTTATTCTATATACGTTAAATACTATGTCAACTATCTTTGATTATTTTACTCTCATCTCAACAAATGAGTGTAAGTACTCTTTCCGTACCCTTACTAAAATACCTTGAACACTCATCAATCAAGTACGAATGTTGAGTCCGAAATTTTTAAGTAGGATGATTTACAATATCTTTATTTGAATGGATTGGGATGCCATTTTATTTAAATGATGAAATTATGAATCACCGAACCATAAGTTTATACTCCTTTATTTACATTGTTTGGGACGCCTCTCTATGTAAATAATGAATTATCAACAAGTTGGCTTATTTGTATCTGAAAGAATATGAGTATGAACTCGAAAAACTCCAAAATTCAAAACGTAAACTTTTATTACATTAAAATATTGGAAGTAGTAAATGAGAGATATATGTTTGGTGGAAGAATGGAAATTAAAATAGAGTATATATATATAGGGAAAAACTAGCCTTTATTTTACTATTCCTGACCGTTAAGTTTTACTGTTCATAGCCGTTGGTTTTTACTGTTCATAGCCGTTCGAATTTACTATTTACGACTGTTTAAAAGTTACTAAGGAACAAACTGATTTATCATCTACAAAAACTTAAATTTTAAAATTTTCTTTACATTCTTCAATTCTTTTCCGAAACCTTCATTGTTAAAAATTCGTTATTTAAAAATTTCCTTGTTGCACATATTTTATAAATTCATACTTATAAAAATAACAATTTTTATTCAAAAATAAAATTTTCTTAAGATTATATGACCTACAGAACAACATTTTTCACATATAAACAATAAATTTTAACTTATAAAGTTTTCACAAATAAAATCACCCCTTCGTTTTCATCACTTAAGTACCTAACACAGATTGAATCCCGGGACGGGATTCAGTTAAGGGGGTGAGACTGTAACCACCGGTAAATTTCCACTATAATTAATAACAGTTAATTAAATATTAATCTTGGTCGTTATTTTCAATTACCATTTTTGCGGAAAAATTTAAATTTTTTCATTATTATATTATTTTAATACCAAAACATTATCACATAATTTACTAAATGACGGGACGTAACTCACATCTCTAACAAAGATACCTTATATTAAAAACATTCTCCAGCTTTTATTTACCACTTTACGTTAATTCGTTAACCTACGATTAATAAACATTTAAACTAAACGATATCTACTATTAGAATTTTCACGAAACCCTAAATTATTATAACTATGATTTTACATAAAAACTAAAGTACAACATTTTATACCTAGAGTACAAGTCATTAAAGCACAAAACCTTAACTTTATTTTATTCTTTACAACTCTAAAGTACAATATTTAAAGCTTATTTTACAAGCCTTTAATGCATTGATTTTAAAATATATTTATTTCATCTCACGACCAAGTAACCAAACAAGAAGTACACCTCGTATATTTTAAGTCTATTTGTAAATATTTAATGCCAAATTATTATTACGTTTTTATTAAATGATATTACTTTTAGTATCGATCACCAAAAGTTTAATCGTATGATTTTTACTCACGACCACATAAGATTAGGATGAGTCAATATATTATATTGCCACTTTGTTATTTTTATATTTTTATACTCTTTACTCAAACCTATTAAATTTTATTAATGTATACGCTTGCCGTTAAACTTATCACACGTTTAGTATAATTAGTTGGAATATATTAATAAACTTTGACATTTTTATAAACGTTATATTTTTACGTTACCCGATTTTAAGTTTCGTGACTTAAGGACTTAACGTTAGTAATTACCGGGATCAAACTAAATCTTAAACTAGTAATATGTGTCTTAAAATTTGCCACATAAAACATACGTGTAAGCAGTATAGATATTTGATCGTGTAAGATTTATTAACCATAAAACGCAACAACAATAAATATATAAAACGTGTCCAATTTTATGCCATAACAAAACCCATATGAACGTGTATAAATGTTGAGCCATGCATGCAAAATTTGAGACGTGTAACATTTAATCTCCATAGCTAACTAATATCAACGTGTAGTATCACATTTCCTAAAATATATATATATATATATAATATATATATATATATATATATATATATATATATATATATATATATATATATATATATATATATATATATATATAAACTTTCTAAGCCATATTCCCTGCTGCTGAATTCGAGAAGCTTTGGCTTGAAAGGTGGAGCTCGAGTCGTTGCCTAAGGAAAGCAAAGCTTGGTCTCATTCCTTTGCTAGGTCGTGTATCAAGTTGCATTGTCATCCTCTCGATCTCTCTCGTTTTTAGGGATTTGCCGATTCTGTATTGTTGTGCGTTACTCCTTACCCAGTTCTGCCATATACCTTGGCACCATTTTGTTATCTACGTCACTACATTCCAAGGTGAGTTCATAGTCCCACTTTTTTTATATACGTTTTTCTAAACTTGTGGGGAGATACATGCTACTAAACCGAACACAAGTATTTTCCTGTATGCTTTCCTGATTTATATTGCATAAGTTTAACTGTTGCCTATTTAAAGACCCTCTATCATGAACCATTAATCACTTTCGGGTGAGCGCGAATATAATGAATAGATCTATTGGGTTGACAACCCCTTTGTGTTGCTGGATAAGTAACCCAATGCATTTTATTTGAAAACGTTTAATAAAGAGTTTCAGGCAGACTCTTACTTGAGGGCATAATTGCTACATTTAATTATGTACTGATTTACATCATTAGCTTATAACTATGATGTCCATCGTGTTAACGTCTTGCGATTCATGAGACTTAGAGCAATATATAACGAACTGCGATATTACCGATTTACTTTCTACTTAGCTTGTGTTCAAATTGATTATAACTTTAAACGCTATGGATTCACTCAACCTTTATGTTGACTTTTTAGCATGTTTTATCTCAGGTAACTAGAAGTATGATTTGGCACGGAGTGGCATGGGCTTCCTTCTTATCAACAAAGTGTCTATTTTGTTATCATTCAACAAATAATGTAACTTTTACAACGTATTTCGAAACTTCCCGCTGGGACCTCTATAATGTAACTCTGATAAAAATAAATGAATGATAACAATTTAATTTAAAACGTCTCTTTTCGAGTCGTTTTCTATTTTTATGAATGTGAACCTTGAAGTAACACCCTAACTTATATTCCGCTGCGATTATCGAAAATGGGGGTGTCACATTATAATTACTACATGTATTACGGATAAAAATGTAAACACGACAAGAACTTTTTAGAATGAGAACAATTGCGAGACACTTGGTTTCAAACATTTAATTGTTAAACGAGATGTAAACATGTATATACGACGTAAAAATGTTTAACATGGAAAAACGTGAATTTTTACTAGTGACAACTTAATTATATACGAGCAAATATTTAAAATTAGAATCCATAAACTAGCTAAATGTTTTCGTAACTTGCAACTTGAAACGGTTATGTCAAAACTTATATAAGTCAAGTGAATGGGAACGATTATTTCTTTTAAACTTCAAACTTATTAAAACAACATTTTCTCGCAAACACAAATCATAACTCACAATATATTGGTGAAACCTTTTCAAATTCACATCTTTCCACAAAGACCATATGTATATATATATGTAAGGATATATACACGGGTACATTCACTTAACGTCAACATTCCTATATGTCGTTCACGCTAACATTCAATAATTATTATCGTTCGTGTGTATTGTTCCAATCTTATCAATTCGAAGGATCAATAATCCTATTCTCTTGTACATTGTACACTCCAATGAGCCAATGCCTACAACTGTTAACAAAATTGTTTTGACTTAAATGCTGCCACACCAGCAACACCAACATGAACTCTTTAAAACAATTGGAATTCTTGAACTTGAACTAAAACAAACCTTACTAATCTAGGTTCGCGTGTCGGTGCTGCACTCTGTCTGACTATTTTGTGATCTGACTGCTATTTACCATGGTGAGTTCATGGCCCCTACTTTTACCAGTTTTCAACTGTTTTTGGGGGAGAATACATGCTCGTTTTAATTAAACTCAATGACTGTTTATTTGGAAAAATGCGAACTTTTTATTCAAGATTTGACTTTTTGGCTCAAAATACTAGATTGTTCATGCGAATGCGTTATATGTATGCATGACACACACAAAGACCAGGGGTACTGGACAAGACCGGGCGTAACGGTCACATACCGAGCGTAACGGTCACATTACCGGGCGTAACGGTTACACTACCGGGCGTACTGGTCATTACGAGCGTACCGATTAACTGAATATTATAAACTGGCATTCCACATTCACGAATATTTAAACCTATGAACTCACCAACCTCGTGTTGACATTTTTATCATGTATTTTCAGGTTAAGGTGTTAGTGGTGAAGGCTTTCGGCAGGGCATGGCATGGTCATAGAAGACTCTGATATATTTGGGACCACATGAAATCTTTTATGGGCTTGTATTTCCGCACCATTTCTGAAATGTTGTAAACAAATCATTTTTGAATATGAGATCTATTTTAAATGGTTGAGGTAATACCATTCTTTATACTTTGTGTTATGATACCAATTTAGTAGCACCCAAACACGTATGCTTCCGCTAAACCAGATTTTGATGGTGTTACAGATTGGTATCAGATCCTAGGTTATAGAGAACTGGGTATTTTTCAAACCTAGACTATAACTACTTTTACAAAAACAAAGCCATATGATCGCCACATGCCTGCCTGCCAAGCCGGTCGCCTTAATTACTGTTTTACTTAACACAACTATATGCTATGCTTTATCGTTTGATGATTTATATCATACATAACTTACACTATATACCAAAATTATTTTCTACATACTTACATATACATACCGTACTTGTCACAACTTACCTTCCCCGACACGATTTACTACCCGACTTTGAGTTCGAACGCTCGCTCAATTCTTTTGAAACACCAAATTTACCATCATCAAGAAATCCATCAAATCCATTTGGTCACAACCCCAACCTATCGCCTTAAAACATGTTTCCTCGAGACATCTACTCTTGGGACACATCACTATTAGGTCTCACTCATCCTTCATCATTCAGAAAGGACATGTCGATTAGAAAGCAAGACCTAGTCTCCGCAGCCACGTGACGACTATTAATCTATGACAAGTGTGATTGTCTATTCAATTGTGCCTCTTCTTTTATTGTTGATTTTCCGCGTATTTTACCTGTGATAGCTGTACCCTCGTGTGATACAGTTCCCTTCTTTTGAAACCCCATTCGTTGTCATCTTTTACGATGTAGATAAATGGCTCCTACAAGAAGAACAACCAAGACCACACGTGGTCGACCTGCTGGGAATGGAGCAAACCCACTTATTGTAAGTCAATCCATGCTGGATCAGTTGGTTAATGACCGTGTGGCAGCAGCACTGGCTGCAGCGAATGTAAACAACTCGATTATTGATGTCGGAAGCTCAAGACCTACAAACAACAACAACCACGACTGCACCTATCAAGAGTTCCGAAGGACCATGACTGGAGGTCTTGGAGGAACCGAGGGAGCTGTTGATTTGGTCAGATGGATTGAAAGGCTAGAGACTGTGTTTCGAATACGTTGTTGTACGGATGAAGACATGGTTAAGTATGCATTGCTCACCTTCTCGGATGCTACTCTAACCTGGTGGAACAACTATCTAAAGTCTGTAGGCATTGATGCCGCATACGCAATGCCATGGGAAATACAAGGAAATGGTGCTCAAAAAGTATTGCCTTTGCAACTAAGTTAAAAAGTTAGAGGTTGAGTCTTGGAGCCACAAGGTGCAGGGCACCAACATTGTTGCATACAACCAACGCTCTCAAGAGTTGGCTCTGCTATGCCCTGAGATGGTCCAAACTGAAGCTCGCTTACTGGAGAGATACATTGGAGGATTACCCCCATACCTTAAGGGTAATGACACTACCACTAAGACTGCTGATCTCCATGAAACTATGGATGTGGCCAACAAGCTAATGGACCAAGTAATCGAGAATATCGCTGAGAAGGTGGTTGACAACAAAAGAAAGTGGGAAGATCACTTCAAAAACAACAACAACGATGGTCCGAACAAGCAACAAGAAGTGGTCAAGGTCTATGATGCTGGCACCAGTGGAAAGAAAGGTTATGTTGGGACGTTACCCAAGCGCAACACGTGCCCGTTTCATCACAATGGGCCTTGCCCCATTCAGTGCGGGAATTGCAGGAAGATCGATCACCAAGCCAAGGATTGCAAAGCTCCTACTCTCGTGATAAACCCGAAGATCACTGTCGCGTGCTTTGAGTGCGAAGTAATTGGCCACTTTAGGAGTGAGTGCCCAGAACTGAGGAATAAAAATGAAGGAGTTCCCAAGGATCCTAACAACGTTGCGAGTGATAACAATGCTTAAAGAGAGAGAGAGTTCCCTGCTTCGCATAATAAGACCTAAGCCTAGACCCTCTTGAATTGTATTTCCTCGAGTATTTATACCTTCATTAAGATTTTCTTTTTTTCATTGCATTGTATGGAGCTTCATCTAATGAATTCCCAATCTTTTGTGTCAAGGCGTTATGATAACTTCTTTCTGTTACACTCGCTGTCGTGCCAACCATATTTGAAATTTTCCTAAAAACTATTATGCTATCATCTTATATACGATCGTGCTTCTTTATAAACTATTTTGATTACTAACAGAATGGCCAATAATGTTTCAAACTCAGTACTACCTTGACTAAACCAAACATGGCATCATCAATCCTCAATTAAACATAGCCTGATCACCTATGTTTAATTCATGAAAGATCATGCTATGATGGGAATAGTCACCTCAAGAACCTTGTACTTCAGAGCGAACAATTCACATCTCAACTGTCAAAGTTCAATAAATTCTCAAAAAGGTCTTGAATCCATATGGGAACGTGAAAACAAAGCCACGTGTAAATGCCCTCAATTTTTTCTAAACTCTATCGGGTAACTCTAAGTGAAAATCGAGGACGGTTTTCCTTCTAAGGCGGGAAGGATGTGACAACCGGTACTTTTTCCACTAATATTTTAATAATAAATGTTTATTTATTATTACACAACTGTCAACTGAACACTTATGCGTTTACATATTTACTTTGGGAAGCAAACCCGCACGCAGTAGCCTACAATAACTCACCAAAACTATTTTCATTTATCAGTAAAAGTGAATTTATCACTTTCTGACAATTTCAGACACTAACGTAACAAAAATGAGAGGTTTTCTTGTTTTTCTGAAAAATTGACACCACACGCGTACCGACACCAATTTAGCAAAGGTTGAACTATAAAATTCATTTTGGGAGTCAACAAATTTATTTTACATCAATATCGTAAAAACGACTCCAGAATTATATTTCTCACATTTACTTGAAACCGCGCTACCATAAAAATTAATCTCAACTAAGCGGAACACGGGGTATACACAATACACTCTGAAGCTTAAAACAAATAAATAACTATAACTATCCTTCTTTATTTTCGGTCAACACATACATTGGATACCTACATCTCTTTTTCTTTTACGATCTCCTTCCCTATTCCATCTTCACCACACGCAACAATATTCCCTGCTATCCTCCATCACCATCAACATGTAAACTGCAGCACTTTTCTTGCCTTCCCAAGTTGCCTCAAGACCCAAACCCGCTCCTCTTGAGTCGAATATTATTTAGTTTGAGGCATGGAAAGGTGAGTTAATCCAAAATGGTAAAACCCCATCCTTGGAATATCAAAAGTAGGTCAAGAATTTGCCATGGATTGTTCCTTAAGAAGCTTGATTTCCAGGAGAAGCAAGTCACACCAAGAAACTCCAAACTCACTTAAATCAATATCTCAGTCGAGTATAATCAAGGAAAAGGGAGGGTGTGATAAGCTTGGAATCAAGTAGGATTTCCTGTGGTGACTTTGAATCCGACCCATCATCATCTCTTTTTGTAAGGTTCTTAAAAACTCAATCTTATAATGCTTGTTTTCTTGTTGAAACTTTAGAATGATGTATGAACTTGATAATTTTTGTTCCTGTTAAGACTGCTTGAATTAATAGTCAATCCTGTGATTTTTATGCTTTTGAATTCATAAGTGTATATGTCGATTTATGTTGGTTATGGTGTGGCTTGAAAATGATTTTTCTTTAAAAACTATCTGTTGGCTCGAAAAAAATATTGATGTCGTACCATTCGTGTAGTTTATGTTGAGTTGAATTCATTAGGATAAGTGATGTATAGATTGCTTAAACTCATGTTGAACTTTGAGTTGTTTTGAGTTGTTCCAAACAAGATACTGTGGTGATTGTGTGCTCGAATGTCGTGGGTTTTAGTCACAAGTCTTATTAGTCGAATCATTGTTTACAAAACATGCGCCCATTGTGTTTGTATTTATGTCTTTAAAGAGATTTAACCTTCAAAATGAGGTTGTGATCGAGTAGGGAAGTTCCTAGATCGTAGATCCTTGCCGTTTTGTGCTTGCTTATGTTCGTGCTTGTGGTTGTGCTCGTGGTTGGGTCGAGTGGTACTCGACTCAAGGAACTCCTAGATCCTCGAAGTCTAGCATGGTTGTGGCCAAGATATAGTAAGGCAGTCACAAACTTGGCACAAAGATGTGGTTAACACCCATTTGCCTTGTTTCGAGACCCCATTATATGATGTTAGCGACGCCCTCTTGGGTGCTTGATTCAACGAGATCACAACACTACCACTCTTGTACCATAAATCTCGGTCAAAAGTCTCGTTCTCGAACCCGTTGACCCTCAGTAAGTACTCGAGTTAGGAGCAAAGTGAAACTTATCAATGCTAGTCAAAACCATTTCTTTGGTCTACTGATGTTGATTCCAGCATAGGAGCTAAAAAAATAAATAAAATAAAATAAAAAATGTTGGACTCTAATTCATTACCAAAATTTGGACAATAGGTTCATAGGCCAAAGCCCAACAAATAACTTGGGTTGTTGTTTTATTCTTGGACTTCCTTCTGTCCTACAAACAGGCCGCAGCCTATGACTGCCATAAGCCCAACATTGCTAGCCTGTTTCACTGTAACGCGTGGGCCACAGCCCTTCCCCCTCCTCGACACTCATGTCGTTTATTATAACTCGACAGTTTTTATTAAATTTAGTGATCATTTACAAATATATGAGTCAACTACATATATAAAGAACTCGACGAGAAATAAATATCATAACTTGAAATTTTAATAATTACTACATGTATTACGGATAAAAATGTAAACACGGCAAGAACTTTTTAGAATGAGAACAATTGCGAGACACATGGTTTCAAACATTTAATTTTTAAACGAGTTGTAAATATGTATATACGACGTAAAAATGTTTAACATGGAAAAACGTGAATTTTTACTAGTGACAACTTAATTATATACGAGCAAATATTTAAAATTAGAGTCCATAAACTTGCTAAATGTTTTCGTAACTTGCAACTTGAAACGGTTATGTCAAACTTATATAAGTCAAGTGAATGGGAACGATTATTTCTTTTAAACTTCAAACTTATTAAGACAACATTTTCTCGCAAACACAAATCATAACTCACCATATATTGGTGAAACCTTTTCATATTCACATCTTTCCACAAAGACCATATGTATATATATGTAAGGATATATACACGGGTACATTCACTTAACGCCAACATTCCTATATGTTGTTCACGCTAACATTCAATAATTATTATCCTTCGTGCGTAGTGTTCCAATCTTATCAATTCGAAGGATCAATAATCCTATTCTCTTGTACTTTGTACACTCCAATGAGCCAATGCCTACAACTGTTAACAACATTGTTTCGACTTAAATGCTGCCACACCAGCAACACCAACATGAACTCTTTAAAACAATTGGAATTCTTGAACTTGAACTGTGAACTAAAACAAACCTTACTAATCTAGGTCGCGTGTCGGTGCTGCACTCTGTCTGACTATTTTGTGATCTGACTGCTATTTACCAAGGTGAGTTCATGGCCCCTACTTTTACTGGTTTTCAACTGTTTCTGGGGGAGAATACATGCTCATTTTAATTAAACTTAATGACTGTTTATTTGAAAAAATGCGAACTTTTTATTCAAGATTTGACTGTTTGGCTCAAAATACTAGATTGTTCATGCGAATGTGTTATATGTATACATGACACACACAAAGACCAGGGGTACTGGACAAGACCGGGCGTAACGGTCACATACCGAGCATAACGGTCAAATTACCGGGCATAACGGTCACACTACCGTGCGTACTGGTCATTACAAGTGTACCGATTAACTGAATATTATAAACTGGCATTCCACATTCATGAATATTTAAATCTATGAACTCACCAACCTCGTGTTGACATTTTTAGCATGTATTTTCTGGTTAAGGCGATAATTTAGTGGTGAAGGCTTTCGGCAGGGCATGGCATGGTCATAGAAGACTCTGATATATTTGGGACTACATGAAATCTTTTATGGGCTTGTATTTCCGCACCATTTTTGAAATGTTGTAAACAAATCATTATTGAATATGAGATCTATTTTAAATGGTTGAGGTAAAACCATTCTTTATACTTTGTGTTATGATACCAATTTAGTAGCACCCAAACATGTATGCTTCCGCTAAACAAGATTTTGAGGGTGTTACAATTAGCAGCGGTGATCTACCTATCTTTTGTTATCGAACATATGACATACACCCGTCTCTTGGCGGGTCGAACCACACCCAAGATTTTTATACATCAAAGCACCTTCTGGATTAGTAAAGTTGACCAGGTTCTGAGTTAACTAGATTATGGTGTCCAAACACCCCTTTAAACAACAGGGTATTTCAAATATACAATTTTCCAATACTAAATTACATATGCATAAAGAATGGAATTGAAGGAACAATATCACAATTAACAAACATGAAGGTAAAACTTTTATTTAAAACACGCAAGAGTTCTCAACCACATACATTTCATACAGAATCAAACGAAACAACTTGACAAGAAAACGAAACAGATCAAATGAAACAACTCGGCAAGCAAACGAAACAACTCAAACGAAACAACTTGACAAGAAAATGAAACAACTCAAACGAAACAACTTGACAAGCAAACGAAACACACGACATAGACCATAACAAATATCACCCATTCATTTTATTTTATTTTTGCTGCTACTTCCCACTTTGCTAGAACCTGCACCATCTTTTCCCTTCCTTGCTTTCCTTTGCTTGATGAAATGTTCAAACATAGCTTCAAGATTTGTTATCCTATTTCTCAAATCATCAAGTTTGGTTTTCAACGTGCTTTCTCCTCCAACATCATCAGCTTGAGCGTCCAACATCTCTCTGTAGTATGGCTTTTTCCTCAACCTTTTCAGAATCTGGTCTCTTATCTACGGGCTAACATTCTTATAAGTACCATATTCATCTTAAATTTCGTAGTCATATCTATTAAGAACTTCATTAAAGAGATAATATGACGATAAAACTTTTGACCACACCTCTTCCGGCTTGTAACCAGCCATTGTTATGTGTGTTTTGTGAGAATTGACGACTGGGTTATGTGCATTTTGCCGAGTTGAGGATTATTGGTTATATAAAAATAAAAAATAGGCGAGACAAAGGTGCAATGAGGTGAGAAAATTATCCCTACGACATGTCGTCGGTACCAAACTGGCGAAAAAAAATCTCACCCAATTATTCGCTAATATTTACAAGAGGGGGAAGACCAAATTTGACTTAAATACCTCCCGACGACATGTCTTTAGGATCATAACACAAATCATTAAGCTAAACACTAATCAAACACTAATTACGTTAATTTTTTAAATTAATACGGTCCCGACGACACGTCGTTGGTACCATCTTAGCGGGACAAATTCCCGCCCAATTATTCGCAATTATTGAGAGGCCCGGGGGAAGTCAAGTTTGACCAATATGGTCCCAACGACATGTCGACGGGATTTTAACAAACAAAAAATTCAACGCACGCTGGTCTCGGTCAATTGTTTTTTTTGTCTTTTAGTGATAAATGGCGACGACATCTGTCATCGGGACCATGCACGTTGCCCATTCTCCTGATTCTTGTAGTGTTCTCGAAAAGTGCAGCACAAACACGAAAAGTTGCGTTAGAACTTACGAGTCCGTAAACTTTAATCGCCATGGAATTGAATGAGTAGTATTGGGTAGAAAATGGTGACGATTTAAAGAAACGAAGATGTGATTGAAAGATATGTAGCAAAGGGATTATATATGTATCGCATGTAGATGTAAAGGCGTGATTATTAAGTCATTGATTGCCTCACCCTGTGTAATAGAGTGATTAATCTAGAAAAGAAATACCCGCCAATCGGTACCCTCACCTTTATATAATATTCCCTCCGTCCCATATTAAGTGTCCACTTTTCAAATGCACAAAGTTTTAGGAAAGTGGGGCCAACTACACTCTCCACCAATCAAATATCACTATTACCCACTAAAGTCTCTTCTCATTGGTTGAAAATATTCCCTGGACACTTAATTTGGGACATCCCAAGATTCCATTATGGACACTTAATATGGGACGGAGGGAGTAGTAGACACATGGAAAATGAGCTAAAAATATTGAGGTTGTGTTTGGTGTGAGAGAACGGGATTAAAGGAATTGATATGAAACACATGGTGTTTATCATTCGGTCATTCATTAAATTTTGTTTAGAACACATATCATCATTATCATCATCGTCATCATCGGTCAAGTCAGTACCCTCACTACAGATTGTTGATCTTTTTCATCATCATCGTCTCCTCCAATAATGTTGTTTCATCACGTCGTATCATTAAATTTTGTTTAGAACACATATCATTTTAGTCATTCATTCCGGTTAGGGACAAAATCGAACACGAAACTTCCTCACAGGGAGGCCAGTTGTCTATACTTTGAAGCTTCCGCAACTGCTTATGCAGTTTGGTCAAATTACAGGGATGATTTTTTACAATTTACTCCACTAAAGCTAAAAAAAAGATAAAAAAAAAAAAAAAATTTCAGGAAAAAAGAGTTCGACTGTAGATTACCATCTACGTTTCATGACTCTCTCAATTTTTTTAAATTGTGAAAGATAGACGTCAAAGTATATATAAATTCTACAGCTACACCTACAGAAAGTATATTGGTTCTTGTCTTGGTTTGGATTTATGAAGACTTAGTTTTGATTTAATTTGCGATCGATGAAACAAAGAAAAGTAGATTGTTGTGCCTTCTTTCAACCGTCGCCTAGTGCAAAAAAAAGTTTATGCAACGGTCAATGGGCATCAATGAGATTAGCGGGGAAGTACTTGAGTGGTTCAGCTCCCACGATGCTCGACACAATACTATAATAACTATAATGTCTTCGAGAAGAAACAAATAACAAACTCCTAATAATAAAACTCGTGTTTCGATCTGCTAATATTCTAGTTCTGTACACAAATTGCAATATAATCCTAGAAACGATAGTTTTTCAAACGTATTGAATGTAACGGATTTTAAAATGCCTCGATATGAAGTTGAACATTAGATAAACAGTAAGATAAATATAATTTTAAATAAAATATTTAGGTAAGAAACCAAGATATATTAATTAATTCATGACATAAAATTATTATGGATTAAATTAAAATTCCTTTATTTTGACATCTCTCATGTTTTTTTAGTGCTAGCATGTTGTGAGAGGGATTAAATTAATGAGTCTCATATTTTACTTAATGATGACCGCACAATTTGATTTGTTTTAGTCTTATTGGTTCAACATTACAAAGCAAGAGACACAAACATAGGAGTAATTATTATTGAACGGCAATAACAGTGCTACTGCTGACTTATTAAAAAAACATAAGGCTAGTGGCAGTAAGGATCGAAGATCGACTTTGGCGATCGATTCCCACTCGATTGACTTACCATGGTGAATCGATCGCCCTTTTTTTTTTTTTTTTTTTTTTTTTGAACTCGGTCATGAATGCGATCCATATATATCCGTTTGAAACTTGGTATTGCATTTATTAATTGGACCGTTTGTTACAGTTTGAAAAAAAAAAAATTAGATCCGAACATTTGGATGTTGCAATTTGAAAAAAAAAAACAAAAAAACAAAAAAACCCCACATATTAACACAATTCAATCCACAAAATCTCACAATTCTCTCAATTCAATATGTCTAAGAAAACACCACAATCAAAAGGCCGAAAATCCCGATTGCCACAAAACATCTCGCAATTAACACCGGATCCGAATTTTCGGTTAACCGGAATCTCACCAAATGTCAATTTCCGACCCCCTAGTTTAGATTATCAATCGCAACAACCTCCACACAACAAACTAACAATCCATTTTATCTAAATCGTCCTATGAATCGTCCATTTATTCCACCATATCAAAACAACCAACAACAACAACAAAGCGACTCCTGTCGAAGCCAACAATCTATGTATGGCTCACCCGAATCCGTGTATCATCCAACAATGGATTCATCAATGTCTTCATATTCAAATTATCAACATTATTCTCCGGTTAACCGTATGAATCTTGATGCTTGTGATTTTGAAGAACAATTATGTAACAATCCTAATTTTTATGTGGGAACTGGTTCGGGTTATCCGGGTGAAGGTTATCCGACTCAAGAGTATCACGGTTCGGGTCAAGGTTCGGCTCATGGATCGTATCACGATTCGGTTCCAAATGATGACGATGACAACACTATTTCAGAAGAGATGTCGCCGGTCAAACCAAAAAAAGGAGCAACGAAGGCTAAGAAGATGACTGTTGAGAAAGAAACCAAGAATGATTCGTCGCTTGGTCACGCAAAGAAGAGATCGCGTTGTGCAAAGCTTGGTGTGATGTGTCCGAGAATAGCATAACGGAAAACAACCAAAATGCTAAGGGATTTTGGCAGAAAGTGATTAATTACTTTGAAAAAGAGGTTGGTGCAGAAAGAACTTACAACTCGATTATTACCAAGTGGAAAAATAGGATTCGTCCTAGAGTTGGTCAGTTTTGTGCCATTTACGACAATGCTTATAAGAATTATGGAAGTGGTGAGAATGACATCACTGTTTACAGACGAGCGTGTGAAGAATACCAAATAGTGTATAATCATGCATTTGTATTGGAGCATTGTTGGGAAATTCTGAAGGACCATGAGGTTTGGAAGGATAATGAGATGCTGGCTTTTTTAAGCCAAGATGCGGGTCGAAAGAAGGCAGGGACTTCTGAAACCAGTTCGGATGTGCCTGATGATGAAGAAGTAGTCGTTCGAAATGAGCGACCAATTGGTCGTGATGCCTCTAAGAAAAATAAGAAGAAGTCGTCGGAGAGTTCCAAGTCTTCCTATATGGAAGATGTAGCCGAGAAATGGAAAACAATTAAGTCTATGGCATTGGGAAAGAAGAAGGAGCTGGCAGACGGATACTACGAGTTCAAGAAAAAAGAGCTGGAGCAAAGGAAAAAAGAGATGGAACTAGAGGCAACAAAAGTTCAAATCGAAAAAGAAAGACTTGAATTTGACCGGCAAAAGAAACGGGATAAAGACATCTTATTCTATCTCACACCAATCGACCCGTCTTTGCCCGCAAATTTACGACAAAAGATGCAAGAAATGAAGGAAGAAATCAAGGAACGACACAACCTCGATTATTAGTTTTTAATAAGTGTTGTAATGTTTTTATTTTATTTAAATTATTATGCAACGTTTTAATTATTAATGAAATTTGAGTTTGTGTTTAAAAAAAAAAAAAAAAATTGATCATGGTCGCCCTTACTGGGGCACCCAATCGCCTGAACGTCGCTGTTGAGAGAAAGCTGACGTGACAGAGAAAATGAGAAGGATTGATTGCCCTTACTGGGCAGCCTAACAGTATAACAATCACATTAATCACAACACACAACTTTCAACTCTCGAAGCCATTTTAGTCACCATTCACGTTCATGTTGACATAAATAAATGCCTAAAAACATTATCAATATTTATTCATATCTCTATGTTTTGATGATCACAAAATGTAAACTCATTAAAACATAAACTTATAAATTAAACAAGTACTTAGTTGTAAATATTCACTTCTACAACTAAAATCACTTAAGGTGTGAATGAACTAATGCTTAATACATTATATGATCAAATGAACATTTTCTTAAAAACTAGATTTTTTATAAAACATTAAAAACATTTTATATATTTTTGAAAAATATTTTTGGCATTAAATAAAAATGTTTAATCTTTTATAAACATATGAATTCAAATTTTTAACCAAAATCAGTTAAAATGTTCCAGAAAAACCTTCCCCACAAAAGGACAAAATTGGCCAACGTTCAGAAAATTTTACTAGGCGGCCCCCTTAATTATTAAGGGGACCGGCTAGTAAAATTAAGGGGACCGCCCCCCTATTTAAGGGGGCCGGCCCCGCTCCAGTAGGTTCCAGCTGTCCAGATTTTTCCCTATAAATACAAGCCTTCTCCTGGATTTTTTCTCAACCCTTTTGCACTAAAACTTTCTGTTGTAGATCTCTTTTCATATCTTAGAAAAACCTTTGATCATGTAATCTTAAGCATTGGTTTCCAAGTGATCCAAGCTTCCACCATCCAAGTGCAAAAGAAGAATACTTCTATCAATCAAGATTAGAAGTATTACAACTTAGTATCATCATGTTACTTAAGTTGTGTGTTCAACAAAGTTTGTAAATCATTCATTCATTTGTATGTAAGGTGTGTGTTGTAGATTAGTGTTGTGTGTAAGTAGTGAAGATGTTGTATAAGTAGTTGTGGTATAGAAGATGTGAGGTCAAAGTGTAGAAGTCGTGAAGCCGTTGTGTAGAAGTCGTGAACCCGTGGTGTAGAAGTCGTGAAGCCGTAGCATAGAAGCTGTGTAGCGGTTGTGTTAAAGCCATGAAGTCCTAGTCGTGAAGTCCTAGTGTTGAAGTCGTGAAGCCGTAGCATAGAGGTTGTGTAGCGGTCGTGTTGAAGCCATGAAGTCCTAGTTGTGAAGTTCTAGTGTTGAAGTCGTGAAGCCGTAGCATAGAGGTTGTGTAGCGGTCGTGTTGAAGCCATGAAGTCCTAGTCGTGAAGTCCTAGTGTTGGAGTCGTGAAGCCGCAGCATAGAGGTCGTGTAGCAGTTGTGTTGAAGTCGTGAAGAAGTCGTGAAGAAGTTGTGAAGAAGTCGTGAAGAAGTCGTGAAGTAGTCGTGAAGAAAAAGGTGTGATTAAGTCGTGTTTAAGTTGTGAGATTGGTTCTAGCTACGATTAGAACTCGACATCTAGCTTTGTGTCGTTAAACCCGTGTAAGCCAAAGTTGTGTACGGTTTTCTCCGCCATAAGGGAGCTTATTGAAGTTGTGAAGAAAACTCTCGAGCAAGGTGTACTCGGGGAGTGGAGTAGGGCAAGGAAGGTGTCCTTGTAGCCGAACCACTATAAATCTCTCGTGTCTCGGTTAGATCTTTCCATACCTTATTTATTTCTTTACTTGCATCGTCATTACTTTCATACACATAGGCTTATATAATTGCTAGTATTAATTAGAGGTCGACTTCACATAAAGATCAATTTGAAAATCCATTCAAGAAACCAAAACTTTTACAATCAATTTAAAAGAATACATATATAACTAATAATAAGGTTCAAGTTTTATTTTTCATACAAACTTTAATCCAAGTGTTTTAAAAAAAATTAAACAAAGGTTTTCATAATAAAATCAAAAAGACATAAAACTATTCAACCCCCCCTTCTAGTTTTCCACAATTGGTATCAAGAGCCACGTCAATCAAGATTTTTAAAATATACTGTATTTTAAAACTTGAATCGATCTATGGAATTCGAAAAATATCTAGAAGGGGAATCTTTGCTAAAACCACCACTATTTGAAAACTATACTTTTCTTGAATGGAAAAATAAATTTGAAACTTATGTGAAAACAATTGATCTAGATCTTTGGCATGTCATTTCGATTGGTGATTTTGAAAGTCAAACAAAAACATATTTTGAAAGTTAAACAAAAACATATTTTGAAAGTCAAACAAAAACTGATTTTGAAAATCAAACAAAAACGGATTTTGAAAGATAAACAAAAACGGATTTTGAAAGTCAAATTGATTATTTGAAAACAAAAAAAATGAAATAAATAATAAAGATAAAATAATTATTTATAAAATCTTGCCGAAAGTTGAATATGAAAGAATATTCTTCTGTAAAACAGAAAATGATATTTGAAAATTTTCTTAAACTTCCATCAAGAAAAATGTCAAGCCAAAGATGAGGATTTTAATCTTGTACATGAATTAGTTAGCTTAGAAAATTTAATAGATAAACATTTAGATAAAATATATACATGTGCTACTAGTTCAAATGTTGCTAATGTAGGTATTAACGACGAAGACTACATGAATCAACTCCAAAGTGAACTCAATCCAAAATCATGGAGTGACACAGACGAAGGAGAAGATCATGATCCGTACAAGACATGTTCGGGTCAAGCCACTTCAGTTTAAATAAGGTGTTAGAAGCTTGCCATGATATACTTTCACACCTTGTGTATCTTGAAGACTCACCTATCATTCACACGTCGATCATCATCTGAGACATTACGAAGAAAAGCTAGGACGTGAGGTAAGTTCTCTATTTAAAATTTCGTAAGTAATTACTTCATGCATATAATCTTATTAATGCCTTAGGATATGCTTAGTCTGATAGGTTGCTTTGCCTTTACACTTTAGTTATATTCGTTCTGTGGCTTAATGATGCGCGTGATGTGTCGTTGCGGTTTAGCAGTTTTAATGCCTACTCAAGTTTTAAATTTATATTTAGCCGACTTATCAATAACACACACACTTAACGAGCAGTGTACCCGGTCAGTATGAATATAATGGTAAGTAGAGTGTCGATCACTAAGAGTGGAACGTATTATCTCGTTATTCTAATCAGTATTTTAATATCCTAACGCAAGGGGGTTTCAGCCTGAGAGACTGGCACGATTTGTTTGCAATTAAATAATAAAATAAACCAATAGGCACGAATCAGCAAGTAGCACGCACGTACACAGATAAATACTCGAGACAATAAGAGGGCTGTCCTTATGATTAAGTAGATTGTCACTTGTTTTATTGATAGCTTTATATGAAGTGTATGTAGTTAACCCTTTCTCGTTGGTCCTAATCTTATCGGCGAGTAAACCCTTAATGATTACTTATGTCTAAAAGTTATTCCTAAGTGATCAATTTAGTAATAACCGTGGGAGCCACATTATGTCCCGCAGTCAAATGCCCGCAAGCCACTAATAAACCACAGAGGTTATCAATGCACTAATAAGTAGTAACCAAAGACATCAACATATAAACTTTAATTGATGGGAAAGCAAGTATTAAAGGGAGTGCAATCTTTCATTGTCACATTACACAAGCCACCAATCCTGATGAATTAAAGTTTGCTAACACAATAAAACAAAACTACTTAATGAATTAAACACATGCAGCACCTTCTTACAGCTCTTGTATCTTTGATTTGGGTGTGTCTTGTGCTGCCTCCTTGACTGAATTCGTCCTTTATTCCTCCTGTTCGGTCTTCGGTTTTAGGTTTTTCGGAACTTGTAATTCGTCTGGTCTACGGGGTATTTATAGTTTCTGTCTGAGGGAAGATGCGGCGCATCTACTAAGTAGATGCGGCGCATGTACTTAACTTCGCGTGGGGTCCAAGATTATAATATTCAGGAATATTCGTACACCGCCAGAAGATGCGGTGTAACTCCATGATTAGATGCGGCGCATGTCCTCTTGTATCTTGGATCGTATCTGGTGATATCTTGATAGAGATGCGGCGCATGTTGAGAGTGAGATGCGGCGCATCTGGAGCAGAATTGACTTGATCTTGTCCATGTCAGTAGACTTTCACTTTATGCACGTTTTGCTCCATAATTAGTCCAAAATCGCCAAGTTTCACCAAATGCTTGTTTTTACCTGAGAATTACAAAAGTAAACGATTAAGTATCAATCCTCATACATAATATAGTAAAACAAGTCAAATTAATAGGATAAATGATAGTAATAAAATATACTTATTTGAGTTCATCAAATATCCCCCCACTTGAACTTTACTTGTCCCCAAGTAAACCTTAGAATTTCTTTTATGAAAATGTATCCTAAAAAATGTTAGGATTTATTTTTATGTTTAAGCATGTATTCGTTTATTTCATAATCACACAACTAAACACTTAACGAATTAGAAGTAAAATAAAATAAGTCGATAAAATCAAATCTAATCGTTTAACTGTCCAGTCGCGACGAATATTCTATCATAAGCTTGGCAAGTATACACATCTCCTCCACTAAAGCTAAGGAATAACAAGTCTAAAGCGGTAAAAAGGGTTTTTAGGCTTAAGGGTTAATTATTCTTAATCACTATCGATCTCAAATTCCAGAAAAGGCGACAAAATCACAAATACATGATCGAATCCACGAACACGATACTTGCAATTGCTCAAATCCTTAACTCGAATAGGCTAAAGATAGGTCCAAACTTCACCAATAATAATATATCAAAAAGGTCGACAAAATCATAAATACATAGCCGAATCCACGACTACGATACTTAAGATTGCTCAAATCCCTAATCTCAATAAATCAAAGGTTTGGTTGGATAAAGAATAATAAAGGGCATGGATAACATTTGGGATATAAATTGGTGCAAAAATAAAAATAAACAAAACAAATAAATTAAAATCTTAAGTGTGGTTAATCACTATCCCAACCATCCCATGAATAAGACTCATATCATCGAATAACTCACGCTTTAACACTTGAAACACACGCTTTAGGTAGACACGAATTATACTCAACAAAATCTTAATCAAAGAATAAACCTTAATTGGCGTTCCCATAACTGCCAATTCCCATTCAATCCATAGATATAGTACAACAAATAGTGGTGATATCGACCACTTACATAACTTTACATAAGTTGGTTAAAACTAACTTCCAACTTTTCTTTCTTTCTTTTTCTTTTCTCATTTTTTTCGATTTTTTTTTTTTTTTTTTTTTTTTTATTAAACATAAACATAGATGTGTAAAATTTCACCACATCACTATAATGATAATTCTGGATAAATGTTCCATACTTTTCATAACTTCAGAAATAATGGTAATAGTGAAAGTAGTAAACACACGAAAAATAAACTCAAAGATATACAATATTTACTTTCACTCCAATTGCATTGTGCAATTTCCCGACCTAACCATAGATAATGAATTACGCACGCGAACACAGGTAATGTAAGGAAACACACTCTGCCTATAGCAATCAACCAACCACGGATTCTAATCTACAGGGTAGGCTAAGGTGTAAGGGTGTAACGAAACATTTTAAACATAGGTGTAAGAAACGAAAGGAATGGCTCTGAGGGTTTTTCTAGGGGTATCTTACTCTAAAAATGAGAGTAACAAAAGGTTTATACGGGGGTTAACTAACCAGTGTAGTTAGTTAATAACACATAACAAATAATAGGCTATTTGGGTGTAATCCTAGAATTTTACCAATTTAGACAAGTCACTCCAATTATATAAATAATACTTATTATGGTGGTCTCGAATAGTATACAAGCCAAGTTCTAAAGTTTACAAGTCACCGGCACACTCATAGATTTGTGAATTTTGAAAAATCACAATTTTTGAAAATAACGTCATGTGTGCAGTTATGCAACTTAGATCTTAAACAAAAACATGCTAAAAAAATTTTAAGTTTGATATATTAAGCACATTTTAAGCATAATTTTTGAAAAAGTTTAGGACAAGTAATTGTTAAGTGTTCTAATTCTCCAATCCCCCCACTTAAGTTGAACAACGTCCTCGTTGTTTGTATAAAAGGTTAAAAACTGGAAAATAAAAGAATTAGAACAGAAAAACTCCCCTGAGATTTGCTCGGTATGATCCTCCATTAGTATAAGAGCAAAAATCAACTTCTTGTGGATTAGAACGTTAAAGCTTCATACTTGATGTATCCACAGGAAATCCAGGAAACTATAATACCACCAACACTTTAAAACACACCTAAGATAAGAAAGGTTCAAGCTTGCATAATACATTAGTAGTTAGATAAAAATAAAACTTAAAAATTAAAACTGAAAATCATCAGGTCAGTCGATGCGCCGTATCTTATGGAAGAAGATACGCCGTATCGAGCCTGGAATAAATACGGATCAGAATAAAGATGCGCCGCATCCTTAACCAGGGATGCGCCGCATTAAAATAAACTGATAAATAGTTTTAAAGTCGAAAATAAAAATGCAGAAAAATAAAATAAGATATGACCATTGCAGGAGATGCGTCGCATCTCAGAATTGAGATGCGCCGTATCCTCATGCGGGCCTGACTGACACGACACAGAAAACAGAATAAAAGATAATTCCGGGTTGTCTCCCGGTAAGCACTTGTCTTTATTCCAGAGTCTTCAAGTTAGACTCACGTTCAGCTCTATAATATCGATCATTGAAGGAGTCGGAAACATCGCGCTCCTTCATCGCCAATTCAGTAATATTGAACACTCCTTGCCCGTCCTTAATTTCCACGCCGTTCTTCTTCATTATCTGTATGAACAAAGTCCTGTCCCTTTCAGGCAGAGATGACAAAATGATAGACGGGAAATTCTTATTATCATATAGGCACAAATAAGCAAGGTGGGGTGGTAGTTCAATAAACACATCATTGTTCAAATTCATTTTCTCAACTACTCTCCTACGTTTATTAATTACTACACAATCATACCACTCATCATCAGAATCATTAACAACATTGCGTCTAAGTTCGGTGGGTACATTAAGGTCAATGAATTCCTCAAAGTTCTCATGATTAGGATTAGTTGAGTTGTTTTGAATCAATGTTTCTCCCATAAGTCTAGCTTCAAGATCGAGGTCCATACGCTCTCTTAATCCTAGCACATAAACACCTCTAATTATGCTTTTAACCGGATCTTGGCACTTATAGACTAGTTTATTATTCCTTACCCTTAATGAGATTTTTCTTTTAAACACATCAATCTTAGCATGGGCAGTAGACAAGAAAGGTCTTCCGAGGATTAAAGGAATCTTAACATCCTCGGGCATGTCTAGTATAACAAAGTCTACGGGAAAAATAAACTGCTTAATCTTAACTAGCACATTATTAGCAATCCCTTCAGGTCGTTTTACCGTTTTATCAGCCAATTCAATAAGTAATTTAGTTGGTGCTAATTTTCCTAGTCCTAGGGTAGCGAATGTCTTAAGAGGCATAACACTAACACTAGCTCCTAAGTCAGCTAACACATTATTGAAAGATATATTATTAATAGAACAAGGTAGAGTAAAACTTCCTGGGTCTCTTTCTTTATGAGGCAAGGCATTTAAGTCGGTTGCAGAGCTCTCTTCTTTCATTGTTGCCTTGATCTCCTCTTCAATCTTTGTCTTTTCTTTTAGTAGTCTCCTTAAGCTGATTGAAGAATTAAAGAAAAATTCGGGTCTTGCACCATCATTACCATTCATCGATCTTCTAGGTATATTAGGAGTGACTTCTTCAGTGGTGCTTATGGCCTTGACATGATCTCTTGGGTTGGTTTCAGTTGAGCTCGGTAAACTTCCATATCCCCTTTCTTGAAGAACTTTGCTCATTTGACCAATTTGTTGTTCCAATGCTTTGATCGAAGCTCCTTGATTTCTTGTAGTAGTGTCCGTTGAAGCTCGAATTTCTTTGATCATAGCAGTATTCTCTTCATGTCTTTTAGCAGCATCGGCCATAATTTACTTTAAAGTATCGTCTAAAGTCTGCCTCCTCTCTTGATAAGCGGGATTGAAGTTGTTCTTTTGATAGAATCCCGGACTAGCTTCCCTAAATCTTCCTGAAGGTCGGAATGGTTGTCCAAATTGGGTGTAATATGCTTCTTCAAATGTCTCACTTTCATTCTTGTTCGGGCAATCTTTAGTGTAGTGAGGTCCTTCGCACTTTTCACATCCAACTTGGGCAGCATATGCTCTTTCATCTCGCTTCTTCATCTCTCTACTAATTTTATCCAATTGAGCTTGAATAGCAGCAATCCCGTCAAAATTAGTGCTGCTCTTAGATCTAGTAGAGGTCCCATCGTGCCATTTTTGGGAATGATCAGCAGCATCTTGGATTGCTTTCCTAGCATTGGTTGCACTCATTTGAGGTACAGCTCCCTTAGCATCCAAAATCTGTCTTGTAGGCACGTCCAATCCTTGATAAAACAATATTATTTCCTGCATAGGGGTTAGATAGTGTTGAGGACATTTTATCAATAAATCTTTAAACCGTTCCCAAGCTTGATAAAGGGTTTCATCAGGCTCTTGCTTGAAACTATTGATAGCCTCCATCTTTTTAGCAGTCTTAGCAGGTGGACAATATCTCTTCAGGAATTTGCTCTTCAAACCTTCCCATGTAGTGATTGAACTAGCAGGTTCATTCCTTAGCCACTTGTTAGCAGCTCCTTTTAGTGAGATTGGAAAGATTCTTAGCATGAGTTGATCGGTATTGACTCCTTCTGAAGTAAACAAATCTGCAATCTCCAGGACCTTTTCAACATGCTCATTAGCATCCTCTTGTTCCGTCCCACTGAAAGCATTCTCTCTTAGCTCTTTGAGAAACTGACCCTTCAACTCAATTTTTGACTTATCATCAAACTTAGGTCTAGCAACTCCTGAAGTGTAATCAGCACGGGTATTGTTCATGTATTCCTCCATAGTAGTGTTTTCGCCCATTGTTTCTGTTTCAACTTCCTCTTTTTCTTCAGAAAAGTAATCAAGCTCGAGTGAACTTGAAAGATCAAAGCTTCTTGTGTTGAAAAGCCTTTTAAGCGAATGTAGGGCTCGTTCAGGATCTTCGAAAGGTTGAATCAAGTTCTTCGTAGAACTCCTGGTCATGCACTTCCTGAAATCAACACAAAAATATCAGTAGGGTATGCTCGAGAAAGTAGTATATCAGAAAATTAACAACGAAAACGGAATACGAAAAATTAAAGTTACTGATATCTGCAGACGATGCACCGTATCCAAAAAGTTGGATACGCCGTATCTTAATACGTTAAAATTTAATCAGACTTTATTCAGAAAATAGATACGCCGCTTAGAATTTAAGAATGCGCCGTATCGAATTAATTAATCAAAAATCAGCTTTTCTAATTAAAATTAAATGCGTCGTATTAACGAAAGTTAATGCGCCGTATTTTCGTTACGTTTAAAAATAAATATCGATTTTTGATTCAGAAAGATGCGCCGTATCGATAGAGATCGATACGCCGTATCTATTTAATAATTCGCAAACTGTTTTTAATTAAAATAATAGATACGCCGTATCTGCTAAAGCAGATGCGTCGTATGGCGTTAACGTTTAGAAATTTTTTTTTTTTTTTATCGAAAACAGATACGCCGTATCTGCTAAAGCAGATGCGTCGTATTACTTTATCGCTTAGAAAAATTTTCTTATTAAAAACAGATACGCCGTATCTTGGGGAAAAGATGCGTCGTATCGAATTAATTAAACACGTTGTATTTTTTTAAAAATTAAACGCAATACGCCGTATCTGAGAGATCAGATGCGCCGTATCGTTTGATTTAGCACAGTACAACGATAGCAGAACAGAAAAATACGAAAAATAAAAACAAAAATTAAACACACAAACGAAAATAAACACACAAAAATAAAAGAAAACAATTAACACACAATACAACAAATATGCAAAATAGTACAATGATGCAATTAATCTAATAAAAAAAAGAAAAACCTAATTAAAATACTAATTAAATTAACAGATAATAACAATTCACTCCCCGGCGCGGCGCCAAAAACTTGATGCGCGTGATGTGTCGTTGCGGTTTAGCAGTTTTAATGCCTACTCAAGTTTTAAATTTATATTTAGCCGACTTATCAATAACACACACACTTAACGAGCAGTGTACCCGGTCAGTATGAATATAATGGTAAGTAGAGTGTCGATCACTAAGAGTGGAACGTATTATCTCGTTATTCTAATCAGTATTTTAATATCCTAACACAAGGGGGTTTCAGCCTGAGAGACTGGCACGATTTGTTTGCAATTAAATAATAAAATAAACAAATAGGCACGAATCAGCAAGTAGCACGCACGTACACAGATAAATACTCGAGACAATAAGAGGGCTGTCCTTATGATTAAGTAGATTGTCACTTGTTTTATTGATAGCTTTATATGAAGTGTATGTAGTTAACCCTTTCTCGTTGGTCCTAATCTTATCGGCGAGTAAACCCTTAATGATTACTTATGTCTAAAAGTTATTCCTAAGTGATCAATTTAGTAATAACCGTGGGAGCCACATTATGTCCCGCAGTCAAATGCCCGCAAGCCACTAATAAACACAGAGGTTATCAATGCACTAATAAGTAGTAACCAAAGACATCAACATATAAACTTTAATTGATGGGAAAGCAAGTATTAAAGGGAGTGCAATCTTTCGTTGTCACATTACACAAGCCACCAATCCTGATGAATTAAAGTTTGCTAACACAATAAAACAAAACTACTTAATGAATTAAACACATGCAGCACCTTCTTACAGCTCTTGTATCTTTGATTTGGGTGTGTCTTGTGCTGCCTCCTTGACTGAATTCGTCCTTTGTTCCTCCTGTTCGGTCTTCGGTTTTAGGTTTTTCGGAACTTGTAATTCGTCTGGTCTACGGGGTATTTATAGTTTCTGTCTGAGGGAAGATGCGGCGCATCTACTAAGTAGATGCGGCGCATGTACTTAACTTCGCGTGGGGTCCAAGATTATAATATTCAGGAATATTCGTACACCGCCAGAAGATGCGGCGTAACTCCATGATTAGATGCGGCGCATGTCCTCTTGTATCTTGGATCGTATCTGGTGATATCTTGATAGAGATGCGGCGCATGTTGAGAGTGAGATGCGGCGCATCTGGAGCAGAATTGACTTGATCTTGTCCATGTCAGTAGACTTTCACTTTATGCACGTTTTGCTCCATAATTAGTCCAAAATTGCCAAGTTTCACCAAATGCTTGTTTTTACCTGAGAATTACAAAAGTAAACGATTAAGTATCAATCCTCATACATAATATAGTAAAACAAGTCAAATTAATAGGATAAATGATAGTAATAAAATGTACTTATTTGAGTTCATCACTTAATGAACTAGAAACCCTTTAGTTAGCCCCCCTAAGTGTTAGTAAACCAAGCAATCTTCATATTTGGTACTCTTCGATAGGTAAATTTAGGAACTTAATTTCTTCTAAAAAGAGAATGACTACTGGAGAATCTATTGACTAGAAACTCAATTTGACCTAACGGTTGAATTTCTTCTATGTGAGAAGTTGGGTGTGTGTAACCCGTAAAAACGGTCGTGTTTAGCCTGAATTAAGCACCACTAGTAATAGTCTCATACTCATTCTCCAACTTGAATACATTATTCTTCCTAAATATACCTAACGATAGTTTACTGTTATGAACTTTGCTTTTCACTAGAGCTTTTCATTCCTAGATTTATGTCATCTTGCGTATATAAAATTTCTAGATGTTTACTTGCTCCTATGTGATTTGACTGCATGCCTTCGTAATTATTTGTTTAGTTGTTGAATGCATTGGCATTATAATAGCTTTTGTTTTTCTCTAACTACTCTGACATGATGTATTTTTGTATTTAGTCATAATACATGCTTAAATGCCATAGGATATGTAGAAAGAGGTAGCATGTGACAATAGACTTAACCAATGCCCTTGAGCATGAGATCTTTTATAAACCACTATTTTTAAACCTATAATTAATGGGACTTATTTTTAAATTTGCAAAAACTTCACATTTTGGAAAAATGATTTTTCAAAAGATTATGACACATTGCTATTAAACATGTTTCACCATCCTACCTTTCTTCCAAACTTGTGTCCATAATTACGTGTTTATCAAAACCAAAGATTGGAAAAATATGTTTTCTTTCCTCATAAAAACATTTTGAAATAAAACCAAAACTATTTCATTAAAATATTTTTCACATCCACATAAAAACCCACTTTCAAACATTGTTGAATAATGCCAAAAATATTTCTTTAAATCATGCATGGTGATCTCATACATGTCATCTATATTTATGTATGTGACATTTATAAGTGAACTAAATTTGAAAATAACCATAATTTATTCACTAAGATCTCACTTGGTACATGTCTAGAAGTCCATGCTATCACAACTCCCCATTCCCTTGTACATAGAAAATCATTAGGATTAATTAACTAGCCTTTTAATCTTCCTAAGTATGATACTATGAATTACTTGGTGCTATCTATTATCTTCTTGTCTAATATATGTATATACATGTTATATGCTTAATGAGTAGTTTGCATGATAGATAAAGTTGCTTAAATAAATATGCTTAGCATATATGAGTTATTAAATCCTAAATTGCCTTGAAAGAAGTTGGACTTGCTTGAAACTAAACCCAAAAACACAACCCTTTCAACAATTTTCTGCCAAAAACCCATTTCCAGTAACCTGGAAATCAGCAGATGGGCGGCCCCCTTAATATTTAAGGGGACCGGCCCCTTAATTAAGGGGACCGGCCATCTGATGGTCGAAGGTGCTGCTCCCCTTTTCTATTTTTTAGCCCATTTTATCCTATACTTCCCAAAATTCACAAACACATTTTGTCACAAACCACCCACCAAAATTTACCTTCCACAATCACATCATCATTACACCATAAATACCCATTTGGAGGAGGAAGCTTGACATTTGTCATAACCCAACAAATGATGTTGTTCAAACTTAACCAACACCTAAACCTCATCCTAATGAAACCTTTCACACACATAACCAATCATCCATATGTCCACCTTCATTCACTCATAATTACCCAAGTTCACAAATGTGTCCACCACCAAAAGTGTCACCTCCACTTCCACCAAATAACAACCACTATCCATCATCATCACCTTCCACTCAACACTTGAAGTTCATTGAAGAACTCAAGGAAGCCCATGAGCTTAATGCTCTCCTTGCTTTGCACCTTGCTCAAAGCAACTTAAACCCATCACCATCCATATCACCATCATTACCATCATCACCACATCACTTGAGTCAAATTGAGAAACATGTCAACAATTTTCCTTGTTGCATCTTTCTCCAAAATCAAACCATCATTACCATCATCACCATTCATCTCACCATCATTACCATCATCACCACATCACTTGAGTCAATTTGAGAAACATGTCAACAATAGTCCTTGTTGCACCTTTCTCCAAAATCAAACCATCATTACCATCATCACCATCCATCTCACCATCATTACCATCATCACCACATCACTTGAGTCAGATTGAGAAACATGTCAACAATAGTCCTTGTTGCATCTTTCTCCAAAATCAAACCATCACCTTAAATGAGCGTCTCACTTGGATTGAGTATCTTCTCACTAGATCTAATCCAACACCACCACTTGAACAACATCAAAACCCTCATTCAACATTGTCAAGTCCAAGCTCTCCACCTCCAATTCATCTATCAACACTCTCTCCAACATCCATACACCCAAACTTACAACCCCATTAATCCAACATTTTTTTTTACCCCCTCTTTACCATCATCCATCCAAAATAATCCAAGTTTTCATGTCTCAAGCAAGTCCAATGGATCTCTTAAGCAATTTAAAATTTTCTACTTATTGTATGCTATAAGCAAAATATGTGTTGTATCAATAATTATGTTTTTAACATAATTATTTTCAACTAATGAATGCTTTATTTCTTTTCTTTAATATATGATTGTTGTGCTTATTGCCTGTATACTTGATATAATGATATATATATACATGCTTGATGATTAATAACATGCTTATTCCATAATATGTTTTAAATGTATGCATGCGTATTTAACATGTTTATGCCACTATTTAATCATTCTTGATGTACATGATTCAAATGGAGCTTGCTGCAAAAACACCCTAAAAATGACCCTTTTCTGGAAAATTTTCAAATTTGGTCGCCTGGGAAAACACCAGATGGGCGGCCCCCTTAATTCCCTAGGCGGTCCCCTTAATTTTAAGGGGGCCGACCTACAATTAAGGGGACCGGCCATCTGGGCAGTAAAATTTACTGTTTTCTTTTGCATCTTGCGACCCCTTTTATCTAGCCCAAACCTTACCTAAATCAACCATTACCTCCATCAAACACCCATTTTCATTCACCATGCTATCACCAAAATCATCTCTAAGACACCAAAACTCCATCACCACCACCTCAATGTTAATCCCCATGTGCACCAAATGCACCATCAAAAACACCCTTCACTCATGACACAACATCTTCATCCATACCTTCCACTTCATCCATCAATAACTACATCAACTCACACCTTTCATCACCACCATCAAGAGCATCAACTCCACCTCCTACTCAAGAACCTCCATTCACCCAACTTGTCATTTCCATATCACCAATAACACCTCTTGATGCTCATTTCTCATCATCACCAATACCACCACACCCATAAACGAACCATCATCTTTGGTCTTAGAGATGAGATACACTACATGTTTTCATCCCTTGAACACATGCTTAAAACCAACCTCCACCACAACCTCCATCATTTTCACCCACTAAACTACCACCACCTTCATTCTCACCAAATTAAGCATATGCAATGCTTAATCAAAAATAATTTTTCAAACCATTTTGTGTGCAAGCCCCATGAAAGATCATGTACTCCTAGAATGATTATGTAGATTGCATTACTTACTAGCTAATGTAGGATTGAATATAATCTTGGATGTTTGTGTATTGATACACAACATTTTTAATGAATGTCTTTATATGCATGCTTATTTTTGCTATATATATGCTTGTGCTTCTAATATTTTTCTTGCAAGTATTCCATATATCGATTCCTTGGTACCCCCAAACGAGGGGGAGTACACATCAAGGGGGAGTTTTCGTCCCGACAAATTTCACGTTTGAATTTTGTCGGCTTAACCTTTTTGATTCTACAAAAAGGGGGAGAAGTGAATGTAAACTCACTAAATACTTGTCCAAAAATAAACTTTTTGGTTTAATGAGTTTAGGTTTTGTAATCATCAAAAAGGGGGAGATTGTTGACATAAATAAATGCCTAAAAACATTATCAATATTTATTCATATCTCTATGTTTTGATGATCACAAAATGTAAACTCATTAAAACATAAACTTATAAATTAAACAAGTACTTAGTTGTAAATATTCACTTCTACAACTAAAATCACTTAAGGTATGAATGAACTAATGCTTAATGCATTATATGATCAAAAGAACATTTTCTTAAAAACTAGATTTTTTATAAAACATTAAAAACATTTTATATATTTTTGAAAAACATTTTTGGCATTAAATAAAAATGTTTAATCTTTTATAAACATATGAATTCAAATTTTTAACCAAAATCAGTTAAAATGTTCCAGAAAAACCTTCCCCACAAAAGGACAAAATTGGCCAACGTTCAGAAAATTTTACTAGGCGGCCCCCTTAATTATTAAGGGGACCGGCTAGTAAAATTAAGGGGACCGCCCCCCTATTTAAGGGGGCCGGCCCCTCTCCAGTAGGCTCCAGCTGTCCAGATTTTTCCCTATAAATACAAGCCTTCTCCTGGATTTTTTCTCAACCCTTTTGCACTAAAACTTTCTGTTGTAGATCTCTTTTCATATCTTAGAAAAACCTTTGATCATGTAATCTTAAGCATTGGTTTCCAAGTGATCCAAGCTTCCACCATCCAAGTGCAAAAGAATAATACTTCTATCAATCAAGATTAGAAGTATTACAACTTAGTATCATCATGTTACTTAAGTTGTGTGTTCAACAAAGTTTGTAAATCATTCATTCATTTGTATGTAAGGTGTGTGTTGTAGATTAGTGTTGTGTGTAAGTAGTGAAGATGTTGTATAAGTAGTTGTGGTATAGAAGATGTGAGGTCAAAGTGTAGAAGTCGTGACGCCGTTGTGTAGAAGTCGTGAACCCGTGGTGTAGAAGTCGTGAAGCTGTAGCATAGAAGCTGTGTAGCGGTTGTGTTGAAGCCATGAAGTCCTAGTCGTGAAGTCCTAGTGTTGAAGTCGTGAAGCCGTAGCATAGAGGTTGTGTAGCGGTCGTGTTGAAGCCGTGAAGTCCTAGTCGTGAAGTCCTAGTGTTGAAGTCGTGAAGCCGTAGCATAGAGGTTGTGTAGCGGTCGTGTTGAAGCCATGAAGTCCTAGTCGTGAAGTCCTAGTGTTGGAGTCGTGAAGCCGCAGCATAGAGGTCGTGTAGCAGTTGTGTTGAAGTCGTGAAGAAGTCGTGAAGAAGTCGTGAAGAAGTTGTGAAGAAGTCGTGAAGTAGTCGTGAAGAAGAAGGTGTGATTAAGTCGTGTTTAAGTTGTGAGATTGGTTCTAGCTACGATTAGAACTCGACATCTAGCTTTGTGTCGTTAAACCCGTGTAAGCCAAAGTTGTGTACGGTTTTCTCCGCCATAAGGGAGCTTATTGAAGTTGTGAAGAAAACTCTCGAGCAAGGTGTGCTCGGGGAGTGGAGTAGGGCAAGGAAGGTGTCCTTGTAGCCGAACCACTATAAATCTCTCGTGTCTCGGTTAGATCTTTCCATACCTTATTTATTTCTTTACTTGCATCGTCATTACTTTCATACACATAGGCTTATATAATTGCTAGTATTAATTAGAGATCGACTTCACATAAAGATCAATTTGAAAATCCATTCAAGAAACCAAAACTTTTACAATCAATTTAAAAGAATACATATATAACTAATAATAAGGTTCAAGTTTTATTTTTCATACAAACTTGAATCCAAGTGTTTTAAAAAAAATTAAACAAAGGTTTTCATAATAAAATCAAAAAGACATAAAACTATTCAACCCCCCCTTCTAGTTTTCCACAGTTCACTTACAACCTTTGACTTATTAAAACAAAAAACATAACAGTACAACCAATCACTAACACAACACACGACCCTGAAGTCTCAAAGCCATTTTAGTCGCCCTTAGACTACTCGGCAAGGGAGGTGATTGTTTCACCAACCAAGCCAAGTCACGCGCTATATCCCTTGCCCTCCACCATACTTCACGCGGCAATTGCAACTTGCAAGAACCAAGAAGAGAAGTGGTGGTCTGTTCACCATAAGCGAAAAAGAAAAGAAATGGGCCCATCTCAAAAACTATCCGTTGCATTCTTTAAAAATAAAAAACAATCAACATAGATCCAATAATAACCAAAATCAAATCCAGATCAAATACACAAAACCATCAAAAGGGTATCCTTAAAATCCAAAATCTTGACGAAATAAATCATAAAAAGATGAACTTACAGGTGTGTTTGGTTTTAAGGTTTATTGAATCTTGATATTATTGTTATTTTCACATCTAAAAAATAAAGTCTTTAAAGGCAGCTGTGATGGTGGCTGGAAAAAGAGAAAGAGAGAGATAGAAATGAAATGAGAAAAATTTAATAGAAAGTTGGAAGAAATAGAGAGAGTGCGCATCGTACACGTATACTTTCCATTTTTGGATATTTAAATTTTTCTTTGTTAGAGATTTGTTATACTTTTATGTAAATTGCACCTAAAAATAACTTGTGTTTTCTCCTTACATAACATGATTTGTATGTATACGTTTTTGTATTATATTTTTACGTTTATGTTTTTAATTGTGTAAGTATTAAAAAAAAAGAAAAAAAATGGGAATTAAAGTGAATATGGGTTTGCCTTGCCCACTAAAAGGTGAAGAGAGGTGAAGAGGAGTGAGAGGAGAGAGAAAGCTGACGTGACGCTGATGTGTATGATGAAAAAATTAATACCTTGCCATCCAGCCTTACAATCACTTGTTAGCCATTGCCGTAACCTTAACCCAAGCAGGCCTGGAAAGGATATCAGATGCCCACGCGCTGACATGTGGACACTCGTCAAACAACCTCTTTATGTTAGTCCTAAACAAGTAATTCATGGTTGGTAAGTGGTGGAGATCGACCAACGTGAAGCTATCTCCGCCCAAATACTTGCTCGTGGTTAGTCGTGATTCGTACACGTCAAGGATATCAGCTAGCTTTTGTTCAAACTCAGCCACTATGGCCTCATCAATTGTTCCTCCACGCATCGGAATGATAAGTAGCTGATAGACTAGCTTTGAAGCTGCCGGGTCGTATTTCTGACCCTCTACTTCACTCCACACAGTTTGTATCGCAGATTTCTTTGGATCTGTTGCTATTAGTGTTGTTCCCTTATCGGCGTAAGCCTCCGCTATGTACTTTGTAATCGCCCTTGATTCTGTAACATATTAGAAAGAAAAAAAAACGCTTTATAGCTAAAAAAAACATCGGGACGTTTGATAAGATATTGTATGTTTATTGAAAGTTTGAAACTACTTATTGTTCTTTGTATATGTAAGATAAGTTGTTTTGAATATATTAAAAAAAAGGGAAAAAATAAATAAATAACACCAACCTTAAACATGTAGAGAGGACCATAATTAACTTGCAAAAATAAGAATAATTTGTTGTATTTTATGTGTATATATTGCTACTAGAGACAAATAAACCATAACATAAAACCACAAAAGTGTAAAGAAACGATACTCTAAATTCTTTTGGATGTGGAGACTCAAAAAACACAAATAAAGAAAATGTTGAGGCCTGTGATGCTCACAGTTTCTTTAACAGATTCGTCTTCTTCACGGTGCTTGAGAATCGTGAACGTTTATCTCCCAGGATACAACAACAACGGATAACTTCATTAGCACAAATGGGTTATCATGACGAACCAAAACCGTGCCTTCCCTCTATTACGAACCGGATACACAAGAAATATTTAAGGTAATACAAATGGAGAGGAGCGATGAGTTGTGTTTTTTTGTTGTCTTTAGAAAAATGAGAGAAGCTCTCATTTAAAGGTGAGGAGGTCAAGAGAAAAACGGTCGGATTAATTACACATTTAATCCTACTAATGGCTCATCAACATAGAATTAAATTGGTCGTTACATATGACCACAAATTAATCTTGCTATAAACGGCTATTAGTATATTTGATGACCATTTTTACCAACGTAATTAAGTAATCTTTAATTACCGAATAGGGTGAGATCGGCATCTTCATACACCGGAACTTCACCAAATGGCTGCATATAAATACAGAAATTCATATGTTAGTCATATTTATAAACAATTCCACTATACTGAAAACTTAATGTTGATAGAGATCGAAGGTTATGGTACATTGCGAGCAAGGAACTGAGGTGTCTTCTGTTCCTTTTTGACCAAGTCTACTGGAACAAAGTCGAAGTCGAGATCCTTCTCAGCTAGAGCAGCCATGACACGAAACATTGCGGTTGAACCGACGAGTCCGTGCAACTTGATAGACATATTGTGCCTAACATATTAAGTAATTAGTAGTAGTGTTTGGTAGAAAATGTATGAAAAAGATGAAGATGTGATTGATGATATATGTGAAGTGATCAAGGGATTATATATAACGAGCGGGCTAGCCCGCGCGTTGCAACGGGAGTGTTTTGGCAATTTTTTTTTTCTTTTTTTCTTTTTGAATTGTTATTTTTTTTTTTTTTTTTTTTTTTGTTAATTTTTTTTGTATATGTGTGATGTTTATATATTATCATTATTATTTTTTATATGTTTGGGATTTGTTTCGTTTTTTTGGGCCTGTAGTATTTTCTTTGCAAGGTATGTTGTGGGCTATTTGGTCCGTTTATCAATTTGGGGAAAACTTAGTAGAGGAATTAGGGTTTTTTTGGCAAAACGTTTCTTCATTTGTACACTGTGGGTTAATTGGAAGCTTTTTTTTTTTTTTTTTTTTTTTTTTTTTTTTTTTTTTTTTTTTTGTGTTAGAAGAAGCTTTGCAAATGTCGTTGGCTGATTGATAGAAGGTATGTTGCTGTTTCATTTATTGGTGAGAAATGGAATATTGTAAACGTGTTTAATGTCGATGTAAACTAAGTTATAATTTATAATGGTTTATATGGGCAGGGTTAGATGTGTAAGTATAGCGTTTTTTTTTTTTTAATTTGTCTTGTTGTGAAGCATTTGCATTAGTCAAACTTAGGTTGATTTGCTTTTTTGTAAAGTAGCACTGGTATATAGTGATTTCATGTGATTTATACAGCTTTAGGTTATTAAATGTGTGGTTGGGGTGTATTATAATCAATTTTTTTGCCTATATAATTGGTGGACATGTGTCCTTGATTTGTATTCATATTCCACAGAGTTTCTTAAAAAAAATAAATAAATAAAAATAAATTGCATTAAAAAAAATGGTCTCCGCTCCAAACTTTGATTCGCTGAAAGCAATTTGTGGGTCTAATGAGGCGAAAGATTGTTTCAAATTTCTGTTTGTGCAAGAGGAAACAGAAATTGAAGGTTTTATAAATAAGATTGATGAAGGGTGTGTTGGTTTGCGAGAGAAAATTGGAAAGTTTGCTGAGTTGATTCAAGAAGGGAAAACTTTTAGTCATTTTGATGTGGCAGCTTGGGATGGGATGGAGTGCTTGGTGGAAGCGCAAGCTAAGAATCGAGAGATTTTGCAAGCGTTGGAGGCTGTTTTGGAGGTTGTGGTTGAAGCTAAGGCTGAGAATAATTTTAACCGGACAAATAAACGGACACGAACGCTTAAACGGACGGATTTTCTTGTTCATGTTCGTTATTAAGAAAATGAGTTGTTCATGTTCGTTTATATTCGTTCATTAAGATACTAAACGAACGTTAAACGAACATAAACGATCGAACATGAATGAACATAGACAAACAAATATAAACTTTATTAAATTATGCACAATATATTGTTTTATAAGTGTTGTTTTGTTTAAACAAACCAATTTTAAAATTATACAATTAAAAGATATGATATACGAACATAAATGAACGCATAATCGGACGTTCACGAACATAAATGAACGGACGCGACTTTTGTTCATGTTCATTCATTTAACTAAACGAACGTAAAATATTGTTCATGTTCGTTCATTTAATAAATAAACGAATATAAACGAATTTTTTACCGAACGGTTCATGAAATGTTCACTGAACGTTCAGTTCGTTTACAGCCCTAGCTGAGAAGCATCGTCATGTCATAGTGATGGACGTCCATGATAGTGATGGAAGTCCTTGATTAGTTTGTGTCATGTGGTTGTCCTTACTGTCATCTTTGTTGGTAGAAGTTTATGTAGGTTTTGAAGTGTTTTTTATGTTGTTATGGTGTTGGTAGAAGTCCATGTAGGTCTGTGATGTTGGTGATGGTTGTAAGATATTAAGTTAATGAATAAGATCCATCATTTGTTGTGTAAAGTTAGTAAGAGCAAAAGATGTGTTACATGTTAAACAGCTGATTTACGCTTGGCTGTAGCGCAAGTGTCTTACAAAAGCATTTTTATTGTTTTATATACATATTTATACAATAGATAATGGTTTGACAGTAGTTGGTTTCTGAAAGTGTGGCCATTGGTTGTGCTTTGTTAATGTTGATGCAGATTTTCATTCTTTTTTATTCTTTTTGGCATCTGATGTCTTGTCTTGGAAGAGTTGTCGTTTAGCAGTGGTAGCTGGTGGGGCAGTACCTGTTGCATAGAAACAATTTAAAGTTTAGGAAAAATGTATTTCTCTTTGGTTTTTAAGTATATGTGGATGTCAGATAAAGTATGTAACCTGCAGTATGTGTAATTGGTAGTTTGCCTTGCCTTGATGTGGTTTCTATATTTGTGTGCATTTCTGGTGCTAGTGCCACTTCTGTGTTTGTTAAACAATGGAAACAACTGTTTTAGAATAAAAGTAATGTTTTCTTATTAATTTTTTAAGATGAAAATTTACTGAACTGGAATGTTTTCTTGTTGCGTTGCAGATGGTGGGGTAGTTTCTGTGATGGTTGTTTGTACAGGTGATGGACTATAATCGATTGCAACATGGATTTGTTGCTGCTGAGGTACATGCATCTCAATATTTTGATGTACTTCTTGTGTTATTGCTGAGCTTGCCAAAAAAATTATTGACAATGTTATTAATTTTGGGTAATTGGTTCATTATAGTTAACCTATAGGCAGTATTGAAATTTTTTTTTACCTGATGGTCTATCCTCAATCTGTTTTGGTGCATCTGCTTTGTCTAGTATTTGATTGAAAATAAAGTTAGCTGGCCCTTGTCTTGAAGATGTGTTGTAGTGAAATTGAAAGATGTGTCTTTTTCCAATAATTGATAATATTTCTTGTGGAAAGTCTCGAGGGTCAGGATTCTCAAGGGAGTTGACCAATGCATCACAGCTAATACCAACTATATCATCTGCTTTTGGTGAGAAAAATGTGACCATAGCTGTTGCTGTTGTGTCTGTCACGTATGCTTTAAAATTGTATCTGCATATATGTGTTGGTTGTGTAAGATAATTGTACATTGTGTAAGGATATTTTGGCATGTATTGTTACCTGTAATTTGGAGAGACTAAGGGACCATGTACCCTGCATTCGAATACGCCGTTGCTACTATCGGCTTTAAGTGTACAGGATGTGCATGATGGGTACTACCATTCACGTGTTGTATTAAGGTCCGTAATAGTCCCTTCGCAAGTAAAACGGACACCCTTTTGTTTTTTTCAAGAATATGTAATTCATAGTTAAAAAAAAATTTATGTGCTTTTTAAGGAATGAAAGATTGTATTTAAAAGTTGATTATGACTTACTGCATAAGTTGTTGGATTCTGCTCCAAAAGTATAGCCAATGGTATCCTGTTTCGTGTTTTTTCTAATTCTTTGTCACGGAATGGTTTCCGAACAATCTGCAATGGTGGGTTTAGGTCGAACGCTGCTTTGTATCTGTTTTGCATTTGTATTATAGGTAATAAGTATATGAGCAAAAAATTAATAATAAATAAGTTAATAAGCTAATAATAATAATAATAATAATAATAATAATAATAATAATAATAATAATAATAATAATAATAATAATAATAATAATAATAATAATAATAATAATAATACTTACTCGGCTCTGTATTGTTCTAATTTTGGGATTGTTGGGTTTATATAGTAATAAGTTGCGGGTGTCGATGCCAGCTGGAAAGTGTTTCTAAATCTTGAAACTCGGCAAGAACTAATAGCTATTATGACTGGTTTTTCTAGTGTGTCAATCTCTTCTTTTGGAAAAGTTTCAGCGAGGTCGTCCCATAGTGTTAGTTCAATTGAATTGTGGCTGTTTGAAATAAGTGTTAAACATAAGTATACTGTTGTCAAGAATTGTATATTCGATAAACTCTTATAAAGTGTTATATATTATACTTACTTGAGATTTTGGATTTCTATTCTGCGGATCATCATTTGGTCTCTGTTTGGATTTCCTATTTTTTCCTTTTCTCCTGATTTAATGTAACAGCCTATGTAGTCTGTGATTGCAAAACAAAAAAGTAGTGCAATTTGTGAATATTCATATAGGAAAATGGAAAGTAGAGAGTGTGATGTGGTACCTGTTAAAACTGGATATTGTTTTCGGTTTTTGTCTTCTAGGTCCACCACTTTGTAAGGTAGCCGATTGTAAGAAACAAAGTCGAAATAATGGTATGGGAATCCTGTTGCTGGTATAGGATCAAATTTTGTGAATCGTGTGAATAACAGTGACGTTTTGTTTTCCAGTGTCTGTTGCCAGTTACTTGTAGGGATACATAGAAAAGCTGAGATTCGATATGCTCTTCCTGGTATAAGATATGTGAGAAACTGTTTTTTGTCACTAACTTCTACATTCGCTTGTATTGCATCACCCTGTAGATATTAAAGCATTGTTTTATAATTACTGTGATATATAAGATTACCTTAAAATAATATATGGATATATATTGTTTTTTGTTTAAATTACATGTCTATCTATCAAAATTGCCCGATAACCTTTTTCTGTGATATCTGGTGGATCTCTGGCGATCCATGATCGGTACACTTTTGCTTCTATAATTTTGTTTCTACTTGCTGGTCGGAGTTCCTTAATGGTAGTTTCCGTCATCCTGCATATACAAAAAATAAAATCATTAGTGTCTAATTTTCTTTTATATTAACATGTTTAGGCTAGGCAAAATAGAAATGTAGCATGTTTAAGTTGTTGCAGTTGAAGTATAATATAGTGAACAAAATTAATAACAGTATAATTGTAATGTGTATAGCACAATATAGTTAGTATATATAGTGGTGAGCTAATATGAACCTGTGATGAGTAAATTGTGTTTAAGAACTGTTTATACACTATATTTTTAGTCGTATTCGGCAGGTGTTCAGGATCAGGAGTCAAAAGAATTTTTAAACCATGAGGTGAAGTTGCACGGGATAATGCAACATATAGTTGCCCGTGGCTGAAAACTGACTGCGGAAGATACACTCCAATTTGGTTGAGAGACTGCCCTTGACTTTTATTGATTGTCATAGCATAGCATACTTTTACCGGAAACTGTTTGCGCTTGAAAATGAAAGGGTAGTTTGGGTCTTTGTGTGTCAATGGCATTCTTGGAATATATACTTTCTCCCCAATTCTTGTTCCTATAATAATCTCTGCTTCAATATGTTTTGACATAAGATTTTTGACTATCATTCTTGTGCCATTACAGAGTCCGCCTGCAAGACTGACGTTTCTGAGCAGCATGATTGGAATGCCAATTTTCAACTGAAGCTTGTTTGGTGGCAGACCTGGGAATTTGAAGGTGTTTAGGTATTCTGGTGGATATAGCATTTCTGTTGCAGCTCCGTCTCTTCCAACTTGGATTGCTTCATCAGTACTTATATATACGGTGGGTTCTCCTTCTAACTGAGACAATATTTTTTCATTTATGACATCGGCGGTCTCATTCTTGGGGCATACGATTGCTTTCTCTTGTAAGACTTTCGCTGTTGGGTTTTTTAATGTTTCCTTATCATAGATAAAATTGATAAGTTCTTGTATGCTGTTTTCATTGTTTGGTATTTGATATTGTGTAGGAATTGTAATCCAGCAAGCCTCTTGTGGATCTTGTTCGTCAAGTTGCCCAACTTTTCCATCACCGACATTTAGCAGCCATGTTGAGAACTCAGTTAGTGCCTTTCTTTCTTCTTCAGTAACGTTTGGCTTCAATACTCTCATGTTATGTTTAAGCTTGTACACTTTAAAATGGCACCACAAATATGATCTAGCAATTGAAGAATCGATCATCTGTGACTTTGTTCCTCTTTTTTTAACTGGCAATGTTTGTCTGAAATCGCCGCCTAACATAATAGGCTTTCCACCAAACGGTTTCTCTGCGTTGTTTAAAATATCTCTTAGAGTTCTATCAAGTGCTTCAAAACACCTTCGGTCATTCATGGGCGCTTCATCCCATACAATTAAGTCAGTTTCAATAATTAACTTCGCCATCATTGTATTCTTCTTTATGCTACACATGGATTCATCAGTCAGCTCCAGGGGTATTTTAAATCTGGAATGTGCTGTTTGGCCAGATGGTAACAGCAAAGAGGCGATACCTGAAGATGCAACGGCCAACATTTAATTATTGTTTTCCAAAGAAAAGTCTTCCCAGTTCCACCGTGGCCATAGACAAACACCAATTCCCGAGTTTTATTGTTACATGCGTTAATTATAAGGTTATAAATTTGTAACTATTCAGTATTTAATTTAAGAACTGACCTAGCGACATATTATTTTAATTCTTCACGGTTGTAATTCCTTTCTTCCATCAATAATCTATTTTCCAAATCGTCTAGAAGATGTTTTGGAGGCAAGGAGAAACCAAACTCTTTCACTGATTTGGAACGGCTGTTGAGGATCAACTCTATCTCATAAAGAATATAGTCCTTGATTTCAGGACTGTTTACATGTAGGTTTCGAACGCCACTTCTTCGTGAAGCCTTTGTTGGGATGTCGTCTGCCATATGATGCCAGTGCCTTTCCTAAAGTTGCAGAGGTTCTGCAACTTCACAGTAAAGCAAAATGTGAGCAAAAAATGCACGTAATTCTGCTGCTGTTGCTGACATTGCTGCTTCTTGTAGTGTTGTGTCCCACTCATTGTCATCATCAAGCAGACCCATGGCTTGACATGCTTCACGATATGTGTTGAACACCTTGTTGTTAACAGTACGGACATCAACAAAAGATTTGCAGCCTCTCTGGTGGCCAAGTAACATGCGAAAATAGAAAAGCTCGCCTGCTGCTGGATACACATACACTAATCTGCCAACCAAATATTTACTTTTAAGTTTTTTGCGTCTCCATGTTTTTGTCTCTTCGTACCAAACATATTCTGAAGGAAAGTCTATATATGTTAAATGTCTTCCATCTTCAAACATTTGATTATATGCAAACCATTGTGTGAGTGTGGTTAATTTTCTTCCATCATTTGCTAGAATGTGTCCAAGAGGTTCTTTATCACGGAAAGTGACTTTTTGCATATCTTTGAGGTGAACTGCAAGTATCTGCACAGCCGGTTCTTTATGGTGTATCGAGAAATCAAGTATTCTCCAACAGGCTTCAGGCGGGCAGATAAAGCGACCATCAATAAAGTTTTTTATTTCATCGATTTTTATCTTTGGAGCAGAGGACAACAGACCTGGATCACCAATTGGTTTTATAATACGTGCAGCAATTCGGTCTGTGCCTTTGGAGATATATTTGAATAAATACTTTATGAGCATGCTCCAGCCACAATATTCGACGTTAATGTGAGCGTGGATCATGAGACAAAGTAGACGGTTGTATGGAACAACATTTGTGTTGTCTAATTTGAGTTCACCCCTTGCCACATAAGCTGATGTTCTTCTTCTCCGATAATGCACATGGCCATTGTCGTCAAAGAAAGTATTATCATTGTATTTTTTTTGGGAAATGCTTACTGCAAATGCCATCCTGCATACAGGAGGCATTTAGCTTAACGTTTCCACATGGCCCGTGCATCATCATATCAGCCACAACTCTGTATGCTTCTGGATCAGATGTTCTGTCTGGTAGCTCTGCGGAAATGTAGTTGTCTATTTCTTCTGGATTTTTTATTTTGTCTTTCGCATCTATCCATAAGAGTGTGTGACAGTGGGGAAGCCCACGTCTTTGGAACTCAATTGTGTAGAGAACTGCATTAATAAAATTTAATGAGTAAAGATATTAAGATTTGCAACACTAAGTTTATGTTGAATATTAATATAATAGTACAAAAATATGACTTACCTCCAGTACATCGGCCAAAGATCCTTTGTTCTTTAAGAACTGTTAAGAAATCTTCTACCTTCTGCTCGAAAACCCGATCCAGTATATCAGGCCTGTCTGCTGGTGTCAGTTCTGGATACTTTCTCATTCGCCGTTTAATTTCGGGCCAATTAACGTTGCATGTAAAGGTGATGAAAAACTGAGGGTTACCAAGAACTCTACATATGGCTAACGCGTCAAGATAATGGCTATACATATACCTTGGACGGCCTGTAAAACTTGAAGGAAGAATTATTTTTTGGCCTATATCAGCTCCAAAATGATCTCCTTTTGCCATTGCATCACAAATGCCTGAAAGGCATTCAGTTCTGAGGTTATTTTGCTTCGATCATATGAAATCAAGCCTTTCTTGTTCAAGTGCGCAGTAAGCAACAACAACATATTGTTGGAATAACCTTCCTGCTCTAAAGAGAAGACTGAATTGGTTAAACAGTTCATGTAACTGATACTTGTAATACATATTCATAGATAGTTTTTTCCTTTTCTTGCTTGCATTAACACCTTTTAATGTCATTTTTGTATTGTAACCTGGTTGACCATAAACAAAAAGGAGAGGGAACTGGAGAGACATGTATGAACTGTGAAGTTTATTGATTCTTTTTGGCTGTCGATCTTTATACTCTACAATAATGTCATAATCTGTTTGGCTATTTGGATCAGTTTGGAAGACAATTGCTCCAAGTGTTCCTGAAGAAGGTAACTGATATTCGTGTGCTCCAACTACATTATAAAGTTGGATTTTAAACTCAGGTACATTTTCTTCATTAACTTTGTCTCTTGCTGTTCTGAATAGTTTTACCAATTCATTGTGTTCATTCAATATGTGTATCAACTTCTCGACTATTTCGGTCTTCAACCCACTTTGTGCTGTTCCACCAAAAGGTTCCATCCTATTACGAACTTCGTTTTCTGTATCGTAGAGTAAAGTTGCAGAAACCTAGGATCTTTTCCATTGGTAGGGCACAATGTGCCTATCCAATGGTGTATCTCACCCGAAATTTTAAATACATACGGTCCTTTTCCATTGTTTATTGATTCGTCAACTTTTGCCCCAAAGGAAGTCATACTGAACATCTGGTTTACGCCCGTATGTTGTCTAAGAAGTGCTTATTTTTTAATAGATGTTTGAAGTATTCAGGTGGGTCTATGTCTTTTTTAAGATGCACTTGTCCTCCTCCACAACATTTTGTGTATCTTGGGTAATGCTGATGAGAATTTCCTTTGAGTCTTTCGCCATACAAAAATGTTGCGTTACAATACTGACAAACATAATCTGAATCACCTAAATCTATGTATAAAGGTGATAGACCTGCACATTTAAAGTTACATTAATTTTAAACATCTTTTCATGGTAATATAAACTATTAAATAAAATTAAATTTGATGTTTTTAGAATTACAATTAATTGTTATACCTTCAGTGCAGGCCTGTGTAGAAGAGTCAGTATCTTGTCTTTTTGATTGAGGATCTTTTGTATGATCTGGTGAGTTTTCAAATTGTAGTTGCCTTTTACGGTATGTACATCTTCTTGCATTTCTTGTCTTTTGCGTACTTGTTTGTTTTTCTATGCTATTGATGATACACGGCTGATGATTTTGTGTGTTGGTATAATCTTCAATAGCATCTGCATTTACTATAAATTAGTTAGTTTGCAAATAAATGGTACTTAGTATACAAATTTGCTTTACAGTATTTGCCATAATTTTTTTGAATAAAATGTTAATTGTTGAATGGGTAGGAAAAATTGTTACCTTGAGAGTTTTCTGACATGTGGTTTGAATCTTGTATATGGAAACCACCTTGATTAATGGAAGTGGCTTGAAAAGTATTATAATCATCATATGTATTGCAATGATACTCATTATGCATTAATCCTACATTAAATATAACCATAATGTAAATGTCATTAAGTTTAAGTGCATAACATGTTATAAATTATAAAACTTACCTTTTCCTTTTGTGTTGCTGTGGACTGCACCGATATCTATTGCATTCATGTTGCATTCTTTGGTATTCTGTAAAACAGATGGTGGATTCAGGTTCAATGGCGACTGTTCTGGTACGTTTTTCGCCCCTTGTAAAATTTCAAAACTTGGCTGTAGCATGTTTAGTTCAGATGCAGCTCCTTCATCTGCAGGCCAACAGATGGTGGCACAATCTTTTGGAATGCCATTGTTTGTTGGTCGTCGATACCTAGCTTGTTTTCTCAACCATTTTTGTCGATTTACACCTTTTAACTCAGGTGGTGGTTGCATACGCAATACACGCTCACCATGTAAGTTGTAAATATAATTTTCAACGTATTCTTAAAGATCATGTATTTCTAGGCATCTTAATTTATAATAAACAACAACATGCATATAATAGTGTTGCTAATAGAAATGTATGCAAATTACAGTCCTGTGCAAATTTTTTTGGGAATAATACATAAGTAATCCATATGGCTGAGTTAAAATAAAAAACACATTATTTATAACCATACCTGTAGTTACAAAATGCGGCCTTATAGTTGTGTAAGGAAAGATTATATTTTTTTTGTTTCTTCTTGATGGAGCAGAATACAGGAAATTTTTTATAGAAGTTTCTGGGAATTTAACTTGTGCAGGAATGGAGCAGAATACAACAATATGAGAATATCTACACTTGGTATTTGAGCCTGCTAATGTGGGATTGTTCTACACTCCTAATATTACAGCCATACATGTGTAACAATGTTGTAATTAGTCATTTTTTTTATTACATCCATTTGTAGATTTTAATAGGTAAATAATACATGTAATAAGGTAATTACTGTTCTGTTTTTTTAATTTTTTATGCCATGAACAGTTGTAATAATAGTGTCTTCCCAATGTTACAGCCACAAATTTTTAATTACTTTGTGGTTAGTGATTCTTAACTACTTTCTTAATCGCATGAACAGTACCACAAATACTTCACTCCCAGCTTTACAACCACAAACATTATAATATATATTAAAGCAGAAGTAAAACTACGTCGTTTTACTTGCGTTTTTTCCCGCCAAAAAAGATGCCAGCCCCAATCTTGTTATAAGTATATATTAAAGCAGAAGTAAAACTACGTCGTTTTACTTGCGTTTTTTCCCGCCAAAAAAGATGCCAGCCCAGCCCGAGCCTGTTACATGTCAAGGTCCAGTACTCCAGTCCATTAGCGTCTTTGGCCCAGCAGTTTTGCACCGCCTTTAAAATGTAACACACACAGCCAACTAGAAGATTCGGGAGTAATCTTTCTCTCACACACACAAAATAATTGTAGATCGATCGGAATAGTTAAAGTGTTAAACATAAGATTGATTGGTGCTAAAAATTCGATTCCGAGTTGCTCTGTCATAAGAGCTAATAGGTAACAATCAGTTCAAGTTTCTCTTTTTCTTCAATCAGATTAAAACAAAGAAAAGGTTGTTTTACTTTTTAATCAAACAAAACCCTTTTTAGTTCATATCATCGTTGATTTAATATCAGTTTACCATAATCTTGAGATTTTCTTTTATCTAAATATTTAGTTACAGCAAAGTTATTGACTATGATTGATTTGTTACTAATTACTTGCATGTTTCCAGGGATCCCAATGTTGCCGCTCGGTAATTATTTCATTAGAATCAGCTTTCAGATTAAAAAAAGAAAAGAAAAAAAGAATAACACTCGATCGTCAGTTAATTTTTTTTATAAGAAGTTTTTCATTTTATTTATGCTTTTGTTTAACTGCAGGTTTCAAATATTTTCAGTGAGATTTATGGATTACAAAGAAGGGTGAAGTAAAATAAGGTTTGATTTTGTTTTGTCATAGTTATACTTTAGGAATGTTTAAGGGTTTTGGTATTCGTTTCCTCAAGTTTATGTTATATACTTATATGTAGGCTTCATTCGGGATTCAGTTGCGGTTTGCTTAAAGAACTTGGCAGGGTGTTCGTACTCGAGGTAACTCTGTGCTTATTTTTGGGTTTACACTTTTTTACCTCAGCTTTTAATTCAGCTTACGCTCTGCGCATAAATTGTTGTTTTACAGTCTTTTGTATACTTATAAATTGATGGAAAACATTGCTCACTTTAGAGGTGATCTTCTTAAAACATTTTCTGTTAGCTTTACTTATGCAAATTTAAAAATAAAGACTGACATTGTTTTAGGGGTGTTTGATGTAGCGTTTTGAAACTGATTGTGTGATATACAATACTTAAAATGAGGTTATTAGTACTTAAAATTAGTGTATATTAATTCTCCATGTACTCGATTGATTTTAGCATCCTCTCATATGTTACACTAATAGTGGTTTCTGAAAACATACGTAGATTGTATATACAGATGAGCCCAGCACCGGTCTCAATACAGCTTAATGTGGTGAAGCGGGATAAACAAAATCGTGCAATTATTCTCACAAGGCCCTGCCAACAAGTTGATAAGGGTAATTCACAACATTTCCTTCTTAGAAGGTACATAACCCAAATACTGTTGGCCCTATTGACATGCTTAATGACATTACATGGACCAATAAAATGAGAAATTAACAAATAACGGGGCACCTAAGAATTCGCTAATTGCCCCGTTCAATTCCACGTTTAGTATATGTCATAATATAATTCCAACCTTTTGACTCTATAATATCAGCCCTTTTTTTAGCAGCCGTGATAAGGTCTATGTTGACATCGGATAGTCTAAGTTCACTGCTACAGAGCGGTAACTAACATTTGCTTATATTTTTCTCTTGGGATACCTTTGTGTAGTAGGGAGCCTAGAAAGTGGCAAAATGGGCAGATAAGTTAATGATTAAAAATGGGTCATCTTAATACAGGATGTGTTTCGTCAATATTCGAACTCATCTGTTTTTTTTTTTTTTTTTTTTTTTTCGTGGTCGCACTCTTTTGGTTTGATGAGTGGCTGAAAACTTATTCCGCGAGAGGACGAGTGATTTTAGTGAATTACAGGTTCTGATCTCATTCTGAATATTTGTCATGTCTCAGTAGATTGTTGACCCGTATAATCAATAGCTAATGTTTTGCTGTTAACTTTTGCAGATGGAAGTAGATTAAACCTACTCTTTTATTCAAAACTGGCATGCAAGCAATATTTCACAAAATGAAAGAAAAGCAGGAAGCATCAGATGAAGATTTTGAAGAACAATGCCTGCAAAGTCTTTTGACGCTAATACATCAGGTACCAATACTACTCATGTAAGCATGATGAGTCATCTTCAAGCGGCAAATCAACCACTTGAGAGTTGAGACGTATATGAAACAGAATGGTCTTACAAGTTTAATATCGGAACAACAAGCGAGCTCGGGCTCACAAGCGTTGGCTCAAGGTAGCTCGGGTTGTAACACAAATTATTTTTCGAGTTTTATGAGTGCGACACGATAGATATTACTTTATTTGAAAAGATTTCATAGTTTCAGGATGAAAAATGTTCCTTTTTATCATTATTTTCTTTTTTTGTGAAGTTGTGTTTAATTTTGTAGTACCATTTGGGTGAGTTGTTATATGGTCATCGTCGTCGGATTTCATAGTTTCAGGATGAAAAATGTTCCTTTTTATCATTATTTTCTTTTTTTGTGAAGTTGTGTTTAATTTTGTAGTACCATTTGGGTGAGTTGTTATATGGTCATCGTCGTCGGACAGGATTCTATATGAATGAATATATGTTGTGTAACACAAGGGGCTGAACCTTTGCATATTTTGATTTTGTTTGCAGTTTCGTTAGTTGTATGTACTTATAAACCTTTTCATTGTTAGACCCTCACTTTGCACTTAACATTGCGAGTACTTACAAACCTTTTCATTGTTAGACCCTCACTTTGCACTTAACAATTTAAATCATCATATCAGTTTCTTTTTGACTTTTGAATTGAATGTCTGATCTTGGGTTGGTTTCCTGAATCAACCCATTACAAGTGAATTGGTTATAATATTTTTTTGTTTTCCGACTTTTTTAAATCTTACGACCGTTTTTTTTTTTAAATCTAACGAACAGCCTATATTCTTTGATAAACAACATTATAACCAAATACAACGCGGAAAAACCCCGTCAAGCCGCAACGCGGCCGGCCGCCGCCATGCTTGTTGACATAATTACTTTGCCAAAATCCACAATTAAGCCCAGCCCACTCCTGGGAAATATATATATATATATATATAATTAAGGTTCTTGGTACTCCGTATTAGATATTATTTTTATACCTACTTAGTGTACATTTTAATAGCATTTATTATTGACCATTAGAAACGATTAACTATTATTTTTTTATTCTTTAGGGGCTTATTTACTTTTGAACTACCGAATAGACGTCATGAATGGCGTGGTTTATGAGTCATTGATTGCCTCACGTTGATTATTTAAAAGAATAGATGCCCTTCCGCATCTTTACACCGAAAGTCCAAAACACAGTTAATTTATAATGCATGATCAGCTGTGAGGTTGATCATCGTAGCAGGTTATCCATCGATTAGTTGATATCAATCATATTAGTTGACAAATGCTAGTTCATATGTCAAATGCTTCTTGAATGAGCATTTCAAAAAAGAGCATTTTGACCAAAGTAAAACTGTTTTATGCTTGTTGCCAAACTAGCTTTAAACACTAAATGTTAAATGTTCAACGCTAAATGCTTTAAAATGCTCCAAAACGCTTGTTGTCAAACACAACTATAAATATATTTGGTGTAAAAAAAATTGGTGTGAAAATGTGTTGAGGAGTGTACTACACCAAAAATAATGTCAAATTTGATGTCTTGGTTGGAGAATAATTTTTAGTTTTTTACACTCAAACACCAAATTTGGTGATATGACACATACATTGGAGATTATATTCTCTAAGTAGTACATACTGCTAAATCAAAGTTCTTTGAAAATGGTTTATACAAATTTGTCGCAATTCGTATGTTTTCGTATAGAATTTGGACCAAGTGGTAACCAAAAGGCAAAAATTCTAGGGGTGTCCGGATGTCGGTTTAACAAATAAGACTGGCAAACTGAAACGATATCAGTTATGTAGGGTACACTCGACATACACCCGTTTGCCTCATTTTAATCACATACAAAAAAAAGGTATTGTTTCTGTCAATGTTTCATTTTAATCTCATACAAAAAAAGGTATTGTTTCTGTCAATGTTGAGCACTTGAACCAACTTCAAGCTACTAATAGTCTGATCCTGAGTCGCGGGACCTCATGTTATATTATATAGGTCTAGTTGTTGGTTTCGATCTGATTAAAATTCATCAGTAGATAATTAATATTTAAGTCCAAATAACATTAGCCTACCAATCTCGACTTTGGTCTAAATAAACTAGATCAAAGAGTACAACAACAATCCGACATACAACTCTCATTCACAACAAACCAACCTCAAATTCACCAGGGAGACATAGCCATAACTTTCAACCAAGCAGGCCTAGAAAGCAAACCAGCAGCCCAGGCGCGTACATGTGGACGCGCTTCAAACAACCTTTTGACCCTCGTGTCGTACAAAAAATCAATGTTCGGGATATGATGAAGATCTGCTAGCGTGAAAGTATCTCCTCCCAAGTACTTGCTCTCAGTCAGCCGTTTTTCGTACACATCAAGTACTTCGGACAGCTTCTTTTCGTGCTCTGCTACTATCCCTGGTCCTCCTGGAATCCGACCCATAGCTATTTGCATTAGTTTCCATGTTGCTCGATCGAATTTTTGATTTTCCACTTCCATCCACACTGTTTGGATTGCTAACTTAATTGGATCTTGCATAATCAGTTCGGTTCCTTGGTCCGCGTATTTACGTGCTATGTATTGCGTGATCGCTCTTGATTCTGTCACATGTTATGATACAATTAATAAGAACTGGATATTGTTCTACAAAATAATATGTTTCTGAATAAAGAGCTTCTAGTTATTATAAACGCATAAACAAATAATTTTTTTGCTTTTTCAAGTTAACCGGGAAAGGTGATTCTTAGACTCAGATGTACGCAGCTTAACCGGACACCCCTAACCTATTTCCGGACCCTTTCAGGTTATTTATATCGTACCCAAATAAGTGGTATGATCAATCATAAACAACTTAATTTATCAACTAGCAACAATTAGAATAGATAGTGTTCAATTACCGAATAGCGTAATATCACCATCCACAAACGCTGGAACTTGACCGAACGGCTGCAAATATACAAATCAAGAACACACGTAAGATATAAAGATATCTGAGGTCAACGATATATAAACGAGTCTTGTAATATACTTACGCTCATGGCAAGGTACCCCGGACTTTTGTGTTCTCGTAAATGCATTTTGACCGACACAAACTCAAAATCGACATCCTTCTCGCAGAGGCAAGCTAGAGCACGAAATACTGCGTTTGAACCTATGAACCCGTAAAGTTTTACAGTCATATTGTAGTAGCAAGTAGCACAAGAAATATTTTATAAAAGTAATAGAAAACAATATATAAAATGAGGCCCGGATGTTTAAGTGCAGAAAATGAAACAAGGAAATAAGTACTAGTTGTTGAATTGGAAATTGATGATAAAACAATTTTGAACGAAATTGGAACTTGTAAAGTGAAAAGGACTTTTATATATACATTTATATAAAGTATTTTAACTTATAGTACTTGCATTAAAAAAATTCACCTTAACCCTTTAAGCTTACATGTTCTTTTTGGCAAAGTTGCGATATCATTTTCATTCCTCTATCAAGATTCAAAATGTTATATCCAGTGTTTTAAAACCCGGGTTGACATGGCCGGTTGAACCGTGACCCGGTCGGGTGACTGGAAGCCGGTTTTGAACGAAAAAACCTGGTTGAACCGCCGGTTGAACTGTGATCCGATTGCTTGACCGGGTCAATTAGAAAACTGGTTTTGTAAACATTGGTTAAATCTCCTATCCCTAATTTACTTTTATTATATCTTCACTACACACTATTTTTTCAGTTACTAATGCTTCTATGGTTGTGAACTTGTGATCCCAATATAGAAAGAAAAATATACATCATCTTAAAACAATGAGGGAGATTTCTAAGAATATCCCGTATCATGTGATACACTTCTCGTCCAAGAATTTCAACCAGGCTACTCTTCTGCAACTCGACGAAATCTTCTAGATCGTATTCTCATTTTCCGGCCTCGAGCAACTTTAGTAATAGTCTAATACTAAACACCATTATGAGCTTCAATCAATATCTTCCTATATTGCAAAAAATTTCACATATGTTTAATCATGATTAATTTTTAATCAAATTTTTTGAATAACTTATAGCTTAATACTACAAAAGCTAAATTTCAAGATTAGGCTTTTGTCTAGAAACTCGCTGACATTACTTTGAATTTTTTAACTCGTTGACCAAGCAATTGGTCAAGTTCAAAAAGAAAAAGTTTCGAGACTAAAGGGTACTTTGTTCTAGTCTTCTAGATCTTTTCTCAAACCATGATGCAATTGTACCGACGACCTTTGTGAACAACGAAAGGGCCATTTATAACTTTTCACCATTATTTTGTTCATTTAATATTTTTTTTCATGAATTAATTTGGATTTATATAGAGTTGGAAGGCAAACAAGTAACAAGTTGCACCATTAACGCTTTTTGAATTGCAAAACTAGTTGATGAACCTTTAAACGGTTTTCCTCAAACCAACAAAACTCAATCTATATAATACTCATTGTTATTTTACTTGTTTATAATTTTTAATTTGTCACCCTGAACCCATAATAACACATATTGCAAGGAGGTGTGTCGAGGGTCCGAGTTTCCTTTGACATTGCAATATAAGACTTAGGGTGTGTTTGTTTCATTTAGATGTTTTAGATCATCTGACTACCCTATCTTACAGGTAAGAGGTGTCTAGAAAGTATAAATCAGAACGAAATAATGTTTTTTGTTTTCGTATAATTATCTGAATGATTTTAAGTGCTCGTTTTTGCAATTTATTTATTAAACCAACGCAATGCGATGAATAAGTAACTTATGTCAATCTGAAACAAAACTTTTTATCATAAATATAACATAGTTAATAAACCATCAAGTATATTATTTTAACACAAGTCTTCAACCTCTTATCGAGTAAGAGGCAATAAGACAAGCCACACACCTCTTATTGAGTAAGATGTCATATGTTTGACCCGGTCTGACTCAAAAGAAAAAAACAACCAACACTAATGTCTGGCAACCTTTGACTCGGTAAGAGTAAGAGGCTGGTAAGACATTTTTTCAAAAAACAAACACACCCTTATTAAAACTACCACAAGGCTTGTGTCAGTGTCTCAATAGTACCTTTATTGTGTGAGAAGCTCTCTAATTTAAATGGCTGTGAGTTTAAATCTTTCTTAGAACATGTAAGATGATATGTGGTATGTATACTGTGAGATAGTTGAAATGAAAAAAAAAAAAAAAAAAAAAAAAAAAAAAAAAAAAAGTTGGACTATTGTCATCAATCATTCTTTAAAAATCAGTGTTTAAATTTTTATATTATTTTTTTTGTTTTTGGCAAACATTTTGTATGATTTATCTCTGAGATTAATGTTTGCCGTGATATTTTTGGCCTCTCGTGAATAATCCGTGTCAATGGTATCTAACAACAAATGATTAATTAATTATCATTAGAAGAGAACCCAATTTTGACCATTAAGTTCAGTCAAAAGTCCATACTCCACACCACCAGAAATTTACACAAAAATGTTTTGTTGCACATAATATTATACATTTTTTCGATCAAAAGGAAAGTGTACAACTGTTGATGCAACTCTTAGCAAAAACACATTTTGATTTGGGGGCGAATCTACATGTACAGAATGTATGCTCACAAAGTACAAACTATCAGTAAATTCCGTAATCGTTGTAGGTGAATCTTTTTCTAGTCCGATACCATGTTCATTGTTCACCACGGAGACATTGCCGCAACTTTCACCCAAGCAGGTCTCGAAAGAATAATAGCAGCCCAAGCTCTCACATGCGGACGCCCCTGAAACCAGCCCTTAGCCTTCGTTGCCCTCAAGAAATGCACGCCCGGGAGATGGTGGAGATCAGCCATAGTAAAACTATCTCCACCCAAATATTTGCTCTTTTTCAACCGTTCTTCATATACATCAAGCACATTAAACATCATCTTTTCATACTCGTGCCCTAGGTGTTGGCCTCCATTCCCTTGCATAGCTATTTCCAATAGCTTTGAGAACGGTAGATCAAATCTTTGATTTTCTACATCCATCCACACAGTTTGTATTGCTAGCTTACTCGGATCCTCCATTATCAGATTTGTTCCTTTATCGGCGTATTTATGTGCTATGTATTGTGTGATCGCTCTTGATTCTGCACATTTTACCAAATATAATAAGCCATATGCATTATGAAACCGAAACAAGTACTCCGTATGGCATACAACAAATTTGTACAGACACAAAAAATAATAATAATAATAATAAATTACCAAACTTATGTAAGGAACTACTATTTTTTTTCTTTTCTTTCAAACAATGTATGTAAGTGACTTTCTATTGAAAGCAAAATGATAATGTGACGCTTCGATCGATAAATGGCATTCTTTGTGCGCTTTTGAAAAATTTATAGCACATCAAAGTTCTATATTTTGATCTCCACTATACACGCACCGAATTTATCTTACATGTCTTAACAGGATAAGAACTAAAACAATTTAAAAATATTTATGATACAATAGAATGAAAACTGATATTATAGCGTTAAATTACCGAATAGTGTGACATGATCATCCTCTAACGCTGGAACTTCACCAAATGGCTGCATATATATAAAGATCAGATTTTATAAGAAATTTGAAGTCAACAACTAATAATATATGAGTTAAGAAACCTGATAATAAGTTGATTGTTATACATACGTTGTGTGCAAGAAACTGTTGCGTTTTGTGTTCTCCAGTGACCGTGTCGACTATAACTAACTCAAAATCGACTTCCTTTTCGTATAGACAAGCCAGAACACGTTGAGTTGTGTCTGAACCAAGGGATCCGTAAAGTTTTATTGCCATATTGTACTAGCAATAAGCTATTTGATATCTTTTGAAAAGATGGAAGTTGTAATAAGTCGATAATATATTGATGAAATCGCGAGATATATGTGCAAACACTAAAAAAGCAAATAAGCAATTGAAGTAATTAACAAAGGGAAAATGAGAAATGGTCTTATATTTAAATGCAAAATACTGCATAACTAGTCCTTTTATTATTGTTTCGTATTCTCTTTTGGTTATTTGACTACTGATTTTGCATTTTGACACCTTCACTCTTAATAAGTCACACACGAAATCAAATTGAAAAGAAATTTATTGAAAATGTCTGTTAGATGAGTCGTTATACATTTGGCATAGTTACTAGAAAGAATAACATGCTAATTTTAGTTTGCTTTAGTAAGGTGTAAGAGTGCTAGGCGTAGTGGCGCATCAATAACCGTTATTAGTGTGTCACGTCAATATCCACCTAATAACACCACAGTAACTAAAACATCCTCCTATCTATCACTGTTATTGGTGCATGTGGATCTTATAAGGCTGGCCCCAACCCACCGTAAATCTTCGATCGATCGCCAAGGAAAAAACAAAGCGACCGAAACATTGAGGGGTCGCTTGGGTTGTGTGTGAAGGGTCGGTCGCTTGTGTGTTGAAGTATCGGTCCACCAATCGACCGATTAATTACACAAACACAAACATATTTAAAAAAAATATATTTTCTACTATAAATACCAACCTCAATTCAAACACACACAAACACCTTCAAACACACACACAATGTCTTTCAAAAAAGATTTCTCAGAACAATTCCCCTCTCCTGAACGTCGAGATTTTTCTCAACAATTCCCCTCTCCTGAACGTCGAGATTTTTCTCAACAATTCCCCCTCCTGAACAAATCTTTCCGGTTTTTAGTCCACCACATGAACCGGTGAACAATCCACCGGAAAACGAACCGGTGAATAATCCACCGGTTGTTGACCAAGACCCAAATCCGTTTGGGTTAACTGAGGAACAACTCAGACAAATGGACCAAGATATGCAAGTCTTCCTGGAAATGGAAGCACTTGAAAGAGAAGAGGAAGCTGCTCGTTTGGAGCGGCAAGCCAGGGAGGATGAAGAACGTAGGAAGAACTGGGAAGATGGTTGGTTCCCACCTGATTCCTCTTCGTCTGAAGATGGTTGGCCAGACTCAGATGATACCTTCCATTAATTTCTAGTTTCGTTTTAATTTCTGTATCGTAGTTTCATTTGTAGTTTCGTTTTAATTTATGTAATGTTTATATTTTTTAATGAATTGTAAGTTTTCTGGTTCGAGAAAACAAATCCCCGACTCTTTGAATTTATCTTGTTATTATTTTAAATAAAAGTTAATGAGTAAAATGTTTGATTAAAAAAAAAAAAAAAAAAAAAAAAAAAAAAAAAAAGTCGGTCACCGACTGTGGCAGGTCGGTCGCTTCTGGTCGCCGGAGAGAGAAAGCTGACGTAACAGCCAGTGACCCAGGTCGCTTTGGGTCAGGGTTGTGCCCAGCCTAACGTATCACCAAAAATACCTCACTCACTCACAAAACAAAAGAATAAATAAATAAGAGAAAACCCAAAAAGGCTCGCCATTTCACCAGTGAATGGACGAGTGGCGCCATGATGGTGTGAGGACCGGTGCTATATGGTGCAGTCGTTGGTGTCAAAAAAATCCAACAACGTGTTGTTGGTGCATTGCACCATGTTATCTAACTATTAAAATATTGTAAATTTCAGATTGTTCGTATCAAAAAATCGTAAGCATATGTGGAACTCTAATTTGGTTGGGAAAGTAATTTACCACACTTAGGATTTTAATTTATCTGTTTTGTTTATTTTTCATTTTTACACCAATTTGTATCCCAAATATTATCCATACCCTATATCATTCTTTATCCAAACCTTTGATTTATTGAGATTAGGGATTTGAGCAATCCTAAGTATCGTAGTCATGGATTCGGCTATGTATTTATGATTTTGTCGCCCTTTTTGATATAATATTATTGGTAAAGATTACTTGGTCCTATCTTTAGCTTATTCGAGTTAAGGATTTGAGCAATTGCAAGTATCGTGGTCGTGGATTCGATCATGTATTTGTGATTTTGTCGCCTTTTCTGGAATATGAGATCGATAGAGATTAAGAAGAATGATTAACCCTTAACCAACAAAACCTTTTACCGCTTTAGACTTGTTATTCCTTGGCTTTAGTGGGGGAGATGCGTATACTTGCCAAGCTTATGATAGAATATTCGTCACGACTGGACAGTTAAACGATTAGATTTGCTTTTATCAAAATACTTTATTTTATCTCTAATTCGTTAAGTGTTTGGTTGTGCAATTATGACAAAACGAATACATGCTTAAATATAAAAATAAATCCTAATATCTTTTAGGATACATTTTCATAAGATTTATTCTAAGGTTTACTTGGGGACAAGTAAAGTTCAAGTGGGGGGATATTTGATGAACTCAAATAAGTACATTTTATCATTATCATTTATCCTATTTATTTGACTTGTTTTATTATATTATATATGAGAATTGATACGTTAATGTTTACTTTTGTAATTCTCAGGTAAAAACAAGTATTATGTGAAACTTGGCAATTTTGGACTAATTATGGAGCAAAACAACAAGATGTTAAGAGTCTACTGAAATGTACAAGATCAAAGATCATTCTGCTCCAGATACGCCGCAACATACTTATTACATACGGCGCATCACTATCAAGATTTCACAAGTTACAATCCAAGACGGCAAAGGACATGCGCCGCATAGAGAAATGGAGTTACGCCGCATCTTCTGGCGGTGTACGAATATTCCTGAATATATTAATCTTGGACCCCACGCGAAGTTAAGTCAATGCGTCGCATCTACTTATTCTATGCGCCGCATCTAACCCTCAGACAGAAACTATAAATACCCCAAAGTCAGACGAATTTCGTGGTTCGAAAAAGAGTTTTTTGTCAGACACTTAGCTTAAACCCTAAAGCCGAATTCAGACGAAGTAGCAGCACAAGACACACCCTAAACGAAGATACAAGAGCTGTAAGAAGGTCCTGCATGTATTCAATTCATTAAGTAGTTTTGTTTTATTGTATTAGTACACTTTAATTCATCAGGATTGATGGGCCGATTCCATGTGACTACGGAAAACCATGGGCACCCCTTAAAATTGCTTTCCCATTAATTAAAGTTTATATGTTGATGTCTTTGGTGACTTTTATTAGTGCATTGATAACCTCTGTGTCTAGCTGAGCATTGCTTGGGTCGCCATGCCCCTTCCTCGCCCATTTATTCTATCGTTTCTAGGATAGTGGGATAGACATAAGTAATCATTAAGGGTTTACTCGCCGATAAGATTAGAGCCAACGAGAAAGGGTTAATTATATACACTTCATATAAAACTAGCAATAAAACAAGTGACAAACTACTTAATTATCAGGACAGGTCTTCTTATTGTCTCAAGTATCTATCTGTGTACGTGTGTGCTAATCGCTGATTCGTGCTCATTAGTTTAGTTTATATTTAATCATAACTAAACTGTGCCAGTCTCTCAGGCTGAACCCCCTTGCGTTAGATTAGGTTGTATAGCTAATTTAGGATATTAAAATACTGATTAGAACAACTAGATAATACGTTCCACTCTTAGTGATCGACACTCTACTTACCATTATATTCATACTGACCGGGTACACTGCTCGTTAAAGTGTGTGTTTTATTGATAAGTCGGCTAAATATAAATTTAAAACTTGAATACTGCTAAAACCACAACGACATCACGCGCGCACCAAATCTTTGGAGCCGCTACCGTGGATATAAAAATTAGAGCAATATACACGCACACATCACCCATCAACAAATGCAGCCATTCTATTTCGAGCTTCATTTTGTGTGACAAAGAAGTACAACTGGGCATACCTGGGTTGTACACCTGGCGCTGGCAAAAGGGACCCGATATGATGATAGTTTTGCCCGTTAATCCTAAATGTATATAATCCCCTCCCTGTATTTACTGAATGGTCTATTCTTGCACCAAAAGATGTAAAGCAAAACATGTCGTTGTATATTCTAATTTGGTCTCTAAACTTTGATGTCGTAGAATCTTCATAATCAAGCAATTTGTCTAACGGTGGAGGTGTTTGGTTGAATCTAGGAAGCAACACTTTCCCATCTTGACAACAAATTGAGAAGGTAGGATTCACGGTTGTTTTGTCCTTGTTTGATCTCTCTGCATACAACATAGTTGCAGAACAATTACGGCACTGATAAGACGGAGATCCAACGTGATTGTAGGACACAGGAACACCTAGTTAAAGAATTGTCAGTAATGGTAAATTTTTATATAAGTTGGTTATTTTATAAATCATTTAAGTTCCAATTAGAGTATGTAGTTAGTTAAGATCACTAACACTATATGGCAACTTCTTATGCATAACATTCTAAACTAATCAGATATTGTATGCTAATAGCATTTTCAAACAACACATGTATTACCTGAAGAGGTACGTGCTGCGCCTTTGGGTATGTTTTTGGATACATGTATGCGAGGCCGACCTTAAATAGCCATTGTTGTAGTAAATATCTTATTTATGAAATAAATAATGGAATTATTAATTTTGATAAACAACCTACCTCTTGGTCTCTTCCGTGTTGTTGTAGGCTGATTAATAGAAGTAGAAGATGTATGTTGTGATGTAAGACCTAGCTGGTTATAAACCGAGGGGGCACCATTCCTGCTTAAATATGCAGAAATTAAAAATTGGTTAATTAATTATAAACAAATCAAAAAGTATAGGGGTTTATGGTTACCTGTCACATGTGCAGGTATATCTGAGATCTTAAGACCACAGTAACTCTGTACTCTCCCACCCCTACCAATAATTGTACGTGACTGTATGTGTACAACATTGTGGAGTATGTTGGACAGGGATGGATTATTGGTATGATCATTAGCTGAACATATAATATAAACACATATGTTATTGTAATTATATAATGCTGTAATTGTAGATAAAGTAATATAATTCACGCTCACCGTCATTCATAGTTGCTTATAAAACGCTAACTATTATTTCTGCACAACAGGTTCCAAATATAGGTGAGGATGTGAGAAGATGTATATTAAAGATATTTGGAAATTAGGCTTTTGGATTGTCCTGCCTTAAATGATACTTGGTTATGCCAAAATAATAACAGGTAAATAATAATTTACATTTTACCTGTTGACAATATATGTTTGTTGCGAATGGATCCATTTTTATATGCTTGTTGTGAAATTCAAGAACCCTGCATACCAAATACTTACATATTGTTAAGAATAAGTTGCATTCAAACAGTAAGCTTAAACATTCATAGTTTAGTTACTTAGTCACGCGTAACAGACATATATGAACATAGATGGGATCTCTGATCTCTCTTTCAAATCCCTTCTGCTATTTGTACAGGCTTTGTGCAAATGTCTGCGTAAGACATTTTGCCAGACTGTTGAGATAACAAAAGGGATTCAATGAGAAGATCAGAATGTGCATCTACGTTGAGCATCGTACGTCAATATAAACAAACGAAAGATGCGGTGGATTGGATTTTTTTTTGTCAATATTGACATCCGATGTTCCATGTCTGACGCATAATCAGGGAACGCAACTACAATGAGCATCGCTTGTCAATATTGACAAATGAAAAATGAGGTGGGTAAAGTTCACAGCATTATTAATTTGTCAATATTGACATCAGATGCTCAATGCGTGTCTCATAGGATATGTTATGCCATATTAAATTGATAATATAAGGTTATATTCAATTGTTTTACGGCCTGAAAATTGTTAGCTAATACAGGCACAAACAACTGGAATGATGGGTGTGGTGTCTATAGCATGGCTTTTAAATGTCTTACCAATGCCCATACTTAATAGAAGTTGTTGTAACTCATATTCAACATAAACTGTTTGTAGTTATGAACAGGTGTTGTAACTCTTTTTTTTTTCACACCCATCAGGACAATTTTCTTAGTTATTTATAAGGAGTTTTGGAATAAGGATTCAATGGTGTGTATCATAAATGGTCTAATGTTATACATTTCTTTTTTGTTTTTTAACAAATTTGACAAACAACAATTGTGGCTGCATGTTTTATTTCTACATGATTATAACCGCTGTTAAAGATCACACTTTCAATTACATAAGGTTGTAGTATAACTGCCTTTTACGATAGATAAGGGTATAAGGGCAGGCATCAAAGCGTTAGTGTTTGAGGAATCAACATATGGTTGTTTTATCGCGGTCTGTTAAGGTTATTTGTTTTAATGACATAACTGGGATATAAAGATTTTAAATATCGAACGTAATGATATTGTTAAATAATTGGTAAACCATAACGAAAGTAAATTCTAATAGCATTTATATTCTTACCTGTTGGAACGGGAATACAAATTTTTGATGATTGTAATAGTTGGAAACAAACATTTAAAGCCAAAAAATTGTCATAACAACTATGTTTATTTAACTAATTTTCTAAACGGTTAACACTATTCCAGCATGCCATTCATCGTGGTACATCGAATATCCTATTCGGATTCATCCCCGGTAATTGTAAGCTTTCTTTCCTTTTTGTTGTCACGTGCACAGCCATCCTCAACACTGTCTGGGTCATCATCCTCAATGGTTGTTAGTTCGGCATCAGAGTCTTCAAATACCAAGCTGGATCGATGTAAATAAAAAAAGGTACGTTAGTGCAAATTCCACTTATTACTCGGATTTTAAAACGGATAATTGTTAGCCAAACTTTTGTCATTTTTATCCTCAACAGTTTTGGCTGGGGTAGACACAGTTGGGTCTTTCACCAATCTCTTCAATGGTGTGATTTTTTCGGGCGAGGCAGTAACAGGTGTGCTTGAACCGGCACCCTCATCCACTGTTTGGGTTGGATGGACCTTCCAACATGTGAAGCTCTCAAATGTCCCATGTTCATAGTAACTGTTGGACCTCAACTCAAACATGTGTGTGGTACCAATGAGGTTTGCTATCGGTAAAGGTACATTCGGATGCTCCTCAGAAACCTGCAACATATAGTAAGTAGATGACATGGCACATATTTAATTTACTCAATATAAATGTACCTCATCACCCGACTCTACGATTGACTCAGCTGAACACCCAACCAACTCTGTCGAACTCTCATCAAACAGAACAACAACGACGGACTCTGTTCCGTCCGACACATCAAGTTCAAGCCTCTACCTAGGATGGTTCCACACACGTCAGGGTAGGTACATTCGGTATTTAATATTGTTTGTCATTGGGTGTTATACAAAGCAATGTTACCTTAAAACTGGGTAGGAAATGGGCTTGTCACATGAATCACACCAAAACTTCCCATGTTTACGGGTAGCACCTTTCCTACACTTGTTGTCACCGCACGACGGGTAATTCCAACCCTTTTTAGTCCTAACACCATCAATCCTAACAATACAGTTATAGGTCAAAGGCTGCACAAACATATTATTTATAAGTTTAATGAATCTGGTTATCGGTACACAACGTTAAATGTGTAAATTGTAGTTTACATTGTTTTTGCGGTTGCGGGCCCAAAGCAACAGGTTCTCCAATGTCCCATCCTTTGGTACGGAAATGTCAGCGGGCATAGCAACCTTATTCATTTCCATATGACTGTGGGACATAACCATAGATGATGTTAGCAACCTTATTCATTCGATACGGCCAAAGGTTTATAGTACTGTTCTACTCGCTTATTTAGTACTGCTGTGGATTATTTTGTACTGCTAAGATAAGTTTTTACTACTGCCAACGTATCTTGCTTATGCTGCTACATGTTTCTACTGCCATCGTAATTTTAGAAGTTGCAAATTGTAAGTTTCTACCGTCCATATTAGTTAATACTGCTGCCAATGAAAATTAGTAATGCCAGTTCATTGATTTTATGTTTGTACTGCTTGTTATAGCAGTTAGTACTGCTTGTTATAGCAGTTAGTACTGCTTGTTGGAACTGGTATATATCGTTAGTACTGGTGGCATGTTACTTGGTTATTAAAGCTAGATTTTAGTACTGTTATAGCAACCTTATTCATTTCCATATGATTGTGGGACATAACCATAGATGATGTTAGCACAATGCATGTATTGAGCAAATCAGATATAAAATACATACAAAAGCTAATTACCTCATATCAGATTTAAGAGCTTTGAGTGCAGGGATTTTAGGATCATCGAAAATTATTGTGGAAGAGCTGCTTGATAAATAAACCTTGTCTGGTAGGATAAAAATAAAGGTAATGTGTTAGGTCGATACTTTATTTTATGGGTGACATTTGGCAATAATAGTTAGATTACGTACTGTTGTAATCTTTGACATTCAGTGATGTCAATACAACCGGGCACAGGCCAGCATGCTTTGTCTTTTTTTTCTATAAGCATGTCTCCCAAGCTTCCCCACAGCGTCACTCGGACTGATTGTTGTATCCAAAACTTAAAATTTGATTTGCAGTCCATGATATAGTTTAAACGATACACGTAATATATAATAGGTACGCATGAATATTTATTGCAACATACTAACCTTTGATTTTCCAGGTAAAAATCAAGTGTTCGAGAGCCTGTCTTTTGCTGAGTTGTCCTACCCACATTCGTCACGTAACCGGCTACATCTGTAAGGTAATGATCTACATATCAGAATGGATGCATAACAATAATAACAAAAGGCAACGAAAGTATTGTTAAAACAAAAACTTACCAACCAAGTACTTGTTATCTGTACTTTCCAGGTTTGCCAAATCTTGAAGCTCAAAAGGGTACCTCTCAAAACCTCCATCCTTAACAGTCACTTTCTTTGCCGTTGTTGCCCCATCAAATTCGAGCATGAAGGGATCCCTTTGCATAATACGGTAATCATCCTTATTGGGCTTGACCACAAAGTCTTTAATAGAATAAACCAACCCTTCTTTCAATCTGACAAAATTATGAGCAATGTGGTTCCTTGCAGTACAATGAATTGAACTACCCTGCAAAACATTCAAACAACATTAGAACCGAAGGTATTTATCAAATACTGAGTTATGCAAAACAGTCAAACAACATTATAACCAAAAAGGTTATTTGTCAAATTCTAAACGTAAAGCATGTTTTAACAACATTATAACCAAAAGGTTATTTAGCAAATGTTAATTTTGAGTATGTTTTACTCTGGAATCAGAGACTACAAAGTCTGTGCTGAGATAGCGTCCGGTGACTGCATTTACATCCCACATCCTGCAAACCATCACCACGATGGTCCCAGTCACACCCACATCAAGGTCATCCAGAAACAACAGGCGGTTTGGTGCTGCAACTTCTTTGCCCATGTTCTGTGAAGACTGCTTCGACATGTTGAAGTGGAATGCAATAATTATGATGGAAGGTTAAGGAATGGTGGAAGATTAACCAAAGCATCTGTAATTTATAGATGAACGATTATTAACTGTTGTAATTACTACATGATGATCGATATTCTTCTCCCATGTAACATCTACATAGTTATTTGATCGTTTGGAATACCCACTGTAACACCATCTTTTACAGCATTCAATTCAATGAATTGAATCCTCGAAATTGAATGAATCGAAGACTGGAACGTGTATTTCATATACCTTTTAGAGATGGTGGTGTCATTACTACTCCACACTCATTTTTAGGACCCAAAATACATGGCACTCTTAATTGGGGTGTCATTAATACTCCCCACTATTTTTAGGGCCTAATCTTTAAATATATATATGATGGTCATTAAACGCATCACCTCAACATCAACGTCACATTATCATTCAGCACATCATCAAACTCACTACCAAACATAGGGCTGTAAACGAACCAAACGAACACGAACAAGGCCTTGTTCGTGTTTGTTTGTTAAGGTTTCTTGGACAAACGAACCGTTCACGAACACACTAACGAACGAAATTCTATGTTTGTGTTTGTTTGTAAAGGAAATTAGTTGTTTGCGAACAGTTTGTGAACAAGGGTTTTGAATACACACCAAAAAAAAAAAAAAATGTAATATGCAACTAACTTAAAAAAACATTGTTAATATTTACATTAGAAAAAGTACATCATCTAAGCGATGAGTCATTATACCAACTTAAACATAACTATCCAAAATTATGTAGGCATTTCTAATTCATAATTATCCCAAAAAAAAGTCTTGATTCTTGAATGCCCAACTTTCCGAAATTCTTCGTATCATCTTCAATTTTCTAAGAATATTTGAAAACGAGTATTAAATTAGATTAGAATATATAAACTTGCATAATAACAATGTACTATATAGGTAAAAAAGAGACATGAGTACTTACAAACAACATTGGGCTCTTTGGAAGCCTCAACATACTCGTTAAACAATTTTTGTAAATATCATTTTGGATAAAACTGTTATGGTTTTCTAAGATACATATACTACATAGTTTCCTATTAATTGATACTTGTATAATCATTAACAATATAGTGTAGATTCAAAGAAGTAACACTGATGTAGAGTTCATACAAAACAAAATAGTAAAATGTGGATAACATTTATCATAGCATGTGTATATAATAAAAGTCAAAATAGAGTTAACCCAAGACTTGTAACAAACTTACGTGATTTGGGTAGAAGCTAGAGACAAGGTCCTTGATGTTGTGTTAAGAAGCAATGAAGATGCAATATTAACGAGATTAAGGTTAAGAATGGAAGAATGGTAAAAACATTTATACTTATATAGTTATATTATTAATGTTTAGGGGGGAAGTAAAGTTAGGAGGGAAAAAATTTAGGAGGGAAAATAAAAGTTAAGAGGAAAATGATTAATGTTTAGGGGGGAATAAAAGTTTAAGAGGGAAATTGAAAAGCTAAAAACTTTTATGTTTTAACTAATGTACACAAACAAACGAACACGAACGGAATAAACGAACGAACGTAAACAAACGAACATAAACAAACACATTACCGAACGTTCACGAACAAAACCGAACAAACGAGACCTTTGTTCGTGTTTGTTCATTTAGCTAATCGAACGAAATTTCTTGTTCGTGTTCGTTCATTTATTAAACAAACGAACATAAACGAACTTCCCGCCGAACAGTTTACGAACCGTTCGCCGAACGTTTGGTTTGTTTACAGCCCTATGTCCAAACATGTGTAATAATCACCGCCAAGCCAAACATATAAAAATATATCACTTTATACAAACATACGTCATAATATACCCCACAAACAAACAAAAATGCAAAACATTTAGTGGTGCACACCACCAACCCAATGCCAAAATGGGGAACCGCGTTCGGTCTGAGAGGGCTGGTAATGGGTTTCACACGTGAAGAAGGGTGATGGTGGTGGTGCATCACTTACCATTACACCTAGACTTGATGTGTTATAGATAACCATTAGCGAAGCTTGAACATATTTATTGGGAGGGTTGAAATACAATTCTCAATATTTAAGATGGCCAGTTCTTATTTTATGTGCAAAATTTGAAGTTTATAATGTAAATCTAATAATAATTAAACATAAAGATAGGAAGTTGTGGGAGGGCCATAGCCCTCTTTTGTCCTAAGGTGGTTCAGCCCTTGAGATGACCTTTCTGGTAGGTTCAAAAAAGTGCTTATTTTCATGGGTATAATTATGGGTGGAAACGAGCCGAGCCGAGCCCGAGCCTGCCAGAGCTCGAGTTCGGCTCGTTTAAGTTTTAAAAAGCTCGAGCTCGGCTCGTTTATAGAATTTGGCAATGAAAAATTAAAGTTTGGCTCGAGCTCGAGCTCGGCTCGTAATATATCTTTATTGTGCTCGTTAATAAGCTCGATCTCGGCTCGTATATATGTTTAATACTTAAAATATCATAATGTAGTTTAGGCTCGCGAGCCCAAACAAGCTTTGTATGTAAAGCTCGGGCTCGAGATCGATTAATAAATGAGCTGCAACTTAGGCTCGAGCTCGTTTATGCTCGGCTCGTTCAAGTTTTTTACCGATCCAATCCCGAGCTTTTCACGAGAGGCTCGGCTCATTTCCACCCCTAGTTATAATAACCAAACTTAACATGCTAACCCACCAACCAAACACTTTTACAGGAAATGATGCACATCTCCTAGTTCCAATGCCATTAAAACGAACACTGCCTGACAATTTGTTGTATGTGTTTGAACCAACTATTAAAGGAATAATTTCAAATGTCTTGTAGATTAAAAGTAAACAAATAATTAAACAGAAAGAGTAGAACTGGAACATAGACTTCCCATTTGGAAAGAAAGTAAAGTAAAGTAACTCCCAATACCGTCTTCCACGGGTTATGGGTCCCAATACCGTCGAAGACGGTGTATGGGGGAGGTTGAGACGTAGACAACCTTACCCCTACCTAAGGTAGAGAGGCTGCTTCCGGTTCTACCAAAGGTAGAAAAAGACCCCCGGCCTTTTGTAGGGAGTGAGGATCGAACCTTTGACCTCTCGGTTGAGAGGCAAGAGGTTTTCCAACTGATCCAACCCTACTTTATAGACTTCCCATTTGGAAAGGACTTTATTTGACGGTTGGCTCAAAACCTGTAAATTAGTCGGTCAAAAGGTGGTTAACAACAACAAAAAACCCTGCTGAACTAAGAATTAGACCACCCCCTCGGTTAGATGCACTTCCGAATCAAACTATATATTAGAAATAGGACTAAAATCAGAAGTGTTGTTATGACAGTCCTAAACATTCGGCCAAGTATTTTACTGGTTGCTTCTCAAAATTTAACTAGAGCCATGTGTGATTGAACTCCAGAAGTTCTGAAACGTTGCCGGAAAAGAGGTAGGGTGCGTAACTGTGCTAATGATCTGATCAGACCCATGACCCAAGTGAGTCATGATCTGAGTCATTTGACCAACTTATGACCCATCGACCCACATACAGATCTGACCCATAAACCAATTGAGTCATGATTTGACCAGCCTATGATCCAGATCGACCCACATGTTGATCAATCAAACTGGTCCAGGTCCTTCGCTTATGCAAATTAACTGCATCCACATTGGCCATATAACAATCCACTCAACTAATATCTAGTGGTATTCAACTACCATATAAAATAAGTGCAGAATAGCTCAAATGATCTTTTAGCAGTTTTCAAACATAACCTTCTCGCGTCTTCGTTTTCAAAGTTTGATAAGTTCACAGCTGTTACAGTATGTACATTAGTATTTACAACATTATTTACACCTTTCTTCAGAAGTTTTGACAGAGGAAAAAGAGCAACGGATGAACAACAAACATACCATGAACAGAATTACAACAGCTTCTGTTTTTTTCAGCAATTAGAAAGCGTCGTCTGGCTTCATAAAGTTGTGATATTCCAACTGAGTCATCTCCCCGCCTGTTTTTGGGTCAAATTGGCATCTATAGAAACTGCACAAATAGTTTATTGCATCAGTCTTATGTCAGTGTAGCTCAAAACCGAAAACAGAATGGAGTCATGGACTAAGATCATTTTATTCATTTAGCATGTGGTTATACTTAATCATGTGGACTTATTCATCATTTATTAGTCTAAATGAAAAATAAAAATGACAAATATATTGAAAAGCTTATCATTCACTCACCTTCCATCCATGCCGAGAATGACCACTGTATTTTTTTGATGACCAAATGCAGCAATATATTGAGAACCTTCAACCAAACGAAACTGAGCCAACGACCACACAGAGCTAAAATACTTGGGCATTACTCCTGGAAAAGAATTGTCATGAAAGTCACCAAATCGTTGAACGATACAATATAAAGGTACGAACAAAACAGATTCTTCCACCACAGTCACAGGTACTTCCATATTTTTTACATAAAACCCGCGTACTTCTGAATGGGTCTAATTGGGATATGTTGTATCTCTAACAGGTTAAGATTGAAAATCTTAGCTTAAAATGGAACGGGTCAAACAAGTGGAAAATCACCCACAGTGTATGTTTAAGGCCTACACATCCTAAATCAAAACTTAAATTATTAAAATTATATAAAAGTTTGTAATAAGATTTGATACACCAACTGTTTACAGACAAAAAAAAAAAAAAAAAGATATACAAGAATGTCTTGTGGGTTAACCCGCCTCATTCTAACCTGTACTGCTGTACCAATATACATGTTACCCGACCCATCCCACCACAGCCAATTTTGCCACCTCCACTAATGAACATACTAAGTGGAGAGCTAAGCCCACTTCTTTCGCCCCCTAAATGAACCTATGCTCTGGTTGTGTCACTCTGGCCCTTGGTTACAACAAATCATCATACTAGTAATACTTCCAGGGTCAAAACACACCATACTATGCAGAGTATGATGACATTTTTGGCAAGAACAATGGCTAAATTTCAATGAGATGTCAAGTAAGATGGTTCCAATAATCAAAATTCTAGCTTTTATGCAATGATGTACCTTTAATGAGAGCACGCGGTGAGCTAGAAGGAGAACCAGTGGTAATGTGGTCGGGATGATCGACGCCTGTAAGGCTGAAAACATGAATGGTGCCCTTATCACTTGAGACGGCTAACCACTCAGCGGTAGGAGAAAACGCAAGACTATATATTTCTGCTCTATCTGCACCCCTCCTTACCTGCATCAGATTCCCAATTGTTTTTAGCTGACACACTACTAATGAGCTGATAGCTTGAGATAGAATGTTTCTTATAAACCAAATAAAGCTAAGACTTCAGCCAAATACAGCAGCGTCAGCAATTAAAAAAAAAAAAGTAGAATACAGAAACTGTCTTCAATAGCATATCCGTGTGTCAGCTTTAATATACAAATTTCTCTTACACAATATTAAACTAGTGAACATTTCAACTTTCAACTGTCGATGTGCCAATATAAATGATTTAAGTGGCTTGAACTGTCTAACGCATCCACTTTTGTGGTTCACTTCGTTTTATCATTGGCTTCACGGGCGGAGTCAGACTTTAAGTTGGTGGGTTCAAAACAAAAATTAGTAACGTGTCACGTGTGTATACAATATCAGTGGGTTTAAAACGAAAATTAATGCTAAATCGTAGTACTATATTTGCACTAAGATAAGAAAAACATTTCTTGTTCTATGTAGCTAAGTTTATAGAAGGTCAGCTGTAAACATATTTCCGGAATATTTATTTCTCATAATCGTCAAAACTTTGTCATTCAACAAGCATTATTCAAATAATAGTATGTCCGTAGTCACTCGTGGCGAATTATATATCTTTCTTTTACTCTACATCTTGAAATTCCAGAAGAAAAACAACGAGACAGTGACTAGAAAGCTTCTCAACAGTAAACAATGTTCATATAATCATGTTAAAGACTATCATCTTAACTTGAGATGATAGCTTTTAACATATCCATATTCATGACTGAAATTATACCATCTGAATAAGAAACTTAGGGCCCATATCTTATGTGCCTTTCTAAACAGTAACCAGTGTGCTCATATGATCATGTTAAAGACTATCATCTCAACTTGAGGCAATGTGCAATCATCAAAACACCCATTATAGCTCCGAAAACATGTCCATATTCCTGACTGAAATTAAACCATTTCAATAAGAAACTTAAATCTTATGTGCCTTTTTAAACAGGGTCAAAAGTCAAAACACATAGTTGGCTGGGAAGAAAAAAAAGACGGTGCATCATGAAAATTCCATGAACACACAAGGTTGTCATATGTCACTGTGATTAACAGTTTATAAGGTATACGATGCTACAAATCTAAGATAATCTTGACACTCTAGGCATCGCGTAGAAAATGACTTGTATTAAATCCGTAGACAATATCACAATAGAAGCCGAAACCAACGGCCAACTCAGTAGCTCTATCAGATTGCCATGATCTCGGAATATAACTCCATACATAAGATAACTTATAATCATCTTTATAAACCATATAAGTGGCGCCAAACCAATCAAAAAGGGCTATAAATAAAGAGTTTTGCTACATCCAAAAAATGTATACGAAAAAACATCCACAAAATTGAGTTGGCTATGTGTGATTGGGCTAATCAAAAAGAAGAATGAGAAATTGTAGCAAAAGCCACCAATCACACATAGCCAACTCAATTTTGTGGATTTTTTTGTATACATATTGTGGATGTAGCAAAACTCATAAATAAAACTGAATTTAACACTCTGAAAAAACATTCTGAAACTACAACCTATAGTAATCGTGCTCGGCAACTAAGATTGCTTACAACTTCATTAGGGCAGCAATCATAATCCTAATTGACCTAGAAGGATTTGTTTTCCTTAACAGTTAACACAAATTTACACATTAAGCCAAGAACAAACGTTGGCCAATACCAAAACTGATACAGTTTTATGAAATATAGAATCATCATAGTCAACAATAAATATGGCACGTTAAATGAGATACTGTTTGGCTAAGCTTAGAGTGATACTAATTACTATGTTGGTGCCAAGTGTTTCGTAAATTCTGATTAATCTTAGTCTACTCTTCAAACTTTCATTTTTGTTACCAGGTTGATCATTCGAACCTGAACCATAAGTAAAAGCATGTTACCAGAAACTAGCAACTCAATAATTATTTTCGCCGCAATCAGTACCAATCTAGATTTTCCTCTTAAACTATGTCCCAACACCTCCTAAAGGAAGAGGTTTTTTCTTTTCTAGATTCTCATCCCAACACCTCCTAAAGGAAAAGGTTTTTTCTTTTCTAGATTCTCAGGGAGGGCGGCTCTTTGACTCAGGTGCACGTGGCCTAATGAGGGTATCCCGTACCCCCGTGGCCATTTCCAAACCCTTTCCCTGGACAACCCTAAGATGTTTAACCAGGGAGGCTTGTGAGGACATTTGGACGCCTAACAACTTGGTCACCTTGGTAGCGGTTACACTAGAATATAGCAAGACGTATAACAAACAATATTTATAACCCACAAAACACAAACTTAAATCAAACCACCCCGTACCTCATGCAACAAAGTCCCATCATGAGTATTAAACACCCTAACAAGCGTCCCCTTATTACTCGCCGTCGCCACCACATTCCCATCTTGCGCCAACCCAAAACACGCAATCCTAGAATCATGCGCCAACACAAACTTAGTCCGTTTACTCGCACAATGCTCAACTCGCACCTGCCCTTTCGTCAACCCCAAACACACCATCACAAACTCCCCAGTCCCTTGCGAAACCTCACACAGCCCTTTCGGATTCCCAAACGTCTCAATCTGTTGCAACAGCCTCAAATCCGTAAAATTATACACAAATATCTTATTCTCCAACACAACCACAATCCGATCACGACGCAGCCTCACACCCCGAACCTCGGACCTAAACGACAACTCCCCGATGCACCTCCCTTGATGATCATCCCAAATCATCACCTTATTAACCGGATACTGTGGGTGAGTCCCACCACCAACAAGAGCTAAGATATTACACCTGAAAAGCATGGAAACGATGCCGATGCCCCCTCCGGTATCGAAATCGCGTCGAAAAATCTCGCGAAAAGGATCGCAGTTGTAGATTCTGAAACCTTGGTTGATGCCGCAAGCGAAACAGCCGTTGTCTTGGTTGAATGACACGTGGAATAAGGATAACTGGGTGTGGTTGTTGTGGGTGTTGGTTGGGATTAGGGTTTGGGTTTGGGTTTGGGATTGGTCGGTGCCGGAAAGTGGGGTTTGGTCGGTGGTGCCGTTGTCGGAATCTGAATTAGGGTTAGGGTTTGGCCATGATTGTGAAGATGAAGAGAAGGTGTCCACAGCTGCCATTGATGATGATGAATAATTAATGGATTTTGATTGTTTTGATCTGAAAATTGTTGGGATTTTTCTTGTTTTTGTTGTTTTTACGTTTGATTCTTTTGTTTTGGTCCTTGTATTATGTAACAAACAACACACAAACTTTACAAATAGGTACCTTAAACTTACTTGATGAATCACTCCCCCCAAAATTGTAAAAAATTTAAATTAAAATAAAATAAACCTACTAAATTTTAAAAATTAAATCCATTAACTTATAAAAATATATCAAAATGGATGTTAAATTAAAAAACATATAATTTTAGAAACTATGGTAAAATTATATCATAAAAAAATAAATAGATAAAAAAATATTTCAATTTGAAAATAAATGTGATTTTCTAGTTGAGAAGAGTCACATGTCACTATATGATTGGAGCTCCTTATCTTTAGTTTTTTGTGGAGCCCACAACTTAAATTATTTATATAATTATATAGATAAGCTAGGTGCGTTCATCTGTCAGTAAAGGTTTTGAAAAAAATTATTCGTGGCGACTCTAATAAGGTTCGGGCTATTCAGGTTTCGGGTTATTCGGGTACGGGTTATTCAGATTCAGGTTATTCGGGCATGGGTCCGAATAAGCCAAATTAAAACATAAAAATAAAAAGTAGGTAAGTGCTATAGAATCGAATCACTAATTATTATTCGAGGTTGGCAGGAACTACCTTCTGGGTAAGTACTGTAAAATTGAATAACTAACTTAATATTGTGCTAACTCGCAATTCAAAAAAATTAATAAATAAATTAATAAAAACAAAGGAAATATACTAAAAAAATCTCTTATGCGTGTTATTCGGGTTAACCCGATACCTAACCCTAATAAGAGTTCGAATTAATCGGGTTAACCCGATTAAGATTTTTTAACCAATTTAACCCGGATCGAATAAGCTTATACGGGTACAGGTTTAGTCAGGTTACGTGAGCACGGGTATTTTTTTAGAGCCTTAGCTTCATAAGAAGTGGACTTTTGAGGTCACACATCATCACCTGATCACAAAAGAGTGAAAGACTAGTGGTAATAAGGGTTCTAATACTCGTCTTCCGGCCCACGAAGACACGTCCTCGATCGCTATTAGCCCCACTCTTCGACAACGCGTCGAGAGATGAAAAAAAGGAGATCTCGGTTGTTACCAAGACTGAGTTGTGAGAGGGAGTCGTGTGTACCAACGGTTAAAAAACTTGTCACTGGTGAGTTTTATTATATATATATATATATATATATATATATATATATATATATATATATATATATATATATATATATATAGCAGAGAACGACCACATGAACCGGAATCCGCTTAAATTAAATTTTATACCCTGTAAATACTTCAATATATTTCATTTTTATTTACAATTTCAAAACATAGTCAATCTCACTAATACAAATACATGTTTCTCGTTTCTCACAACAAATGAATTCCGAATAATTCATGTTTACATCCCCGGATGAAGAATATGAAGTTAATAGTATCAAGCTGGAACTTCAAGAATCCAAAAAAACTCGACACCACAAAACACGTTACATAGAGATCGCCACGGTGCTCATGATCGTCTAGTGACCGTTGACTCTCTAAAAACTCAATGTATGACGAAGACACATTTCGTACGCGGTTCCGAATGAGCCGATTAGTATTTACACGCATTGTTCGAGAAGTAACTGATCATTCGTCGTATTTTCAACAAGTTAGTGATTGTCCGGGAAGAATTGGCATTTCCCCATTGATAAAGTGTACCTCTGCAATTCGTCAATTGGCATACGACACTCTTCCTGATGCTTTAGAAGAATATTCACAAATGGGTGTGATAACTTCTCGTGATTCTCTCGAAAATTTCTGTAAGGCTATTATGGACTTATATAAAGAGAAGTTTTTGCGAATACCTACTTATACTAATATCGAAAAACTTTATGTTTATCACGAGGATAAAACATGGGTTTCTTGAGATGTTAGGAAGCATTGATTGTATGGGTTGGTCGTGGGCTAATTGCGCAAATGCATATCGCGCTCAATATTTTAGGGGTGACAGCCACATCCATTCATTTCAATGGAAGCGGTTACCTCACAATACTTATGGATTTTGTTTCTGGGGCGAACAACTACGTCAACGTTATACCGTCAAACGCCTATTTTGAACGATCTTAAAAGCGGGAAAGCATCAGAGGTTCTGTTTGTGGCTAACGACGTGCCTTATAAATAAGGATATTATCTTACTGGCGGGATATATCCGGATTATTAACACTAGTGGTATGACTTGTTACTTCATGTGGTTAAAATGTTACATCCATTTAAAACTAATTGCTTTTTTCTGTAAAAAAAAAAAAAAATCAATACATATGCTTTTGACATCGTAACAAAAGAGCAATTTATAGCATGTTGTTAAACGTTATCCTTCTTTAGTATCTTTTTAGTGGTAAGATGCATAACATCATATTATAAGGACGTGTAATGTCAACTATAAAGATGTAGACATGGGCAACATGTACTTTATCAGTTAAAATACTAAATTTATGGTTAACCGGATTAACACGTAAGAAGATAAACAAATGGGGCGTCATTTGCTTAGATCCCACGCAATTTGGTGTCCAAAGTATCACGTTAAATTATTGCATCTTCAACAATGTATGTAATTCAGCAACAACGAGTTCAATGGACTAATCCAATTCACCCCCATTGTGTATTCATCAAACATTAAAATCTTTGTATACAATTTCTTGATAGTAAAACGTGGGTTTGTTTCTATTGTCAACATACTTTTTTAGCAATTACACAAATTCTACAAAGTATTATATTTTGCAATAAATAATTATCAAGTAAGCAACTGAATCAAAATCAAAATTTCTTATCTATGCTACTTAAAATTTCTTATCTATACTATTTTACTCGTATAATTTATTTGGGACATTTCCAAGATGAAAGACATAAAATTTTAAACAACGCACTTACTAATAATGGAAAATAAAGTTACATCTGAGAAATTAAATGTCTTAAATTTGTAGACTTGTACAGTCCTCAAATAAATATCTAATAAATGTTTTTTAAACACCCCTACAATTACAAATACATATTTTTATACATATTGTACAAACTAATAAAAAAACACAAAACTTCATACAATTTATATGAAAACAAGTTGATGGTACATATGGTTTTAAAAACTGGACCGGAGCAACGGGTTCAACCAGTTTAACCGGGAATCGGAGTCACCACCGGTTCAGTTTGTGAATCGTTTCTCGTTTCTAGGAAGTGCACAAAGTTGGATAAAATGGGGTGGTTAGCAAAAGAGCTAATATACGACATCGCAGTTTTGCTGTTTGGTCAAAATGCCAATTAAAGGAAAACTTTTTTGAAGTCGACATTAACAAAACAGTGGAAGTGAAAGAATCGGGAATGTATCACCCCAAGCACTGGTGCCACTAGATTGGCTACTGATCCTAATGGTCATCATGTTATTCAGTATTGCTTACTTAGAAATTCCAAAATGCACTAAATGAGCATAACACAAGTTCGAGAAACATTAGTTTTTCTATCCTGTTTGAAGTTTCTGAATGTATCCAAACCTTCGATTGGAAGATAATGCAAAACCTGTTTTCGCAACTGATCAAAACACCCCTGAATACAACAACATCCATAACCAAAAGCCAATTTTAAAAATGCATTTTCCAGCAACCCAATGGGCCTATGAAGTAGACTTTCGCATTAAACACAAACGAATGTAAAAATAGCATTTGAACATTCTCGCTTCGATGTAGCTTGAAAAACATGTTGTTTGCCTGCATAGCTGACCTTATTTTTGTTCAGGACATGGATATTGTCATTTCTTTTAAATGTGATGCCTTAATAGCTATAATTCCAAAGTATAACTTTTGTCCAAACTTGTTTTGGAGCAATCGGCTTGCTTTACCGGACATACTAGAGTTTCACTCCATGATGTACATATCATATGTACATTAGATTCACATATGACGTATCTTGTCAGCTAAGGAACCAAAAGCATTGTCATTATGGAAGAAATTAAGGATCTTCTTTATTCTAGTAAACCCGGAATAATCGTTCACCACTAGCGTATGCGCCGTTAGCCTTGTAAAAGAGATGGAAATTGTTTCCATTTTTTCTCGCGCCTAAAAAATTACAATACTACTTAGCTTCTTGATGATGTGCGAAATGAAATTATAGAAACATGCTAGAAAATACAAATTTAGATTGTTATGCTAACCAGGAAGATTTCCAGGACTTCGCATTTTTGTGCTAAAACAGTTGGCTGTTAGATGTTCCAACAGCCCGACGTCGGATGGATCAAATTTACCGTTGGGGATCCCGGGCCAATCGTCCAATGCCTTCATGTAGAAACATCGAAAACAATTAGACTTTTACCAATAAAATGTATACGATAAACATATATTTTTTTCGTTCTTAATGCATTCAATAAATAATTTTGTATGTTTATAGCTTATTTTTCATTAACTTTATTTTTTTAACGATATTTATAAAGCTCGCTCGCCCATCTGGCGGGCTATGCAACAGTTAATTTATAGGTTACTAAAGCTACTCTTTTTTTTTCTTTTTTTTTTTTTCTTTTTTTTTTTTTTTTTTTTTGAATTAAGTGACTTTAAAAATAAGTGGGTCTCTTTTGTTGTTGCCACTAGTTGGGGATGACATTTTTTTTCATTTCCTTGATGATACAAAGGATATAAGAGAAATAGCAGGGTACCCGCGCGTTGCGGCGGCGGGTACCCTGAAATAAAAATTTTCGGTGAATCATGTATTTTAGTTTATTATGTTCTTTTTGACATTAAATTTACGGATATCAAAAATTTCATGTGACGTATTTCAACTCCTTAACTAAGGAATTTATTTCGTCGTCTTTTTTAAAGCGATTCGTATAACATGAGTCCGTTTGGCCTGTGCCCGTTCGAGTTCGAGCCCCTTTGGCCCGTTGCCAGTTTGGGCTTGAATATTTGTATAATGTGCTATATTATTTGTATTAGTGACATTTAATGCAGAAATTGTGTTTAAGTTGGTTGTACAATATGCTTGATAATTTGTTTTTTGTTATGTAAGAGGTGTTTTAATAACTGCATTAATTGTATTTATTGATCGGTTGATTTATGAATGTAATTGTGCAAAAGTAAATTGTAACTTTTGCTTTAGTTTTTGTATTCATTTTAAAATCTGGATCACATTAATTGCTCATTTAAAACTAAAATAAAGAGTGTTTTTGTGTTTTAAAGTGTTGTGTCATATGCTTTAAAAGTTGTACGGCTTAATTTTAAGAGAGGGAGAGAGTGCTTTGTGTATTATATTCTCAGTCAACGGTGTTGGATTTTGATGTGAATTTGGATCATGAGAGTTGTGGACGTATAGCCTGGACTGGGCCAGGCTCGGCAGACAGCGGCCCACTCTACGCCTAAACCCTAATCCATGCCCTATAGATATATGGCTGGGATTCCCTTCTTCAAAGAGAGAGATAATAACAGAACATAACAGGTTATTCTAAACCTAACTCTTGTAGGCTATATCGCATCGATACTAACTTGATCGTCGGAGGTGGATCCCGGGGCTACGGCCTTGGGTCCACTCCTAACGGGTTCTCTTTGTTGAACAGGTCTACTTAGGGCTCGAGAAGACGACGAACGGCCCAGGGAGAATCGTCGAATCCAGCCCGCGCCAGATTATGTATCAACAAGTTGGCGCCATCCGTGGGACCCGACAAGTTTCGTGCTCTCACATCACCGGAAAGCAACCATCGAGTTCAAAAGCCGGTATTTTGATCTTTTTAAATTGGTAATAAGATACTACCAATGTTTTCTAAAATTTAAAAAGATATCCCAATATTTTTTTTGCATGTCTTTTAAATCGGTAAGATATGTTATCTTTTAAATATTCAGAAGATTTTATGTAAATCTTTTAACTTGGTAAACACGATTTTATCTATAGTCGCACTAAGTCCACACGATCGGACCTACTTTATCTTTTAGCCGCGAATTAATTTGCGCACATAATGTTTTTACGGTTGGTATGCTTGTTCGCGCTTGTTTGCACGTTCGAACGCAATCACGATAAATCTACCCGCGTTAGGCTGTGCGTTCGGACATCTTCGCAGATTAGCTAGTCAATCACCATGAGCGCACTGGACAAAAGCGGGAACAGTACAGGCACCACGATGCTAGTCAATCGCCATGAGCGCACTGGACAAAAGCCGTGGTCATGTTATGTTCATCTGCGATCATCCACAAACGTTCGAGTCTATGCGGTCACGATACATCCATCTGCGTCTGTGCGTACGATTGCAACTATTAGTCGCGGACACGGTGTGTCCATCCGGGTTATTGTTTTTTTTATATATAATTTAAAAAAAAAAAAAAAAAAAAAAAAACAATTAATTATTTATGTAGTTTGTAAAACCTCACGATAGGTGTAATTCGCACTGCTACTTCTCTTATGTGTTAATTTCACATGCTATGTGTTATATATTGCTTCACGCTAATCTTTTACTTCATTAGGTTTTATATGTTGCGATTCACGGCATATACTTTTAATATTTGCATTAAGTGTTTTTCAGGAGTTGAATAACTAAGTTTAATGCTCCTACATGAGTAGCACCATCAAACTTGGGGGGCTACCAGGGTATATAATACCACTGTTTCCGTACGCGTCACGCAGGTATATTTGGAAGCAGATCGTACGAAAGAGGTATTGCAAGCCCGGTACAAAGACGAATTTGGATATTCGCACCATCTTGCCGCAGGGGAGACGTCCTCTGTCGGTTGTAAAGATGGATGTAATGTTCGCACCTCCTTGTCGCGCACAGCGCGCACCTCTGCCACAGAAGCACGTCTTCTGTCGCACCATGCTGCATCGCTACTGGTACAAAAGGTACGCCCTTACCCAGGATGCGGCATACGGGATCCACCTTCACCATTGTGAGACTCTCACAATCGCAATGTCAGTGTTACCCCAACTATAGAACTACGTGTTCTTCTTACGGGGTCTTTACTGTCACACTGTGGCGGGAAACCTAGCATATGCGCATCCCTCCCCGTCATGTAAGAACGGGTGTTACTCAGGATGGAACATGGTCACCACGGACGCGCCTACAAGGTCATGGATTCGGATATAGTCTAATGGGCTAAACAGGACTAAGCCATGGACCCAGTGCGCACTGTCGCATTTGGGCTGCGCGGTATGGTCCATCCCATGTGCACACCTGAGTTGCGCACACATGGGCCTACGAGGCCATGAACAAGAACTTAAGTCTAGCATAACATAGCCATGCACTATGTCACACTAGACTTGGGGGGCTTGTGGACGTATAGCCTGGACTGGGCCAGGAATGGGCCAGGCCCGGCAGACAGCGGCCCACTCTACGCCTAAACCCTAATCCATGCCCTATAAATATATGGCTGGGATTCCCTTCTTCAAAGAGAGAGATAATAACAGAACAGAACAGGTTATTCTAAACCTAACTCTTGTAGGCTATATCGCATCGATACTAACTTGAGCGTCGGAGGTGGATCCCGGGGCTACGGCCTCGGGTCCACTCCTAACGGGTTCTCTGTGTTTTAAAGTGTTGTGTCATATGCTTTAAAAGTTGTACGGCTTAATTTTAAGAGAGGGAGAGAGTGTTTTGTGTATTTTATTCTCAGTCAACGGTGTTGGATTTTGATGTGAATTTGGATCATGAGATTAATAACATTCTCAGTCAGGACTTTTTCTGGTAATTTTTTTTATTTAGGGTTTGTAAAATTGATAAGTTGATATAATTGAATAAATTAATTTTGTTTTGAATAATTGAACAAGGATCATGAATGAATTGTGTGATTTTTAAATTAGATTAGTTTTAGGGGTTATTTGGGATTGCTTGTCTGTGTGTTTTAACGCAGCAATATAAAAACGAATGAGGTTATCCTTGTGCGGGATGTACACGGCCTAATAGGGGTATCCCCGTCTACCCGTAAATGGGAAATGTGTACCTAGTGTGGCTTTAAACTCTTTGATTACTTTGTTTTCAAACAATTTAACTCAATACATTTCATAAATGAATTTGATTGAATGGTATGAGTAAATTAGTACTTTTCGAGTATTTTCACATTTTTTACGAAATAAGCAAATCCAAACACTATTTTCGCAATTATTTACCTTTAGTAGAAGCATAGACAGAAAGAATAAGCAAATTCAAACGCTATTTTCAGTAGTACTTATTTTTAAGCAAAATAATAACCAATTCTAAACATCCCCATAGCTTATTTTTTGCGCATGAGCATAATTTATTTTCTACTCAGTTTACTGCTTTATATAAGCTCATAAGTGAGAAAATTAAGGTGAACACACTAAGCTTATAAACCAAAAGTTTATATTCCCTTTAAATTTGTGGTCTTTTGGAAAGTGATTATATTAATGATTGTTTATGTGCAGCACGCCATATTATATTACTCCAGAAGCTCCACCAATGCCAGTTACTTTAGGTCACGATAAGGTAATTTTGAAATAGCATGTGTATTAGGTTTCTGTTTGTTGGTTTAGAGTTTTTAATTTCACTACTGATATGTTTTTTATGCGTATTTATAGAGTGTTAGGTCACCATATTAATCACACACAACATAGATTTAGAGAGAGAAAGTTAGAGAGAGAAAGATAGTGGAAGGAACTTGTTTAATGGAAATGAAAATGACATAAACAAGAACCAACACCTTCTCCCTTCAAGGGAGGAGGTATTTGTAGTGTTTAAAAGATAGATGGGTGTTGCCCTAGTACTCATGGGCTCGGCCTATGAGCTTACTACATAGGTCGGCCCGTTACACTAACAATTATAAGCCAAATACTTAACAACCTATTAAAAATATAATGACCAACACTTTACTATTATAACGTGTTCCTAACAATCTCCCCCTAAGGTTTGGTCATCATAGGTTGTTTGACGTCTTTATCTTCTTTGACTTGATCTTTAACTTTTTCTGCTTTTGACGTCTTTACTTCTTTGTTCTTTGTTCCTGTTGTTGTGATCTTCTGTTGGTTCGCCTTGCCTTCATCAACGTCTTTAACTCTGTTGTCTTTACGTCTTTCTCCAACATGCTCATACTTCTTTTGTCTTTGAATCTTCATATTTGTAGAGTTCTCATTTCATAGCTTTGATCTTTGTCTTTTAACTTTGTAGATTCTTCTTTGTGACGTAGATTCTTTCTCTAAACTTTGCTTTGCTTTGATCATAGTGAGAACTTTCTTTGTGATGTTTGTATGAGCATGTGGAAACTAATGTAATGTTGATGATGGTAATGGTGGTAGTGGAACTCCCGGTCTCCATAAGTACCTGCATGAAAACAGTTAGCAATAAAGTATCCAACACTTACAGGTTTGGACTTCGAGATCATTAACAGCATAGTGTGAAAACTTTCTCTAATCCTTGCCAAGGCTGTTCCTGAACCGGATACCCCCAAAAGGGCTTACATAGATATACCGAAGTATATCAATGATTCAGGTGAGCCGCTGAAGTGTACCGAAGTATCACTCCACGACTGTAGACCGTTTGAAACCACCATGAACACTAACCCACAAGGGATTACCGAAGTGACTTGCTGTCAGGGCTGTTTGATGTTGACCCTGGCAGGAATTTCCATTCAATCATTGAGAATCACAATTGTGAATTCTCTCATAAATGTTCTGGCAGATTGCTAGGATCTGCGTAGGACTCTGTAATTTACAACTGGTGTTCTTAATGTTGAACAACCAGTGTAGAAATGTTAAGTGTTCCTAAGAGATCTTTTGTTGAATCTCATGGCTCTAGACTCGATTAAGTGCGTTTTGATTTAAGTCGTAGAAGGCATGGAGCAGATTGCCTCCTTTTCAATATCAACCCATTTCGAAGTGAAAGGTCGATAGATTAAGCAGGGTTCTCCGTGAGAAATGAAACAAGTATCTTTTGAGAGATACTTGAGTGGTTAGAAGGTTTAGTGCAATGCGTCATTGGGTCCATGACGGCTTGTCTTCAATACCGATGTCACCGTAGTAACATCCAGTAGCATATGAATTGAACTCGGTTTCTGCCCTAAGGTTGAACATTTGGAGGGCTATTTCTTTTCACCATTTCATTACTTTTCTTTTTAATTCTTCAACTATTGGTGTTGTCATTGGGTAGATCCCTCCGGCTTTGGCGGATCATAGGACGTATTTCCTAATCTTAGTCACCTTATAACTCCATGACTATCCTATGTTGCCATAAACCATTCATTTGAAAAATCTCTCAAAGTGTTTATGAATATAAAATACATTTTGTTAACACTTCGAGAGTTTTGGACTTTTCAGAAATACTCCCCCTTCACATGTGCTAATAAGTATTTGAAATGAATTTGCACATGTTGGGTAGAGTTTGCACTTTTGAATTGATCCAATTTCAGTGTACATGACCGATTCGAGACACACTTACATCACTAGTTATACTAGCTTGAAGTTATTACCCGGCCTAGTCAAGTCCACAAAAAGTTTCTTGAAATGGTAAATTCTCCTTAGACAAGTCCTCTTCGAGACACGCTTACATCACTAGTAGACCAGCTTGAAGTTATTACCCAGCCAGGACACGTCCTTTCGATAAATGACATTTAAGTTTTTGTCAATTCATGGGTTAAACCTGAGTCGAGCTCATACGAGATTTCAAATTTGTTACCATAGTTTAATCACTTTTTTTTTCCCCCTCAAAAATAGCATATTGATGTTGTTTTTAACGAAAAAATTGATTGAAAATATGCTTTTTGAGGTTTACGGGAAGAAACGAACAAGAACTTATGGTTTTGAACAAAGATGTTTTTCAAGTACTTCCCCTCAATAAGTGAAGTGACTTTTTGAGGTTTTAAAGGTGAGAGAGAATACTTGTCCTTTTGAGCAGAATTATGAAAAAATTGAAAATTTGATTAATTCTACTCAAAAGTAAGAAGCTTTCGCTCCTTATATTAGGATTGAGGCACTGAAACGTACCCCAGGGTCCTTTCTTTTCAAAGAACGGGTTGTACACTGAAATGTGTGCACAATCCATTGTTTTAATACAAAATTTGTTTTCTTTTAACAAAATACTCCCCCTCAAATAATGAAGTTTATTCGAGAGATAGTCTTCTTGAGCAGAATTTTGAATCGGATTTAAAAAAATACTTTTTGAAAATTCGTGAGATGAGTTTGCTCAAGGTTTTAGAAAACACAATCAAGTATTATACAACAACGAATGCTAGAATATCATATTGGACAACAACCTCGGGAACCCATTTAAGCACGGCGCCAACGGGTTTACCAAAATTTGAAATCCATTTAAAGGTTGTGTCAATCCGATTAAAAGATGTTGAATTCCTACGAGGACTGAAAACCTTTGTTTCATTTTGAAATAACACTCGTGGAATCAATGGAAATTTAAAACTCTTTTTCTGTTGAAAGTTGTTTGAGAAACCCGGTGTCTCTCTTTGAGTTTTAAAATCTGAAGAAGAAGATTTCCATCTAGAGTTGAACCTCATGGGTTCTTTTTGAAGAGTTGTTTTTGTGATAAATGGAAATCTTCCGGTATTTGGGATGTTCAAAGCAGAGTCATTCTTATATTGCAGCCAAAGCATTCCAGATTTTGAAAATTTGAAAGGTTTTGAACGACTTTGCTTTGGTCTCCACACTTGCTTTACCGTTGACCTCTCTCATTTGAGCCGTAAGACCTCAAACACCGCACGATAATATCTAGTTAATTTTATACTTTGAAAAAAAATACTCACGAGAGATTGGTGCAGCAGAGATCATGAGCATCACAAGTTTTCAACGATTTGAAAATATGCAACTACATGAACGAAATAGTTTTGTAAAAGTTGACCATTTTTCTCCCCCTCAAAATATGTTCCATAAGAAACATTTTGACAATAGTTGAAATTTTGACGAAACATATTTTGACTTTAAATGGGATGACATGTACTTGCACACAGAAAAATGCATCAGGCACAAACAAGCATAAAGATGAATCAAAAATTCATTCTAAATCTTCCTAAGTGCTTAGTATTCTCAAATTAACACATAAGATCACAGATTAATTCATTATTTCACTCAAAATTTTCCGATTATTATCATGGTTTAGGGTTATGATTTGAGACTTTGCACGCATGTTAGCATCATAATGCATGAATATTGTACAAACAAACGCCCTAGTAATAGCAGCAAAGACATCGACATCTTAAACCCTAAATCACTTGATTTCAAACCTATGTTGTTTCTAATCGAGCAAACATACCAATCGAGCATTCTTTAGTGTTCTCTAAAGCTATATGAACTGATTAATTAGACTAAAAAACACATCAAAAAATAAATGCCCCAATTGATAATTACATAAGCCCTAGTTTCTGATTATCTCTTTTTGACTGTTGAAATCATTTGAAACATTTAGGGAACGATTAGACAACAACCATGAAGAAATTAGAAACTCACAACCGTGAAAAAAAAGATCGAGGATAAAAAATTGTTAGTCTGAATCGTTGAGGTTTTCGTTTATGTGTGATACTTTTGAGAATATTTGTGAAAAAATTTGATTAGTGTCACTAAATATAGAGTAAAGTTTGACTGTTTGACACTTGCAGTCCCTGAGCCCGTTTTATTTTCCATGCAAGGTCCTTTTACCTAAGTTTAATACTTTTGTGTAATTTACTCATTAAAGGTTAGTTACTTTTCCATTTGAAGTCCAAACATGCTTAATTGGGATCATTGCAGAAAAATATCTTTTCCCCCCCTCGAACTAGCATTTATTTTGTGAAACTTTTTTGCACATATTAATTCGAGAGATCATAGAACTTTTGAAAATGGGTTTTTAATCCGAATGATGAAGAAACAATTTTTCTTGAAGACTTATGATAAGGTGTGCAAACTTCATGATGTTGTGAAAATTTTCTCCCCCTCAAAACATGTTCCATTTTGACAATGTAAAGTAAAATTTGTTTTAATGGAGGAACATAGTTTTGAAGATAAGAAGTTTGTACACGGAGAAAGAAGATTCTTTTTGTAGTTTTTGAAAGTTTTATATTTTTGTATTTTATTTTTGATAAAATATTTACAAAATGTTTTGGTGTTTGACTTTCTCAGTTGTGTTTAAGAAAGTTTTTCAGATCATCTGGAGGCAAACACCGCATACCAATTTGGTGAACTAATTCCACAAATCTTGCATGGGGCAAGGCTTTGGTGAATAAGTCCGCTAATTGGTATTCAGTACCCACAAAGTATAATTCAATTGTACCCTTTTCAACATGCTCTTTGATGAAATGATATCGGAGTGCGATATGTTTTGACTTTGAATGTTGAACCGTGTTGCATGAAATGGCAATGGCACTCTTGGAGTCGCAGTACATGGGAATCTTATTGTATATGTAGTCGTAGTCCATCAGTTGTGATCGCATCCAAATGACTTGAGCGCAGCATGCTGACATGGCTACATATTCCGATTCTGTTGATGACAATGATGTACAATCTTTCTTCTTTGACTGCCAAGATACAAGTTTGTCTCCTAGAAACTGCACTCCACCAGATGTACTTTTGCGTATGTCTAAACATCCTGCATGATCAGCATCTGAAAAAGCTATTAGTTCAACACCAGAATCCTTCGGATACCAGATCCCCAAATGGATGGTTCCCTTTATGTATCGAATGATTCTTTTAACCTCTGAGAGGTGTCTTTCAGTTGGGCGAGACTGATAACGGGAGCATAGATATACAACAAATACAATATCTGGTCGGCTGGCTATTAGATACATGAGTGACCCAATCATACTTCGGTATTTTGTAGGGTCAACAGGTGTACCATGTAAATCAGCATCCAGCTTTGGGGATGATGCAGACATAGGTGTGTTATAAGTATCACAACTTGTCATGCCATGTTTCTTTAAAATCTCAAGAGCATACTTGGACTGACTTAGAAAAATTCCACGGGGTGATTGATGAACTTGGAGTCCTAAGAAGAACGTAAGTTTACCCATCATGGACATTTCAAAATTTTGTTTCATTAATCTTGCAAAAGCATTTGAATATTTTTTGTTTGTTGACGCAAAAATAATGTCATCGACATAGATTTGAACAATTAAAATGTCCTCCCCGTGTTTTTGAATAAACAAAGTTGGATCCACTGAACATTTAGTAAAATGATTGGCAAGCAAGAAAGCAGTTAGTTTATCGTACCATGCCCTTGGGGCTTGTTTAAGTCCGTAAAGGGCCTTCTTGAGTCTGTACACATGATTGGGATGCTCTGGATCGACGAATCCCTCTGGTTGACTAACATAAACTTCCTTACGTAATTGACCGTTCAGAAATGCCGTTTTCACATCCATTTGATAAACAACCATATTTTTGTGTGCAGCGTATGCCAGAAAGATACTGACAGCCTCAAGCCTAGCAACTGGAGCAAAGGACTCTTCAAAATCAATTCCTTCTTGCTGAGTGAATCCTTTAGCTACCAGACGCGATTTATTACGAATCACTGTGCCTTCTGCATCTAACTTGTTTTTCCAAATCCACTCTAAGGAGTATCTGTAGCAACCTGTAAAATTTCCCAGTAATTTGTAAATGCTAATCAAGTACTAAATTACCATTACAGTTCACTTAACCATTTTTACGAGCAAAATTTGAAAATTTTGTTTATTACATTACATTAATTCAAACACGTTGATACGTGATTCGCAAATACATTGGAACGAGCTCACATACGGACCGCGACAATCACATATACAAATAATAAACCAAACGGATCCTTATACTATTCTCGGCCCAATTGTTGAGCCTGTTACTATTCAAGCCCACTAACCAAATTCATTTCACTATTTACTAACACTCGGTTCAACTCACACTCACTTGACCTCATTTATTCGAGAATTCGACACACAACTTATGCAACTTTTTACATGGATCGAATCTCCACACTCCCAATATTTAGGAATGACAACTCTCACCTTCTAATTCGCACGTTTGGTACAAAAACGAAGCCTAAAGTAAACCTCACTCGACACATGAACAAGTCATTCAAGTATGAACCAATTTCGACTAAACTATATTTTACCTATATGTTTTACATTGTCCTCGTCATAAGAACTTCTAAAAACATTTTCACACTCTTCATAACTCACTTGGTCACGTTAAAAAGTCTTTTGGACCCTTAGTATATTGAATGATGTATATGTACATGCAACTTGGCCATAGTCGAACCAACACTCAAACTCCCTTCTTAATATCACTATACTTGAGTATAAGCTACTCTTATCTCTTAAAATTTTTATCCAATCTCTGCCAAGCTATCTAATCGAGTCAAGTGGTATCCATAAAATACAATATATAATTGTGTATATGCATATATACTCGTATGATCACACACACTTTCCTTTCACACTCAAACTCATTTTCACACATATATTTCTAAGTGTTTTACTCTCCATCCGAAGCTCTCAAGATAAGGAACCATTCCTCTAGTCATTCGAATAGTTTTTCCAAGCATTCAAAGTTGAATATCGATCTTTTGTGATCATTCTTGCAAGTTACGTGATTTCTATACGGATCCTAGTCCATATTCACGTATATCTCGCCACCTCTTTGGTGTGGTAAACCTTTGAAACTCATTTCCATTCATTTTTATGGTTTTCAATATATCATGCATCATTCTATATATTCATTCGATCGTTTATAGCTTCCCGTTATTATTTCCGTATTCTCATATTTATTTCAAGTTATGCATTTGACCTCCTATTCATGGATGGCTAGAATATACGAGTTACACATTCACTCAACACTTATATCTTCATTTTAATACATATCGAGACAAGTTTCTAATCATATGTTGCATATCACACGTTCATGTATCATTTATCATTTTTGGACACATTGATTTTTCGACTAAGGAACAACCCCATTAATCCATTTTTATATATGTAACATATCATTTTTATTACTCGAACTAATTCTCCACAACCTCAACTGATAAGCTGGTAAAATAAGCTCATGTTATAAGCTCTAAAAAGCCCTTTTTAACCCCCAAAGTAATAGCTATATCGCAACAGTTACAAAACTCATTTAATTGCCGAGTGGGCTTTTTAGCCCATTTAGCTCAAAATAAGCTCTATTCGATAATCTGTTCTAATAAGCTGTTTTGTTATGTTTTTAAGACATTGAAACAAGCCCAAAACCAGACCCACTTTATTTTAAAACCCAATGATTCGATATTTGTTAATGGGCCTTGATTTTGTCTCGTTAAAGCCCAATAAGCAGATAATAAGCACTTTTTAATAATAAGCAATTCCATAAGACTCAAATAAGCTATTTAAAGCTATTACAACTTTCAGAAAACTTAATATATCATTTTTGTGAATTTTGGACTTAATTTGCAAAATATATTACATATCGGGTTAAAAATGTAAACTTCACATATTTATGTCTTAAACTGTTATTTTAATAACCTGAGGGTAGAAAATGATCATCCAGTAAACAGAAGGCTTAAAATGTAATATTGGACCCTTTTGGACTAAAAATGTAATTATTTTCTAAATAAGGACTAACTGTGCAAAAATTACTCTGTTAGGGTAGAAAGTGTAAATTTTGTATAAGTTCAGGGACCATACAATAACTTTATTTCATGCATATTCCATTTCATGTTTTACACTGTTTCAATTCAAACACGAGCATTTTACAATTCGTACAATGTATTAAAAAGCGTTACGTTTATATAATTATATAACAAATTCTAACGAATAAACTTAACGTATCGTTCAATCACTTTCGAGGAAACGATATTTATGAATTCAATAACATAAAAACAAGATAATATTATATATAATATTATTTTTGAACTTTAAGCATTTTAAGCATATCATTCTCTCGTCACGAACCAATTCGTTATCCAATGCACCTTTCACAATCAAAACTATCGAATTCTCAGACTCCACTATTATTCAGGTCGTGTGTTGGAGCCATTCCCATAATACATTTGATTTCACATCACCTTTTCCAATCACATCCAAGGTGAGTCATAGCCCTTCTTTCACTTATTTTGAACTCTTTAAGGGACATACATGCTCGTTCTACTTACAAATTTACTCGTTTACCTTAAACATTGTACTCAGTTGGACACACTCTATTCGTTTATTGAAACATAATTCTTGCTTTCATTTACACAAGTACTATAAACTTTTAACGAATAATTACTTATGGATTTCACCCAATCTTTGACCCGGTTACGTTGGATATCACCCAACGTGGGGCAAACGAATTACTTATGCGGTTACGTTGGATATCACCCAACGTGGGGCAAATGAATTACTTATGCGGTTACGTTGGATATCACCCAACGTGGGGCAAACGAATTACTTATGCGGTTACGTTGGATATCACCCAACGTGGGGCAAACGAATTACTTATGCGGTTACATTGGATATCACCCAACGTGGGGCAAACGAATTACTTATGCGGTTACGTTGGATTGAATTACTTATGTGGTTACGTTGGATATCAACCAACGTGGGGCAAACGAATTACTTAAGTGGTTATGTTGGATATCACCCAACGTGGGGCAAACGAATTACTTACCCAGTTACGTTGGATTTCACCCAACGTAACCCACTACTTATTTCAGCAATATTTGAATTTATTAAAATTATCATTTCCCACTTGAAAACTATTGAAATCAACTGTTTTACTTACAAACTCTATGAACTCACCAACCTTTGTGTCGACACTTTTTAGCATGTTTATCTCAGGTTATTAACGGAGCTTTCAAGGCACGGAGTGGGCATTAAACTGATGGTTTTTGGTGTTAAATTAATTCTGTCATTCATTTCAAACTACTACACCTTTTGCGGGATATTACAACATTGAAATTTCCTTTTTATATCCGAATTACTAAATGAACGACAATAACTTTCAAAACGCCTCTTTTGAGCCATTTTCTATGATTATGACAATGATCCTCCCCGTAATACCCCGATTAGTCTTCCGCTGTTAACTCAAAATTTAGGGGGTGTTACAACTTTAGTCCGATGACATAGACCCTGTTGATATAAATAATTCCTAAAAACATTATCAATACTTATTCATATCTCTATGTTTTGATGATCACAAAATGTAAACTCATCAAACATAAACTTATTAAGTAAACAAGTATTTAGTTGGAAATATTCATTTCTACAACTTAATCACTTAAGGTATGAATGAACAAATGCTTAATGCATTATATGATCAAAGGAACATTTTCTTAATCACTAGATTTTTTTATAAAATGACCCAAAACATTTTATATCTTTTAGAAAATCATTTTTGGTATTAAATAAAAATGTTTAATCTTTTATAAAATTATGAATTCAAATTTTCAACCAAAAATGGTAAAAATGTTCCAGAAAAACCTTCCCCACAAAAAGACAAATCTGGGCAACGGTCAGATGGGCGGCCCCCTTAAATATACAAGGCGGCCCCCTTAATTTTAAGGGGACCGCCCCGCTCCTCCAGCTGTCCAGATTTGCCTATAAATACTGGACTTTCCCTGGACTTTTTCCTCACCTTTTGCACCCCAAACCTTCTGTTCTAAATCTCTCCTTGTCTTCCTAAATCCTTTCTAAAACCTTTGATCATATAATTCTTAAGCATTGGTTTCTAAGTGATCCAAGCTTCTACCATCCAAGTGCAAAAGAAGAATACTTCTATCTATCAAGACTAGAAGTATTACAACTTAGTATCATCTTGTTACTTAAGTTGTTAGTTTAGTAAACTTTGTAAATCATTCATTCATTTGTACAAGTTGTGTATATTTGTTAGATAGGTGTGAGCATAGTTGGTTAGGCTAGATTAGTGTGTAAGTAGTGAAGTTGTGAAGAAGTTAAGGTGTGTAAGTAGTGAAGGCGTGAAGAAGTAGAAGAGTATATAAGTAGTGCTAGGTCGTGAAGAAGTTGTGAAGCCATAGTGAAGTTGTGAAGAAGTTAAGGTGTGTAAGTAGTGAAGGCGTGAAGAAGTCGTGAAGAAGGTGTGAAGCCGTCGTGAAGAAGTCGTGAAGAAGTTGTGAAAAAGTTGTGAATAAGTTGTGAAGAAGTTGTGTAGAAGTTGTGAGATTGGTTCTAGCTACGATTAGAACTCGACATTTAGCTTTGTGTCGTTAAACTGGTGTAAGCGAAAGTTGTGTAAGGTTTTCTCCGCCATAAGGGAGCTTGTTGACATAGTGAAGAAAACTCTCGAGTTAGGTGCTCGGGGAGTGGAGTAGGGCAAGGAATGTGTCCTTGTAGCCGAACCACTATAAATCCTTTGTCTCGCGGTTAGATCTTTTCATCTTTATCTTTCATTTCATTTCGTTACTTTACTTGCATTGCTGATTTAGATTTACTTATATTTGTTCATATTGTTCAAGAGTTGAGTTCACATAAATTCGAATCTAAGTTTTTAAAAGTAAACAAATTTTTCATAATAAAATTAAAAAGACGTAAAACTATTCAACCCCCCCCCCTTCTAGTTTTCCACAATTGGTATCAGAGCCAGGTTAAACAAGATTTTTAAAATAAACTGTATTTTAAAACTTGAATCGATCTATGGAATCGGAAAAATATTTAGAAGGGCAATCTATGCAAAGACCACCGCTATTTGAAAGTAATGGTTTTCTTTATTGGAAAAATAGATTCGAAACTTATGTGAAATCAAAAGATCTTGATCTTTGGCATGTTATTACCTATGGTGATTTTCCCCCTATTCAAAATAATCATTTAACTAAAAGAGATGAAATTGTACCTTTTGAAAAACAAAATGATGATTTGAAAAAGAAACTAGCTAAAAATAATGAGGCAAAAATGGTTATTTATAATGCGTTACCATGTAAAGAATACGAAAGGATCTTTATGTGTGAAACCGAAAAAGAAATTTGGAACTCCTTACTAATAACTCACCAAGGTAATAGTCAAGTCAAAGAAAATAAAATAGATCTTCTTGTTCAACAATATGAACAATTTACGATTCCGGAAGAGGAATCAATAGATAATGCTTTTGCTAGGTTTAACACTATCATCACAAGTTTAAAAGCACTTGATGAGAATTTTTCTAGTAAGAATTTTGTTAGGAAATTTCTTAGGGCTCTTCATCCAAAATGGCGGGCTAAGGTTACGGAGATTGAAGAATCGAAGAACTTGTCAACTCTTCAACTTGACGAGTTGATCGGCAACTTGAAAGTCTATGAAGCAATAATAAAGAAAGACTCCGAGATGGTCAAAGGAAAAAGAGAGGAAAGCAAGTCAATTGCATTAAAAGCTAGGAAGGAATCTAGTGAAGAGGATAGCTCAACCTCCGAGAGTGATAACGAAGAATATGCTATGGCCATAAGAGAGTTCAAGAAATTTCTAAAGAGACGAGGAAGATTCACAAGACAACCACGAGATGAAAGAAGATCGCTTCAAAGAAATAGGAATGATAACTACGGGAAAAGAAAGTGCTTTAGATGTGGAAGCCTAAACCATCTCATTGGCGAATGTCCAAAGCCACCGGGTTATGATTACCAAAACGCCTTTGTTAGTGGACCATGGAGTGATAGCGACAAAGACGAAGCGGACAAAGCAAACGACGAAAAATGTCTTATGGCAAAGACATCAAATGAGGTACTTTCCGAAACCAAATACTTTAGTGACAAAAATCAATCATTAGACGAAAAAGACCTAGATAATGAATATAATAGGTTATGCAAATTAGGTCAAAAAGTCATGGCTAAAAATAAATCACTAAAACATATTAATAATCGATTAGAAAATGAAGTACTCGAATTAAAAATTAAACTACAACATTTAGAAAAAGGAAAAGAAGTTTTAATAGAATGTAAAACATGTCTAGAGGTCAAAAATGAAAACGAAAAAGTTAAAGATGAAATTTCCAAACTTGACAAGTTTAAAAATTGTAGTAACTCACTTAAGAAAATAATAAGTGGTCAAGGAACTTCGGGAGATAAACCCGGTCTAGGATTCAACTCAAATAATGTTTCAACTAGTGAAAATAAAAATGTAAAGTTTGAATGTCAATCTAGTAAACAAAAACCATTTGAGTCAAAACCTAAGTATATACTTATAAAAGATAGAAAAATACCTATTGCGAGTGATGAGGAAGTAAAAAGTTTTTATAAACCATCAATAAAAGCCAAAACCAGATTTTCTAAACCGAAATTAAGATCTAAAACTCCACCTCCAAATAGACAAAATAATCCTCATCCTTGGTTTAAAACCCCTCAACCTAGAAGAAATCAAGGTAGACAAAACTTTCCTAATAATAATAATCACCCAATGTGGAATTATTCACTTCAACCAAGTTTCAACCCTTGGGGAATACTTTCACCATACATGCAAATGCAAACCATGTTTGGTTCAAACAATTTTGGACAAATGGGTCAATGGGGACCAAGTAGCTAAATCATCACTCATTGAATAATTCAGAAACTCATCTATGATTGGCTTCTATAAGTCAATATATCACCTTGAAGTATTTGAAAAAAAGCTGGACATAAGGTACGTTCTCTTTTTAAATTTCATGAGTAGTTACTTCATACATATAGTCTTATTAATCATTGCCTTAGGTTATGCTTAGTTTGATAGGTTGCATTGCATTTACATTTTTAGTTATATCCGTTTTATGATTTAATAAACTAGAAACCCTTTAGTTAGCCCCCTAAGTATTAAATGAAGTATTCACTGTCGAACCCATTTAGCCTTCTCAAATTTAAAATGAAAATCTTCTATGTCCACTATTAGAAAACTCATGGTGATTAAGTGAAATGAGTTAAGTGGATTAATCATTAACATAGAAATAAGATTAGATTTCTCGTGTTAGAAAACTATGGATGAAACAAGCTCTCGTAGACTATGGCATCAAGTTAGATAAGTGTGCGACAACAAAGGAGCTATAGATGTTAGGTTATACCCCATTCAATACTCTCGCATCAAACATATAGAAGTTCGTCATCACTTCCTTATGACCATAGGATTTGTAGAAAAGGGTAGCATGTGACAATAGCCTTAACCAATTCCCTTGAGCATGAGATTTATTTTTAAAACAACCATTTTTTTATCTAGGATTAATGGTATTTGTTGTCAAAAATCGAGTATCTTTAAAAATATACAGAAACTTCACATTTTGGAAAAATTATTTTTTTTTGGACTATTTCACTTTTCTATTAACATGTTTTACTATCTCACCTTTCTTCTTAATCTATGTCCATAATTCTGTTTCGATCAAAGTCAAAGATTGGGAATTTTTTTTTCTTACCCATTCTTCATAAACATATTTTGAAATAAAACCCAATCTATTTTTATTCAAATAACTTTCACATCTACATAAAAACTCACTTTCAAACATTGTTGAATAATGCTAAAAATATTTCTTTAAATCATGCATGGTGATCTCATATTTGTCATCTATATTTATGTATATGACATTTATAAGAAAACTAGGTCAAATCAAGCGGACCATGGTTTGTCTATTAAGATTTTGTTTGTAACAAGTCTAGAAGTCCATGCTATCTTAAGTTCCCATTTATTACACATAGGCACACATTAGGATCCCTCAAATAGTTCATTAATTGGTGTAGTTTATTGTTTCATTAGGATCCCTCACATAGGCACATATAATTAAGAAAATACTTGGTGTAGTCTATTGTTTCCTAGTCCATATATATATATATATATATATATATATATATATATATATATATATATATATATATATTCCTAGTCCATATATATTACTTGCTTGATGAGTATGTTTACATGCTAGATGAAATTACTTGTTTGCTTAATCTCTTTAATTAACATGTTTTGCATATATATCTATTACATGCTTAATTGCCTCAAAGAGTTGGACTTGCTTGAAACTAAACCCAAAAACACAACCCTTTCTACAATTTTCTGCCAAAAACCCATTTCCAGTAATCTGGAAACCACCAGATGGGCGGCCCCCTTAATGTTTAAGGGGACCGGCCATCTGATGGTCGAAGGTGCTGTTCCCTTTTTCTATTTTTTTTAGCCCATTTCATCCTACACTTCCCAAAATTCACAAACATATTTTATTCCAATCCATCCAACAAATTCTATTCATTCCTTAATACCATCAATCCCACACTATAAACACTCCCATTCCTCATAATCTTCCATCATCTCATAAACACTCCCATTCCTCATAAACAAACAACACCTCTACCCACATTTGTTCCCAACTATACTCCCAATCCTCAAGCTCATTCCAATGAACCCTTTCACAAACCTCATCATAATAACCAATCACCCATCTTTACTCCCAAAAATACCCATTCATCTCTTCCATATGATTCATATGAAGAGCATGATCAATCCCTAAACAATTATTCCAATCTCATTCACAACACCTCACATCTTATTCAACCTACCAATGTACCATCCAAAACACTCACCACTCTTAGAATATCCCTTCTTCCATATCTCCATCCTCATCCACTCATAATTACCCAAGCTCACAAATGTCTCCACCACCAAGAGTATCACCACCACCTCCTACCAACTCACATGTTACTCCTATGTTACATGTTCAAACATCCATCCCAGATAACAACCATACTCAACCATCATCACCTTTCTAAACCACCCTCCAAAATTTACCTTCCTAAACCACACCATTCTTACACTATAAATAGCCCTTTTCCACCATTAGTGTTCATTCATCCATCATAACAACCACACTCCACCATCATCACCTTCTTCCAAACACTTGAAGTTCATTGAAGAACTTAAAGAAGCCCATGAGCTTTGTGCTCTTCTTGCCTTACACCTTGCTCAATTGGATCAACTCCCTTCTAGTCCTCCTTCATCACAAAATAACCTCAACCTCCACCTTCGTTCCAAACTACACATCTCAACCTTAAACCAACCTCATTGAAACCTTTCAAAACCCTCATCATATTGGTCAAACATCCAACTTTACTTCCAACTACACACCCCAATTTCTTCCACTTCCACCAAATGACCAAATCCACATTCCCAACCAATTCCATGACCGTAGTGATCTCCTTGCAACAAGGGCCAACCTTCATCCTCCATCCTCACCCTACTCAAATTGCTCACCTCACCCTCACAATTTGAATCAAGTTGATAATTATGTCAACTATTGTCCTTGTTGTGTCCTTCTCCAAAAACAAATCATTGCCTTAAATAAACATTTCACTTGTATTGAGTATCTTCTTACTAGATCTCATCCAACATCTCCACTTGAGTGAAGATATTTCTTGGATCAAATATCTACTCACTCGTCCTCATCCTATTCCTTCTCTAAACCGATATAACATCGTTAGATCCACTCCATCCGCTCCATTTCCCTCACCATCAAATAACTAAATACTATTCACATGCTTTCCGCTCCAAACTCTCCACCTCCAAAAATATACCTCTATTAATCTAACATCCTTACCCTCACTCAACCAATTCCATTCCAAACACTCTACCATCAACCATCTAAGCATAACTGTATGCTTATTTTCCAAGCTTTCGTGTCGCAAGCAAGTCCAAAAGCTCTCTTTGGCAATTTAGGACCTTTTTCTTGTTATATGTTTCAAGCATACTAATTAATGTCTTGCTATATGTTCTTAATATCTGTTTGCCATGATTGTTGTCTGCCATGATTGTTGTTTTTATATTCCATATTCTGCTATGTATGCTTGTGCTTCTAATATTTTTCTTGCAAGTATTCCATATCTCGATTCCTTGGTGCCCTCAAAAGAGGGGGAGCACACATCAAGGGGGAGTTTTCGCCCCGACAAATTTCGTATCTGAAATTTGTCGGCATAACCTTTTTTATTCTACAAAAAGGGGGAGAAGTGAATATAAATTCACTAAATACTTGTCCAAAAATAATGTTTTGGATTTAATGAGTTTAAGTTTTGTAATCATCAAAAAGGGGGAGATTGTTGATATAAATAATGCCTAAAAACATTATCAATACTTATTCATATCTCTATGTTTTGATGATCACAAAATGTAAACTCATCAAACATAAACTTATTAAGTAAACAAGTATTTAGTTGGAAATATTCATTTCTACAACTTAATCACTTAAGGTATGAATGAACAAATGCTTAATGCATTATATGATCAAAGGAACATTTTCTTAATCACTAGATTTTTTATAAAATGACCCAAAACATTTTATATTTTTTAGAAAATCATTTTTGGTATTAAATAAAAATGTTTAATCTTTTATAAAATTATGAATTCAAATTTTCAACCAAAAATGGTAAAAATGTTCTAGAAAAACCTTCCCCACAAAAAGACAAATCTGGGCAACGGTCAGATGGGCGGCCCCCTTAAATATACAAGGCGGCCCCCTTAATTTTAAGGGGACCGCCCCCCTATTTAAAGGGACCGCCCCGCTCCTCCAGCTGTCCAGATTTGCCTATAAATACTGGACTTTCCCTGGACTTTTTTCTCACCTTTTGCACCCCAAACCTTCTGTTCTAAATCTCTCCTTGTCTTCCTAAATCCTTTCTAAAACCTTTGATCATATAATTCTTAAGCATTGGTTTCTAAGTGATCCAAGCTTCTACCATCTAAGTGCAAAAGAAGAATACTTCTATCAAACAAGACTAGAAGTATTACAACTTAGTATCATCTTGTTACTTAAGTTGTTAGTTTAGTAAACTTTGTAAATCATTCATTCATTTGTACAAGTTGTGTATATTTGTTAGATAGGTGTGAGCATAGTTGGTTAGGCTAGATTAGTGTGTAAGTAGTGAAGTTGTGAAGAAGTTAAGGTGTGTAAGTAGTGAAGGCGTGAAGAAGTAGAAGAGTATATAAGTAGTGCTAGGTTGTGAAGAAGTTGTGAAGCCGTAGCTACGATTAGAACTCGACATTTAGCTTTGTGTCGTTAAACCGGTGTAAGCGAAAGTTGTGTAAGGTTTTCTCCGCCATAAGGGAGCTTGTTGACATAGTGAAGAAAACTCTCGAGTTAGGTGCTCGGGGAGTGGAGTAGGGCAAGGAAGGTGTCCTTGTAGCCGAACCACTATAAATCCTTTGTCTCGCGGTTAGATCTTTCCATCTTTATCTTTCATTTCATTTCATTACTTTACTTGCATTGCTAATTTAGATTTACTTATATTTGTTCATATTGTTCAAGAGTTGAGTTCACATAAATTCGAATCTAAGTTTTTAAAAGTAAACAAAGTTTTCATAATAAAATTAAAAAGACGTAAAACTATTCAACCCCCCCTTCTAGTTTTCCACAGACCCCATCCGGTCTTTCAACTAACTCCCACACTTCTAGTCGTTTGAATTGGTCGAGTTCTTCTTGCATTGACTCATTCCAGTTGTCGTATGTTAGCGCATCTTTAATGTTTTTGGGTTTATTTTGACAAACTGTGAGTGCGTAGATGCAGTTTTCAGCATCGGTGTGAAGTTTTCGTCTTGTCATAACTGGAGCTGAAGGATTGCCAATGATGTTTACTAAGGGGTGATCTTTAGTCCAATGATGTGTTGAAGGGTGGTGTTGATAGAACGTATGCAAATTAGCCGGGTCCAAATTGCGTGTGGACAACTCTGCAATGTCAGGAACGGTTGTAGTCGGTGCAAATGGATTAAAGAAGGCATTTGGATCATAATTTGTTGGTTCGGGTACTGGTTGTTGTTGAAGATCTTTAGCTGCATTGTCAGTGTTGGAAGCGGTTTGTTCTGCTGTTGATGGAGATTCAATTGGAGGTGCATCTGTAGCAACGGTTGTTGTTGTTGGTGCAGGTGTATCAGGTATTGGAATATTATTAGGTTGTGCAACGGAACTAGTAGATACATCTGGTGCACGACTTGCAAAAGAATCATCAAACAGTGGAGCAAACAGTGTTTCGAATTCTTTACGGTTGAGTGAAAGAGGTGCAGCTGATTGATCTGGAAAGTTAAGACGGTTTGTTGCGGGTCCTAAGCTGTTGTGCTCAGAAGCCATTTCTGTAAGCTCATCGAAATTAGCATGAATAGTCTCCTGAATTTCTCTAGTACGATGATTCCAGATTCGAAAACCTTTGGAGTTTTCACAATATCCAATGAATATACCAATGTCGGCCTTTGCTTTGAGCTTTCCAAAATCATCACGATCATTATGTGGGTAGCAAAGAGCACCAAATACATGAAAGTGTTTTATATTTGGTTTACGGTTGTGAACAATCTCATAAGGGGTTTTTTGATGGCGTTTGGTGATCATACAATGGTTTTGGGTATAACATGCAGTTGAAACAACTTCTGCCCATAATTAATCTGGTAATTGAGCATTGATTAGCATCGTTCTTGCAGCTTCCACTAACATCCTGTTGCGTCTTTCGACAACCTCATTCTGTTATGGACTTCTTGCAATGGATGTTTGATGTTCAATTCCCACTTTCTCAAAATAAGATCGAAGAGTCTGATTCTTGAATTCAGTTCCATTGTCTGTTCTAACTTTTCTGACTGTATTACGAAGCTGAACTTGAATTTTTGTGAGAAAGGTGATGATCATTGAAGGAGCTTGATCTTTGCTTTGGAGAAAATAGACCCAAGTCCATCTGGAGTAGTCATCAACAATTACTAAAATGTAGCGTTTACCATTTATCGTTTGAACACGCATAGGGCCACACAAATCCATATGAAGTAGTTGAAGAACATGATCTGTACTGTGTTATGTTTTTGAAGGGAAATGTGCACGAGTACTTTTTCCTTGTTCACAAGCTGCACATAAGTGATCTTTTAAATATCGAAACCGTGGAAGACCATTGACTAGTTTGTGACGTGCGAGTTCAGTCATGGTTTTGAAATTCAGATGAGACAGTCGTTTGTGCCGTAACCATGATTTTGTCGAATGTGCTTTGGAGAGCTGACATTTAGTTGAAGAAGTAATCATATCAGATATTGAGATGGTGTAAAGACTAGTTCCACGAGTGCCCGACATTATATCATTTCCTTGTAAGTCACGAACGAAACAAGTTTTCTTCTGAAATGCTACTTCCAAATCCCCATCACAAAATTGACCGACGGAGAAAAGGTTGTGACCAAGGCCTTCGACATAATAGACACGACTAATTTCGATGTTGCCATTGACGTAATCTCCATAACCCATGATAGCAGTGAAATGATCATTCCCGAATCTGACAGTCCCGATGAACTTTGAAACAAAGTTTACTAACAATTTGAGGTTGCCTGTCATGTGTCGGGTACAGCCGCTATCAACAATCCATAGAATAATTTGTACCACCTGCATCATACGAAGACAACGAAGATGGAGAGATGGTAAAGGTGGAACCCGAAGAAATTGTAGGTTTCGTTGAGTTAGAAACACATATATTAATGACTTTAGGTATCCATTTAAAACTAGGTTTCCTTTGTAACCAACGTTGTGTGAGGACTATAATACACTCTTAGGATGTTACTCCTTTGTAATGTGTATATGATATTTTGAGTGAATATGATTAAGTATGCGGAATCTACTTAACCACACTTAGAAGAATATTGGTTTGTGTATTGGAACAGTAATGCTTTGTTTTGGATTATGAACACACAATGTTAACACCAAACGATTCAATAATATTGAGAATAATACGAGTGATCTTCACTATCACTAGGGTTACAAAACCTTGAATCTCTATTACAAAGAAAAACTATGACTGGTGTGTTTTTCCCACTTGTGTCACTTGCTTGTTGTGTGTTTCAGTATCTCACTTATCACATGCATTCAACTTGTGTTATTAATATCTAGTCTAAGATCTCCTTTTTATAGTCCAAAGAAGATCTTTACAAGATAAGTATCTACCGTATATATTTGACTTATTATACACAAAAGATCTTTTCAATACTTATCCTCTACAAAGTCCTATGAGACTGTTATCCATTAAGCAGTTCCTTCTTTGCACTAGCAGTACTAACTTAGCAGTTAGTAGTGTTAGTTATGTCTTGGGCAGTCTTCAACTATACACTAGCAGTTAGTACTGTTAGTGTATTTCCCTTAGCAGTACTAATCTTCAGAACATTTAATTCCCAACAATCCTCCTGATGAAGCGAAAAGTGTACCGCTTTTAGGGGGTCATTTAAGCCCTAAATCGTTTCTTTTGTCATTTTAGGTACTTTGGAGAAGAAATCTGGAAAAGGAAGCATTTTGGACGTTTTTGGAGCATAAAAGTGAAGAAAATGACAAAGTCTCCAAAGCTGCTGGAAAAGTACACTTGACGGCGTCAAGTATTGCTCTTGACGGCGTCATGGCTTGGCAAAAGAGGTGGATATGAAAAATACACGTGACGCGCCAGAGAGTTTTACAATGGAAAGTCTGACGGCGTCACCCTTTAAGGTGATCAAGGCCATCACGGTTTAAGTTAAAGAGAGACGGCGTCAAACACATTTCTGACGGCGTCAACCCTTGATAGGCCAGAGCGGATTTTGGAGGATTAAAAAGGGACGGCGTCAGGAAGACCATCCGGGAACCCTAGCCACGGCGAGGTGACGGCATCACCTCCTACAACGTGACGCCGTCAGCCCCTAAACTCTATATATAGTTTTGCAATTTTTATTCATAGTGTGCAACTTTGTGAGGAGAAACCCTAAGACGAATTTTCTGCCATTTTTAAGGGTTTTATACCCTTGGATCTCCCATGTTTAATTGAAGATAAGTAATCTATTAATCATTCAATATGTCTATGTGTTGTTTGATTATATCTTGTTCTTGTCTTTTAATTAACATGCTAGGCTAGATTTATCTTGTGTTTGCTTAGATCTAATGAAACCTAACTATTGATTATTGGTTATTAGTGTGTTATTAATTGTATTGGATGATTGTTTATCGATGTTAGGCTTAAGAAAACTGGCTAACCTCCTATACGGTAACTTGCTTGAACGTCTTAAGAAACATGAACCAATGCGTACTAAGGTTTTTATGGTTGTATTTAATGCATGAGCGAATTCTAGTGATCCCATGTTAGGAGCTTCTTAGCAGGCTCGACATAGGAGTGAAGTAGGAGCTTGTAGAGTTGGGGAAGTACGTACGCCACCCCACGATTGGTATTAAGGAATACACCCGTCATCCACGCAATTAATACACACTAATCAACCGGTAAAAGATAGTTAGTGAGTAAGGAAATCTAAGTAAACACATTTCTCTCCATATAAGTTTCACAACCTTTTCATTTTCAGTTATTTTATTTTATTTGCATTTATAGTCATTTGGGTTAGTTGACTAGCAACTAATTCCGCCCACTCTTTCAAACCCGAGATTTTACTTGCTTTTATAAAAAATATAAAAATACAAAAAGAATCTTCCCTCACCCTTAGACCTATTAGAGTAGTTTTTCAATCCTAACGACACTATTCCCCTAGAGAACGATCAATCCCCCGGTACTTGCCACTTCACTATACTACATCGGTCAGGTACACTGCCTGGTGGGGATTGCAAGCCTCTTGAGATCCCTCGAGAGGTAAAACCTGTTGTAAGGTCGCAAAACCACGCATCACCTCCCCTAAACTTGTGATTTATCCCAAATCATCAAGTTTCTTCTGAATTAAATGAGGATTGTGAGGATCTTCCAAACACTACATAGTCAGTCTCTTGATCTGAGCTTTCCTTTGTTCTGCAAGATTGAATATCTTTCTGACCAACTCATCTGTCATTTCTGAATCACTTTCAACTTGAAGTGTTGAACATAGCAAAGTCAATAAAACTGCTGCTCTGAGAGGATACTCCTTTTCTACCAACATATAAATTTCTACTCCATCTTTGGTAGAGATCCTGTGTACACCACAAGTATTAAACAATCTCCATGTAATCTTTTTAATTGGAGCTTGAAACCTCCAAATAGCTTCTCCTCCATCAGGTTCATATATTCTCTTCAATTGTACCCATAATTCCTTATCTTTGTCATCAGTTGGATCTGAGGTTCTAAACCTTTCCTGCACTAAACTCCATAACTTGTCCAAGTCATCTCTGTCAAAAGATCTCAGCATATCTTCAAAGAATTTGTGCACCTCAGTCTTTCCTCCTACCCTGATGATCTTCCACCCCTTCATTCTCCCATCCGAGAACACTTCCCAATCTATAATTGGATGCTTGGCTTGGAGTGGTTTAATGTTGAGATATTCAGGAACTACCACAATCATGCTATGAACCTGTTCATCAGTCAATGTTTTCTTTTCTTTTTCTGCTTCTTCCTCTGCAGGCTCTTCTTGAACTAATTCTTCATCAGTCCTTTGTTTCTTAGCCTCCTCAGACTCCAATAACTCTGCTCCTCTTTTCTTATCTTTACTATACTCAGTCTCAATGATAAACTCTTTTGGAACAGGCTTATGAATTCTTGCATAAGCTTCAAAGTAAGCCTTCTCAATTTCTTCATTTGACATACGTTTGAAGTAGCTTTGGTTCCAGTAAGCTTGATTCTTCAAGTAGCTTCTCATGAAACTTAATTGCTCACTTCTTGAAGGCATCTTTTTCTTATAAACTTTCTTTTTACTCTGCTTACTTCTGAACTCTTCCAATAAGTTAGTAATAGCATCTTGTTGTTCTTCTGGAGTATATTTTGCTCTTTCTTTAGCTTGTAATTCTTCAGCCATTTTTTGATCTGCAAGAATCTGAGCAGCTTCCTCTTCTGCTTCTGTTTGAACTTTGAACCTTTCTTTCCATCATATGAGCAACTAATCTTGCTTCTTCAGCTTGTCTTTCTTCTTCTGCAATCCTGTCTAACTCTTCCTCATGAAACTTCTGAGCCATTTCCTGAGCCAATTGTTCATCAAGAGCTAACTGTGCTAACTCCTTCTTAGACAACTTCCTTGATGGTTCTTGCTCAGTCATTATACTCTTACCCTTTTCTATCCTTGATCTCTTTGGTTTCCTTGTGTAAGCCACACTAGCAGTACCTTGATAACCTTGAGAAATCAAATCTTGAAGACTGACAGTACCTTCAACACTAGTAGTACCATGCTCTGTCCCAGCAGTACCTCCTACAAATCCACCAGTATCTTCATCAAAAGTAGCAGTATCATCATGAAACTGATCTTCTTGCCTCCCCTGAGTCTCATGCTCTTCTTGAACCAAGTGAACATCTGGGTCTTGGTCATGTTGAGTAATCTTCCTCCCTTGTTTGGAAGATCCCTCACCATCATCTGAACTGGGACCTTTTGATGAACGAGAAGAAGAACTGCTTGAAATCACCATCTTGGCTGATCTTTTCCCTTTGAGTTTCTTAACAGTAGTCTCTAACTTCTTTACTTTCATAACCATCTTAGTGTAGACAACTGCAAAATTCTTCTTATGATTTTTGAGTTCATCTTTATGGCTCCTGAGTTCATCTTCCAATTTGAACACCTTTTCAGACAATTTTGTACATAAAGCCATCAATTCCTTAAGTTGCACTCTGCCCTCATCACTTCCAGGTGTGTTAACTCCTGTGAGAGGTGAATCATGGGGAATCTTGCACAGGCACAAATAGAAAACATGATATCTGGTCTTGATGATGTAAGATACATCAAGGATCATATCATAGATCTGTATGTGTGAACATCAAAATTCTCTCAATCTACATCTTTAAGAAGAGGCTTCTCAGGATCTATTGGTGTGCTTGCCACTTTTGAATCAGCAAACTAAAATTTCCTTAGAATCTCCACAACATATTTATCCTGGCTGATAAATATGCCTTCATTAGATTGTTTAACTTGCAGACCCAAGAACAAAGTAAGTTCCCCCATGAAACTCATCTGAAACTTATCATGCATAAGTTTCTCAAACTCTACATACATCTCCTTCCTTGTGGATCCAAAGATGATATCATCCACATACACCTGAACTAGCAAAAGATCCTTCTTGTGCTTCTTGAAGAATAATGTCTGATCAATCTTGCCTCTTTGGAATCCATTCTCTATCAAATAGGAAGCTAATGTTTCATACCATGCCCTTGGTGCTTGATGTAGACCATAGAGAGCCTTAACAACCTTGTACACCTTATCAGGATGATCTGGATCAATAAAACCTGGAGGTTGTGAGACATAAACCTCCTCTTCAATAGTACCATATAAGAAGGCACTATTGACATCCATTTGATAAACTGTGAAGCCCATGAATGAAGCATAGGCCAAGAATAGCCTAATTGCTTCAATTCTTGCTACTGGGGCAAAAACCTCTTCATAGTCTATACCTTCCTCTTGTGTGTACCCTTGGGCTACAAGTCTAGCCTTGTTTCTAATCACAATGCCCCTTTCATCCCTTTTGTTCCTGAAAACCCATTTAGTTCCAATTACCCTTACACCCTTGGGTAAATCCACTAGTAGCCAAACCTTCTGAATTTTAAATTGGAGAAGCTCCTCTTGCATAGCTTCTACCCAGCTTGAATCATCTAAGGCTTTGAGCACATTTTTGGGTTCTATTTGTGAGAGGAAACATACAAATAAACAAAAGTTTGCATCTTCATGTTGCTTTGATGCATAAAGAGCATTAAGAAGCCCTTGTTGGTCTGAAGATAGAAGTTGCTTTCTTGTCTTCACACCTGATTGAACATCACCAATCACATTATCCAGGGAGTGGACTTTGTGAATCCTTGTGTGTGGTGTAGTAGGAACTTGATATGATGATGGTAGATTGTTGAACTTGATATGTTCCTAGCGTCCTTATGATGGAGGTGATAGCACTTGGTTATTGAGGGCTTTCAATAAGTTGTCAATTTTATTGGTCATCTCCGTTTGTTGTTGATTGAATTTGGATTCGAATCTAGCTATCCGAGCTTCTTGAGATGCCATAAATTTGGACATCAATCCTTCAAGATTATTGGTACTACCATAATTGTTGGAAGGATTGTTATTGAAAGTACGGTTTGGGGATGAACCGCTTGATTGGAAACGATTAGGTGGGTTGGAAGAATTGGTTTGTTGTGCGTTTTGGTTTTGTTTCCACCTAAGGTTTGGGTGATTTTTCCATGAGGGGTTGTATGAATCACCGTAGGGGTTTGGCTCGGGTTTGAAAGTGTACCACTTGTCTCCCGCTCCGTCGGTACGCGAGGATGCGTAGTCCGCAAAAGCTTGTTCGGGGAGTTCCACGCAATCACGAGTGTCGTGGGGACCACTACATAATTCACACGAAGAAGTGATTTTGTTCACTTGGCTTGAAGGTTTAGGAGCCTCGTAGGATTTCATAAGAAACTCGACTTGGTCTTCAAGTTCTATGATCCTACGGTCGGAAGTGCATGAATTGTTCGAAGGCAAAGATATTGCCTTGACCGTTTTATTCAAATCACGGGGATCATTCCAACTTTCGTTGTCATAAAGAGCAAGATCTTCCAGGAGAGCCCATGATTGTTCCGCACTTAGATCACGTAGCTTACCACCGGCCGATTGGTCAATGGTTTGCCTCGTGGAGAGATTGATGTGGTCATAGAAGATTTGGACTTGGAGCCAAAGTTCTATGCCATGGTGAGGGACTTTTTGGAGTAGGTCCTTGAATCGAGTCCATGCCTCGTAGAGGGTTTCGCCTTGACGTTGTTGGAACATCAAGATATCATTCCTTAGCTTGGTAGTACTTCCTGGTGGGAAAAACTGAGCGAGGAAATGAGTGGTGAGATCATCCCAAGAGGTGATGGATCCTGCGGGTAGACGCTCTAGCCATTGACTAGCTTGGTCCCGCAGAGAGAATTGAAAGAGACGCAGTCGGGTCGTCTCTCGAGTGGCAACATCAAGGTCTATGGAATCAACGATTTTAGGAAAGTCCTTGAGATGTTAATTAGGATCTTCGGAACGAAGTCCATGGAATGCGCATCCGCTTTGCACCAACCGGATGGTGTCGGATCGCAAGGGAGTGACATTGGCTCCTTGAGTGAGCTCAATGGTGTTTCGATAGCCATGGTGGCTAGGACGGGAGTAGTCTCCTAAGGTACGGGCTCTAGGAGGTGGGTGTTGTTGTGGAGGTGGGTTGTTGGGATCGAGGATATTACCACCTTCCATGATGTCGGATGGTAATGGTTACGAACAAAGAAACGAAGAGAAAAGATAGACTAAAGAAAACCTAGAAAAATAAAATAAAAATCTCACTAGAAATGAATCTAGTGAGTAGACCTAATAAAATAAAAATTCAACCTAAACAATAACTATTCCCCGGCAGCGGCGCCAAAAACTTGATGCGTGGTTTTGCGACCTTACAACAGGTTTTACCTCTCGAGGGATCTCAAGAGGCTTGCAATCCCCACCAGGCAGTGTACTTGACCGATGTAGTATAGTGTAGTGGCAAGTACCGGGGGATTGATCGTTCTCTAGGGGAATAGTGTCGTTAGGATTGAAAAACTACTCTAATAGGTCTAAGGGTGAGAGAAGATTCTTTTTGTATTTTTTATATTTTTATAAAAGCAAGTAAAATCTCGGGTTTGAAGGAGTGGGCGGAATTAGTTGCTAGTCAACTAACCCAAATAACTACAATTGCAAATAAAATAAAATAATTGAAAATAAAAAGGTTGTGGAACTTATATGGAGAGAAATGTGTTTACTTAGATTTCCTTACTCCCTAACTATCTTTTACCGGTTGATTAGTGTGTATTAATTGCGTGGATGACGGGTTTATTCCTTAATACCAATCGTGGGGTGGCGTACGTACTTCCCCAACTCTACAAGCTCCTACTTCACTCCTATGTCGAGCCGGCTAAGAAGCTCCTAACATGGGATCACTAGAATTCGCTCATGCATTAAATACAACCATAAAAACCTTAGTACGCATTGGTTCATGTTTCTTAAGACGTTCAAGCAAGTTACCGTATAGGAGGTTAGCCAGTTTTCTTAAGCCTAACATCGATAAACAATCATCCAATACAATTAATAACACACCAACAACCAATAATCAATAGTTAGGTTTCATTAGATCTAAGCAAACACAAGATAAATCTAGCCTAGCATGTTAAATAAAAGACAAGAACAAGATATAATCAAACAACACATAGACATATTGAATGATTAATTGATTACTTATCTTCAATTGAACATGGGAGATCCAAGGGTATAAAACCCTTAAAAGTAGCAGAAAAATCGTCTTAGGGTTTCTCCTCACAAAGTTGCACACTAATGACTAAAAATTATGAGAATATATATAGAAAATCATATCTGACGGCGTCACGTTATAGAGCTGACGCCGTCATCTCGCCGCGGTTAGGGTTTCTTGATGGCCTTCTTGACACCGTCCCCTTTTAATCATCCAAAATCCTCTCTGGCGCGTCAAGGGTTAACGGCGTCACAATGGTGCTTGACGCCGTCACAGGTACTTTTCCAGCCGATTTTGAGACTTTGTCGTTTTCTTCACTTTTATGCTCCAAAAACGTCCAAAATGCTTCCTTTTCCAGATTTCTTCTCCAAAGTACCTAAAATGACAAAAGGAACGATTAGGGCAATATTTGATCAAATAAATACGATTTAGGGCTTAAATGACCCCCTAAAAGCGGTACACTTTTCGCTTCATCACAAACTCAGTTCTCAAAAGATTAATTTCAGAATTTTTAAAAGTTAAATCCCTTTTAAGAACTCCTATGTCATCAGCAAAACTAGATTCATTGTTCTTATAATGTATTATTTGCTCCTCTAGGACAGCTAAACCTCTCTTATGATTTGACAAGTTATAATGAGTTTTGTTTAGCTCTATCCTTTGATCATCATAATGTTTTCTTAAAGTTTCTAGTTCTTTAAGAGCAGTGCAAGTTTTAGAACAAATTTTATCAGATTGTACCTCAGTATCAGTGAAGGCCATGAGTGCCATCTCAGTAGGTTCTTCCTCCTCTGTGGCCATAAAACTCCAATCAAACCCTAAGCCATCAATAGCTACCATAGCTTTTGAATTTGACTCAGTGGTCTCCACAGCCTTGGACTTGCTTCCATAACCTTTGCTCTTGCCATCCTACTGCCTAGGTCTTCTGCATTCCCTTGAGAATTGCCCCATCTTATGGCAATTGTAGCATTCTATCTTTGATTTGTCAAAACCAGCAGTATCATTGCTGCTGATAGTGATTTTCTTGCCTGTTCTTTGATAGAATTTCTTAGCTCTTATGCTAAGAAGAGAAATTTTCCATTTGAGATCCATCTCCTCCAAATCATCATCATTGATCTCCTGGAGGTCTTCATGAGTAAGCATAGACCCATCATTCTGGCTTGTTAGGAAGGCACAACATGTTTCTCATCCATAATACCAATAGTACTGCTTGATGAACTAGCAGTACCAATATTTGAGTTAGCAGTACTAACTCCCACATCAATCTTCACATCTTCAACTGGATTTGAGTTACTAGGAGATGACACAAAGACCATGTTCCCAGTGTTTGAACTAGATCCTCCAGACTTCTTGACATCTTGCTCCACAATCTTGAAGTTGCTATACAAATTCATTAAGTTCATAGTGTCAATGTCTGGCTTGTTCTTCCAGACAACAACATGCATAGCCCATTCTTCAGGTAAACTTCTCAGAAATTTGGAGTTCAAATCTTCTTGAGGTATATCCACACCAAGAACAGCAAGTTGGCTTACAATCTTCTAAAGCATGTTAAACATGTGATCCAATGATTCATTGCTGGTTGAAGAGAAGTTTTCAAAGTTCTGCTTGAGAAGAGTCTTCTGGGTCTTCTTGGTGGCTTCATTCCCTCCATACCTAGCAACAATGACCTCAAACAATGTCTTAGCATCTTTGAACTTGCTGAAATTCAAAATTTGATCATTTGGAATGGTCATCATCAGCATACTTCTGGCCTTGAGGTCATTCTTCTTTTGAAATCTCTCTTCTGTAGTCGCTGGATTGGTCTACACAGTTGTCACTACTTTACCATCAACTGTTGATGTAGAAGTTGAAGGCTTGAAAGAGTTTCCTTCTTCAATAATTTCCCAAAGTGCATAGTCTTGCACCTGGAAGTACTGTTATATCCTTAACCTCCACATATCAAACTCATTCTGCTTGAGCATTGGCAACTTAGCAGCCACATTCGTTTGAGTAGACTCCATATCCATTTCTTCTTCTAAATCAAAAGTATCAACCTGTCTCTGATACCACTTGTGAGGACTATAATACACTCTTAGGATGTTACTCCTTTGTAATGTGTATATGATACTTTGAGTGAATATGATTAAGTATGCGGAATCTACTTAACCACACTTAGAAGAATATTGGTTTGTGTATTGGAACAGTAATGCTTTGTATTGGATTATGAACACACAATGTTAACACCAAACGATTCAATAATATTGAGAATAATACGAGTGATCTTCACTATCACTAGGGTTACAAAACCTTGAATCTCTATTACAAAAAAAAAAACTATGACTGATGTGTTTTTCCCACTTGTGTCACTTGCTTGTTGTGTGTTTCAGTATATCACTTATCACATGCATTCAACTTGTGTTATTAATATCTAGTCTAAGATCTCCTTTTTATAGTCCAAAGAAGATCTTTACAAGATAAGTATCTACCGTATATATTTGACTTATTATACACAAAAGATCTTTTCAATACTTATCCTCTACAAAGTCGTATGAGACTGTTATCCATTAAGCAGTTCCTTCTTTGCACTAACAGTAATAACTTAGCAATTAGTACTGTTAGTTATGTCTTGGGCAGTCTTCAACTATACACTAACAGTTAGTACTGTTAGTGTATTTCCCTTAGCAGTACTAATCTTCAGAACATTTAATTCCCAACACGTTGCCATGTCCAACTAGTTCGTGCTTTCTTCTTAGTGAATTCTCTAGGTGATGGCACTGTCTTAGGAGGTGTATATACAGCTATGGGAGTGTCTAAGGCATTTTTTGAAACTACACTTGGCGGTTTTCCTAGCACAGACTTAGAAGCAATAGTGGGCCTAGAGGGAATGCCAGATGTACGTTTCTTGTTATGAGTTAAAAGGGAATTTTGGCTACATATTCTACTTAAACCTTTACTAAAACATCTAAACTACAAAAACAACCTTCTTTATCCTAAAAGATCCATCATCCACACAAGTTACTTTACATCTACATAATGTCTCAACCACCGCACTACAATTACTTTTATCCTCAACAACAGCAGTATCCTCAACAACAACTATTCATGTAACAACATCAATTCTACCCACAACAACAATTCCCTCAACAACAACCAATGCAATCCTTCGCACTTCCTGCAAAACAACCACATTGGTTTGATCAAATGTGTGAGACCATCAGCAGCCAACAATCTAGACATGAAGCTGGATCACTTGAAACACCTCTAATGCTCACTCCTGGAAATTATGTTCAATGGGCAAGTCGATTCTTAAGGTTCATAGAACTCAAGAAACCTCATGGCAAATATCTGAAAAAGGCTATACTTGAAGGTCCTTTCCAAATGCCAACTACAACTGTTCCAGGAGATGCAACCGCTATTCCTCCAAGAGAAGCAATTGTGACCCCTATTCCTGAGACTCAACTTCCTGTAGAGCAAATACTTCATCGTGAAGCAAATGAACTTGCAATGTCATATATTCTTCAAGGAATACCTAATCCGATTTTCCGAAGCATTGATGCTCAGAAAACTACTAAGGATATGTGGGAACACGTTCATCTCTTAATGGAAGGCACTGAACTGAACCAAGAAGAAATGGAATCCAAACTTTACCTCGAATATACAATGTTCATGATTGAATCAGGGGAGTCACTAGAGTCTTATTACCATCGGTTCACAAACATCATCAATGACTTGGACAGACACAACATTGTTTTACCAAGGATTGCAATCAACACTAAGTTTCTTAGCTGTCTTGGTCATGATTGGCAAAAATATGTCACGTTTGTTCGTCAAGCCAAAAATCTACACAATGCATCTTATGGGTTGTTGTATGATTATCTGAAGCACCATCAATCTGAAGTTGACAAAGATCGAGCTCTTCGTGGAAGTTATTCACCTCCTACAGCTCCAAATTCATTGGCACTGATAGCTCAATCTCACTTTGCTCCACCTCTAGAGTCAAACCATGCTTATGTACAACAACAACATCACTTTAACTACCCTCAACAAACCTCTTTAACCCAACTCATTCCATATGATTCGACATAGCAATCAACTGAAAATCAACTAGTCCCTTATGACAACACTAACACCATGTTCTACACAAATACAAACAATGACGAAGACGATGCATTCAACTCTTTGAATGAAGGATTTGCACTCATTGCTCGTGCTTTCAGCAAATTTTCAAACAAATCCAACAATCGTCTCCGCACTTCATCTAACATAAGGAATCAAGCTGTTGTACAAGATGGACGGGTTGAAATACAAAATCGTACTTATGGAAGAACTGGATCAGGAGGTTATATGGGAAATTCAGGAAATGGACAACAGTTTAATGCAGCTAGTGGAAGTAGGAACAATGCAGGTGCTCCTCAGAAAAGGGTTAAAATTGTGGAAACTGGGAATACAGAGACTGGGAATACTATGGTTAAGTGCTATAATTGCAATGGAAAAGTCATCTGGCTAATGCATGTCCCAAACCTAGAGTCAGAGGCAGTGAGTTTCATAAGCAGGCACTACTTCTAGCTCTAAAGGATGAATCAGGGGGCACTCTCGCAAACAAAGAAAACAACTTCATGGCAAATGCATATTCAGATGATGACATGGAAAATTTGGAAGCAAATGCAGCTGTGATGCTAATGGCAAACATGCAGGAACTTCACATGAGTGACACAGGCCCAGTGTATGACACTGATGGTCTGTCTCAGGTACCTAATCTGTAACACCCCAACCCGACAAGGGTAAAGATATCACAACAATGGATCCATATCAGATCAAAACAAAGCATACTAATACAGTAATACAAAAATTCAAGGTTACAAATGAAATATTGAATCTAAATGGTTACAATTAAAACTTCCAAAAACTAATTCTAAAACATAATGTCTTTAGTCCAACTCTAACCCAGCATAGCTATCCAATCTTCTAAGTCCAAGGTACACTCTTCACTCATTCCCAGCTTCCTACTAATACCTGCCGCATGAAAAGAAATGCGGCTGAGCTACGAGAGCTCAGTGAACAGATATATAGATAACAAGTAGCGATAACGAATAGCAGTACAAAGGAGATCAGGAAATACATACCATACAGGAATAAAATCACATGAAGGAATAGGAATAAGGAATGGAATTCAATGAAACAAAATAAGACTAAAATAAATAAGGTTCAAGAATAAGGAAAAACAGGAATCTATCACGAGCCCAGATAACAAATAATATCATGGCAAACCAATATAATAAAACAAACCTGTGTAGAGTGATCAGCTCCCAGATTATGTGAAAGACGTGTATCGCACAAACCATCAGTCACCAGATATAATAAACAAATAATAATAGTCATAAAATATAAACAGATAACAGATGACAGGTCAAATCTAGAGTGCACCCATACGCCCTACAGACAAATCAATAATCATAATTATAATGGCCATAGCAAATAATAAATAAGGGACGGAACAGGTCATCACTCTCCTGCCCTAGAGTCATGTCAGAGGTGCGTCAATGACATGGACATGAAACCCTCATGCCTAGTGATTGGCTCGTAATATCAAACTGTAGGTCAAAGGTCAGGCGTACTATCAAAATAATCAAAAGTCATATCTTAAGGGTACATGGCAAAAGTTTCATGTCAAATAGTTTCAAAAATAAAAGTCAAGGTTCAAATCAAAGCTTATCAAATTGAGTTTTTATATCAAAGTTAAGTTCAGTTCCAAAGGGCAATATCAAAAGGTTTTCGGAAAAGAGTTTTCACAAGTTCATAATTAGAGGCCACAGCAAAAGTTCATTTAAAAAGGTTTCTATTTAAAAGTCCATTTAAACAATCCTTCAAAAATGGTTTTCATAACAACTGATCTTACAACATAGTTTTCTTCAAAATGGCCTTCCAAAACTTTTAGTAACTTTCATTTAAAAGTAGTGTTGCTTCTTTTAAAATAGCTTTTCTCCCACGATTTCATATGTATTTTAAAGATAATTCCAAAATCAATTATGTTCAAATAAGGATTTAACCGATTAAGGTTTATATCAAAAATCAAATCAAGTTTTCTACAAGTATGTCAGATTAAGTTTCAAAACAAGATTTACATATCAGGATTCAGGACAATAGGTCAAAACAAAGAGATTCAATAGAGATTCAGAACAAGGGAACACATCAAGGGTTCACAAATAAACGATCACATGAAAGGTGCACAAACAGGAGGGAACATAGCAATGGCATAGGGAATCCTAAAAGAATCAAAATACGAAATCAAAAGAAACGAAGGCACCTTACTAGAGAAGGGCAGAATATCTGTACCTTATTTGAATGCAAGAACACAAGAGTAGCAAAACTGACAAGGATCAAACCACTCCCTCTTCAAACCTAAAGGAGTAGAGGACATAATTTCAAAGGGGTTTCAGTTATCTTTCCATTTTAACAACTTCCTATTTTTAGTTACTTTCCAGATTTAGTAAGTTATTAATATTACAGATTAGGTTAAGTTCTTATTTCAAGATTATTATAGAATTAAAGTACATTTTATCAAGTTACAAAAGTTTAAGGGTAATTATGACAAATATACATAGTTCAGAGTTATAATTGTAAACTCATTAGATTCAAAGGTTTAAAATGAAAATACTTTAGGTTACTGATTTAATACATAGTTCATTCAGAATGACACTTTAATCTCTTAAGTTTTACAATTTACAGTTTATACCCCTCCAGTTACAATATTTACAAAACTAACCTTATATTTACATAATTTATGATTTAATCCCTCTAATATCCATATTTACCAAACAAGCATCTTATTTTACTAAATTACAGAATGTTATATCAAAATTATCAATTGTACGAATTCAGCCCCTCAAATTTCAGAATTTACCCAATTAGTCCCTTAAGTTTACAAAACTTATAATTTCAATCATAATTCTAAAATAATTACACATTAATCCCACAAATATTCATAATTACACAAAATACTCTTAATATCATCATTTACTCAAAATAACTTCAAGTTTCCAGAATTTACAATTTTAGTCCCTCTACTTTAATTATTTCAATTCGGATTAACAATTTTATATAATTACCTTTTTAAACCTTTTAATTACAAATCTAACACACATGGACCTTATTTTATATTTTTACATGATTAGTCCCTGATTAAAACACATTACAAAAATACCCACGAGTTTCATAAAATTTCAAAACACACCCTTTTGATTAAATCTTCAATTCGGTAAACATATAAAATTACCAAACCCTAACCCTAATTGATCAAATCATTATCCCATCATTACTACTTCACTAACTACTCATTAATACACACAATTCCAGTTCCAAAACCCTAGTTCCAATTCGTTGCCCTAGGATTTTATTTTTTTTCTTTTCGATTTCATAATATCCGATTAGAACAAATTTAATCACGACATATGTGGGCTTCTAAAAATCAAACCAATATTTTTCCCAGATCATATGTGTTATATAGAGCTTAGATAAAATACTTCTCATGCCCAGAAAATTCGATTAGCATATATTAGAAATTACACATGTTTTAACACTTTAAATTCACAACGATTAACCCAGGCTTCTATAATTCGAAACACTATTTTTTCCCAGATTATGTGATGATCATAGACCCTATAAAAATTAATAACACAGCCCATAAAAATCGTATAGCATGTTTTAGATATTTAACCCGTTTTACACATTTAAAATTCATTCGACCCTTTAAGCCTTGCATGATTCAAATCCTATATTTTATTTAGGTTGTATATGATCTAAAGAACATACGAAAAATGTAATATGAACAATTGAACGTGTAGAAGGGATTATTGGGATTTTACCTTATCGGATCAACTAAAATCGACAACAAAAGTTGGAGCGACCAACGAAAGCACCCACGACCTCTAGCCTATTTTTACAAGTCTCCTTAGATGATGATCAACCCAAAAAAAATACCAGATCACCTTCAGAAATTCGTATGGGTTGTGGGAGAATTTTTGTGTGTGTTTTGTTATAATCGGCTAGGATAATTAGGGAAAATAATGGGAGATAAATTTTAAAAGGTATTGGCCGAGACTTGAGGAGGGGGAAAGACCATTCACACGTTTTCATAGCTGGCCCAAAATCAAATTTTGATTTTTGTGATTATTTCCTAATTTAAATGGTAATTATCTCTTTATTTAATTTACTTTTAATTAAAATAAATAAGTAAATGTGTTTATTCGGTTTATGTATATATATAAGATGTCATAATAAATTTTTGGACATTTAATTATAATATAATGTTGTCCCAGAAATTAATTTGATTCATATATAGTTCGTTTTCAGAAGTTTGGAATCAATTCAGAATTTTTATAAGTGATTTATTAGTTTTTAATGGTTTCAGGGGTAATTTTGTCATTTTACAGGTTATCTGAATTTCAGGTATTACATAATCCAACCACATGTTTGATACATGAAATTGCATCACCATCTGCATCTGCATCAGACGAGGAGCAAGTTGTTCAAAATGATTCATTATTATCTCCTCAAGAAGATGAACAAATGAACACAGTTGTTACATTTGATGATGATGATCAAATTAAACCAGTTGTTTCAATTGATGACGATAACAATGATCAAATTGAACAAAATGAACCTTCGCTCGGTCCAGATCCAGAACTCATGACCGTATTTTTGACCACCCAATCCCAATTAAACGCACAAAAATGTGAGATTGAAAAATGCAATGAAATCAACAGAAGATTAAAAGCAAAAGTTGCATCATTAACTGCGGATCTTGAGTGCTGTAAAATACAACTCACAAATTTTGAAACAAAAGAAAAACGAGAACAAAGTTTTGAAGTTGCATTTCAAAAAGCTTATGTCAAAGAACAAGATTTACAACATCAAATACGAGAATTAATTGTTTCTAACAGTAAATTGGTTTCTAAATTGGAACAAGAAAAACTTTTGAAAACAACAACCGAGATGTCCACTTGTCAAGCTAGTTTTTCTGAACACAAACAAAAGTCAAGGAAACAAATTGATTCTTACCTTGATGAAATTGTCGAACTGGAATGCAAATTAAAAGAGTTTCAAAACGTTGTTTACAAAACTGGTGAGTCTATCACAACAATACAAAAGTTCACTTTGAAACCAAGTCCCAAAGGTCATGGTTTTGCTCTAGGTGATAATAAACCACGTTTTCTACACACAGCACTCAAAGAAAATCCAAAGTTGTATAGTGCAGACCAATTATTTGATGAATCAATTGTGCATGTTGTTGTACATGATTGTGAGGAAGAACAGGAATAGGAAGAAGATAGTTGATCAAAAATGAGCTTTAAACCATATGGTATACCTTTTGATTATTCAAACGTGCCTCATATTTCTGATACCTTCGTTCCTCAAAGAGATAAAACAGAACAACCATGGTTTGTAATGCAAATTCATGAATCTTCTTCTGATGTTGGTCCTGTTAAACCAGTGGCACAAATAAATGGTCATTTACCAACTTTTGGTATAATTGCACCATTAACTAAACGATGTCTTGTACTTAGTTACTTTGATACGTTTATGGAAGACATCAAACTTTTAGAACAAGCAATTGAACGTAACTCTGAGATAAAAGTTTCCACTTTTCAATCTGCTTACGAAAAAGAAAAGAGATAAATTTTTCAAAAACAATTTTTATCACACGTTCAATATTTGCATCTTTGTGCTACACACTGGGAACATGAACTCCAGAATGAAGTATCATCCATGATGAACATTTTCAATGCAATTGAAAACTCGATTTCAAAACAAACACGTCGAAACAAAGTTTTACAAAATGAAGTTGATCGAATCTTGGAAGATGTTCTAAGTTCTTGATGGATCGATTGTTTTGGTTGATATTGTGATTCAGGAGGTCGGGGAAGATCAAACCAAGAGTTAGTCATTGTAGTGAGAGAAAGTAGAGAGAGAAGGGAAAACTTGTGTGTTTATTGATAATGAAAGTAAGTTACACACTAAAGCATCACCCCTCCATGGAAGTATGGAGGGGTATATATAGTCTAACACTAGCTTAACTATTACAATATTACATTTATAGTCCATGTGTTTCGGATAAATAAAATAGTAAATGTAATCCCGTAAATGTCGTTCCATTTACGTGTTAGGAGCATTCCCAACAATCTTCCCCCAATGGGACGACATAAGGGATTACTTACAACATTTCCTACAAGTACAAAAATAAGTAAAATAAAGTCTTCATAAGTTCTTCAAATGCTGAGGATGACTGCAGTTTACGCTCTTTGTCTTCATCTTGTACCTCGGCTTGAGAACTTTTCTTCACTTGTAGACAAATGATGTAATATGCATGAATAGGATTAACTTCCCCCCAATTCATGTTGCATGTCTTTAGCAGCTTCTTCATACACTTCTTTTTGGCGAAGTTTCTGAATCAGCTTCCCCCCAAACTGACAACCGTCTTCAGCAGATTCGAAACTTTGTTGCAGTTAACATGTCTTCTAACTTTTGAAGTTTTAAGTACGCAGCGAAATTTGTAGATAACACCGTTAACCACACCAAGCAAATCTGACTAGTCACTTAATTATAATTATACTCAATGTGGAAACTTCGTTAGGGGTTAACATGCAAGAAATCAACAAGATCTTCTCACGTATGTAGATGCTTCACATCAAACAAACCACAAAAGACGAAATAATACTTCTTCCCCCTGATTGTTGCGGTCTATCGGAATAGTAATTACCTGTGTATATACGAATACTCGATAATATGACCGTATGTGAGGCATCATAATGCGGTTAAAACATCATATGTAGGCTACTTCACACAAAACAACCCGTTAAAGTTGAGACGGTAACACCAAAGTAAGACGTTTGAACCACTGACTGTCTCATTTCTTCCCCTGATTACAGAAACTCATGGAGGAAAAGGGTTTTCGCAAAGACTGTTAAAGAAAGCCAAAGAACATCCACTATCTCTTCCCCTATGATGTCTTTGCGAAATTGGAAGCATACACATTATGTTTACGATGGAAACGGAGGCAGCGTAACCCTGTATGTCCAATTAGTCGAATATGTGTGAAGTACCATAAATAGCCCGTGAGAATCAACTGCTGATAACATCTCTACTCTTTGATACTCCTCTCAGCTAACTCTTTACTAACCCCATTATCGTACATCACCTCTTGACTATCCACAACTTCGTGTGACACTGAGCACTACAACGTAACTCCTTAAAGTAATAGTTATTTTGTGGTAATAGAAAGGAAGAATCACAAAAATAACTAGATATCCAAGTCTTCGTCATTGTAAATGTTAAAGGCTCAAACAATGATCTCGAAGAATCATGCATCCAACCAACCCCGATATCTTGAGATACTAAGTACACGCACCCGTGAAATCCCACTTCAACCTCGTAGTCACATATTGCGGTTAAATACCTAAACTAGCCTTTTGATGGTTTAAGTGAACTTTGATAATGGTTTATAATCTTGAATGATTCGTGCATACAGTTGAACATATCTGAGATCTTGATTTGTGATTGTTGTGTATGAATAACTTGGATCTTTAAAGATAATCAAGGTTGTTTATGTTTAGGTAAGTATAGGTTTGATGTTTGGTAAAATTTATTAATCAAAGAAACTGAAATCCTTAGTCGAAGAGATTTTAAACCCTTAGTTGAAGAAGTAAGAAGTCCTTGCTTGAAGAAGTAAGAAATCCTTAGTCGAAGAATCGTAAAATCCTTACTCGAAAACTTATAAAATCCTTACTCGAAGAATAAAACTTTAGGAAGTATGTAACCCCTTAGTCGAAGGATTATAAATAAGAAGTTCTGATTTCCTAACTCGGAAAATATAAACAAAACTTAGTTAATTTCTTACTCGAAGAATCCTTACTCGAAAGATTTTCTAACTCGAAGAACTACAAGCTTACTCGGAGAAATTAAAGGCTAAGTCGAAGATCTTCAAGCTTACTCAAAGAACTTCAAATCCTAAGTTGAAGAAATTCAACCTTACTCGAAGAACTCTGTATCTAAACTCTAAAAAATCTCTAAAATCTTCCACAAAATGAGTTTTTAATCCACGATTTCTACCAGATCTAACCTAATACTACCTAAACACCTATAAAGTAACAAACTTTATCAGTTTTAAAACAATTTTTTTGATTCGATAAATTTGCTAACTCAAAGAACAGTTTTAAAACTAAACAAGTCGATTTATAAAACTTTATAAAAAAGCAAAAATCAACCAATAATAATAACGAGGCTCTGATGCCACTTAATGGATCGATTGTTTTGGCTGGTATTGTGATTCGGGAGGTCGGGGAAGATCAAACCAAGAGTCACTCATTGTAATGAGAGAAAGTAGATAGAGAAGAGAAAACTTGTGTGTTTATTGATAATGAAAGTAAGTTACACACTAAAGCATCACCCCTCCATGGAAGTATGGAGGGGTATATTGTTACACCCTGAATTTACCTGTTAATGGCAGTGGAATTGAATACCTTGGTGTGACTTTCATGGCGTCTCATACAATGGATATATTGAACGACCTAAAGTGTCGTTTTGAAAATACACGTTTGATCATAAATAAAATCAGAGTTTACAAAACATAGGTCCCAAATGATGTTGCAAGTTTAAAAACAAAACCATAATAGATCAAACGGTTACATAAGTGCATGAAAATAAGTGATGCAAGTCGACCCCGCGACTCCAAGATGGTCCAATGTATGCCCACATGATAGCTAATAACCTGAAAATACATTGCTAAAAACGGTCAACATAAAGTTGGTGAGAGATCATAGGTTTAATAAAATGAAGGTATACGATAGCCACAAGTATAAAGTGTATGACATAAGTCACATAAAAAAAAAATGATTGTACAATAGCCTTAAGCTCATGACCCCGACGCTGTGACTGAATTCTCTGGAGCCCCTGGGAGTGTTTTGCCAGACACTCAAATGAAAAGACATGAAATGCATCCGCTATCGGTTGTTGGTCAAAGCCAACACGGATGGAGGCGTCACCCTCGATAGATCTATCCACTCACTCTCGCTTACAGGTAAATTAACGGTTCATGATTATATGGGGACTTTCAATTGGCAACAAGGTAACTTAATCTATGTACAGGAAGTCTGATACTTTGGCTCGTATGGAAAACAGTTGCAATGTATTCTCCCCCGTGGGATTTGAAAACAATAATAAAATGTATACGGGGCTATGAAAACTCACCTGGTATGATAGCACAATGATAATGATGAGTAGTGATGAAATGGAACTCGGTCTCTAAACAGGACCTATTATGAATGATATGACTCGTATAAGCAATGATGTAACTCAACTAATGCACATACTTATGCTAACGATACCACTTGTTATTTTAGAAAATATCATTTATTGTCAAAAATACACTTTTGACATATCGGTAAGTCATAAAACATTTCTCGTTTATATATAGTGAAATGGTACTCAATGATCCTTATTTGGTATAATATAGTCAGGTATACTAATTTTGCCGCAAAATAATACTTTTTACTAATTATGAATTATACCAATTTGGCCGTGTAAAACTAGTCGCGAAAATTATATACTTTACATGTTTGTATTCCGACTTGACGTTCTCAAAAACCTTTTAACAATATTTCAATATCGTTACTCTTGACGTTGAATCAACCGCGCCTCGATCGATTTGGTAAACGGCTATCAATGTTTCAAGTTATGAAAATAATAGTTTTAACACTTTATTTACTTATAAAAAGTGGGCTGTCAAATTATATATGTATCGTCGGGTCTTTAAAAATTCGTATCTCGGTCGTTACAAGCTCGTTTTCAACGTTCTATATATCCGCGAGTTCGTATAAATATGAACTAACATATTTTCAATGTCTCGGCTCATCTAGATCATGGCTAACGACTCGTTTTGCTCCTGAAAATTCGGCCAACAGCACACTATTTTCTGAAAATATAGTTTTCGTCGCGTAACTTTAAAAATTCATATCTTCTTCGTTATAATTCGGATTTTAATGATTCTTGCGCTCACGGGTTCGTTTTTGAAAGATCTTTCTGAATATGAAGGCCAAAATATTTCAAAAGTTTCTGAGTTTTCCAGACTTGGCGTTTAAAAACAGTCCCTTTTCTATTTTGTTTAAAAATCCATTTTCAAGGTTCTAACTTAATCAAACTTACTCCATTCAACTCCACAAATACCCTTGATCTACCATACACTTCTCAAAGTGTCATGGGGTCCTAAACTTAACTAAATATAGTGTGGTTCATGAGATTGTTAGCAAAAATTATGGATCTAAAGTTTATAAGAGTTTTTAAAAAGGAAAAGTGGTATCATAACTAAGGTATTTTGCATTTTTAAACAAGATCACATGAAAATGCATAAATATAAAGATCAAATGAAAGTAAAACATGAAAAATTAGTATCTTGAAGTTACTTACAATGTGGGTTAAGATGGAAGGAAAATGAGAAGGATTCTTGAGGTTTTTATTTCAAAACCTTAACAATAATACCAAATGGGACTTGTAGATCACTAGAGCTTGCAAAAATCTTGATGTTGCTTATGGTCTTTGTGGTTTGCCGTGAGATAGGAAGAGAGAAGGAAGGGAAATATTTGTTCTTGGTGTTTTACAAATGAATATTGTTTGAAGTGTTAAAATAATTCACTTGTACTAGTTACCAACTATCATTAATAAGTTTAAGAATTTGGTTGAGTGAAGTATGGTTAGGGAATGGGGAGGGGCGTCCTTTTTGGGCAAAATGAGAAGCAAGTGAAGATATTTGCATAATATGGCATGTGCTAGTTTGATTTGTGTATAATTTGAGTGTTATCGGGTACCGGTTTGTCTTGAAATAAATATCAACGAAGTGACGTAAAATACGACGAAGTTGTATAATTGGTAAAAATATATTCCTGACAAGAATCGGGTGTCAGAATAATTATCGGGTTAAAAATTCGCGATCTGACGGTATTATAAGCTCTTGACGAAAAATATAACAATTGGTGTAATAACACCGGGTAAAATAATAATATAAACTTTATATTATTAAAAGTAGTTATAAAAGTTTATTAGGATCATTGTCTGGAGTACTGGGCATAATTGTTAATAATACTGACTGAGTGGTAACGTTAATTAATTAAATAACCTTCCGTAAAAATAATTAATGCATAACCGTGCATGAACTAATGTACTGATGATGTTACTGATGATATGCAGACTCCTCTAGCCTACAATGATGTGTCCTGACTGACAATGCATGAATTCACAGCTAAACCGAACTGGTTACGTGAATTAAAGTCATCTGAAAATAGGTTTACGAATAATGGTAAATTGTCGGGGTTAGGAAAATGACCTGAAATTACGGGTTGTGACAGTCGCCCCTCCAAAAGGGAATTCAGTCCCTGAATTCAATTGTTGTTGGTTTCAGAAGCAGGCTCGGGAAAAAGGTGTGGATACTTGCGTCGCATTTGGTCTTCTCGTTCCCAAGTAAACTCGGGTCCTCTTCGAGAATTCCAGCGAACCTTCACGATAGGAATTCGACTCTGCTTCAATTGCTTGACCTCACGGTCCATGATTTCTACAGGTTCTTCCACAAAATTAAGCTTGTCATCTAGTTGAATTTCTTCAAGTGGAATAACGGACGACTCGTCGGAAAGACACTTCTTGAGGTTTGAAACATGAAATGTGTTATGAACGTTGCTGAGTTCTGACGGAAACTTAGGTGTGTATGCCAACTGACCGGCTCTAACTAGAATCCGAAATGGTCCGATACTGAGAGCTCAGTCTATCGGGTTATCAAAAATTGTATCATGCCTTTCCAAGGCAAGGCTTTCAATCATAGTTCGTGCTTCTACTTGAATCTAGGAGGTTCGTTGTTCAAGGGTATCAATTCCGTATGATGTGCATCATGCATCGACCTAACTTCCATTGTTTTCTCATTTCTTGTAACTGATTCTTGACTTGTGAAATTTCCTTTGTTGTCTCCCGGTTTAGTTCTAGGTCCGTGAATTTAACTTTCCAAATTCGATATATAAATATGTATATGGTCACTTCGGCCATAGGGTGTCTTAAATGGTGCCTTTATATATTCCCGTGATGGTTATTTTTGCTGATGATGAAATTCGTCAATAATCGAAAGATTATCCTAATCCATACAAAGTTGGTTATGTGGTGTTGAATACATCCTATAGTGCTCAGGTAGTTCTCTTAAGGATTCGTCGGGCTAACGATGGTAGAGCGTGTATATCTGATTAGAAAAGGAATATCTTAAAGGAATTGCTAGAAATCTGAGGGGTATCGTCTATCCTTTCGTCGTTTCTATGTCATGAAATATCCTTCATAATGTAGAGTCTCTCCTAGAGAAATCAATGGTAAAATTCAACTTAATGGCTGAGTGAGTGATGAGTGGTGTAAGTATCCGGTGGAAGTTTGTTAAAAAGGGGGTTCATGAAAGATTCCATTTGTTTACAAAGCTTTTGAATGAAGATTGTTATTAATAATTCCTGAAAATGTGACTATTTTCTTCACGGCATAATTCCTCCTGAATTATACATAGGTGATCAGGCTATGTATAATTGAGGACCAACGATGCGTTGCTTGGTTAAATTGAAACGGTATTACTTTTTCCCAAAAGTTTTAGATGGTGTTCAACGTGTTGTTTTGATAAATGGTTTTCTAGATATTTCCTTTGAAAGTAACATGAAAATTGTCTCGCGTAGCGGTAGTAAATACTTGATAAAATGACAGAAAATCCATTTATAGGGTGGTACAAAATGGCTTATTTTGAAAATTCTGAAAAACAATTCTCCCGTAGGGTAGTAAAATAACTTGCATTATATTTGTTGAATGGTTCATTGGATACATGGATGAATCTTTCGAAATGGTAATAGTCTACTAATCTGCCAAGAGTGAAATCAGTTTAATCCCTAATAGGATAGTGGTATGTTGTTGTGGAACGATTGAAAATGGAGCAATTGAAATAGAAATGGAATAACCCAAGGTTGTGAGTATCAGGGAAATAGCAAAAGATAGTTATTACATTGGATAGAAGAGTGCTTATACAACTAGGTCAGGTCAACGTACCAACGGAAAATTACAATGGATAGATACGACCCTAAGGGCTCGAAATACGGTTTATGATATAAGGCAGGAATTCCTTTCCTTAGAACCTGTGCCATCAGTTTCTGAGCCATCCTGTTTGCCTCATCACATGTTTGCGGGTCAGAAGAGATCACATCTCCACAGATGTTTTTAGGTAAACCACCAATGAAGTTTTCCAACTACTTCTCATTATTAGGAACCATAGACGGGCATAAAGCAGCCAACTCTTAAAATCTTCTGAGGTATGTCTCAATGTCATTACCCAATGTCACTAGTTCATAAAACTCGACCTCCAACTTCTTCACTTCCGTGCGTGGACGAAACTTCTTCGTCAACAAATTCTTGAATTCATCCCATGTATGCTTGTATGCATTATCCTTTCCAATGAGCTCGGTGTAGGAATTCCACCATGATATAGCTTCATCAGGGAGTATACTAGCAACAAACTTTACCTTAGCTTCCTCAGGACAATAGCATCGGTGAAATACAGATTTGGTATGCTCAAACCAATGAATCATAGCAATGGCTTCTTCAGTACCTTTGAATTTGATGGGATTACCACTTTTGAAGTCCTTATACGTACACTTTCTTCCATTAGTTCCATTACTAGCTTCCCCAGATGTCTCTATCTGAGGAGCAGCCTCAACGGCTCTTTCAACCACTAGTGTTTCAGGAATACTATTCTTAACAAGCTTTTGGATAGCTGCTGGCGTCATGTTCGGTGTAGCCGATGTAGTCTTAACTTTCCTTGGTGCCATGTTTCTTCAAAACCATAAAAGAATACAACCATGAGTACTCGTAATAGCAACGATCATTGTTCACTATGTATACCACCGCAATCATGCGTATATCCTCATAACACATGAATACAACACTTGAAGATTTCGGTCTACATTGACCGGTGTCATAGATAGCACAACCATACACATATAGTAAAGTCAATACTTGAGGATCTCGTTGTACAACAATCAAAATACCGCAAGCTTCTTTGAACTACGCCACACTTCCCGTGGCTAGGATGATAGTAAAAGCGAGTAAAGGTAAAAGCTAGAATGATGCCCTTTTCAATGAATCCATGTTTGTGGCGTCATAAGATTAAGATGAGTCCTGAAGTGAGGTCTGGGGTTGTGCATCGATTCATGTCCGAGATAATGTAGATTCCAATCCATTCTTGAGGAATCTATTGATGTTCTTGTTGAGTCCGTGATCTTGGTGTCATCCACAAGATGTTATTTAATTCATGTCAAGTGAGAATGGGAAAAGGGAAATGACAATGGTCGTACTGAAAGGCAATGTTAGACTCCCGAATCTCGAAGGTCTCGGTGTCATATCTGATTGGTGGGGTGTTGTTACGATGACCAATGATGAAATCCAACTCATCGGCTTAGAATGTGATGTAATCAAACTTGGTAATGAGGAGGGTGTTGTGAAGAGTTCTCTTGTGGTGGTGTAATATTGCTCAAAGCATCTTGTTGGTTCATTATGTCATGGAAGTATGAGTCGGTTATACCTGAGATAGTATAGAGTCCTTGCGAGGAATGCCACTCTTTGGCGATTTGTTGTTGCTCTTGTTTGGTTTGTGGGGCATCTAAACCCTCACGTGTAGTCTCAATTAATTAGAGATCATCATCTAACGATGAAGAGTAGTAGGTTGTCTAACAGTAAGGGCTCTCGAACTCTCATCAACCTTAGTCTATAAGGTGGTGTAGTGTCCTTAGTGGTATATGGTAATGGTGTATCAAATCACGTACGCTTCTCAAGCGGTAAGTTAAGTATGTGGGTAGAGTCCCTGAGATGTGATGGTATAAATGGGGTTCCATATGATGATGATGAAGTCGATGGTGATAATACTGAAGGAATCACTACCCTCTTTTACGCTATCTTGCGATGTCTAAGCGGTAAAACTGGAGTATGCACTATGGGACGACCAATAGTGGTATGAGTAGCTGATAATGGTGGTAATACATGAGTGGTGAGTGTTCTAACAGTGAGGGAATGAAGATATACTATCTTTCTTGTAATAAACATCCTAATAGGTCCATAAGTACTAAGCATGTACGTCTTATCAAATGGTATACTCTGTATGGGCTGAAGTAATAGGGACGTCCCGATCGTCTTGCGACGTCGGAACATAAGAGTTGGATTCTGTGGAAACCGGAATAGTATGGGATGATGAATCTGTAGGTGCACGAGTAACCAAAGGTGGTGCAATAAGTGAAATCTGAGGAGTAGGTGCAACAATGGGAGTAGTAGAAGACATAGTGTCCTCGATGTAAACATCAGAAAGTATAACCATAGGGTGGGAATTGGAAGACATATCTCTGTGGCAACAATGCAAAATGAAATGAATAACCCATGTAATGAATCCTCGTAAATAATAATGTGCACTTATGATGTAATGATGAGACGCTACCGTTGGGGTAGTTATAGTCTAGGGTCCAAGATACAACCTAGTTCGCTATAACCATTGCTCTGGTACCAATCTGTCACACCCTGAATTTACCTGTTAATGGCAGCGGAATTGAATACCTTGGTGTGACTTTCATGGCGTCTCATACAATGGATATATTGAACGACCTAAAGTGTCGTTTTGAAAATACACGTTTGATCATAAATAAAATCAGAGTTTACAAAACATAGGTCCCAAATGATGTTGCAAGTTTAAAAACAAAACCATAATAGATCAAACGGTTACATAAGTGCATGAAAATAAGTGATGCAAGTCGACCCCGCGACTCCAAGATGGTCCAATGTATGCCCACATGATAGCTAATAACCTGAAAATACATTGCTAAAAACGGTCAACATAAAGTTGGTGAGAGATCATAGGTTTAATAAAATGAAGGTATACGATAGCCACAAGTATAAAGTGTATGACATAAGTCACATAAAAAAAATGATTGTACAATAGCCTTAAGCTCATGACCCCGACGCTGTGACTGAATTCTCTGGAGCCCCTGGGAGTGTTTTGCCAGACACTCAAATGAAAAGACATGAAATGCATCCGCTATCGGTTGTTGGTCAAAGCCAACACGGATGGAGGCGTCACCCTCGATAGATCTATCCACTCACTCTCGCTTACAGGTAAATTAACGGTTCATGATTATATGGGGACTTTCAATTGGCAACAAGGTAACTTAATCTATGTACAGGAAGTCTGATACTTTGGCTCGTATGGAAAACAGTTGCAATGTATTCTCCCCCGTGGGATTTGAAAACAATAATAAAATGTATACGGGGCTATGAAAACTCACCTGGTATGATAGCACAATGATAATGATGAGTAGTGATGAAATGGAACTCGGTCTCTAAACAGGACCTATTATGAATGATATGACTCGTATAAGCAATGATGTAACTCAACTAATGCACATACTTATGCTAACGATACCACTTGTTATTTTAGAAAATATCATTTATTGTCAAAAATACACTTTTGACATATCGGTAAGTCATAAAACATTTCTCGTTTATATATAGTGAAATGGTACTCAATGATCCTTATTTGGTATAATATAGTCAGGTATACTAATTTTGCCGCAAAATAATACTTTTTACTAATTATGAATTATACCAATTTGGCCGTGTAAAACTAGTCGCGAAAATTATATACTTTACATGTTTGTATTCCGACTTGACGTTCTCAAAAACCTTTTAACAATATTTCAATATCGTTACTCTTGACGTTGAATCAACCGCGCCTCGATCGATTTGGTAAACGGCTATCAATGTTTCAAGTTATGAAAATAATAGTTTTAACACTTTATTTACTTATAAAAAGTGGGCTGTCAAATTATATATGTATCGTCGGGTCTTTAAGAATTCGTATCTCGGTCGTTACAAGCTCGTTTTCAACGTTCTATATATCCGCGGGTTCGTATAAATATGAACTAACATATTTTCAATGTCTCGGCTCATCTAGATCATGGCTAACGACTCGTTTTGCTCCTGAAAATTCGGCCAACAGCACACTATTTTCTGAAAATATAGTTTTCGTCGCGTAACTTTAAAAATTCATATCTTCTTCGTTATAATTCGGATTTTAATGATTCTTGCGCTCACGGGTTCGTTTTTGAAAGATCTTTCTGAATATGAAGGCCAAAATATTTCAAAAGTTTCTGAGTTTTCCAGACTTGGCGTTTAAAAACAGTCCCTTTTCTATTTTGTTTAAAAATCCATTTTCAAGGTTCTAACTTAATCAAACTTACTCCATTCAACTCCACAAATACCCTTGATCTACCATACACTTCTCAAAGTGTCATGGGGTCCTAAACTTAACTAAATATAGTGTGGTTCATGAGATTGTTAGCAAAAATTATGGATCTAAAGTTTATAAGAGTTTTTAAAAAGGAAAAGTGGTATCATAACTAAGGTATTTTGCATTTTTAAACAAGATCACATGAAAATACATAAATATAAAGATCAAATGAAAGTAAAACATGAAAAATTAGTATCTTGAAGTTACTTACAATGTGGGTTAAGATGGAAGGAAAATGAGAAGGATTCTTGAGGTTTTTATTTCAAAACCTTAACAATAATACCAAATGGGACTTGTAGATCACTAGAGCTTGCAAAAATCTTGATGTTGCTTATGGTCTTTGTGGTTTGCCGTGAGATAGGAAGAGAGAAGGAAGGGAAATATTTGTTCTTGGTGTTTTACAAATGAATATTGTTTGAAGTGTTAAAATAATTCACTTGTACTAGTTACCAACTATCATTAATAAGTTTAAGAATTTGGTTGAGTGAAGTATGGTTAGGGAATGGGGAGGGGCGTCCTTTTTGGGCAAAATGAGAAGCAAGTGAAGATATTTGCATAATATGGCATATGCTAGTTTGATTTGTGTATAATTTGAGTGTTATCGGGTACCGGTTTGTCTTGAAATAAATATCAACGAAGTGACGTAAAATACGACGAAGTTGTATAATTGGTAAAAATATATTCCTGACAAGAATCGGGTGTCAGAATAATTATCGGGTTAAAAATTCGCGATCTGACGGTATTATAAGCTCTTGACGAAAAATATAACAATTGGTGTAATAACACCGGGTAAAATAATAATATAAACTTTATATTATTAAAAGTAGTTATAAAAGTTTATTAGGATCATTGTCTGGAGTACTGGGCATAATTGTTAATAATACTGACTGAGTGGTAACGTTAATTAATTAAATAACCTTCCGTAAAAATAATTAATGCATAACCGTGCATGAACTAATGTACTGATGATGTTACTGATGATATGCAGACTCCTCTAGCCTACAATGATGTGTCCTGACTGACAATGCATGAATTCACAGCTAAACCGAACTGGTTACGTGAATTAAAGTCATCTGAAAATAGGTTTACGAATAATGGTAAATTGTCGGGGTTAGGAAAATGACCTGAAATTACGGGTTGTGACATATATATAGCCTAACACTAGCTTAACTATTACAATATTACATAACTAGTCCATGTGTTTCGGCTAAACAAGATAGTAAATGTAATCCCGTAAATGTTGTTCCATTTACGTGTTAGGAGCATTCCCATCATAGAGGATGGAGAAATGTCTTGCCCAAGATCACCAGACTAAGTAAAGCCTGTTCGAAGTAAAAGACGTAAACCAGGTTAGTCGATTGCGCCAACGGGATATTCACTCGTTTTGCTAAGCTTTGTTGTGAATGTATCTCATTACTGGATATGTGAGGTTATGTTATGGATGCATGCATTGTTGAGGATAAAATGGTTTATGCAAACAATTTAGCATTCTAAACCTTTTTGCCATGCAACAGATTTTTGGGGATTGGAAGATGATGTACCAGAAGAAACTTAACCGGATAATGAACCAGTAACAGAACCTCAGACATATAAGCAGGGGTATGTTCCACCGTTTGCTCAGGCATTACTTAGTCGGGTAACGCCTCCACCTTGTATGAGAAACCCCTATATCAAGGATGCTTCAGATAATGGTGTAGACCCATTTGGTGATCGTCGAGCAAAATGTGCTGGTATACAGATATTTTCTTGTTTATGTGTGTGGATACTGTTTATCTTATTGTTTACTAGATTCACTAGAGCAAGAAATACTTCTCATACTTTTTTACTGAACAAGTGGGAGCTCAGAAGTCTTTGTGTTTTCCCTTGGAACCTAAATTCTTATGTATTTATGTATACATGATATGCAACAGTTTTCTCCCCTCCCAATGGTGGTGATGGTCTGTTACGCTATAGAACAGATTTTCATGAAATAGAGGTATACTGACTTGATGTGGAGAATGTGAGAATGTTGGGGGACAAGAAGTACATTCAAGTACAAGGAATGTATAGTAAGAGAATATTAAGAGAATGTTGGGGGATAAGGTTTGGAGGGATTTTGAAATGGTTTGAAGGTTTATTTAGTGTAGGTGTTAATCAAATGATTGATTAAGGTTTAATCACATTGTCATTAAGAAAGAAAAGATTGGACAATGATGATTATGGGTTGTGTTTTGGATATGAAAATCAAATGTTACTTATAAATCCAAATAACTCAACGTCAAGTATTCACAATATCATAATTCGTGATTTTCCACAACTTGACGTAATCAATAATCATCTTGATGCAAACAAGCTAAGTACTTTGCATCATAGTAAAGCATATCCCATAATGGGAAAGGATGCGTTTACGTAAAGGGACCTTTGACTTTGTTTGACCAATAATGGAGTAAACCCGTTACGTGATTAGGGAAGACGTAGACACGGATTATGGACATATGAATGCTTTCACTTGATGTCACGTGAAAGATATGAGTCTGCTAGGTTTAGAAAAGCCTTGGCTAGAGGCGTTTAATAAAATACTTGAGTTAGCATTTTGTAAAAAATGGGAGGTTGTGATTTTGAATCATTCTAATTCTAAAACCCGTTTCGAGCGTTCCTAATGAAGCACTTATCATATTCATACCTATAGTGAAAGATCCACATTTATCTGTGATGATATCAAATAAGTACATTTTATTGACATCATTTATCCCATGTTTATGACTTGTTTTATATTATTTTATATTAGAATTGATACTTAATCGTTTACTTTTATAATTCTCAGTTATAAACAACCATTTGGTGAAAGTTAGCTATTTTGGACGGAAATTGGAGCAAAATGGATCAAGTTGGAAAAGTCTACTGAACTAAAGGAAGATACGCCGTATCATTCTAGACAGATACGCTGTACATCAAGACTTAGACGATTATGAAGACCATTTCCTGACTTTGAAGCATACGCCACATGGTTTTATCCCATGCGTCGTATATGAAACCTTAGTCAACGTATGAAGATCTGACTCATCCTACTCCAGATACGCCGCATGACATTCCAGATATGCGGCGTATCAATCTCAAGACTTCACCAAGATAATCCATGATACTGAATCACATGCGACGCATGAAGATTGAAGGTACGCCGTATCTTATGGCGGTGTACGAATATTATTGAATATTATAATCTTGAACCCCACGCGAAGTTACCTAGATGCGCCGTATCAACTTAGTTGATAAAGTATCGACCCTTGTTAGGATTTATTTTAAAGTGATGGTCATTTGTCATTGTAATAGTTTAATTAAGTGTGTCGTTGTTTAGTTTAGTTAATTTAGTCAATGGGCTTGGATTAACCTTATAGATTAAATGTATGATTATAGTCCATGTATAAGGCCCAAGCTTAATCCAAGCCCACCCAAGCCTTCCATCCTTGAAGCCTATAAATACCCTTCCCCTCCTCACTTGGAAGGGTGGATATGTGTGTTGCTTCAAGGGGTATTCTCATTCTTGTATCTCTGATTTCTTCTTCTCAATCTAATATCTCTTTCTTTCCTTAGAAGTTACTACATATCTCATTCTTTCTCTACTATTCTTATATTGTGTTGTGTGATAAAGAGTAATTTTAAGCATTAACAAGTGGTATCAAGAGCAAAACTATTAAAGATCTAGGATTCTATTCGGTTACTTATCTCGTTACTGTTTCATATAATTTTTTGTCTCGTTACTGTTCCATTAGGATTGCTATTGTTAAATTGTTTTTGCTTCATATATTTTGTTTTTATCTCTACTGTTCTCTAGCACCATCTTTCATCAAAGCAGATTCAAAGTAGTCGAACTTTTCACTTGTTAATAGTCAAACTATGATTGCGTGGTTTTGTAACCTTACAACAGGTTTTACCTCTCGAGGGATCTCAAGAGGCTTACAACCCCACCAGGCAGTGTACCTGACCGATGTAGTATAGTGTAGTGGTAAGTACGGGGGATTGATCGTTCTCCACAGGGAATAGTGTTCGTTAGGTATGAAAGGCTACTCTAATTAGGTCTAAGGGTTGAGGAAGATTCTTTTTATGTTTTTATATTTTTATGAAAGCAAGTAAAATCTCGGTTTTGAAGGAGTGGGCGGAATTAGTTGCTAGTCAACTAACCCAAATTACTACGAATGCAAATAAAATAAATAACTGAAAATAAAATGTGGTGAGAAACTTATGTGTAGAGAAATGTGTTTACTTAGATTTCCTTACTCCCTAACTATCTTTTACCGGTTAATTAGTGTGTATTAGTCGCGTGGATGACGGGTGTATTCCTTAATACCATTCGTGGGGTGGCGTACTTACTTCCCCAACTCTACAAGCTCCTACTTCACTCCTATGTCGAGCCGGCTAGGAAGCTCCTAACATGGGATCACTAGAATTCGCTTGTGCATTAAATACAACCATAAAAACCTTTAGTACGCGTTTGGTTCATGTTTCTTAAGACGTTCAAGCAAGTTACCGAATAGGAAGTTAGCCAGTTTTCTTAAGCCTAACATAGATAAACAATCATCCAATACAACTAACAACACACTAACAACCAATAATCAATAGCTAAGTTTCATTAGATCTAAGCAAACACAAGATAAATTTAGCCTAACATGTTAAACAAAAGACAAGAATAAGATAGAATCAAACAACACATAGACATATTGAATGATTAATTGATAACTTATCTTTCAATGAAACATGGAAGATCTCAAGGCAAAAAGCCCTGAAAAAGTAGCTAAAATCGTCTTAGGGTTTTATCCCAAAATTCCACACTCTAAGCTCTCCTTAATGACAAAAGATTAGAAAACTATATATAGATTTTTGGATCTGACGGCGTCACCTTATGGAGTGTGACGCCGTCACCTCGCCGCTTCTAGGGTTCCCGGATGACCTTCTTGACGCCGTCCCTCTTTAGCTCTTCAAAAATCCATTCTGGCTTATCAAGGCTTGACGCCGTCGAACCTAGAACGTGACGCCGTCCCCTTATGATTTAAGCCGTGACGCCCTTGATCAAGTTAAAGCATGACGCCGTCAGAATTCACATGCTATTTTCACTGGCTTATCATGAGTAAATTTCACGTCCAACTTTTCTTGCCAAAGCATGACGCCGTCCAGAGTAAATTGTGACGCCGTCAAGAGTAACTTTTAGCCGATTTTTGAGACTTTGTCGTTTTCTTCACTTTAATGCTCCAAAAACGTCCAAAATGCCTCCTTTTCCAGATTTCTCCTCAAAAGTACCTAAAATGACAAAAGGAACGATTTAGGGCAATATTTGATCAAATAAATACGATTTAGGGCTTAAATGACCCCTTAAAAGCGGTACACTTTTCGCCTCATCAAATACCCTTACACTTGAGATTTGCTTGTCCTCAAGCAAATGCGCTTTTATTCTAATCAAAATATAAGTTAGGGGTCATTTAATGCTAACATAAAAGTAATTACAACAAATAATCGTTCCACTTCAATCATAATAAGCACGGAGATTATAAACTAGCACCTCACAAGTAGTGTTTAGATACTCACATCTCTCAAGTGTCATCAAAATAAATCTCATAAATGAAAACGGATAATATCTCTCACTACCTGTCATAGCAAATAGATTACCATAGGCTTGGGAAAGGATCGAAAACCTCCTCCACTAGGCGTAAGCACCAAAGATAAACTATCAAAGAGGGCTTTTAAACGGGTTATAACGTTAGGTGTAGGGATATGATAAACACGGTTTTGTTGGATAAAGGATATTTTACTGGTGGCTAGTTAAAGATCTTGATCAATTACATGTACTATACAATGTTGCTAAGCCAAGACTAGACTCGATCTTAAGCTAGAAACAAAATAACAAAATAACAAAAATATAAAACAAACATAAAATAAAACGGGATGGTAGTCCGTATGTTTTTTCTATTTTTCATTTTCTCTTTTTTTTTTTTTTTTTGCATACACTTTTGCCCTACCATCCAAAATAATACATCATAGGGGCATTGCATCCCCCTTACACTTGAACTTTTACATAACTTTACAAATAACTAATCTAATGACTCGAATTAAGATAATTGAAAAACTTGGAGTACTTTTAAAATATTTAGCACATATGGGGGTAATAAATGATGTTCTTCCCCATTACTCCATTACACTAGTACTTTACCCATGAGTCCCAATCGTCCCAAAACAATATGTACAAGGATATGACTCGACTTAGCAACCATGTAATCAACTAGATAATTAACTTGGGGTTTAAACAAATGTTGTAACAATAATGCACTAAAAATGAGTGCATACAAGGTAGGCTAAGGCGATTTGGGTGTACATTTAAGTGGGGTGTAAACAAATTCTTCCTTTAAGTAAAATGCTTAAAGGTCGAAACGAAAAGATAGGCTCTGAGGGGTGTACTAGGGGTATCGTGTACTAAAAATGAGTACAACGCAAAGGGTGTGGGAGAATTACTTGACCAATGTAGCCAACGTAATTATAACAAAAACACAGGTGTAAAACAATGGGTTAGTCCTAATGCCTCTTATCATGTAGTAAATCTAACTACACGAATGTAGTCTCACTTGTGGCCTCGGAATGGTCCTAACGCAAGTTCTAGAATCTAAGTGCTACCGGTACTCACATCATAGCATAAATGCTTTTCCTACCAATTCTAGGGGCGAACCTCACATATTTGGGGGTGGAAAATTTTTTAGTGGTACGGTTTTTTGTGCTAGTCATATAACTCCTATCCGTGAGACGCTCATTAAGATCAAAGTTTCACTCCTATATGTTGTAAAAAATTTTAAATTTGGCACTAAAATTACCTTAACAAGTATTTCTCTCAGTTTTATTACACATCTACTATTAAACAAACAAAAATCAAGCGTAATAGCATTCTCTAATCGTACTTTTACCCTCCCCTTACACTTAAGATGAACATTGTCCCCAATGTTCAAATAACAAGATGTAAAAGCATAAAGTAAAAGAATGAAATCAAATACTCCCCTGATTCGCTCGGTGGATAATGAAGTAACACGGTTAGATCTTCTTCCAAAGTAATGTTGAAGCTCCATGACTAATGCATCGCCATAAGCTTGATTCAAAACATTTCCTTGTCCAAAATAACCTGTTAAACCTGAGAAAACAAACACGAAAACCTGCATAACATCGGCGGGATAAATCTATATATAAGGATATAATGCTTGTGGAATGATAATTTTGCAGATTCCTGGAGATTATAAGTTGGAGATTTAATAAAAACTTTTTTTTTAAAAACAAAACTTTCAAAAATTTCTGAAAATTAAATCTGACATCGTCAGGTTATAAACCCTGACGCCGTCAGAAATGACCTGACAAAAATTCTCATTTTAAGTTTCCGGAAAATTTCTAGAAAAACCTTTACCTTACTTCCTGGAAATCCTGCAAAACATCATTATGACTCGATACAAGCATTTGACTCAAACAAATACGAATATGTATGTTAATTTAATATTATTACGATTCATGTTCATTTGTGTTCTAATAAACCAATTTAGATTTTCCTTACACTTATCTTTTGTAAAATACCTTTATATGTAGTTAAGACGAAGTTAAAAACAAAATAAAGCATTTTCACAATTTTAGTTTTGAACATGAATCAATAAGAATAAAAATTAAACACACATACGGAAACAAATAAAAACAAACAAACAAACAAATAAACACACAAAGCAAATAAAGCTTGGGTTGCCTCCCAAGAAGCGCTTGTTTTTGTTCGAGTCATGAGCCTGACTCTACCCTTATTTAACGGATAAAGGAGAGGTTTTTCCTACACTTAAGATTAAGTGTGGGTGATAGTAGCGATACACACCAACTTGGTAGGAGTATGCCACGTGAGGAAAGAGTGGTGGATGAATTATATGCTCAAAGGGGTGTGCTCCTTTCATCATAACCTTACCTAGTTCACTTTGGTCAGTGGGTGATTTTGAGTTTCCTCCTAAAAAGGGATCATCTTCTATCAACTTCGAGAGATTCCTAGTTGGGAATCCATCTTGACCTAATAAACCCGGTTTAAACCCATAATGTTTCTTGTGATCAATCATGAATGGGTGATGTAAGTATGTAAGGTCACAGTTCACTCCTATATTAGCTTCCACTCCACATGGCCTAGAGTCTACTACCTTTATCTTAACATTACCCGGACTACATGGTTTGATGGGTGGATCGGGACCTAATTCAATTCCTAAGTTCACATCTAAGGATGTAAGATTAGGTAACGGTTTTGGTTTAGGCTCCGGTTCATCAAAACTAGGAACTTCCATAGAACTAAGAGTAAGGTTGTGATCACTATAAGCATTCAAACCTATATCCTCTAGTTGTGTTTGGTCCAAGGGTTCTACCTCTATTGGGGTTCCTATAGTCTCTTCCACTTCTTCCGGGTAAGTCACGGGCGGTGTGTGTGCCTCAAATGATGGTAGGACTTGTGGGGCACTTGGTGGGCTTATGTTACTTACCTCATCATTCCTTACGTCAAGCTCACCTATATCCTCATCATGCGTTTTAGTAGGATCTAACCCTAACATTTTACCAAGTATCTCAAGTGCTTCTCTAGGCATCTCAACTTCAATGTCCGAATCATAAGGATCATCCTCAATATTCTGACTGCTATATTCAAATTGCCCAAAAGATTCATCATGTGTTTCTTGAGATTCGACGTCATCAATCACAAAACCTAGGTCTTTTTGATCAATGTGATCATGTTCGGCTAAATCCTCCATCACATCAAGGTCACCTATGTGTTTGTTTTGTACTATGGCATTACATGACAACCACTTAGGTATCTCAACACTAATGTATTCATCCCCAAACAAACTTGTTTCATGATCCAGGAATTTTATATTCAATTGACTTGTACTAACGTTTGTTGGGTTGTCTACCCTATAATAATATTGGGCACAATCTTCTATGGCATCCCATGCTTCTTCAGCACTTAATTCCCTAAAGTCCCCATTGGCAAAATCCTCAATGCGCATTTGGTCATATTGGCCAACACGATAGTAAAAGGTTCGGGTTAGGGATGCTAAAGCGAAACTATGATGAGGGAATTTTCGGAGTAAATTTCTAAAACGAGTCCATGCATCATATATGGGTTCATCTCGATATTGTTTGAAATTCGAGATGTCAATAGGGTAGAATGGCCTTTGTGGTAGGTGGTATGGTGGATTCGCGTACTCCATAATGGTGAACGGAAGAGTCAATGGAAATTACGAACAAACACACAAAGAAAAAGATAGACTAAAGAAAACCTAAAAATAAAAATAAAATCTTACTAGAAAGGAATCTAGCAAGTAGACCTAATAGAAATAACACTTCAACCTAAACAATAACTATTCCCCGGCAGCGGCGCCAAAAACTTGATTGCGTGGTTTTGTAACCTTACAACAGGTTTTACCTCTCGAGGGATCTCAAGAGGCTTACAACCCCACCAGGCAGTGTACCTGACCGATGTAGTATAGTGTAGTGGTAAGTACGGGGGATTGATCGTTCTCCACAGGGAATAGTGTTCGTTAGGTATGAAAGGCTACTCTAATTAGGTCTAAGGGTTGAGGAAGATTCTTTTTATGTTTTTATATTTTTATGAAAGCAAGTAAAATCTCGGTTTTGAAGGAGTGGGCGGAATTAGTTGCTAGTCAACTAACCCAAATTACTACGAATGCAAATAAAATAAATAACTGAAAATAAAATGTGGTGAGAAACTTATGTGTAGAGAAATGTGTTTACTTAGATTTCCTTACTCCCTAACTATCTTTTACCGGTTAATTAGTGTGTATTAGTCGCGTGGATGACGGGTGTATTCCTTAATACCATTCGTGGGGTGGCGTACTTACTTCCCCAACTCTACAAGCTCCTACTTCACTCCTATGTCGAGCCGGCTAGGAAGCTCCTAACATGGGATCACTAGAATTCGCTTGTGCATTAAATACAACCATAAAAACCTTTAGTACGCGTTTGGTTCATGTTTCTTAAGACGTTCAAGCAAGTTACCGAATAGGAAGTTAGCCAGTTTTCTTAAGCCTAACATAGATAAACAATCATCCAATACAACTAACAACACACTAACAACCAATAATCAATAGCTAAGTTTCATTAGATCTAAGCAAACACAAGATAAATTTAGCCTAACATGTTAAACAAAAGACAAGAATAAGATAGAATCAAACAACACATAGACATATTGAATGATTAATTGATAACTTATCTTTCAATGAAACATGGAAGATCTCAAGGCAAAAAGCCCTGAAAAAGTAGCTAAAATCGTCTTAGGGTTTTATCCCAAAATTCCACACACTAAGCTCTCCCTAATGACAAAAGATTAGAAAACTATATATAGATTTTTGGATCTGACGGCGTCACCTTATGGAGTGTGACGCCGTCACCTCGCCGCTTTTAGGGTTCCCGGATGACCTTCTTGACGCCGTCCCTCTTTAGCTCTTCAAAAATCCATTCTGGCTTATCAAGGCTTGACGCCGTCGAACCTTGAACGTGACGCCGTCCCCTTATGATTTAAGCCGTGACGCCCTTGATCAAGTTAAAGCGTGACGCCGTCAGAATTCACATGCTATTTTCACTGGCTTATCATGAGTAAATTTCACGTCCAACTTTTCTTGCCAAGGCATGACGCCGTCCAGAGTAAATTGTGACGCCGTCAAGAGTAACTTTTAGCCGATTTTTGAGACTTTGCCGTTTTCTTCACTTTAATGCTCCAAAAACGTCCAAAATGCCTCCTTTTCCAGATTTCTCCTCAAAAGTACCTAAAATGACAAAAGGAACGATTTAGGGCAATATTTGATCAAATAAATACGATTTAGGGCTTAAATGACCCCTTAAAAGCGGTACACTTTTCGCCTCATCAAACTATTTTAGTCGAACTTTTCAAAGCAGATTCAAAGTAGTCGAACTTTTCACTTGTTAATAGTCGAACTATTTTAGTCGAACTTTTCAAAGCAGATTCAAAGTAGTCGAACTTTTCACGACGAGCAACTTCATCGAACAACTAAATAGTCGAACTATTGTAGTCGAACTTCACCATTGATCGAACTTCTTTTTAGTCGAACTACAAGTTTGTTAGTCGAGTTAGACTAGTCGAACTATAGTCGAACTTCCTTTTAGTCGAACTATAGTCGAGCAAGTATTTTTATCTAGTCGAACTTCTTGATCGAACTATTTGATCGAACTTCAAATCACCGAACAACTTGTATGATCGAACTTCACCTCATTGAACTTCTTGATCGAACTATTTGATCGAACTTCAAATCACCGAACAACTTGTATGATCGAACTATTTGATCGAACTTCACCTCATCGAACTACAAGGTAGTCGAACTTCTCTTCAGTTCATCGAACCAACTTCATCATCATCGAACAACTAGCGAGTTAGCTAGGTTGTTCGAGCATCCTCACTTGATCGAACAACTCTTTGTCAACAAGATTCGAAGGTCATCGAACATATTCTTCATCAAGAAAAAATTTTCTCCGAACAAATTTTTCATCGAGAAACAACTCATCGAACAAATATTTCATCGAACAAGTCTAGTGATCGAACTTTCATTTTTCATCGAACAAATCTTGTAGTCGAACAAGAACCCTCATCGAACAACTTGTTTCATCGAACCTTCACCTCATCGAACTTTTTAACCGATCATCTTCACTTCATCGAACTTTTTGATCGAGAAACTCTAGTCGAGGAACCCATTTGATCGAACATTCTACTCTAGTCGAACCTGAAACTTTGTCGATCAACTTTTCATAGTAAAGTTTCTGTTGAGTTTGTGTTCTTTTTTGTATTGAAGTTGATATTGTCTGTTTTATAATATTGAGATACTGAACATATTTGCATTATTATATTGAGTTCACATTGAGTATAATAACTTTTGCTGTGACGTGTGCATTTTGAAGTTCATGCAATTGACGTGCTTTTGAGACGTGTATTCATATGTTTAATATCTACATCAACTTTTAAGACGTGTGTTGCATGAGACGTGTAAGTTTAGATGTGTGATACATTGAGCTTACGTGTTGAAGTGTGTTTGCATGTGACTCATATAATACAACATAATAGAGTTAACGTGTTTACTTTGCATGGGTTTGCTTTTGAGTCACTAAGATATTATAAGTTCACATGTTCAATATATAAACTTCATCATTTTGACGTGTTACAAAGGGTTCAATATTATATTAAGTTTGCTTCTAGACTAATATAATATTGAGTTTGCTTTATAAGCTGTCAACTTTGTGTCTCCTTTGTGTCTACTTTGTGAAGTTTATTTACTTTGTGGAATTATCAACTTTTTCGGTTTATCAAGTTTCTCCACGACTCTTCAAGGGCAACGACAAAGGACTTAAACCATTCATAACTCGTGAACAGTAACCAACCGTATCCTAGTTCTTTAACCGATCCAACATCATCTTTATCATACAACTTCATCAATGGCCGCTCACCAAAACAATATCACAACTGATTTGGCATATGCGTTTGCATTAATCACCAAAGCATTAAACATCCCACCACATAACAACAACCAATGGAACTCACCGTACACTGACAACATGCAGTCATATATAGGTCAAGAAGGACAAATGGTTGACGTTATCGGGAATCAGCAAGGAAATGCTACGGGCATTCAAATGGGGAATCAAATGCAATATGCTGGGCAGTATACGGGAAATCAAATGGATCAGTTTGTGAATCAAAATGTGGTCAATGATAATGAGAATTATTGCTTCATGACTTCTTCTGCAACCCAAAGGAGTGATATAGGTAGAGCTGGAAATGTCAATGCAATGGATAAGGTAGAAAAGCTCCAGTACATGTTGATACTAGCCAGAAAGAGAGACTCGGGAATACCATTGACTGCTGAGGAATCCGACTTCCTGCTTTCAACCAGAATTAATGATAACTCTACAGAAGTCACTGGAATCTCCGACCCTATGCCTTATCAGCAAGAATCAGCATCATGCAGCAGCGATTCTGACATTCCTCCTACTTATGACAAAGAACCACTCCATGAGACATCAATTTCAAGTAATGAGATTAATCCGTTTGCTCAACAAAAGCCACATTCTGTGCCTCTCGTACCTACTTATGATACATATACGGACTCGCCAAGTTGTAGCAATATTAATTTGGCAACTCCAGATATGGATCCTAATGAAGTTCAAGTTGCACAAAATGACGCTAATGATGAGGAAACCCGTGCTTTATTTGAATCATTACTGAATAATTGTCGTATTGAGATTGAAAATGTCAAAAAGATCAATAGCGATGTTAAGGCCGCTAATGAAAAATTGACCACTGAGCTTGAGAGATACAAGGTGAACGAAAAAGCTTTTGAATTTCACCACAAACGACTGTCTGAACTTGAAAATGGTTACAGTGATTCTGTTTCAAGGGAAAAACATTTGCAAATCAAATACGACACTCTTGATGTTAAACTGAACATGCAAATTAAATCCTTAAAAGCGGATATTTCTGATTTAACCAACCAACTTTCTAAACAAAAATCAACTTGTTCTGCTCTTGAAAAAGAGAAGAAAGAGTTGCAAGCAAAGTTTTCAAAACGAGAAGACGAACTTCTTGATGAAGTTCTTGATAAACAGGAAACTATTAAAAAGTTGGAAGAAATTCTTGTCAAAACGGGTCATTCTGCTCAAACGATTAATATGATAATTAACGACAAAAACCCGATTCTACACACAAGAAAGAAAATGGCTCTCGGTTGTGAAAACCCTTGTTATCTCAAGAAAGCTCAGGAAAAACAGAATGTGCTACATAATGGTAATATTATAAATGATGTGCATGATCCACCTGCTACTTATGATACGAATGAAACGATTGAGCTTACGAAAGAGAGTCGAAACAAAATGAGAAAATTGAACAGCGAAATCAAACCAATTGATTATAATGAAGCAAACAAACTTGCTGGTGTCCATCTTGTTAAAAAGGAGTCACCTTTGTTTTTCAAAAAACCAGTGGCTGCCACAAAGTTCAAAGTTGTGTCAAAACATCTTTCTAACATCGAACAAATGTACTCTACCGACACTTCCGCAAGTGAAGCTAGAATACTATTGGCCGATCTTAAAAGGAGATTTGAAATGCTTCAAGATGTTGTGGCAACCAAAACTAATACTAAAATCAACGATTGGTTTTCAAGTTTTCAAACTGAACAGAAAAAGATGTTCGAAACAGAGATTACTCCCATTCTATCTGGCATACATGCACGAGCAATTCATGTTGAGAACGCAATTATCAAAGAAGTAACTGAATTTGTCAAGGACCACACATCCTTGGTACTTGAAGCCAATGAAAACATTGAAAAAATCAAAGTTTTGGAAAAACAAAATGACTCACTCTTTGAAGAAGCTCTTTCAACTGATATCATGTCCATTATTTATCAAATATATTCTGTTGAGGATGATGAAAGACTTCGAGCTGAGACTTCCGAAATTGTTTCAAAATATGAAAAGGCGCTTGCAAAGATTGAAAAACAAAATGTCACATATTTTAAACAACTTGATCAGAAAAAAGAAGAATGCAAGTATGACAAATTGTCGTATGAGCGTTCTTACAAAAACATGCAAGAACAAATTGATCTTTTGAAGTCTCAGCTTGAAAGTCAAAAAGGGAAGGGTGAGGAAACTAAGTTTGCAAAACCATCAACTTCGGACAAACCGGTTGCAAAACCAAAAGTGTCTATTTCTCAATCTATTCCAAAAGTTGATGTGAAAAATGATTTGACAAAACCAGTCACTCCAACACCCTTACCCAAGTATAATGAAAAAGGAAAAGGAAAAGCTGTTGTCGAAACATCAAATGTGATAGCACCTGCTCTTAATAGGATTAGTCCCACTACTGCGTCTGCCTCTACATCTCAAACATATAGGGCGATAGACAAAAGCATAAAAGATAATCCAAAAGAGTCTAGGAATGCTACTACAAATTCAAAGGACAACAAGTTGAATCCTAATGTGTGTGCCCCCAGGAATAGCTCACCAAATGTGACCACAAATACTGTTAAAGAATCTGTCGGTTCAAACAACATGGTCCACAATTCCTATCTAGAAAAAGCTAGGAAAAAGGCACAGATTCGAAAAGATGGAATTTTAGGAACACCGCCTAGTGTGATGAATTCTACAACATTACCAGGCACTGCTAGTAGTTGTAAACCACTACCTAGGAACTCTGAACAAAAGACTAGGGATTGGCCTGCATCTAAGAGTAGTTGCAAAAAAGAAAATGTTAAACAAGTTGAATGCAACACTATGAATTCCTCTTCGAACAGAAAACAAGCTTCAAATGACTGTAGTGACAAAGTTAAGGTTGCTGTTTTGAACAAGAATGTTGAATTTGTTTGTCCTACATGTCAAAAATGTGTCTTTTCAGCTAATCATGATGCATGTGTGGCACAGTATATCAAGAAAGCAAATTTGCGTGCTAAGACACAATCCTCTAAGACACCAAATAGAAACACACCCGTTGATAAGAAGCAAAAAGCTAAGAATTCTACCAAGTGGATCCCTACAGGACGTAGTTTTTCTCAAAATGAGACTTCCGCTGTATCTGAAAAGAAAACAACTCCTAGATCCTGCCTTAGGTGGATTCCCACGAGAAAAGTTTTTAACACAGTCGGTCTTAGATGGATTCCCACAGGAAATATTCTTGATAGTCGCACCACAACAAGTAGTAGTGAAAATCATCAGGATAAGAATGAAGAAACCACTACAACCATTGATAGTGAACACCCTCAGAGTGATGATTCATGTGCTGCTAACACTACTATTTGTGCATATTCTTTGTTTGTGGATTCTGTGGATGCAGGAACTTGTCAAAGTGCAAAGGGTTCATACACCCAATGTGGAAAAAAGGAACTTTATGGCAACATCGCATTTGGAAATCCTGGTCTTATTCCTCTCTTAACTCCACTTCTACTTGTTCATACTTAATTCTTCTTTGTGAATACATTTTTTTTAGAAAAAATCAAAAACAAAATACAAAATTTGAAAAACGAACAAAAGCAAAATATAAAAATAGAAAATTTTCCAAAAAAAGACAAAAACAATATAAAATATAAAATTCAAAAATATTCTTCTCCGGCATGTCTCTCGTATAATCGATATTCTGTACGTACCTAGAAATGTCATTCAACAATGATACGGGCATGTACAGATGCTTGAGCGAGAGTTCATTTAAATGTTTTCAAAACATGTCGTTTCTCAAAATTTCTTCCAAATGGCTTCTGAGAGACTCACTCCAGAACCCGCGCTTAATTTGATGGCTTCTAATCATATCGGATTAGGACCCGCGCCTCAAAGAAAGGAAAGTGCTTATTCAAAATCTTTCAGAGCACTTATCCTAAAAATCCCGATGGCTTGTAAGTATTTCAGCTTACAACCCGAACTTCAAATAAAGGAAAGTGTTGTGCAAAACCAATCTCTTTTTCAAACACTTATCCTAAAAACAAATGAAGATACTTTCCCTACCATATCTTCAAAGATTTTCAAAATCATCTCTATCTTGAGCACATTTCCTTCAAGATTTTTCATTAAAGATTTTTCAAAATCTTTCATAAAGTGCTCAAGATAACTCTCTCCAATCTTATAGAAACATGCTTTATTTAAGGGGGAGTATAAATCTAAAAAGAAAAAATGTTCCAATTTCATGCTAAAATCCGTCGTTCTCTCCAAAAAATTTTCATTTTAATCAGTTGATATCAAAAATATCACTGCATGCTATTTTTGAGGGGGAGAAGACGTGATTAAAATGTGATCAAAAGGTTTAAAGTCCGTGGAATCTCAAAGTATGCTCTCCAGACAGACTCAGTTCTAACCCTCGAATTGACGAAATCTAAATGTCCGTTATCGAAAAGACTTGTCCGGGACGGGTAATAATTTCAAGATGGTTATCCATTGATGTAAACGTGTCTCGCAAAGGACTTGTCTGAGTAGAATGTACCAATTCGAGAGATGATCATTGGATATGACCGGGACGGGTAATAATTTCAAGCTAGTCTAACTAGTGATGTAAGCGTGTCTCGCAAAGGTCATTTTCATTGAAAATCGATCATTTCAATTGTGCGAACTCTACCTAACATGTGCAATTCTTTCTTAAATCTCTTAAGCACATGTGAAGGGGGAGTATTTCAGAAAATGCAAAACTCTCGAAGTGTCAACAAAAATGTGTTTATTCATAAACACTTTGAGAGATTTTCATAAAAAGGTTTTATGGCAAATCTAGGATAGTCATGGTGTTATAAGGTGACTAAGGTTAGGGAAAACCGTCCTATGATCCGCCAGAGCCGGAGGGATCTACCCAAGGACAATTCCAATAGATTAGAATTAGAAGTCCTTAGGTAAGATTGAAAAAAGGAGTAAATGAGAAAGGGACAGAAGGGGTTGAAGAATTAAAAAGAAAAGTTGAATGAAAGGGTGAAAAGAAATAGCCCTCCATGAAAACTTAGGGCAGAAACCGGGTCAATACATCTGCTATCGGTATTCACTAAGGTGATACTGATATTGAAGACAAGACGTCATGGACCCAGTGACGCGCTGCACAAACCCCTCCTAGCCACTCAAATATCTCTCAAAAGATATTTGTTTCATTTCTCACGGAGAACACTGCATAATCTATCGGCCTCTCATTCCGAGATGTGTTGATATTGAAAAGGTGGCACTCTGCTCCATGCCTCCGACGACTAAAAACCAAAACGCACAATAGAGTCTAGAGCCATGAGATTCATCAAAATATCTCGTTAGGAACACTTCCAAAATGATACACTTGTGTTCGCCAAAAAGAGCACAAGTTGTAAGAGTCTTAATGAGATCCAAGGATCTTGCCATTTATATCATGATGGTTACGTGCTTCAAACGGTCTACAATCGTGGGGTGATCTCCAGCGACTCACTGAATCGTGGGTGCACTTCGGTGTGTCCGTGTAAGCCCTCTCGGGGGTATCCGGTTCAGAACGGCCTGGGGAGATTAGAGAAAGTCTACACACTATGCTGTTGACGATCTCGAAGTCCTAACCCATAAGTGCTGGATGATTATTACTAACAGTTTTATGCAGCTACCCTTAAACATCCATTAACCATCATCCCATTCATCAATCATCTTCACCTCATCATACTCATACTTATGAAGAACATCCTCATCAAAGCTCAAATGTAGAAGTTCAAGACAAAGAAGATCAAGTTAAAGTCAAAGTCAAAAGGCTAATCAAGATGTCAAGAACAAGTTCATATATAATATGATGAAAGATTATGGGGAGATTGTTTGCATAAGTATAAAGTCAAAGATGTATGAGTATGCTGAAGGTCACGACGTCACAATCACATGAAGATACTGATTGAAGGCAAGAACATCCACAAAGACGATTCTTTGAAGATCACATAGCATGAAGGAACAAGAACAAAGACTGCTATTCAACGACACTCAAAGCTCAAAGACATTGAAGACGAAAGACCATCTCACACGAAGCATCATTTGAATGACCATCCCTTAGGGGGAGATTGTTAGGATTTATTTTAAAGTGATGGTCATTTGTCATTGTAATAGTTTAATTAAGTGTGTCGTTGTTTAGTTTAGTTAATTTAGTCAATGGGCTTGGATTAACCTTATAGATTAAATGTATGATGATAGTCCATGTAAAAGGCCCAAGCTTAATCCAAGCCCACCCAAGCCTTCCATCCTTGAAGCCTATAAATACCCTTCCCCTCCTCACTTGGAAGGGTGGATGTGTATGTTGCTTCAAGGGGTATTATCATTCTTGTATCTCATTCCTCTTCTCAATCTAATCTCTTGAAGTTACCATCCCATCTCCATCTTTCTCTTCTAATCTTCTCTTATTCTCATATATTGTTGTGTGATAAAGGATAATTTTAAGAATTAACAACCCTGCAGACAGAAAGTATAAATACCCTGTGGAAAACTAGAAGGGGGGGGGGGTTGAATAGTTTTACGTCTTTTTAATTTTATTATGAAAACTTTGTTTACTTTTAAAAACTTAGATTCGAATTTATGTGAACTCAACTCTTGAACAATATGAACAAATATAAGTAAATCTAAATAAACAATGCAAGTAAAGTAATGAAATGAAATGAAAGATAGAGATGGAAAGATCGAACCGCGAGACAAAGGATTTATAGTGGTTCGGCTACAAGGACACCTTCCTTGCCCTACTCCACTCCTCGAGCACCTAACTCGAGAGTTTTCTTCACTATGTCAACAAGCTCCCTTATGGCGGAGAAAACCTTACACAACTTTCGCTTACACCAGTTTAACGACATAAAGCTAGATGTCGGGTCCTAATCGTAGCTAGAACCAATCTCACAACTTCTACACGACTTCTTCATGACTTATTCACAACTTCTTCACGACGGCTTCACAACTTCTACACGACGGCTTCACAACTTCTACACGACGGCTTCACAACTACTTCACGATCTAGCACTACTTATATACTATTCTACTTCCTTACACCTTCACTACTTACACACCTTAACTTCTTCACAACTTCACCACTACCACACTAATCTAGCCTAAACAATTATGTTCACACCTATCTAACAAATATACACAACTTATACACAAATGAATGAATGATTACACAAACAACTTAGGTAGCAAGATGATACTAAGTTGCAATACTTCTTCTCTAGTTGTTGAAGGAGTATTCTTCTTTTGCACTTAGATGGTAGAAGCTTGGATCACTTAGGAAACCAATGCTTAAGAATATATGATCAAAGGATTTAGAAAGGATTTAGAAAGATAAGGAGAGATTTAGAACAGAAGGTTTGGGGGTGCAAAAGGTGAGGAAAAAGTCCAGGATTACTCCAGTATTTATAGGAAAAAATTGACAGCTGGAGGAGCGGGGCGGTCCCCTTAAATAGTGGGCTGGTCCCCTTAATAATTAAGGGGGCCGCCTAGTAAATTAAGGGGGCCGCCCAATCTGAACGTTGCTCAGCTTTGTCTTTTTGTGGGGAAGGTTTTTCTGGAACATTTTTGCCATTTTTGGTTGAAAATTTGAATTCATAAATTTATAATAGATTAAACATTTTTCTTTAATTTCTAAAAATGATTTTGTAAAAGATATAAAATGTTTGTGACATTTTATAAAAAATCTAGTGATAAAGAAAATGTTCCTTTGATCATATAATGCATTAGGCATTTGTTTATTCATACCTTGAGTGATTAAGTTGTAGAAATGAATATTTACAACTAAATACTTGTTTATTTAATAAGTTTATGTTTAATGAGTTTACATTTTGTGATTATCAAAACATAGAGATATCAAGAAGTATTAATAATGTTTTTAGGCATTATTTATATCAACAATCTCCCCCTTTTTGATGATTACAAAACTTAAACTCATTAAATCCAAAACATTATTTTTGGACAAGTATTTAGTGAGTTTATATTCACTTCTCCCCCTTTTTGTAGAATCAAAAAGGTTATGCCGACAAGTTTTAGATACAAAATTTGTCGGAACGAGAACTCCCCCTTGATGTGTGCTCCCCCTCGTTTGAGGGCACCAAGGAGTCGAGCTATGGAAATCTTGGCTGCAAAAATATTAGAAGTACAAGCATACATAGCAAAATATGGAATATAAAAACAACAATCATGGCAAACAAATATTAAGAACACATAGCAAGACATTCATTAATTTAAAGTGATTATGTGAAACACATAATCATTGCAACGACATTTAGTATGCTTGAAACATATAACAAGAAAAAGGTCCTAAATTGCCAAAGAGAGCTTTCGGACATGCTTGCGACACGAAAGCTTGGAAAATAAGAAACATAAGCATATAGTATGCTTAGATGGTTGATGGTAGAGTGTTTGGGATGGAATTGGTTGACTGAGGGTAAGAATGTTGGATTAATAGAGGTATATTTTTGGAGGTGGAGAGTTTGGAGGTTGAGAGTTTGGAGCGGAATCGGTTGATTGAGGGTTAGAGTGTTGTGCTAGTGGAGGTGTTGGATGAGATTTAGTAAGAAGATACTCAATCTAAGTGAAATGTTTATTTAAGGCAATGATTTGTTTTTGGAGAAGGACACAACAAGAACAAAAGTTGACATGATTATCAACTTGATTCAAGTTGTGGGGGTGATGTAAGCAATTTGAGTAGGGTGAGGATGGAGGTCGGCCCTTGTTGTGTTGTGCAAGGTGCATAGCAAGGAGATCACTACGGTCATGGATTTGGTTTATCTCTTCACGGAACTTTTCCTTTTCCGTGGGAATGTGGATTTGGTCATTTGGTGGAAGTGGATGAAATTGGGGTGTGTAGTTGGAAGTAAAGTTGGATGTTTGACCAATATGATGAGGGTTTTGAAAGGTTTCAATGAGGTTAGTTTAAGGTTGAGATGTGTAGTTTGGAACGAAGGTGGAGGTTGAGGTTAGTTTGTGATGAAGCAGAGCTAGAAGGGAGTTGATCCAACTTGAGTTGAGCAAGGTGTAAGGCAAGGAGAGCACTAAGCTCATGGGCTTCATTAAGTTCTTCAATGAACTTCAAGTGTTCGGAAGAAGGTGATGATGGTGGAGTGTGGTTATTATTTTGGATGGATGTTTGGATATGCAACATAGAAGTAGCATGTGAGTTGGTAGGAAGTGATGGTGATACTTTTGGTGGTGGAGACATTTTTTGAGTTTGGGTAATCATTAATGGATGAAGATGAAGATATGGAAGAAGAGGATATTCCGAGAGTGGTGAGTGTTTTGGATGGTGCATTGGTAAGTTGAATAAGATGTGAGGTGTTGTGAATGAGATTGGGATTATTGTTTTGGGGTTGATCATGCTCTTCATATGAATCATATGAGTGAGATGAAGGTGTATTTTCGGGAGTAAAGATGGATGGTTGGTTATTATGATGAGGTTTGTGAAAGGGTTCATTGGAATGAGCTTGAGGATTGAGAGTATAGTTGGGAACAAATGTGGGTGGAGGTGTTGTTTGTTTAGCCACATCATTTGTTGAGATGGACTTGTTTCGGGGGTTAGGTTTTCTTCTCCAAACGGGTTTTTTGGTCATCCTTGCTAACCTTGAGGTTTTTGGCTTTGGTTTGATGGGAGATGGCATGATGAGATGATGGAAGATTATGAGGAATGGGAGTGTTTATAGTGTAGGATTGATGGGATTAAGGAATTGATAAAATTTGTTGGATGGATTGGAATAAGATATGTTTGTGAATTTTGGGAAGTTTAGGATGAAATGGGCTAAAAAATAGAAAAGGAAACAACACCTTCGACCATCAGGGTCCCCTTAAACATTAAGGGGGCCGCCTTATGATTTAAGGGGGCCGCCCATCTGTTGGTTCCCAGATTACTGGAAATGGGTTTTTGGCAGAAAATTGTAGAAAGGGTTGTGTTTTTGGCTTTAGTTTCAAGCAAGTCCAACTCTTTGAGGCAATTAAGCATGTAATTTATGCAAAACATGTTAATTAAAGAAATTAAGCAAACAAGTAATTTCATCTAGCATGTAAACATACTCATCAAGCAAGTAATATATATGGACTAGGAAACAATAAACTACACCAGGTATTTTCTTAATTATATGTAAGTGGGAAGATTAATCAACTATTTGATGAATCCTAATGTGTGCCTATGTGCAATAAATGGGAACTTAAGATAGCATGGACTTCTAGACTTGTTACAAACAAAATCTTAATAGACAAACCATGGTCCGCTTGATTTGACTTAGTTCACTTATAAATGTCATGTACATAAATATAGATGACAAATATGAGATCACCATGCATGATTTAAAGAAATGTTTTTAGCATTATTCAACAATGTTTGAAAGTGGGTTTTTATGTAGATGTGAAAGTTATTTGAATAAAATAGATTGGGTTTTATTTCAAAATGTGTTTATGAAGAATGGGTAAGAAAAAAATATTCCCAATCTTTGACTTTGATCAAAACAGAATTATGGACATCGATTAAGAAGAAAAATGAGATAGTAAAACATGTTAAAAAAAATCATTTTTCCAAAGTGTGAAGTTTCTGTATATTTTTAAAGATACTAGATTTTTGACAACAAATACCATTAATCCTAGATTTTAAAAAATGGTTGTTAAAGATCTCATGCTCAAGGGAATTGGTTAAGGCTATTGTCACATGCTACCCTTTTCTACATATCCTATGGTCATAAGGAAGTGATGACGAAATTCTATATGTTTGATGCGAGAGTGTTGAATGGGGTATAACCTAACATCTATAGCTCCTTTGTTGTCGCACACTTATCTAACTTGATGCCATAGTCTACGAGAGCTTGTTTCATCCATAGTTTTCTAACGCGAGAAATCTAATCTTACTTCTATGTTAATGATTAATCCACTTAACTCATTTCACTTCATCACCATGAGTTTTCTAATAGTGGACATAGAAGATTTTCATTTTAAATGTTATAGCTTAAGAGGGCCAAGGGAAAAGAATAAGTGATTCTAGGTTATAAGTAGATTCATATAAGCTATTATGTATATATATATATATATATATATATATATATATATATATATATAACTAGGCATTATGAGCTAAATGGGCATGAAATAACTAGTCATTAATCTAATCATATATTATAACAATGAACTTAAAAGGAAAGCGTACCTTTTAGTCTTCAGTAGATTTTTCTTCAAACGCTTCAAGGTGTCATATTGACTTATAGAAGCCAAACATTAATGAGTTTCCGAATTATTCAATGAGTGACGATTTAGCCACTTGGTCCCCATTGTCTCATTTGTCCAAAATTGTTTGAACCAAACATGGTTTGCATTTGCATGTATGGTGAAAGTATTCCCCAAAGGTTGAAACTTGGTTGAAGTGAATAATTCCACATTGGGTGATTATTATTATTAGGAAAGTTTTGTCTACCTTGATTTCTTCTAGGTTGAGGGGTTTTAGACCGAGGATGAGAATTATTTGGTCTATTTGGAGGTGGAGTTTTAGATCTTAATTTCGGTTTAGAAAATCCGGTTTTGGCTTTTAATGATGGTTTATAAAAACTTTTTACTTCCTCATCACTCGCAATAGGTATTTTTCTATCTTTTATAAGTATATACTTAGGTTTTGACTCTAATGGTTTTTGTTTACTAGATTGACATTCAAACTTTACATTTTTATTTTCACTAGTTGAAACATTATTTGAGTTGAATCCTAGACCGGTTTTATTTCCCGAAGTTCCTTGAACACTTATTATTTTCTTAAGTAAGTTACTACTATTTTTAAACTTGTCAAATTTGGAAATTTCATCTTTAAGTTGTTCATTTTCATTTTTGACCTCTAGACATGTTTTACATTCTATAAAAACTTCTTTTTCTTTTTCTAAATGTTGTAGTTTAATTTTTAATTCGAGTACTTCATTTTCTAATCGATTATTAATATGTTTTAGTGATTTATTTTTAGCCATGACTTTTTGACCTAATTTGCATAACCTATTATATTCATTATCTAGGTCTTTTTCGTCTAATGATTGATTTTTGTCACTAAAGTATTCGGTTTCGGAAAGTACCTCATTTGATGTCTTTGCCATAAGACATTTTTCGTGGTTTGCTTTGTCCGCTTCGTCTTTGTCGCTATCACTCCATGCTCCACTAACAAAGGCGCTTTGGTAATCATAACCCGGTGGCTTTGGACATTCGCCAATGAGATGGTTTGGGCTTCCACATCTAAAGCACTTTCTTTTCCCGTAGTTATCATTCCTATTTCTTTGAAGCGATATTCTTTCATATCGTGGTTGTCTTGTGAATCTTCCTCGTCTCTTGAAAAATTTCTTGAACTCTCTTACGGCCATTGCATATTCTTCGTCTTCACTATCGTCACTTGAATCGTCATCATCACTAATTTCCTTTTTGGCTTTTAGCGCAAGAGACTTGATTTGATCTTTCTTGCTCTTGACTGTTTCCGAGTCTCTCTTTATAATTTCTTCATGGACCTTCAAGTTGCCGATAAGTTCATCAAGCGATAACGTCATCAAATTCTTCGATTCTTCAATAGCCGTGACCTTCTCGCGCCATTTTGGATGTAATGCCCTAAGAAATTTCCTTACACAATTTTTGCTAGAAAAAGTCTCATTAAGTGCTTTTAAACTTGTGATAATAGTGTTAAATTTAGCAAATGCATTATCAATAGATTCCTCTTCAGGAATTGTAAATTGTTCATATTGTTGAACAAGAAGATCTATTTTGTTGTCTTTAACTTGACTATTACCTTGGTGAGTGATTAATAAAGATTCCCAAATTTCTTTTGCGGTTTGACACATAAAAATTCGTTCATATTCTTTGCGTGGTAATGCATTATAAATTACCATTTTAGCTTCGTCATTTTTTGCTAGTTTCTTTTTCAAATCATCATTTTGTTTTTCAAAAGGTACAATTTCATCTCTTTTAGTTAAAGGATTATTTTGAATAGGGGGAAAATCACCATGAGTAATAATATGCCAAAGATCAAGATCTTTTGATTTCACATAAGTTTCGAATCTATTTTTCCAATAAAGAAAACCATCACTTTCAAATAGTGGTGATCTTTGCATAGATTGCCCTTCTAAATATTTTTCGGATTCCATAGATCGTTTCAAGTTTTAAAATACAGTTTATTTTAAAAATCTTGTTTGACGTGGCTCTTGATACCAATTGTGGAAAACTAGAATGGGGGGGGGGGGGTTGAATAGTTTTATGTATTTTTAATTTTAATATGAAAACTTTGTTTACTTTTAAAAACTTATATTCGAATTTATGTGAACTCAACTCTTGAACAATATGAACAAATATAAGTAAATCTAAATAAACAATGCAAGTAAAGTAATGAAATGAAATGAAAGATAGAGATAGAAAGATCGAACCGCGAGACAAAGGATTTATAGTGGTTCGGCTACAAGGACACCTTCCTTGCCATACTCCACTCCTCGAGCACCTAACTCGAGAGTTTTCTTCACTATGTCAACAAGCTCCCTTATGTCGGAGAAAACCTTACACAACTTTCGCTTACACCGGTTTAACGACACAAAGCTAGATGTCGGGTCCTAATCGTAGCTAGAACCAATCTCACAACTTCTACACGACTTTTTCACGACTTATTCACAACTTCTTCACGACGGCTTCACAACTTCTACACGACGGCTTCACAACTTCTACACGACGGCTTCACAACTACTTCACAACCTAGCACTACTTATATACTCTTCTACTTCCTTACACCTTCACTACTTACACACCTTAACTTCTTCACAACTTCACCACTACCACACTAATCTAGCCTAAACAATTATGTTCACACCTATCTAACAAATATACACAACTTATACACAAATGAATGAATGATTACACAAACAACTTAGGTAGCAAGATGATACTAAGTTGCAATACTTCTTCTCTAGTTGTTGAAGGAGTATTCTTCTTTTGCACTTGGATGGTAGAAGCTTGGATCACTTAGAAACCAATGCTTAAGAATATATGATCAAAGGATTTAGAAAGATAAGGAGAGATTTAGAACAGAAGGTTTGGGGTGCAAAAGGTGAGGAAAAAGTCCAGGATTAGTCCAGTATTTATAGGCAAAAATTGACAGCTGGAGGAGCGGGGCGGTCCCCTTAAATAGGGGGCCGGTCCCCTTAATAATTAAGGGGGCCGCCCAATCTGAACGTTGCTCAGCTTTGTCTTTTTGTGGGGAAGGTTTTTCTGGAATATTTTTGCCATTTTTGGTTGAAAATTTGAATTCATAAATTTATAATAGATTAAACATTTTTCTTTAATTTCCAAAAATGATTTTGTAAAAGATATAAAATGTTTGTGACATTTTATAAAAAATCTAGTGATTAAGAAAATGTTCCTTTGATCATATAATGCATTAGGCATTTGTTTATTCATACCTTGAGTGATTAAGTTGTAGAAATGAATATTTACAACTAAATACTTGTTTATTTAATAAGTTTATGTTTAATGAGTTTACATTTTGTGATTATCAAAACATAGAGATATCAAGAAGTATTAATAATGTTTTTAGGCATTATTTATATCAACATACCCCATTCGACAGCCACATTCGGTGTGAAGCAAAACCCTAGAGAGAAGAATATAGACGAATTGGCAACACAAGACACAACCTAAAGGAAGAATTCAGAGCAGTAAGAAGGTCCTGCTAGTACTTTAATTCATAGGAAAACTCGTTTACTTGTATTAGCAATATGTTAATGGTTGAGTTAGTGTCTTTTTCACTATTTGATCGGACTTAATAGTTTCCAGCTGTTATAAAGAGTATTTGATGTTTATTTGGTTTCTTTATGCATGTGGATTGATTACATATTAGGATTTATCGCGCCTTGTCAACGTAGGCTCGCGCAATTACTTCATTAGCATCATCTAGATAGTTAATGTAAGCATGTAAAAGGGATAAATAATACATAAACCTAGTAATCATTAAGTGTTTACACGCCTGTAACTAAGATTCCACTGAGAGAGAATAGATTTGAGCACTCATCTTATACAGCTAAGCATTTAAACGTGTGACAAGTTTTCCTACTATCGGCTTGACCTCTTATCTGTGTCTGTTTTCTATCTGTGTACGTGTTTGCCATTCGCTTATTCGCTTCCCTAGTTTTATTTACCATTTACTTAATCTACACAATCGTGCCAGTTTCTCAGGCTGAAAACCCCCTTTGCGTTAGATTATGTCATTAGAATTAACTTAGGATTAAAATACTGATAGATACGTAAGTGTTAGCGTTCCACTCTTAGTGTTCGACACTCTACTTACCAATTAGCTACATTGATCGGGTACACTGCTCGTTAGTGTGTGTTATAGGATAAGTCGGCTAAATATAAATTTAAAACTTGATAAATATAATCTATTCTACAACGATATACACACACATCAGTCGGGTAAGGGGAAAGCCGACTTTCAATGCAACAGTTTTCAGTTTCTTTTCATTGGTAATGGATCTGCATATGTTCATCATTTGTGCAAATTTCGGCATATGTAGCAAATTTTTTGCAATATGTTCATTTCTGCATATGCAACAAAATTTCTTTTGATCAGATCAGTCTTTTGATTGGTAATGGATCATCATTTTTGCGAAGGAAATTTGTGGCAATGATAACAAAGGGAAATGCGGGATTGATTAAGGACAAAACCCCAAATACCATAAAACTGCTAACTATGATGTACTCATTACTTGATAACTCTGATGTACTCATTCTATGGATCAAAAGAGATATTGAATGTAGAAGGCCATTCACTGATATGAATTGCTGTGTACATTCCATACTCATAGATCCAAATTGAACCTATGCAAAACCATATCATTCTTAGCTAATGGGAATATATTTCCTTCTAAAACTATACCATTCTCAGCTAATGTTTCACTTGATTTTGTCAAACAAAGTTTATGGTCAAATGGGTCAACATGCTCAACAATTTCCCCGATGAAAGTCAACACTTTTTATTCAAACAAAAATGTTATTCAGAGATACATTTCCAAACAACAATTTGGCTAAAATGGGTAAGAATCACAAAGGTTTACAACTTAAAATGGATTTGTTCAAACACAGAATAATCAAAATGGATCAGATTGTTGACTTTATTTAGTCAAAGTACAGACTTTTGGTTTGTTGATTGCCTTAAGTCAAACATATTATGCATTGAACAACTAAACAACATTCGTAACAATAACAAGCCACATTTACTTGATCACAAACCATTACGATTTAGCCATTATCAAAAACCCGCATTTTCATTGATCATTTTCCCATATTGACAACCATTACAAACTACTGTAACACCCCAACCCGACAAGGGTAAAGATGTCACGCAAATGGTTTCATATCAGATACTACAAAGCATACATTCAAAAGTAATACAAATATTCTCAAAGGTTACAGAAGAAATACTGAAATTACAATGTTACAAAAGCGAATACAAATTCTAAACAATGTAGTAACTTCCAAACGTCTCTAGGCCAAAATAATTATCAAGTCTTCTAAGTCCAAAAGTCTCTTCACTTATACCCAAACCCGTCGTCCTGCTTAAAATCTGCCGCACACGAAAAGAAAACGTGCGGCTGAGCTTAAAAAGCCCAGTGAACAGATATAACGGAAACAAAGCAGTAGCATAATGAATAATACATGAGTAAATGAGAATGGAAGCATGAATACATGGTGAGAATACAAGGTAAGAATACATGGTAAGAATACATGGTGTCATAAGGGAAAGTGTAAAGGTGCAAGGTAAGGGAAAGTCAGTAATCCACTACGAGCCCATAACATGAAATCATAAGCATAATCATAATCATAAACATGTAGAGGGGAGACCTCTTAGTATCCTGTAAATATGAGGGGTGTCCTCAATCATGGGTTGGAGTAGCTAGCTCCCAGAGTGTGAAAGACGTGTATCGCACACACCATCAGTCACCATGAATAACATAACATAACATGAACATGAACATGAACAAATCTAGGATGCATCCATACGCCCCAGGTGGCCATAATCTGCCTCTACGTAAACATAACATGCAGGGACGGGACAGGTCATCACTCTCCTGCCCTAGAGTCATGCCATCGGTGCATCGACTGACATGGACATGAAACCCTCATGCCTAGTGAGTGGCTCGTAGTATCAAACTGAGGGTCAAGGTCAAGTATCATGAATCATGTTTTAAGTTTACTTGCATAGGTCAATGTCTTGTTTCATAAGTTCATAATCATAGGTTCATAATCATGGTTCATAAGCAAGGTTCATAAGCAAAGGTTCATAAGTAAAGGTTCAATATCATGAGGTGCGTATCAAAGGTTCATAATCAGAAGTCCATATCAAAGGGTTATAGCAAAAGTACTTTTCAGAGGTTTCTATCAAAGTTCATTTAAAACAATCTTTTAATAATGGTTTTCATAAAAATGATCCTTCAAATTAGTTTTCATAAAATGATCTTTCAAAACGGTTTTTCATAAAGATAGTCTTTAAAATAGTTTTCATAAAAGTTAATAAAATCCCAAATAAAAGAAATATCGTATCATGCTTGTAAACATCATTTCAAAATAGCTCTTTCTCAAAACATTTCCATGTCATAATTAAAAGGGTTTTCACAGCCTAGGTTCATATCAGAGATCATAACGAAGGGAAACATAGCAAAGGTTCAGAGCAAAGGCCAAACGGATCAGAATATGAAAGAGGTCATGAGAAACCTTACAAAGAAGGACAGAATATCTGTACCTTAACCGCCAACGAAACATAGCATAAGGATAAGAAATCACTCCTCCTTCAGCGAATCTACATGAATTAATGATCGGCTTATTATTAATAACTTATTCAAATCAGAATTCTTATTTTAGTCGGCTTTCCATTTTTTTAGTAACTTTCCATAAATAGTAAGTTTCCTGAATTAGTAATTTATTACTTTAAGGTTATAATTGACAATTACTAATATTTAAGGATTAAAATGACAATTATAATGATTTAGGGTTAATTATGTCAATTTAGTAAAGTTTAGGGTCAAAATGTAAATTATCAAAATTAAATATTAAAAATGTCAAATAAATTTATTTTAAAGTTTATGCTATAATTTTATATTAAGATGATAATTTTTAGACCCCGTCGTTTTATAATATATATAACGTATTCTCAACATTAATTTAGACGCGACGAACCAAAATATTTAGAAAACATAACCAGCCGCGACCACTCACCATAACGAGATTAAAACTAACTCAAAACCGCAACCATTTATATCCGATAACACACTCACACGTCTACTCCTTAAACCCGATTAGTGTACCAAAGAAATATGCACATAATTTTTGGACATGCACCAGACCTTATACACATACAAGTATGTAGCCCACATTCTCATTTTGACTTAACAAAAATAGACCCTACCTTACGCACCCCTTAAAAAATATGCATGTTTGTCGATTCTAATCGCCTTGACCCTTCTCTATTTATTTCGAACAAAGACCCAAAGGACATGCATGTGCCTATATCCAAATTTAACCCACACGCAAGTTTATATATGTCGACTCGACCTCTTGGTAACACAGTTTCATACGCTTAACTCTTGTTTGAAACAATTTATACTTGCATGTTTCCAGCCCATGCATTCGACACACAACCCACCCCATATTATTACTATTACGTTACCAGGTTGGACATAAACAAACCCGAAATCCACTCGAAAGGACACGCGAACATGACTACAAGAATAACTCCCATTCGAATACCAACAACAGAAACAATGGCCACGACTTAGCCCACATCCCACACATACCATTCGATGGACACAATAACTCAGCTCCTAACACGAACCAACCCTTCACGACACAATAAAATTAATTTGAGACACTCTTTAATATATTTTTGCGATTCATAAACAACCCCGAAACAAAGCATGCGTATATTCTTCTTTTTAGCACCGAATAAGTTAGGTTTTATACATGTTGGTGTCGATAAGATTAGGTCTCAAAATCGTTATTTCATGTGAATGTTTATAATTTTATGTGACCGTTTAATCAACAAAGAAGCAAAACAAAACAACAGCAAAAGTGTATAAAAATGGAGTTTGTATTGAACAAGGCATAGCACGTTACCCTTGATGCGTAGTACGTAGAATAGAACAACCACAACTCGAACACAAAGTAACCAGCCGAAAACCCAACAATATACCACCTTTCGTACGACTTTTAACCCGTGATACACGACCCTTATTCGAACCAGAATTCACCATCAAGGACCACGATCAAACACTTCCTTTGCTAGCTTGATTTCGAACGGAATGGACCAAATAAAAAAAATGGCAGCCGACAGTATTGTGTGTGAAGTTTAGGGTTTTGCAAAGTGAAAGAATATTCGCTAATAAAGGGTAATTGAAACCGTGTATGGAGATTGATATAAGAAAGGAAAATGCTGACAATACGGGATTATGTTTGATTCTCAATTATTTTGGCTTATCTTGCACAACACATTTCTTTTATCTTTTGTTTTGGAATATTCGGCCTATGGAATAAAGTTAAACGTGTGATAGATTTTACTTAAGTATAAGTTTGTAATTTTTATTGACCACAAGTCTTAACGGTTGAAATGTTCAAGTATTATAGTTCAAATACTTAGGGTATAATTGTTATTCGTATTTCAAAAGTTCTAAATTAAAGGGTATTTTGGGTATTTTATGCGTTAAAAAAAAAACGGGTTTTACAATTACAAACTACTTCTTCACAAACCAAACACTATCATCTACTGCTTCACGAAAATACTAAAAACATTCATCCACCACCATAAAAAACTAACAACACCTACCCAAAAGAAACTTGATGGTAGATGGATCAAGAGATGTCAACTAGTAAAGTAAATATACAACCCAAACAAAACCCAACTGACCATGAGATATTTCTTGTACTTGGACCGCTGTTCTTCAAACAAATCAGCAACATCTTCAAGAGCATTAATCCTCCTCAACAAACCAAGGATAATCTCTACTGACCTTGGGCACATAGGAGCATTGAACCATCCAAGATAAGGACAGTTGGAGCCCTGAAACAACACATTGTGTAATGAACAACATGTAAGGAATTAAATATTCCATAGATTTGATGATCACAAACAAGAAGAATGAAACATATACTATACCGAAATGATAAGCAAAATACGCTAAGTATCAAACTGCTGCTAGGCATAAACAACCTGCTGCTAGTGTTAACAAGGTACTGCTAGTGTATTTTAAAGGTACTGTTAGTTCAAGCAAGGTACTGCCAGTTCAAAATGGAAGGTACTGCTAGTGCAACAAGGTACTGCTGGTTCAGAGCAAGGTACTGCTAGTATATGAAGATACTGCCAGTACAACAAGCTGCTGCTAGTGCAAAGAGTCTGCTGCTGGATCAATGAGTCACACTGCTGCTAGAAGGATAAGATCGAAGAAGATATTTATTTTGTATGAGTTATGTTTATACAAAATATAATATCTAGATATTTTATCAAGTCATCAAGTTGAACACTCAAGATACAAGTTGTATCTTATTGACTTGACACATGTTAAAGCAAGTGGATGACTAAGCTTATCAAGTTGTAAAAGATCTTTCCTTATGTTATAAAAGGAAGATCTTACCCCTTAGATAAAAGTGTGTCTTGGTTGTAGATTAGACAATCAACACCATGATGCTTCACAGTGAAATAATGTGAACATCAAAGTGTGTGTGGGAACATCAGACATGGGGTCTGATGAACATTGGACATGAGGTCTGATGTTATTTAGTTTGTTTAGCCTCAAGGATCTTTGATCCCTGTTAGAGTGTAACCGTATTACTAATGATCAAGTAGTATTGGGGCTGAGTTTAATAACAAACGGTGAAAGTTTGACAAAACCTTGTTGTGATAGTATTGTATTCGTTCATTGAATATTCCGCCAATATTATCATTGTTCTTTAAACGTAGAAATCCTAGATAAAGGCTTAACAGCCTAGAGCCTATAAACGATCACGTAACTTGTTTTAGTACATGTAAGAAGGTCTAAAACGAGTTTCCACAGTTGGTATCAGAGCGGGAGGCTCTGGATCTAGGAAAAGAAAAGGTTTTAGCTAAAGAAAGAAGAAAAATTCGTTTTTGCTTAATTTTTTGTAACTTTCTGCAGAGCAGTTTTGCAAAGGCTATAACTCCTTCGTTAACCGTTGGATCGGGCTGAAATTTTTGTTGAAGGTTCTTGGTATATCAAGGTAGATTCTCACCAAAGGGATCTTCAATCTGAGCCTTAAGTTGCAAGATATGCATCGTTGAAAACTGCTGCAGAAACAGTTGAGGTATTATCGAATTTTTGGTTTTTCTTTCTTGGTTTACACACACATAGGGGAAGAATCACACACAGAAGAGAGTTGGTTCTTAAAAGATATAAAGGCTTGTTTATCAATTTATTATTGGTGAAAAAGGTTATTTGTTGCTTATTTGAAGTTGAGGTTGTATTTTTCAAGATTGTGTTTTGTCATATCTTTGGAAGAAAAGATAACTTGTTTGTGCTACAATTTCATATGATTACGACTTGTTAAATCTAGTTTTCATAGGTCAAGGGGAGGATGGACGAAGACCTAGTTAACTATCACTTAAAGGAGTTGCTTTGTCGCGCTCAGTGTCTCATAGGAAATGAGGATTTAGTCAAGATTCAAAGTCAGTTTTAGTACAAGATATAGGACACAAGATTGGTTTATTCAGCTTCATCAACAAGTTGGTAATGGTTGGTTTTTCTTCATCAGTCATAAAAGCCTACAGAATGGAGATTCGAATGGTTAACATATTAGTTTCAGGGGAAGCTTCAATGTTAAAGATGTATAACCATTTATTGTATTTGTGCAACACCACAAGGGAAAGTTATTGATTCTTACTACTATTGATTAGTATTAGTTTGTAGTTGTAAAGATCATATTTGTAATATTCTCTATTTGTTGATAACAAAAAGGGGAAGAGACGTGGTGGATAGCATAGATTAAGGGGAAGACAGTATAGTTTCATTCATGGTGAGATTTAGTTATCTCAATTTCTCTACTTCGTCTAGGGAAATTCGTACAAGAACGTATTTGTTTTGTAATCATCAAATAGGGGAAGATTGTAAGGAATTAAATATTCCATAGATTTGATGATCACAAACAAGAAGAATGAAACATATACTATACTGAAATGATAAGCAAAATACGCTAAGTATCAAACTGCTGCTAGGCATAAACAACCTGCTGCTAGTGTTAACAAGGTACTGCTAGTGTATTTTAAAGGTACTGTTAGTTCAAGCAAGGTACTGCCAGTTCAAAATGGAAGGTACTGCTAGTACAACAAGGTACTGCTGGTACTGCTAGTATATGAAGATACTGCCAGTACAACAAGCTGCTGCTAGTGCAAAGAGTCTGCTGCTGGATCAATGAGTCACACTGCTGCTAGAAGGATAAGATCGAAGAAGATATTTATTTTGTATGAGTCATGTTTATACAAAATATAATATCTAGATATTTTATCAAGTCATCAAGTTGAACACTCAAGATACAAGTTGTATCTTATTGACTTGACACATGTAAAAGCAAGTGGATGACTAAGCTTATCAAGTTGTAAAAGATCTTTCCTTATGTTATAAAAGGAAGATCATACCCCTTAGATAAAAGTGTGTCTTGGTTGTAGATTAGACAATCAACACCATGATGCTTCACAGTGAAATAATGTGAACATCAAAGTGTGTGTGGGAACATCAGACATGGGGTCTGATGAACATTGGACATGGGGTCTGATGTTGTTTAGTTTGTTTAGCCTCAAGGATCTTTGATCCCTGTTAGAGTGTAACCGTATTACTAATGATCAAGTAGTATTGGGGCTGAGTTTAATAACAAACGAAGAAAGTTTGGCAAAACCTTGTTGTGATAGTATTGTATTCGTTCATTGAATATTCCGCCAATATTATCATTGTTCTTTAAACGTAGAAATCGTAGATAAAGGCTTAACAGCCTAGAGCCTATAAACGATCACGTAACTAGTTTTAGTACATGTAAGAAGGTCTAAAATAAGTCTCCACAGTATATACTTTGTGTGTAATGATATATTGAGTTTATATGATTAAGTACGCGGAATTTACTTAATCACACTTAGAAGGTTATGTATGTTATGGAAATGGAAGAATTATGTTTGTTACTTAACAATGAACAAAGAAAGTTTATCACTAAACGATTCAATATTATTCAAAATAATACGAGTGATCTTGTGTTTATCACTAGGGTTACAAAACCTTGAATCTTATGTTTCTAGATTTGTGTTATGTGATTTTTTTGTTTGTTCTATGTCTTAACAGATATTCACATATACAATCACTAGTCTAAGATCTCTTTTATAGTCCAAGAGATCTATTACAATATTACTTTAAGTCTAATCAACACTTGTCTTACAAAAGATCAAGTCGAGCTAGCGTATGGAAGTTTATATCTCACAAGTTGTTCAAATGAATTAATGCAAGCACATGCATCAACTTGTTGACTGAGAATATATCTAGATATTATTTTTGCATAAGAGTGACTCATACAAATAATATCTTCTTCGATCTTATCCTTGTAGCAGCTCTATGACTCATTGATCAGCAGTACCATTCTCTACTAGCAGTACCTTCTACTTGAACTAGCAGTACCTTCTTGTTCTAGCAGTACCTTGATGTACTAGCAGTACCTTGATCATGAACTAGCAGTACCTTTGACTTAGAGTAAATTCTAATACTCTAACTTCAGAATATTTAATTCCCAACACAACACATTTTGTAAATAAACAACACATTATGTAAATATGATATACATTTCACCATCTAACCAAACTTACCATTGATGGACAACCATATAAACGACGCCCTGGATTCCTGTCTGTCCAGGAAGTCTTCACCACAGCTTCTTGACCACATGTACATACCGCCATTGTTGCAATTTGAGCTTGGTGGAAAAAATACTCGATGCTACGTGTGTATTATAATAAAGAGTTCGAGGATCACTAGGGAAGTGAGCCGAAGTCATCTTGTGGACAAAAGTGTTACTGCTACAGTAACAAGGACCAAAGGTTTAAGGGAACAAAAGGGTGAAATGACTTAAAAAACCATGGATTACACATCATCAAACTACCAATTCTAACTATGGTTATGCATAACGGGGCAAAAGGGACCAAACAGGTCACCGTTCTCTAAAACAGGGACGCCGTACACGAGAAAAACAAAGCAGGGGACCAAATGTGAGAACGGACCAGAGTTCAGGGACGATCGATGGAATTTACCCTTTAATTTTTCTTTTGATCCCAAAACCCAACCCTATAATACCCTTCAAACAAACACACCCTTAAAAGTCTAAAACTTACAACACACACTAGTCGATATATACAAGCTCTTCAAACTATAGTGGCCAGTGGACCCCACAAACCATATCTGAACCAAAACCAATCCAACTGTCTCGATTGATTCAACAATAAAAAAAAGAAACAAATACCTCGAAACCCCGCTATTTTTCAAAATAAATTCAAACCATTTTCACAATATTTTCATTTTCACACCTTGAACACACAGAGAGTAATAAATCCAACGGCGGCGCGTGAGATCTACAACTGACTTAAAAATGAATCGCACCGCCGTGAAGAGGAGGAACAACAACAAAAGAATAACGAATCTGAAGACGATGAAAGGCTCGTTAGCGACGCATCTATCGGTTCAGTTAGGTCAACTGAACTTCAAGCCACCGGTTCATAATAATAATAATAAGTTGAGGTTTCATAAGCTTCTAGAAGATGTAAGCCAGGAGGAGGAGGATGATGACTTGGAGATTCGACGGTCAACGGTTCAGTCAACGGCCTTGGATTTTGATGTGAATTTGGATGACAGTAATAACATTCTCAGTCAAGACTTTTTCTGGTATATATATATTTTTTTTTAATTAATTATTTTAGGGTTTGTAAAATTGATATGGTAGTTGATTTTAAGTTTGGATTAGTAGGGGAGGTTTTTATAGGGGGGTGTTTGGGATTGCATGATTTTCATGCTTATCTGAGTATTTTCGAGCAGAAGCGTAAAAAACGAAAGAGGTAATCAATGTTTAGGTTACCCGAGGTGTTCACGTGATCGTTTAGCCACTCTCAAATGTGTAACTAGTGAGGTTTATAAAGTGTTTATTTCTTATGAAGTTTAAATTACTTTTTTTTTCCAAGCGTTTTTTACAAAAAACAAGAAAATTGCTTTCAAGCAGCTTCTAAGTAATTACTTTAGCATAATCAGAAGAATATAAGCAATCCCGAACACTTCCTTAGCTTATCTTTTTTTGGATTCTGAGTGTTGTTTCTAGTTTCTTTTTTGTAATAAGCTTGTAAGTGAGAAAAATAAGGCGAACACAATAAGCTTTAAAACTAAGAAAAGCTAAAACCTATATTCTGTTTGTAAACTTGTGGTCTTTTGGGAAGTGATTATATTGATGATTGTTTGTATGCAGTACGCCGGATTATATTACTCCAGAAGCTCCACCAATGCCAGTTACTTTAGGTCACAACAAGGTAGTTTTGAAATAGCATTTGTATTAGGTTTCTGTTTGTTGTGTTAGAGTTTTTAATTTCGTTACTGATATGTTTTTTTATGCGTATTTATATAGGATGAAGAAATGTCTTGCCCAAGATCACCAGAGAAAGTAAAGTCTGCTCGAAGTAAAAGACGCAAAGCAGGTTAGTTAGTTTGTAAAAAAAATTTCTTAGTGCTAACTCGATTTTCAAGTGTTTCATTAACCTATGTTGTATTGTTGTGAATATCTGTCATTAAGGCATATGTGAGGTTATGCTATGGATGTATGCATTGTTGATGATAAAATGGTTAATGCTTGCATATTAGCATTCTAAACATTTTTTGCAATGTAACAGCATTCCGGGGATTGGAAGATGATGTACCGGAGGATACTGAACCAGATAATGAACCAGTAACAGTACCTCAGAAATACAAGCAGGGGTATGTTCCACCATCTGCTATCGCGTTACGTAGTCGGGTAACGCCTCCACCTTGTATGAGAAACCCCTATATCAAGGATGCTTCAGATAATGGTGTAGACCCATTTGGTGATCGCCGAGCAAAATGTGCAGGTACATAGCTATTTACTTTTTCTATGTATGTTAATAACACTTTTGTCATGGTTTGATCATATCTTTTCAATATAACGTATGTTTTACTAAATTCACCTGACCAAGAAATACTATTCATACTTCTTTGCTGAACAAATGGGAGTTTAGAGGTCTGAGTATTTCATTGGAACCTTAAGTAATAATGTATTTATGGATACATGATATGCAGCAGTTTTCTCCCCTCCAAGTGGTGGTGATGGTCTGTCACGCTATAGAACAGATTTTCATGAAATAGAGGTATAATGACTTGATATAAAGATAGTATGGTGATAATTTTTTTAAAGCATGGCACTTAATGTTTTCAGAACTAACTTTTCTCTTTTATAGCGAATTGGTACCGGAAACTTCAGCTTTGTATTCAAAGTCTTGAAACGAATTGATGGGTGCATGTATGCTGTAAAAAGAAGCATAAAAGAGCTGAAACAGGACACTGAAAGGTACGGCTTTTCCCAAAATACGTTGCTGTATAAAAAGTAGGTTTTTCTAAGATGTTGTATCCATGTATGTGAAAGTCTATTTATGCTACTTTTGATGCTGAATGACTTATAAGGGTAAAAATTTTCAGGCAAAAAGCTTTGATGGAAGTACAAGCTTTAGCTGCATTAGGTGAGTAACTGAAAAATACCTTTTTATACTCCACTGATTCCCTTGATAAATGCTCTACTCAAACAGAGATCCCTGAATGTTTTTGCAGGATATCATGATAACATTGTTGGATATAATACTTCCTGGTTTGAAAACGAGCAACTCTACATCCAGATGGAACTCTGTGATCACAGTCTATCTATCAATCGTTTATCAAGACCATGCTCAGAGGATGAAGTGTTAGAAGCAATGCACCAGGTTAATATGCTTAAGTGCTTAACAATACTTTTTTTATCATAGTTTGTGTTATGCAGTCGTTATGGTATATATTTCAAGCGAAATGCCTGTAAAATTGATTTCACGCAATCAGTTCAGGTCTAAAAGTGATGCAGGCTCTGTCTAAATCCATATAAAACTACTTCCTGCAATATGTTACTTTAAAAGAAGGAAAATACTGTTGACTGAGAAATATGGCCGTGCTGAAATCCTGTGAATATGGATGCTTAATATAATCGGAACTTGCAGTTTTTTCAGTTTAACTAAGAAAGTATATTTTATATACTCATTATCATAATGGTTTTGGTTACAGATAGCTAAGGCATTGCAATTTGTACATGAGAAGGGAATCGTTCACTTAGATGTGAAACCTGAAAATATATACGTGAAGAATGGTGTATACAAGCTTGGTGATTTTGGTTGTGCAAGCCTCGTTGATGGAAGCTTGCCAATTGATGAAGGCGATGCACGTTACATGCCTCTAGAAATATTAAATGATAATTATGATCATCTTGACAAAGTTGATATCTTCTCCCTTGGAGCTACTATTTATGAACTTATAAGGGGTTCAACATTGCCAGAGTCTGGACCATATTTCCAAAATCTTAGGGAAGGGAAGCTCCCTCTTCTTCCTGGTCATTCAGTGCAATTCCAGAATATACTCAAGGTATTACTCATTATTTATTTTCATAAATATATTGATCAGGCTTTTCTAGGTACGATTTTGCTATGTGTCAGGTTAGGCTGATGCAAAGAAGTATTTATCCATTTAAAAAAAAAGTAGTGTATTGAGTATGGACTATGGATTACTTCTTATTTTTATACGATTGGATTAGGTGGTTTTGTGCATTAAAGCACACTTTGCCGACTTTCAACTCATTTTATATTAAGCCACAGTACAATACTCTAGCATTTTTTTTATTGGGTTAATAGATTATAAATTCTGGTTCTAAGTTTTATAAATTCAGTAATTGCTAGTGCACTTTTTTTTTCCCTCTAATCTTTCAACCAAGTAGTGTTCCAAGGATTACTTTTTTGGTCTTGACTATCAATCCTTACAAAATTTTTCATTCTTCTGGTCATACTGTACTATTGATTAATGGAGTATGTGTTTAACTGCAAAGACCAATTTTGATTAATGACTAAACATTATTACCAAACCGTGTACTATCTGAATGGTTTCTTTGTCATCTGTTGCAGGCAATGCTGGACCCAAATCCTATAAGGCGTCCGTCTGCTAAAGAATTAGTAGCGAACCCAATTTTCAATAGACCTCACAGAACATTGAAAACTAAATAAACTGCATATCTGATGTCATTGTAATATTTCTGAAGTGATTGATAAGCTGAATTGTTCAGCGCATCTGATCAGAACACGATGAACAAAATCTGTAAAACTAGTGTCCTAAAGAACTGTTTACATTTTTCGAGAGGTTGCACCAAATTTTGTATTCCAATGGTGCTTCCTCTTTTTTTGTATAAAAAACGTTGTGCTTTGTTTGAGTGATTGTTGTATATCATCTTGGTAACGTATTCAATCTTAATATCGTACGATTTGTTTGCTCTATGTTAGTTAATCTGCTTCCAACTTTAGTAGTAAAACGCAGATGTTTATTCTGTCTGTAATTTTTATTCTTCTAAAGTTTGACACCTGACATTGTTGGGGTTATAACAAACTCGATATCTCAATGAATCGCGTAATCACTTTTCAATAGAAACTATTCGACCCTATTTGACTGGTTTACACGAATATCTTTTTGGGATAATTCAGATACTTATGTTCTTGATTTAGACACAAATACAAAAACCCTTTTGCTTATGAGTGTTTAGGTTTCGGTGTGTTTTCCAATGCAGATTTGTTTCTCATATATAGAGAAGAAACTCATTCAATGGAATTATGAGAAATAAGCGGTCAATTATCCGCCTCACAATGTTCGTCCATTATAGCAATAGTAGTTATTAGACCAATTGATTATGATCATTAAACCGCAGTTAAAGCGCCTTTGAACAGGTTATTAGACCAATTCGAGTCGGGGATGTTCAGTGACTTAATTGGTGTACACTCTTTACCTCTAAACCCATTTCAAATATGACATGAACTTTCGGTTACACTAAATTTCGAACAATCCTCCACAATTTAGTACAATTCCTTTACATGGGATTAAAAAATAAAACAAAACTTATGCATAAATGAATATATATTGAAGACTGAATTTCCATTTTAGTACATTACACATTTCAAATATTCGAGAATCAGGTTGTTTTAAAAATTGAACCCTTCAACCCAAGGCTGTCAAGATCGCGAGTAAACTCGTAAGATCTTACGTGCTCACTAGCTAAAATCGTGTAGGATCGTATGTGGGGTAGGATCGTGAGTAAGATCGTGGGATCGAACGTAAACTCGTAAGATCGCTAGTCGATCCGAGTTTACCTAAGCCCATAATTATTTCATTTTTTCCTATCTTTTAGTCCATCCATTTGTTTTTAAGCCCGAAAACAAAAGTGATAAAGTAACTAAAGAACCCATGTTTGGTAATAATGGTAGGTTGATAACCTACATCGGACGATTGGTTTTCTTATTAAAATTATATACAGTTATACGCTTTTGCCCCAAATCAGAATTTCAAGAAATAAAATATTGAAGTTTTATCCATCACTCGAATCAAACATCTTGGAGTAGGTAAATGGATTTTTGTTCTTGATAAATTTAATGTTTACATTTTTTATTTGTTAGAGTTTAACTTACCACTTAATTGATTTTTGTTCTTGATAGACTTACTTTTAGAAACTTGTTTCTTATTTCTTGATTATTGGTTACTAATTATGTTGTTACCTTCATGGAAATTTAAGACTATAATTTATACGGAGTAGTTGTTAACTTTTGTGATTACTAATCAAACAATTATAGTTGTTAACTTTTAGATTATAGCATACTTGTATACATGATAATGTTACGTTTGTGAAATCTTTTGGTATTATGACTCATGTTATGTAATCTTATTCCGCCAAATCGTTAATCTAACGATTAAAACTTGATTTATTATTATTATTTTTTAACTATTACTTTGGTATTTGAAATCTGAACTTTGACATTTACAAAACATGACAAATTGATAGGATCTTACTGTAGCATTCAGAGGGAATACCAAAAAGTACATTATCAGATTCACTAAACATTGAAGATTACATGACATTAAATATAAGACAAACTAACATAATCCTAGAAACTAAACGGGTCGAACCCAACAGGCTTACGAGCCTTTATTCTAACATCCCCTCCCAAACTCACAATTTACCGCGGTAAACATTGAGAGTTTATCAAACAAAAAATAAAGTAAATCTCAAAAACAAACGAAAAGCGAAGTGTCCCAAAGTGCAAACTCGGTGCTAGACGGAGTCTCAATCCGATGCAATCCACACAGTAACAAGGCGACAACAGTCAAGTCTAAAACATACAAACCAAAGTCATTGCAAAATCAAAATCAGAGCAAAACAACATAATTACGGAGATGGCGGGAGTAGATTCAGGCAGACAGATGCAGACAAAACATATTTAGACAGACAGATGCACACAAAGCAGATTTAGGCAGACAGAGAAGGTGCAGATGCGAAACCAGAGCAAAGCCACACAGATATAGAGAAAAACCATAGCTGAGCGAAACCGAGCGGAAATAAAATATGTAGATCTAATCTATATTTCTTCCAACCATACGTACTAACATAAATAAACGTAACAGACTAACAGCACACCAACACCATCCATCTATTCCCAAATCAAATATTATACTAATTATATACACACCAATTAATATAATGTAAGATTTGGCCTACCACTAATTCATATACGTGATGCAAAAAAAAAAGAAGGGCACATTGGAATTTCATGCCGTCATCAATCGAACGAGCGAAAGTGCTTATTTCTTTATATATTATTATTATTATTTTTTAATCTTTTTCATAGCTCTTGATATCAGAAATCAGAGAGAATACCAACAATTATATTATCAGATTCAATAAACATTGAAGATTACATGACATTAAATAGAAGACAAATTAAACTAACCCTAGCAACTAAACGGGCGAAACCCAACGGCCTTACGGATCTTTATTATCTAACACTTACGATCTCGATCTTACAAAGACAAAAACGATCTCAGGTGGATCTCGATCTTGAATACCTTGCTTCAACCCATTTGAATAGTAGAAGATAACATAAATACAAGTTTTCAAACACTTAAAAGCTATCTGACACAATACATCCACAATTTAGTACAATTCCTTTACATGAGATTAAAAAATAAAACAAAACTTATGCATAATAAATAAATATATCTTAAAGATTGAATTTTTATTTTAGTACATTACATTCCAAATATTTGGAAATCAAGTTGTTCTAAAAATTGAACCCTTCAACTCATTTGAATAATAGAAGATGACATACACACAAGTTTTCAAACACTTGAAAGCTATTTGACATGAATGTAACAAGAGCAAAAAGTCCAAAGCAAGCCATGTGTCCATATACATTCATGAATGTAACAAGAGCAAAAAGTCCAAAGCTCTCTTGAAGCGACAAAAACTTCACATCACATAGGTAGACCAATTCCTTCATGCACCCGCTCTTGCACTTTTACAAAGGAGCTATTAAGAAGTTATACTTCAACCTGACCATCAACATGACTGCGCACATACCTTGGGAAGTTATATTTAATCTTGGTTATACTTTTAACCAAGGCTGTCAAGATCGCGATCCCACGTGAGATCGTTTTTGTCTTTGCAAGATCGAGATCGTAGGATCGGATCGAGATCCTACGATCCTACTAATTTGTCATACTGTTTTAACTTACCTAAGTAAATTCATATAATATCCTCTTGAAAATGCCAAAGTTAAATTTCAAAGACCAAAGTAATAGTAAAACACAAAAAAGTCAAGTTTCAATCGTTACATTAACGATTTAGCGGAATAAGATTACATAACATGAGTCCTAAACGTCTCAAAACATAAGAGCAACTTAGGTAATAAATTATTTTTTTGGGCCTAAGCAAAACAAAAAAGTAATAAATTACATAACATGAAAGTATGAATCGTTTTTTACTTTTAGAGATCAGTGAGTGTAAACTTTGGGCCTAAGCAAAATAAAAACGTAATAAATTATTTTTTTGGCCCTGGTAGTGGGCTTGTCAAAACGTAATATAAATAGTATTAAGTGTAAATTGTGCAATTTAGCAACTTAGGTAGGATCGTATCGTGACACGATCTTACGATCGAGTTTACGATCTTACTTACGATCCTACCTCAAATTCGATCCTATGACGATACGACACGATTTTATCTGGTGTGCACGTAAGATCGTACGATTTACGTGTAAACTCGCGAGTTTGACAGCCTTGCTTTTAACTACTTTATAGTTTTACTGTTACAACTAAGATTTTATCTAAGATTTGGCAACCTTTTTATCAACTTAAGCTTTAAAAAATGGTCAAGACAAAGCTATGTATTTAAGAACCCCATACGAGGTTAAATGCTAGTTTTTTTAGTGAAAACAAACATAATTAACAATCTGAAATCCAATAAATGTGTTGCAAATAAAACTTGAATAAAGGTCAAACGTCATATTTATCATCGGTTTCCAAGTTTCTTTCAAACCAAAGCCTATTATGACCTTGTTTACAAACCAAACACACCCTTAAAATCGTCCCTTCAAACCAACCGCACCCGGTTGGAAGGGTGACCTTGTTTACAAACCAAACACACCCTTAAAATCGTCCCTTCAAACCAACCGCACCCGGTTGGAAGGGTATGCGCGTTTTTGGCATAATAAGCAACTAGTGAGCAGAAGAAAGATAACATGAAAAACTGATTCATTGGGCAGCTTGAGGAAAAAAAGACGAAATTATCAAAAGTCAACAATGTGTCTAAGTCAAACAAAGTCAGCGGTGGAAAAAGAATATGATGCAGTAAAGGATGATGGCTACAAATATCAAACCATGATATATTCTAAAACAAGTGAGGATGTATTGAATGATCAGGTGAAACAACATTCTTTATGCAATTGAAAGACTTTCAAAAAGAGTGAGGGGAAATCAAGTTGTTTTACTGAAATCACTGCTACATTTATCCCAAAAGACTTCAATATGCCAAAACCTTTTTCAAGAAAAGTGTGTTCATCTCATAGCAGCCGTATCAATGTGGTATGTACTCCCCATTCAGGGCAGACCATCTGCCCCTTGAATAGATGACAACCACACAATGCATACCATTCACAAATACAAAAGTCAAGCGAACAAATGAATACATGCTAACATCGAATCTGACAAAATATCTTGATTAGCTTATAACTAGTTAAAAGGTTAAACGCAGCTATCACCATAAGTTCTATCCGTAACAATTACAAAATCAAATGCTAAATTCTGATTAACATCTTAATAAGTCATAACGTATCTTGATTAGCAAAATTAATAACTAACATATTAAACCCAACCACTATAGAAGTGGTTTTCACTGTTACCAAAAGCAGCGACTTTCAAAAGATGACATAAATTAACATTGAGCACCTTACTATAACAAAAACTTGTAGATCTAATATACCTGGCTTCTTGATCAATAATTTGATAGAGCAACTAAACTCACTAAATCCCAATCAAGACATTAAGCTATTCCCGTGGATTAATATATTATACAAACATTTGCCTTGTACCTCAATTACGATATACAAAACGGATGTGTTAGCTATAATCATTGTATCCCTTCAAGTTACAATCAAGCTATCATCCAATATGATCCTTACAAAAGATACTCATGAAGGATTTCAGACTCAAAACAACAACATCTTCTTGAAATGGTTGAGATACAAAAACATGAGAACAAACCATGATTTACTTAAAGGATGATGGCTACATTTAGAGCTCATATGAATTATACACGCCTTGAATTTGTGATCAATATTAAAAAAAAACTAGGACATTAATTCATGGATTCTAAACCAGGACAGTAATTCATGGGACTACTTCTATAGTGGATGAATGAACAAAGCATGCATATAGAAGGACAAAAGCACCTCAAGTCTCAAATCCTACTGATGTTGTGTGATCAAAATGACAAAGATAACTCAACAGATTCCTTAAATTCAATTTAGAGCATATATAACGCCTAGCTATTACCAACATCATTTATTCAATTCATGAAATCGATATTAAGTTCAGTTAAAAACATGATTGGAAGTAGAGTTGTACTTGTTAAAAAGAAAGAGAAGGTTATACCATTGGCTTGATCATCAAACAATCATGGAATGGGATGACTGGGAAGGGTGAGCCGAATCTCGGTGAAGCATGAACCAGCCCGTCGATTGGTGAGAAAGGAAATGAAACGCTCGGCAGCCATTCACGATGTGAAATGATGTATCTTGAGACATGGTTAATCAAGCGAGGGTCATGTTTGAAGATTTGAATTTGGATGTGAAGGACCCCATCAAAGACTCTTGTTGAGATATTAGTATCTAAATCAGGAGGTATTGTAAAATTTTGGAGATCGGGGACGGGCCTACAAGCACAAAATCATCCAAGATGGTCGTCCGGTGGTATAGGTTCAAATCCCGTGCATAACGTGGTGCCCTAGGAAGCCCAAAAGATCTGAGAACCAACGCCCAATCCCCAAAATAATACCAGGTGAGCTCATAGTCGAGACCATCGGAATCGGCATGCAAAACATCCCCAACAGAGTAAAACAGGTTACCATCCCGGGAAACCATGGAGTAAAGCAAGTCGTTATCAACAATAGTAAAATCAAAGGTCAAATCACCACGTCCTCCTAATTCCCCTACTACTTGTTCACGATTTTCACCCAAAAGGTATGCATCCTTAACAACCCAGACTTCAACACGCGAGTCGAAAACATGAAACCTAGGGATGTTGTTAACAAGATTAACATACAAAATCCTAAAACAATCGGCTTGCTCACTACTGGTGATAGAAGGATAGTGAGGTATTTCAAATAAGTTTTGTGGAAAGATGGTTAGAGGCACATCAACCAACCACTAAAAGTGTGTGAACCGGACCAAGTCGGAAGAGGGAAAAACTACCAAATACGTCAACAAATTGGATAAAATATAAGTAATCGCACCGGTTTACCTTGAGTTGAATGGGAATACTCAACCGACCGCTATCAGACACACGGTAACCATAAAGAACACCATACCGTTCATATTCTTGTGTCATACAATGATTAAACAACCACACCGGTGGCCTAACGCGCATGTTGTAGACCCTGATGAACCCATCATTAGCAGTAATCAACGAATTAAAATGCCTATCGACTCCCGCAAACTCTCATCTCAGGTACATCATATTCACCGAATATTATCGTAAATGTATCGTCATCTAAATCATCAATAGCTACCGGATCTACCGGAGGAAGGGACTCCCGGTACTCCGGGTTCAGTTTCGCTTTTTTTTGCACTCTCATCCATTTTTTTCTTTCTTTTTTTTTGGTGTGTTTGGGAATTCTTTTTCTTCTTGACAAGGGTTTAACAATGGAGGTGAGTGTCAATTTCTCTCTCTACTTTTCACACACTTTTCGTTTTAACCCTTTGCTCTTTCACCTCTTTCTAATCCATATTTATTACTTTTTCTCCCTCTCGTTTTCACCTCTTCGGTTAAAACTTCATGAATTCTTTCATGTTCGTTCTAAACAAACACAAATTTATTAAAACCCTCTCCCGTAGGTCTGTAAATGAACCAGACAAACATAAACAAAAACTTGTTCATGTCCGTTCGTTTCATTTTAACCGGACAAATTTCCTTGTTCGTGTTCGTTCATTAAAAATTGAGGTTGTTTGTGTTCGTTTATTAAGAGGTTAAACGAACGAACATAAGCGATCGTATAAAGATAAACAAGTATACAAAATATTTATGTACGTGTATTTGTTTAAGTATACCGATTCCAAAAAAATATCTTATATACGACCATAAACAAGTAAAGGAACCTAAACAAACAACAAACAAACTTTTGTTCATGTTCGTTTATATAACTAAATAGACATAAATTCTTGTTCGTGTTCTTTCATTTAATAAATAAGCGCACATAAACGAACATTTTACCACATGGTTCATGAAATGTTCACTCAACATTTACAACCCTACCTACAACTTTTGCATATGTCTTCTCCATTCAACTTTCCATCATCTTTCGGCTAGGGGTAAAAAAAAAACATCGACCAACATCACAATCGGCAACTCAACGTGTATTTTTTTTTCTTTCTTTTCTTACAAATTTATGGTTTCTTTTGCCAAGTGTTCATATCCTAAAAAAAAAAAATCTTCATGTGATTCTTCAATTAATTGAACGGAGGTCTTTCATATATATTTTTTCTAAGTAAATAAAAAAATATAACATAGATGTACTTCCATCTTAACGATTTACAAAAGCTTTCTTGTAGAATGTTCAAATGCGTTCGTCACTTTGGTTAAATGCTACAAACTAGTATCAAACTATTAAACCAATGCTTAAAAGTACAAGCTTGTTTTGAAAATAACTTATATGTAAAGGTTGTTTATGTAATTTTTATTTTTATTTTTTTTATTATTATTATTTTTTTGTGTGGCAACATTTGAAAAAAATTTAAAATTGAAGTACATCTCCCACTTGTCATCTGTCAAAACCATTCCATCACTAGGGTAAAGATTCGTCTACTTGCGCCACAAGTAATAATTATTAGTCCGTTAACAATGAAGCATCATTTCAAAACATTATTAAAATGCTTTTCTATTATACGGAGTATCTCAATATCAAAATTTTGATGGTATTTGATATGTTAACACTAAGAAGGTGCTTGGTTGAGGGGTGTAAGGCCTGTCAAGAAGAAAAAGAATTCCCAAACACACCAAAAAAAGAGAGAAAAAAATGGATGAGAAAGTGCAAAAAAAAAAAGGCGAAACTGAACCCGGAGTCCCTTCCTCCGGTAGATCTGGTAATTATTGATGATTTAGATGACGATACCTTTATGATAATATTCGGTGAATATGATGTATCTGAGATGAGAGAGTTTGCTGGAGTCAACAGGCATTTCTATTCGTTGATTACGGCTAATGATTGGTTCATCAGGGGCTACAACATGCGCGTTAGGCCAGCGTCGTGGTTGTTTAATCATTGTACGACACAAGAATATGAACGGTATGGTGTTCTTTATGGTTACCGTGTGTCTGATAGCGGTCGGTTGAGTATTCCCATTCAACCCAAGGTAAAGTGGTGCGATTACTTTGATTTTATCCAATTTGTTGTAGTTTTCCCCTCTTCCGACTTGGTCTGGTTCACACACTTTTAGTGGTTAACCCATTTGGTCATACCGATTGCTTGGTTGATGTGCCTCTAACCATCTTTCCACAAAACTTATTTGAAACACCTCACTATCTTTCTATCACCAGTAGTGAGCAAGCCGATTGTTTTAGGATTTTGTATGTTAATCTTGTTAACAACATCCCTAGGTTTCATGTTTTCGACTCGCGTGTTGGAGTCTGGGCTGTTAAGGATGCATACCTTTTGGGTAAAAATCGTGAACAAGTAGTAGGGGAATTAGGAGGACGTGGTGATTTGACCTCAGATTTTACTATTGTTGATGACGACTTGCTTTACTCCATGGTTTCCTGGGATGGTAACCTGTTTTACTCTGTTGGGGATGTTTTGCATGCCGATTCCGATGGTCTCGACTATGAGCTCACCTGGTATTATTTTGGGGATTGGGCGTTGGTACTAAGATCTTTTGGGCTTCCTAGGGCACCACGTTATGCACGGGATTTGAACCTATAACACCGGACGACCATCTTGAATGATTTTGTGCTTGTAGGCCCCGTCCCCGATCTCCAAAATTTTACAATACCTCCTGGATACTAATATCTCACCAAGAGTCTTTGATGGGGTCCTTCACATCCAAATTCAAATCTTCAAACATGACCCTCGCTTGATTAACCATGTCTCAAGATACATCATTTCACAACGTGAATGGCTGCCGAGCGTTTCATTTCCTTTCTCACCAATCGACGGGCTGGGTCATGCTTCACCGAGATTCGCCTCACGGCTCACCCTTCCCAGTCATCCCATTCCATGACTGTTTGATGATCAAGCCAATGGTATAACCTTCTCTTTCTTTTTAACAAGTACAACTCTGCTTCCAATCATGTTTTTAACTGAACTTAATATCGATTTCAAGAATTAAATAAATGATGTTGGTAATAGCTAGGCGTTATATATGCTCTAAATTGAATTTAAGGAATTTGTTGAGTTATCTGTCATTTTGATCACACAACATCATTAGGATTTGAGACTTGAGGTGCGTTTGTCCTTCTATATGCAAGCTTTGTTCATTCATCCACTATAGAAGTAGTCTCATGAATTACTGTCCTAGTTTAGAATCCATGAATTAATGTCCTAGTTTTTTTTTTTTAATACTGATCACAAATTCAAGGCGTGTGTAATTCATATGAGCCTCATCATTATGCTAATGCAAATTTTCAGGTTTTCAAGACACAAGTGAAAGTCGCTGCATTTGGTAACAGTGAAAACCACTTCTTTAGTGGTTGGGTTTAATATGTTAGTTATTAATTTTGCTAATCAAGATACTTTATGACTTATTAAGATGTTAATCAGAATTTAGCATTTGATTTTGTAATTGTTACGGATAGAACTTATGGTGATAGTTGCGTTTAACCTTTTAACTAGTTATAAGCTAATCAAGATATTTTGTCAGATTCGATGTTAGCATGTATTCATTTGTTCGATTGACTTTTGTGTTTGTGAATGGTATGCATTGTGTGGTTGTCATCTATTCGAAGATGGTCTGCCCTGAATGGGGAGTACATACCACATTGATACGGCTGCTATGAGATGAACACACTTTTCTTGAAAAAGGTTTTGGCATATTGAAGTCTTTTGGGATAAATGAATAAACATCACTCAATCTGTGGCCATGGCTAACCAAACAAACATTTCATTGATATGTAATCCCAAACAGCTACAGTAAAAGCAACTCGACAAGGTTTTAGATATGTATAATGAAACCTTTTCTTAAGACATTTCCAAAGTAACTAGAAAATTTAACTTTCATTTTTTTTTTCTTTCGAAACTTACATTTTATTTTCTAGATTCGTTGTTTTTTTTTTTTTTTTTTTTTTTTAATTGGAGTCTCATACCATTTACAAACACAAAAGTCAAGCTCCAACTATATGATAACACGCTAAGAATGAGTTTGACTAGATATAATACCAACATATCAGACATCTTAAGTCATAAGATATCTTGATAGAGCTCAAGTAAAAGTAAAAATGTTAAACCCAAACGAATGTAATTAATTAATTGTTACCGGTAGTCGGTGATGACAAATCTGCAACCACAGTTTCACTTGACACGCCAGGCTCCTCGCAGTGGCGCTTGAGCTGAGGTTCTCCTAACACTCCATCTGGCATACCTATATACATAACCAACAGAATAAGAGCATGATAACATCCGGTTATTTTAATTAATTATTTTTTCAGATGATAAGTTCTACTTAAAAAACAACCCCGGAGCAACTTATTGTTAGATATCAGTGCTGCTTTCTTAAACATGTTTAGGTCCATCCGTGAGTAAACAGAGATTACAGAAACAGTAAAACCAACCCCACAAGGCATTCAGATTGCATAAAGTGTATGCATAGAATATTACAATGACACTCTCGTTTTATTGTTCATTTGTACTATATACTTATAGTCAAGTTCCAATATAGATGATATCGGGCTAAGTAAAGTGGTGCAAAAGTTAATATTAAAACGAAGTGACTTGCCATTAACAAAATCCAAAGTCAAATTTTTGATCAGCTTTGGTAATCAAATTGATAAACGGTCAACGACTAGTATGTAAGAGTGGACTTAATTGTTACCAGAAGCTGTGTCCACGGATTCATCTTGTCGGTGGCGCTTGAGCACAGATGCTCCTAGCACTTGATCTGGAATACCTATAGAATAACAGGGACAAGGCATTAAGTGGCAAGGTTATGAAAAGATGTTAATTAAGGTTAAGTAAAAAAATTAGTAAAAAGTTTCACCACTTTGAGCAACCACAGTTTCAGTTGACTCGTGGTGTCGCTTGAGAAAAGGGACTTGATCTGCAATAAGGGAAAGGTAATGAAACTGATAAATGCCATCCAATCCAAACAGGTAGTAGATAGAAATGGATTTAATTTGTTACCGCGGTAGCGCTTGATGATAGATGCCTTAAACTCGTCATCTGCTATGCCTGTTAGATAAGCCAAAATGTGAATAAGTATATATTTATATGTTTAGCCAGTGGACACTGTCTAGCAGAAGAAGATTACCAGTGGCAGGGTCCAAGATCATGAACACTGCGTCATCAGGTGCGTTGGCTAGATCCTTATAGATATCGGCTTCACCTCTGGTAGCTAATTAACATCAACATATCAATTATTTAGGGCTACCCATAAGAAAAAAGGTAAAAACAATTCAACCGAAGGAGTTACCTACCACAAGTATGTGCTGATAAGTCAATTACAGTTCCGGGAGTGAAGACCACAGGGGTGGGGGGTCCTGGTAGTCTAAAACGAGCAGCTGCTCGACCTTATCAAAATTTTGTTGCTCTGGGCACACTGGGGGAACCACCTAATGTTACATTTATATATATATTTAAGACTGACTGCCGCCTACAAACACACCCAAAATATCTTTAACAAGTTTTACAAAAATATTTATATCGCTAATATCGAACACAAATCATCCAAGAAACAAAATGACTAGAAATGTAAGTGAGCGTATTACTAACTGAATGTATCTCCATACAACCAAAAAGTCCACACGTTCACTGAAAAACAGTACTTTTGGACTTAAATAAGTTTTATCATATAATAATAAACTTATATAAGCTCACAAGTCTCAAAATAAGGCGGAAAATTGGGGCTTATGAAATATAAGCCGAAACACAAATAAGCTCATAATAAGCCCCCACATATAAGCTTAAACAAACACGCCCTAAAAGTAACATGATGTCGCGACTCTTAGTTACAAACTAAAACAAAGAGCTTCACAAAATGCACCAAAAAGGAAGTTAATTTCATGTGTCATTAAAAATCTTTCTATACTATATACATTCTCGCAACATATATATCTAAATTCAATTGATATCCATATACGAACACACGAGCCGTTTTTTTTTAAAAAAAAAAAAAAAAAAAAAAAAAAAAAAATCTGTTACAAAGTCTTATTTCCATTTCAAGTCTTAACATTTAACCAATCAAACCATCATCTTATCACAACTAGGGCTGTAAACAAAAAATATTAAACAGCTGAAACATACAAATTAAGCACAGATCATAGTGAACATTCAACTAAAGTAGTTGAAAATTATCACCACATACCATTACAGATCAGATCCGAACACAAATGACTTCAATTGAACAATTACACCTTCAATTTCAGTTTCATCAACTAAAAAGAGCTTAATTTGGGAATAAAAAGAGCTTATTGAGGGAAATTAATAAGGTGTTAAGAGAAGAGATCGTGTTGAAAATGAAGGTGAGAAAATTAGGGAGAATGAAATCCCTAAATTTGAGCTGATTATGAACGACTGTTTCTTCTTCTTATTTTTCTTTACTTGTTCCACGTTGTTCGGTGTTAATGGAGTACTTTGTTAGTTTGGTCTTAATAAATTCTCTTTTTCATTACTTTAAGGCTGGTTGCAGAAGGGTCATCGACCCTAGCTCGATCGAGTAGGGGATCGATCCCTTACCGCAGAACTTGGTCACCTCACTTGGTCATCAAGAACTTGGTCACACTGCGGATCTATATCAAAAGGAATATTTGTCTCATTTTTTTTTATTACCGTTCGAGGTTGAAAAAAAAAAAAAAAAAAAAAAAAAAAAAATCTTCCAAACCACTATAAATATCTAACATGTTCAACACACTTCAAACACCAAAATAACTCACAATTCTCTAATTAAAATCTCACACTTCATTATTTTTCACACATTCTCTAAATTTTTCCACACTATGGATTCTTACGAGATATTCTTTGCCGATTCGTCCTCGGATGATGAAAATGAAGTTAGTAGCAATTTTATGATGTTTGCAGAAGAGTGTTGGGAAGCTTTTCAAGCATCACAAAAAGTCTCAAGAAACCAAATTGTTCGAGATCGTTTGGGTGCTCATAACCGTTTAGTTGCTGCTTACTTCTGCGAGACCCCAATCTACTGCGATCAAGCATTCCATGATCGTTTCCGAATGACCCGAAGACTATTCACACGAATTGTTCGAGAGATAACCGATCATTCACCTTATTTCCAACAAACTCCTAGTTGTACGGGCTTACTTGGTATTTCTTCATTGATGAAGTGTACTTCGTCAATTCATCAATTAGCATTTGGTGTACTAAAGAGGAAGTGACTTATGATCAAACATCCGGCTAGAGGGTTGGACAAAGAGCGTCTATCACATATTATGTATACATGCCTCATATTACATAATATGATAATTCAGGACGAAGGGCGGACGATATCTCCCACTTTCTTTCCAGCGGAGCAGCACCGTTCTTATGATCCCATAAGAACACATGTGGAATCGTTGGAAATTACCAGGGAGATATGCAACAAAACAACTCATCTTAGCCTCAAAGCCGATTTGGTAGAAGACATTTGGAATCGTCATAATCAAGATTAGTCGTTTTATTATCGTAATGTTTTAGTGTGGTTTGAATTTTATTGTAATCTTTTTATTTTATTTGAATTATTATGTAACGTTTTAATTTTTAATAAAATTTGAGTTTGTGTTTAAAAATGTATAAATTAAAAAAAAAAAAAAAAAAAAAAAAAAAAAATTGAACTTGGTCGCCCTTACTGGGGCACCTAATCGCCTGTAGGTCGCTGGAGAGAGAAAGCTGACGTGGCAGAGAAAAATGGGGGGATTGGGTCGCCTTACTGTGTCCAGCCTAATGCAATAGAATTACAATTTTCAATTTTTCTAACCATCTTATAAAGGGATTGTTAATAAGTAAACGGGCGCTTGGTTCGCATAATGTTTTTGAATAAATTCTAGTTTTTGGAAAAAAATGTAATTGAATGAATTGAAATGTGTTTAAATTGTTATTGATAAAATCTTTCGTTGTTTTTTATTGACTCGTAATGTACAATTAAAATAGGACGGAGGTCGTAATATAATTTAGAAAAACATTAATAAATTACTACTAGTAAAAGTACAATTTGATAATAATAATATTAGTAACTTAATATGAATAGTATAATATTTATAATAATAAAATAATAATAATAACGAGAAATATTGCGGCGGCCTTTTTTGCTATCAAGTATGATTGTAATACCTTGCGGGAAATAAATTTAGCTGGACTATTAGAAATTCTAATATTGCGATTAACTACTTGGCAAAACTTTATGCAAGTCGAGATACATATGTCTACTTAAGTTGTTGTAAACATTAGAAACGCCTACATATACTTGTTTTTTTACATTGGACAAAATATGTAGCATCAAGCTGTTTCCTTCTTAGTCATTGGTAGGTTAAAGGTGCATTTTAAAATTTTCTTTTTAAAAAAAATATTAAACTTTAACATTTTTATAAAATCATACGTATGTCAAAAGTATATCAATATTTGGCTCGTTTTGTTCGTAATACGGCGGTCTTTTTATTAATAAAATCGCTATATATTTGTAAGATATTTGGTAAACAGTGTTTGTTATAAATAAAAAACTTTCATAGAATTGTACGTCTTTGGTCCTGTGATTTAAACAAATTGTATGATAGTTTTTAAAGTTATTTGGTAGCTTAAGGGTGTATTTTGAAAGTCTCCTTTGTTGCTCTGGGCACATTGGGGGAACTGGCGGTAACCATACTATTTTTTTTCTCATCGCTCCTTCCTTCCTTATCAAAATTTTGGGGAATCGAGATGGGGAACCACCTAATGTTACATTTATATATATATAAGACAAAAATACACCGTTGGTCCCTAAACTTTCCAGAAAGCATCGCCAGGGCCCCAAACTTGGGAAAATAGTCGCCGTGGGTCCAAAACTTGGGTTTTTGAGGCCGATTGCGTCCCTTGACCCGTTTTCCTAAAGTCAACGTCCCGTTATCTGTTGTCAAATCCCGTTATTCTTATTAAATGACTATTTTGCCCATATATAAAGTCATACATCTTTCTTTTCCTCACATTTCTCACACACTTCATCTTCAAACTCTCAACTTCATCTTCTATCTCTCTCTCTCTCACATATCTTCAAACACCCTTTTATTTGTGTATCTATTTATTTTGTAAGAATCTTTTGAAAGTATGTTCAATAAAGGGTATTTGATTTGAGTTAATTAGTTTGTTACTACAATAAAAGAATGAATCACAAATAACTTTGTTTAGTTCAATAGTTAGGATAGTCTTAATGACTGAAGCATGTTTTGGAGTCGAGTAGAAATAGGACGGTTCCCACAAGGCCACAAGTGCGGACCAATGTTAGTAATTTGTCACTCTTTTTACAGTACATTGTGAACATAGTCTATAATAAAGACAGTACCGACGCAAGTGAGACTTGATATTAATAGGAATAATAGCCTTCAAAAGTCACAGGTGATACATATGGCTAACTTTGTAATTGATCATACTTTCAAGCTCGCAAATCTCTATACTTGATCGATAGTTAAACTTCTCCCATGGGAACTCACCCTTGATTGATAGTGTGAAAACGTAGAGGGGGGTGAATACGTTACCGTTTTAAATTCTTAAAAACTTGTTGTATCAAATATCCAATTAAGATTGTTGTAATATGAAAGATGTCAATTATAGTTTATGACTAACATATACTAAAACAAGTTGTCACAGAAGTATAACCATCAAGTCACAACACAAGCAATAATATAATGCAAGTATAAAAGTAAATCAGTAAGTAAAAGAAAGCGCAAACCGAACACGATGATTTATAGTGGTTCGGTCACGGAGCTCCTCTCCGCCCTACTCCACTCCCCGAGTACCCAACTCGAGAGTTACTTCACTAGATCAACAAGCTCCCTTCTCGGCGGAGAAAACCTTACAAACGTCGGTTACACTTTTTTCGGTACAAAGCTAAATACCGGGTTCTAGTTCGAGGTAGAACCAACCTAACTTCGCTTATACAATATTTCTGACACTAAGCTAGATGTCGAGTTCTTTTACAAGGGTACAACCACTCCCGTTATGTTTTATGGCCCAACATAAAAACCTTGTATTTTATGGCATAAACACATACCATCTAATCTAGTTTGGTGAATATATTGTGATGTGCAATGATGTTTACAATGATGATCCATGACACGAATGTCTACTGGATATGAATGACTAATCTAAATGAACTTCCATTGATATGAAGCCTTCAATGGATGAAGATCACAAGTTCCCTAAGCTTGTTGTGATAGATCTTCATATATGCATGCATGTGGAATCTATATGAACTTCTTGAATAAGAAGTCTTCAAACAATGAGGATGACAAGTACCCTTGAATCTTCATATGTTGATATGCTTTGGTGGATGATGATGATAAGATCTCCAAGCCTTTTTGGTGGATCAGGAGGTATGATATGCTTGTGGTGGATGATGACTCAAGATCTATGAACTTGCTTCACAGGATCATTTCGGGAGTATGCTTACAATATAATAAAAGTTAGTAACATTATGATCATGATGATAAGGGTAATTAATGTATGTTACTACATGGTTATCTACTGATCTAAGTGTATGCTAAATGGTAGAGAGAATGTATGTTCAAGTGATGTGTTAATGAGTAAACAATGGGCTGCTATTTATAGTCAACAGACTTAGCAACCCACGGATGGGGCGGATCCAAATGTAGGGATCCGTCCATGTAGTGTTTTGGTTCTGTGGGAACCTGACAGACTATCTTTCCAAATCTTCACCAAATCTAACAAAGATATTTCCATATCTTTTCATTGAGGAAGGATCTAAACAAGATATTCATATGATCTTCAAAATCTCCTAAAGATTTCAAAGTGATGCATGCCATGATGTCATAGTATGGTATGCCATGATGTCATAGTACATTTCCAATTTTAGAATTAAAATGTATATGAATGTAAACTTGTAAAATGTATATACTAGCTAACTAATATATGTTTACCAAGTTGTACCATGTTAGTTTATGTATTACTAAAAATGTTAAACTACTTATGATATTATAGGACTTAAGGTATTATGTTATTGACATCATTTTTATAAGTAAACACATTTGTCTTAGTTTGACACCTAAAGTGCACTTATCCTATTTTGACATGAATACAACTTAGGAAGTATGATGTACAAGTAAAAATACTTGTATATGCAAAATGTAAAATGAGGTTCGAAATAGAATGGTTAACCTTTTAAAATACTTAATGACTCTAAACGTATTTTAAACATTCTAAATGGTTTGTTAATAGGTTTGATCATAATGCCACATAACAAACATGTACGAACCTGTGTTGTACCATACGAGGACTTGAGAAGTCGAGAAGTGCTGAATGTATGTTGAGACAAAATATGATTACAAGTAACTTGTATATTTTACGTTATGTATCAAGTTACATGTTTGTCATCAATCAAAACAAACGAGACTGTATAGATTAAATATCGTAATATTTGCACTAACAATCTCCCCCTTTTTTATGATGACAAAATATGTAAACGTGATAGATGGTAAAATGTAAAAAGTTACTTGTGTCCGTACTACCTTTTATATTACCTTTTCCGTTTACACTCTTCTCCCCCTTTACCTTTTACATTACCTTCTCCGTTTACACTCTTCTCCCCCTTTTGTCGAAACAAAAAGGGTGTGTCCTTGGAGTTAACTTCATTTCTCCTGAAAAGGCGAGCTTGCATCATCCCTAGTGAAGTTAAATTGTCTACTCCAATCCCCTATGGTTGTTGCGTCCCCTAGGTTATTTCCCTCCATGGATCAAATTTAGACCCTTAACCTACATCAAGGTTAGTGTTGTGCAACATAATGAAAGAAAAAAAATATGAGAAATGCATGATGAAGAAAATGCACATAGCAAACGATACACGTGGGTAAGCTATGTTAGACTATCTTCTCCTCCTTTTTGTAGAAACACAAAGATGATTCGAAGAATGAGAATGATTCTGAATGCGTGCATGCTCCCCCTTGACGGTTGCCCCCCCTTGATCAAGGCGTCAAGGTATGATTAAAAAGGCTACAAAATAAATATTAGTGCAAAACTATATTCGTCCTTGGACGAGTATGTGATATACAACAAAGTGTGTATAAGATGCATTATATAAATTCTTGACGGAAGCTCCCCCTTGCTCTAGGACGTCAAGATGAACCTACAAAACAAAAATTAGTATAATAGAAGCTATGTCTTTAGACAGATTTGTCATATACGACCAAGTGTATAGACGATGCAATATGAGTGCTTGATAGATATTCCTCCTGGTTCGAGGACGTCAAGAAGCACCGGACAACAAAAGAAGGAAAATAATCAATGCAAACTTCATCCTTAGATGAGTATGCTATATACAATCGAGCGTATATGATGATGAACCTACAATGAAAGGATTAGTGCAATATATTTCATCTTTTTGACAAAGCAAAATAAGATGTATATATATATGATGCAATATATCAATGATATAATCACAAGCAACTCAAGACAGAGAACCATGATCATTTAGTTATAAGGTGTAATCTTCTAATAAGAATTACAATCATAAGAAAAACAAGAATATAATATGATAAAATCCTAAAGAATAATGCTTAGAAGGAAAATATGAAGTTGAAATATTAAGAGTTAAAGTGAATGGTGCTAGTGTTGGTGTTGGTTTACTAGTAGGTTTTTCGCTAATCCATGGTGGTGATGATTAGTGAAAGAGGTGATGGAAGGTGGTGGTTATGATTTGACCGATATCATTTGATGCTAACAAGAACAAAATTTGTTAACTGATTGATATAAAATGACTTATTCTAGGTGAACATGGTTTTGACCGTCATGATCTTTTATGACATTATCATCTACCAGAGATGATGTCTCATGCCATGATATATGCTTGAATGGAATTAAAATGAAGTGAAGACAATGATCACTTAGGAATAGAAATTCCATATGCAAAAATTAAAAATACATATATGAGGATGAGAATGACATCATATGATGGGAGACAGTTGGATAGACCAATGTGTTGAGAAAATGTTGGGAATGACGGTTTTGATTAATATATCGTTTGCACTGACAATGACGTGCCTGATATGTATCAAGGAAGAAAAAGATGAGATCTTATGATGGTTTTCTAGACAATGAGGTTGTGAGATTCAGGTTAAAAGGAAAATCCTGGACTCGTTGGTTGTGAGAGGGTTGTTTGTTTTAAGCAGTTTAAAGACTGATCCAGGTACCCACGGATTGGGCGGAACCAAATTTTTGGTTCCGTCCGTCTTATCGAAGGGTACCTTGGGACCAGAATTTGACTTAGTCACGTTTTGTCGTTTTTGATCAAACGAAGGTTCGAGCTAAGGTCTATTTACTTATAACTACAGATTTGGTTCCATTAATCCTAGTCAAAGTCTAAGGAGACTCAATGGTTCTTGTTTAAGAGGTTTGTCAAACACATGATGTGTTTTTCACTTGACGAGGTATTGGTGCAAAACTGTGATGTTGGGTTAAGAAGGTTTGAAACACTTGTGATTTTATGAACTGATTTTAACTGAATGGTGTGAACCTATGTGTTGGTATTTGAGGGTGTAAGAGACATGAGTAAGTGTTCTTTAATAAAAAAAGACAATTATGTGAATGAATTTCTCTCCGCCTTAATCGGTGGACATCCAACATAATGTGTAATGCATCAAATGAAGAATGACGATAAAGTGTTTAGGAGGTTGCAGGTTAATGAAAGCGATGAGCTCAGTAAAGTTTTTGCGGATGTTGGTTAGCATACAAAGAACTTCATCCTTGAAGTCATGTAGCTCTTCTCTATCAATGCGAGATGATCGCATGACGAGGCATGTGGTTTCCTCATGGGAGGTGTAAAGGATTAGAGTATTGTTATAACTAAAAGGTGATGGAGATTATTTTTGGAAAGCGGAAGCAATAATGAGATTTGGAAAGAGGTCGATTGAAAGATACACAAATGTAAAGCCAAACCTCTAAAACTTAATTTTATTTGCTTTAAAAACTATATGCAAGTGAATGAGTCCTATAAACATATTACTAATCCACGTAGCAATAAAGGGATTTCAATTATGCGAAATGAGCATATAAAAGTTTGAACGAAGTGAGATAGCAAATGATTAGTTATCAATCCACTAAAACAAATTTGTTAGTGACAAAATATGTCAACATGATAGGAATCAAAACATAATATCCTATTCAAACAACACATTTTACTACTAGACATAAGGTTACCACATAGCAAGATAGTATCAAGACAAACAATCATATTACGAGAGAGCATGACATTGTTTGAGACACTTCATTGTGAAATTGTTTTGTTGTTAGGCTTAGACACTTAAGCATACTTATCAATTAATTAACACAATGATCTAAGTGATTAATTTGTAGAATAAAAAGACTTCTAAATGTTTATCATACCATAAACACTTTGATAAATTATAAGTGCACAAGTAGCAAACAAGTAGTGTGACAAAGTTACAAAAGAGGTAAGACGAAAAGTTCACGCAAACTGTAACACCCCATGCCCGCTTATACTAAAAACTTTGACTTTTGACGCGGAAACGCTTGACTTTACCGGACTCATACAAATTCTTCATTTAAATGCCAGAACTTATAATATTTAACCCTTTGAAAAATACTTGCAAGAACATATACTCAAAGACCCTTTAAAACATTTCACAAAATCTTATAACACAACCACACAACTCTTCTGCAACCAATTATACGCCGTATCCTTTTTAGGGATACGCCGTATCTGTAAGATCCTACAAAAATCCGTCATGATAATCTTTGTTAATTAATAATACCCTTGACTTATCATTTAACAAAGCCCATTTTTATGGAGAAATTTAAATTTTTCTTTAATATACTATACTCACGACCAACATAAGATTTGGATAAGTCTACATATTTTATATGAACTATTTTCACTTTATTATCTTATATTTTACATTAAACTCTTTACGCAATACGAATACTCAAACCTATTAAATTTTATTAACGTATACACTCTCCGTTAAACTTATTACATGTCTAATATTTTTAGTTGGAATATATTAATAAACTTTGACATTTTTATAAACGTTATATTTTTACGTTATATGGTTTTAAGTTTCGTGACTTAATGAATTAACATTAGTAATTATCAGGATCAAATTACACATTAGACCTAACATATACTTAATAAATAGGAATTGTTTCAGTGTGTGATCCATTCATTTTCTTTGTGTTTTAATACCATTACACGCCACCCCTTTTGTGATATATGACTTACAATCATACAAGTCATTCATATTCAAATATATATACGTGTAACATGATTTGCCATAACATGCTACTTACAAATTTTAAATATGTACGTGTATGACTTTGTTACCAAGAAAGGCAACAACTAAAGTCTCTATACGTGCATGAATAGCTTCCATAGAATCATATATAAATATGTATGCAATTATTTTCCTAAAACATTATATATATCAAGGATACATATATGCATAAACCAAACAAAGACTATTTTCACACGTAAAACTTCACTCACCATTTCATTCACCAAGCATTTTCTCCTACTTGACCCAATTCGAAGAGACCAAGATCGAGTTGTTATCATTGGAAGCTTTGAAGTTGTTTTGCTTTCGCTTATCGTTCGTCATTCGTTCACAGTTCCACTTTGTTTTCTCACCACCTTACTAGGTGTGGTAAGTTTCTCTAAATTTTTATCATTCATTTGATCTTCATTCGTTGCACCATAAATCGCATTTTCACTAAATCGCATATTTATATATCTTTTCTCACGATACACTTTCCTTTTAACTCACTCAGTGTTTTTCCTTTCAAACATTCATATCATGGCATTGTACGTTTCATGTAAGCCACATACTCTCTTCGATCAAACAATTGCATCTTTTCAGTTATTGTACATTTTCTTTAATTCACATCACACGTACAAACTTTTCTTTCTATATTAAAACGTTTTTCTTTTATTTTGAAGAACGTATATAGTTAACTGCCACCTTGATGGATGGCTAGGAAACATGAAAACACCTTGCTTTACTCGTTAGCATCCTTTTAAGAACACTTAACGAATCATTTCATATGTACGCTAGTCACAAATCTCATAACCCACAAAATATAAGTCATAACCTATTATTTTGAAACGAGTAGTGTTAACTAAACTTGACCCCGTATAAACCGATACCTACACTAGACATAGTGAACTTTTGATTCAAACTCATTTTATTAAGATAGACTAACAAGATACTAGGAAACCACTTAGTCATAAGTCCTTAAAGACCCTTTTTAAACCCCATCTCACTCGTTACATGAAATCGTTTATTATACATATAATAAGTGGACTTTTAGAAAGCCCAATAAGCAGTCCCTAATAAGCCACGAAATAAACACATTAAAACTATTTTTATAATCCTAAACTAAGTCCAATACAAGGCCCATTAACCTATTGAAGCCCACACGTTTAAAAACTCTTAACGGGCTGAGTTATAATGTTATAAAAGACCATTTACGTAAAAATAAGCTAAACGTAGAATAAGCACTTGCTAAGCAGTTTAATAAGCTTAAATAAACTTACAATAGTCTCGGAAAAGTTTTCCATTTCATTTTATACAAAAAGGACCATTTTTGCAAAAGATTTCAAATGCAAGGACTTAAATTGACATACCATTGAACTCCGAGCCTTATATGGACAAATGGACAAGATTTGGACTATTATGGACTTTGGACTTAACCGAGGACTAACGACGTAACGCAACCACAGTTAGACTAAGAAGGATAAAATCTGAAAAGAACAAGGACCTATTTAACTTTACTTGACATTCTTATTTATCTTCTATTTTCGCCCTTCATTTCATATGCATGTTTCATTTTAAATTATGCATTATTTAAGGTTTCGTTATTAGAACCATTAGCGACTTCACCTGCATATTATTTCAGCATATTTCGAGAAAGTAATATTTTGGGTCATCTGAGATAAGGACCGAGATAATATTATAGATATATCATATTTTTAACTTGAGGCATTTTAGGCATATCACACACTCACATCACCGATCAAATCGTTATACGATTTATCCTTTCCACATTCGTTATTAGTCGTAAGTTAGAATCTTAGACTTCGCTTATACTCAGGTCTCGTATTGAAGAAGTTTTCGTGATCGTTTACTTGGTCTTATAATTTCATCTTGTCAGGATACGCTCCAGGTGAGTCATGGCCCCTACTTTTCACACTTGTTTTAATAACTCTTTTGGGGGAGATACATGCTTTAACTGTTTTATATTACTTGAAATATCTCATGATTTACTCAAAATCATCAACCATGCTCTACATGCTTGAATTATACTTGAAAGGAATACATGCTCATTATATGTGCAAATTGTCTGTCTAGCTTAAACACGGAACATGGAAGATAACATTTTTAAGCTACTTGATGTAACATGATACTGAAACTTATTGTATGCATTCATATGACAAATGAATGTACAGCTACTTAAATATGATATTTCTACATATCACTATAAATAATTGCCAAGACTAAAATTACGCATGATTCACCTATATTTCCTAAGCACACTTTATTGCCATAAAGTCCCTCGATCATGAGCCATTAATCACTGCGGTGAGCGCGAATATAGTGAACAGCTTCGAAACCTGTTAAAGGCTGACGACCTATCCCCTAAATACTTTGACGGAATGCCTTATGGTTAGTCGTATTTAGCAGTGATACACTATATTTGAGAAAAATAGGAATTGGCAAATCACCTATTAACTTGAGGGCCATAAATCACCCATCAGGTAACCCTGGTGGGACACCCAATTGTTAACGTTTTGCGTGTCATGAGGCTTAGGGCAATATAACTTTATGAATATATGAATGTTTCATATATATCCTAGGATACAGCTGTATTTAGAAGACCACCACTTTACACTGATAGACTTCAGATTCTAGATTATCATCCCCACTATATGATATGATTGTAAATCGGGTACTTGAACTTTAACTGTTACCATATGTGACTTAAATGAGAATTCTGCACAAATTAACTCAAAATGCTTGGTATGTCATTACATTAAAAGCTGACTCAACATCCCATTTCGAGCATATAACAACGTAGCTCATCTGCATTCATAACTTGAACTTATGATTTGAAGATCATACATGACTTACTTGGGGATTTTTATACAACACAACTTATTAATTATTTCATGAAGGATTACTATTTATTTCGACAAACACTATACACCTTTCGAAGAAAGTTATTTTCCATAAACTCCACGAACTCACCAACCATTGTGTTGACGTTTTAAGCATGTTTATCTCAGGTAATTAACGGAGCAGGACAAGACACGGAGCGGGCATCTTTTACTCTGATAACTTAAAAGGTGTAAAATCAAATATGTCATTCTTTCAAAATTATCACATCTTTTTATGGGATTTTCAAACCAAATATTTCACTTTGTATCAAGGGTATTATTTTGAATGACATATAACTTTCAAAACGCCCTTTCGGGCCGTTTCCTGAAATTTTAACTTCGATCCTCACCGTAACACCCTAATTACTTTTCCGCTGCCACAAACCAAATTAGGGGGTGTTACAGTTTGGTATCAGAGCCTATGGTTATAGAGAATCAAACGTTTAAAACATCGAACTATAACCACACTTTCAAAATAAATGATTTTACACCTTATCATCTTATGCCTTCCGTGTCTGCAGACTGCCGTGCTCAATACATTACCTATTAAGATTATTTTGTACTAATCTTGACATGCTTGATGTTTATTCTTCACACATTACACACTATACTATTTCACACTCAACGTTATATATATATATTCACCAACTATCTCAAGTATCGTACCAACCAATCTTTAATTATCTTAAGCGCATCTTTATAGATATATATAAAATAAATCTTTATGAATTTCCGGAAAATCCGCGCAGGAATTATTTTGTTGACTAGTATGAATATTAAATCAGAAATTCTTAAGCAGGATGAGTTGCGATGTCTTTATTTGAATGATGGGGATGCCTTTTATCTAAATAAAGAAATTGTAAGGTGCCGAACCATAAGTTTATATTTCCTTATTTACATTGTTTGGGACGCCTCTCTATGTAAATAACGAATTATAAATAAGTGGGCTTATTTATATCTGTAAAGCGTACTAGTATGAAACTGATAACCATAAAAATTCATCAAACACACAGCATAACTCTCATTAGAACCCCTAAATAGTGATACATAGTGTTAGTAAACGAATTCAAAACAACACTCCTATCATAATACTGTCTTTTACTATTCTAGCCACTTGCATTAACTATTTCTCACACCAAGACAAACAAGATCTCCTATACCCTAAAAGCTGGAATTCAGCAATTTTCTCTACATACACCAAATCCTCATCCGAATATCTCTATGAGAAAATCTGTTGTCGACCAAAACTTTTTGTTTAACGGGTAAGCTACCCGCACAGATTTTTGTAAAATATCTAAACCTAACAAGAGTAATGAGTTCGTTTCCAAGTTGTATTCGTAACAAAATATCCAAACACCATATTATTCAAATAAACTTGACGGAAATACTTAAATATTACAAACGATACTGGATTAAAACAGCACATAAACCTAAACCTAAACTTCAAAGGTAATCCGGATTATTCCAAGTCTGAGAATTGTTGGAATCATAGCCGTCATCATAAGGATCAAAGCTCGCCAACTTCTCTTCCTCCCATTGAGCTTCCAACCTGCTCAGCTCCAAATCCATGGCAGGAGTCCAACCACCATCATCAACTGCCACATTCTCCTCGAAACATGGCTGGAAATGATCCAGATGAGGCAAATGTTGTTGTTGCACAACCACCCTTGGTGTAAAGGAACTTGATGCACCTTGTTGTAGTTGTGGTTGTTGTTGATGTTGTAGTGGTGGTGGATTTTGTTGCTTTTGTTGTTGTTGTTGTTGTTGTTGATGTTCAACCCTAGCAGCTTCAACATTCTCTTCCAAGCTCCAACGAACCTTGTTAGAAATCTGGTCATCTATTTGATGAACACAAGACCACAGCGATTCGATAACAGCAGCATCCTTACAAGATTCATCATGCAAAAACTTGTCGATCACATGCTTCCTACCATCTGAAATGTCTGTGCACCTAGCATAGCTTTCTCTAAGTCGTCGTTTCAATTGTTTCGTAGCCTCCAACTGTAAAATGACCTTCACAATAGCATTTTGATGATCCACGTCACTACCCTCAGTTTCTGCTTTGATGTACAGTTGAATTTGTTCAGCAGTATGTGGTAGCTTACAAGCCATTGATTGTGTGTGTATAGGTAACCCAACCATGCCAATGGTATTTATAAGGGTCTGAAAAATATTTTTCAACTATTTTAAGAAATATAGCCATTTGTATTCAAACGGTAAAACTTTCAAAATCTATATCTATTAAAACTAGCAACTAGCTCTGAGGTACGTGGTAAATAAATTTTTTACTTTGGTTTTCGCAATTCAACGCAAGAGGCAGGAACAAATCGCGTTAAACACGCCCCACTATGATTTAAAAATCCTGAACACGCCACATACAAGTAACACTTTTCATACGATTTGACTACACATCCTCTAGGAAATAGTGAACCTCCTAACGTTCTCTCGAAACTCTTAGGCATTATACGAGATTTCGATGATCTCGAAACTACCTAGTAACCATATATTTCATGGAACATGTGTTCAACATCTCACATTCGCCAAACTAAATTTATCCTTGAAACCTTGTTCTCGACCTATTGCTAACAACAATCCAACGCACCCTTGTTTATCATTAATACTCGAACTCAACTTAAGAACTTGAGATTTATTTCTAATCTAATCGACTCATACCCGTTTACTTTGGATCATTCACTTAACAACACACCAATATTTTCATACGTCTCAATTAGGCACTTACCAATAAATCGTACGTAACAAATCTTTACCAATACTCAAGCATGTGACAGTCAAAGCCCAGCCCGACTGTCATGTTATCAAATGACTTCAACAAAAATCATATATTGCCTAAATACTTTGTTTCATTTAAGTTCCCAACAATCTCAACAAATTCAAACGAAACTCTGTCTAGTTATTTGGTCATATTTCATTTTGTGAAACTCAACTACAATCAAAACAAACCAATTTTCGTGTTTCTCGTTGCCCCCAACAACGGTTAACAACCCTAAGAAACAAATGAAATTTTTTTTTTACTACAACACATCCCATCTTATAACATATTAATTTCCCCATACTTAACTAACAACTTGGATACTTTGAAAAATAAATTCAAACACGCTACCACCGTAAGACACGGTTTATTATATATATAAAGCAAACTAATTTTTGGGTTACCACTTAAGACTTTATCTAACGAGTATTTCTTTACAAAAACTAAAGTTCAACAACTATTTTTACATTCAACAAGTTCTTATCCGAAATCATCATTGTTAAAATCTATTATTACAAACTCCTTGTTTGACGAATAGTTTACCCCATAAATTTGTGATTTTCAAAAATTATGAATCATGTTTATTTTTCAAACCACAATAGAATAACAATTTTCATTCCAAAAACAAGATCTCGAGACAAAATAATTTAACTCACTTTTAGTCAACCTCAGTCAGATCTACACTCATTACCCATTACTCACTGCTCTATTATGCGAAGTCGAGAAAAATACGAAACTAGAAACTATAAGAATTCACAACAATCTATGGAAAACACAAATAACATAAACTTTATTTGAAACCACGGAAGTTAATACATAGCGAAATGACTAACATCGGAAGTGCTAACAGTACAATAAACACAATATAAGGCATACAATCTTCAATCGGTTGACCTACCATAGAAGCAACAACCCCCACCAACCCAACAATAGCAAGAGCCACCATAGGATGAAGCACCTTGATTATTCTGCGTCATAAACATAACAAAATATGAAAAGTTATGCCGAGATTTATAACTAAACATAAACGAGATTTTATTTCACAATCATTAAAGGTTACATCGACACACAACAAAACTACTTTATAACCACACTAGCCCGAGATCCTCACCCCAAAATCTTATCCACATTGATCGCTAAAATCGTAAGAGGTAAGATGAACACCAAGGATGCGATGTAGTAATCAGAGTTTTCATCAGGGAAGAAGGCCAGATAAATGGCGACAAGGACAATGTATACAGAAGCGGCAAGGACGACGATCGGCGGCATGGTGTGAAATCTTTCGGAGAAGATGAAGATAAACGAAAAGGATGGGGCGGAAAAGATGAAAAAGAAAAAGGTGGATAAGATATTTATAGGAAAAAGATAGATAGGGTAAATAACTGGAGAAAATACCCGTTATTTTACTATTCACGATCACTAAATTTCAAATCACTACCACTAAAAATCCTTTAGTCTCGACCATTGGAACCCTAAACATTAAGTGCTAAATACTTCCTACTCTCGGCCGTTACTTTCACTACTCGTAGCCCATAAATCGAATTATTGATCAAACATTCGAATTTATTCAGTCTAGTATTAATAAATCTAGTTGAAATCTCGCCGCTGGATAGTCAAATAACAAATCTCTCGACAACATTTTCTATGAACTCCCACCTCAGAACGCCACATTTTTCAACACCTATCACGGACTGAACTTCGGGACGAAGTTCAAAATTGAGGGGTAGATACTGTAAGATCCTACAAAAATCCGTCATGATAATCTTTGTTAATTAATAATACCCTTGACTTATCATTTAACAAAGCCCATTTTTATGGAGAAATTTAAATTTTTCTTTAATATACTATACTCACGACCAACATAAGATTTGGATAAGCCTACATATTTTATATGAACTATTTTCACTTTATTATCTTATATTTTACATTAAACTCTTTACGCAATACGAATACTCAAACCTATTAAATTTTATTAACGTATACACTCTCCGTTAAACTTATTACATGTCTAATATTTTTAGTTGGAATATATTAATAAACTTTGACATTTTTATAAACGTTATATTTTTACGTTATATGGTTTTAAGTTTCGTGACTTAATGAATTAACATTAGTAATTATCAGGATCAAACTACACATTAGACCTAACATATACTTAATAAATAGGAATTGTTTCAGTGTGTGATCCATTCATTTTCTTTGTGTTTTAATACCATTACACGCCACCCCTTTTGTGATATATGACTTACAATCATACAAGTCATTCATATTCAAATATATATACGTGTAACATGATTTGCCATAACATGCTACTTACAAATTTTAAATATGTACGTGTATGACTTTGTTACCAAGAAAGGCAACAACTAAAGTCTCTATACGTGCATGAATAGCTTCCATAGAATCATATATAAATATGTATGCAATTATTTTCCTAAAACATTATATATATCAAGGATACATATATGCATAAACCAAACAAAGACTATTTTCACACGTAAAACTTCACTCACCATTTCATTCACCAAGCATTTTCTCCTACTTGACCCAATTCGAAGAGACCAAGATCGAGTTGTTATCATTGGAAGCTTTGAAGTTGTTTTGCTTTCGCTTATCGTTCGTCATTCGTTCACAGTTCCACTTTGTTTTCTCACCACCTTACTAGGTGTGGTAAGTTTCTCTAAATTTTTATCATTCATTTGATCTTCATTCGTTGCACCATAAATCGCATTTTCACTAAATCGCATATTTATATATCTTTTCTCACGATACACTTTCCTTTTAACTCACTCAGTGTTTTTCCTTTCAAACATTCATATCATGGCATTGTACGTTTCATGTAAGCCACATACTCTCTTCGATCAAACAATTGCATCTTTTCAGTTATTGTACATTTTCTTTAATTCACATCACACGTACAAACTTTTCTTTCTATATTAAAACGTTTTTCTTTTATTTTGAAGAACGTATATAGTTAACTGCCACCTTGATGGATGGCTAGGAAACATGAAAACACCTTGCTTTACTCGTTAGCATCCTTTTAAGAACACTTAACGAATCATTTCATATGTACGCTAGTCACAAATCTCATAACCCACAAAATATAAGTCATAACCTATTATTTTGAAACGAGTAGTGTTAACTAAACTTGACCCCGTATAAACCGATACCTACACTAGACATAGTGAACTTTTGATTCAAACTCATTTTATTAAGATAGACTAACAAGATACTAGGAAACCACTTAGTCATAAGTCCTTAAAGACCCTTTTTAAACCCCATCTCACTCGTTACATGAAATCGTTTATTATACATATAATAAGTGGACTTTTAGAAAGCCCAATAAGCAGTCCCTAATAAGCCACGAAATAAACACATTAAAACTATTTTTATAATCCTAAACTAAGTCCAATACAAGGCCCATTAACCTATTGAAGCCCACACGTTTAAAAACTCTTAACGGGCTGAGTTATAATGTTATAAAAGACCATTTACGTAAAAATAAGCTAAACGTAGAATAAGCACTTGCTAAGCAGTTTAATAAGCTTAAATAAACTTACAATAGTCTCGGAAAAGTTTTCCATTTCATTTTATACAAAAAGGACCATTTTTGCAAAAGATTTCAAATGCAAGGACTTAAATTGACATACCATTGAACTCCGAGCCTTATATGGACAAATGGACAAGATTTGGACTATTATGGACTTTGGACTTAACCGAGGACTAACGACGTAACGCAACCACAGTTAGACTAAGAAGGATAAAATCTGAAAAGAACAAGGACCTATTTAACTTTACTTGACATTCTTATTTATCTTCTATTTTCGCCCTTCATTTCATATGCATGTTTCATTTTAAATTATGCATTATTTAAGGTTTCGTTATTAGAACCATTAGCGACTTCACCTGCATATTATTTCAGCATATTTCGAGAAAGTAATATTTTGGGTCATCTGAGATAAGGACCGAGATAATATTATAGATATATCATATTTTTAACTTGAGGCATTTTAGGCATATCACACACTCACATCACCGATCAAATCGTTATACGATTTATCCTTTCCACATTCGTTATTAGTCGTAAGTTAGAATCTTAGACTTCGCTTATACTCAGGTCTCGTATTGAAGAAGTTTTCGTGATCGTTTACTTGGTCTTATAATTTCATCTTGTCAGGATACGCTCCAGGTGAGTCATGGCCCCTACTTTTCACACTTGTTTTAATAACTCTTTTGGGGGAGATACATGCTTTAACTGTTTTATATTACTTGAAATATCTCATGATTTACTCAAAATCATCAACCATGCTCTACATGCTTGAATTATACTTGAAAGGAATACATGCTCATTATATGTGCAAATTGTCTGTCTAGCTTAAACACGGAACATGGAAGATAACATTTTTAAGCTACTTGATGTAACATGATACTGAAACTTATTGTATGCATTCATATGACAAATGAATGTACAGCTACTTAAATATGATATTTCTACATATCACTATAAATAATTGCCAAGACTAAAATTACGCATGATTCACCTATATTGCCTAAGCACACTTTATTGCCATAAAGTCCCTCGATCATGAGCCATTAATCACTGCGGTGAGCGCGAATATAGTGAACAGCTTCGAAACCTGTTAAAGGCTGACGACCTATCCCCTAAATACTTTGACGGAATGCCTTATGGTTAGTCGTATTTAGCAGTGATACACTATATTTGAGAAAAATAGGAATTGGCAAATCACCTATTGATGCGCGTGATGTGTCGTTGCGGTTTAGCAGTATTAATGCCTACTCAAGTTTTAAATTTATATTTAGCCGACTTATCAATAACACACACACTTAACGAGCAGTGTACCCGGTCAGTATGAAGATAATGGTAAGTAGAGTGTCGATCACTAAGAGTGGAACGTATTATCTAGTTATTCTAATCAGTATTTTAATATCCTAACGCAAGGGGGTTTCAGCCTGAGAGACTGGCACGATTTGTTTGCAATTAAATAATAAAATAAACCAATAGGCACGAATCAGCAAGTAGCACACACGTACACAGATAAATACTCGAGACAATAAGAGGGCTGTCCTTATGATTAAGTAGATTGTCACTTGTTTTATTGATAGCTTTATATGAAGTGTATGTAGTTAACCCTTTCTCGTTGGTCCTAATCTTATCGGCGAGTAAACCCTTAATGATTACTTATGTCTAAAAGTTATTCCTAAGTGATCAATTTAGTAATAACCGTGGGAGCCACATTATGTCCCGCAGTCAAATGCCCGCAAGCCACTAATAGACACAGAGGTTATCAATGCACTAATAAGTAGTAACCAAAGACATCAACATATAAACTTTAATTGATGGGAAAGCAAGTATTAAAGGGAGTGCAATCTTTCGTTGTCACATTATACAAGCCACCAATCCTGATGAATTAAAGTTTGCTAACACAATAAAACAAAACTACTTAATGAATTAAACACATGCAGCACTTTCTTACAGCTCTTGTATCTTTGATTTGGGTGTGTCTTGTGCTGCCTCCTTGACTGAATTCGTCCTAGGGTTTTTCCTGTTCGGTCTTCGAAACTCTTATATTCCTCTCGAAATTCGTCTGGTCTTGGGGTATTTATAGTTTCTGTCTGAGGGAAGATGCGGCGCATCTAAGGAGTAGATGCGGCGCATGTACTTAACTTCGCGTGGGGTTCAAGATTATAATATTCAGGAATATTCGTACACCGCCAGAAGATGCGGCGTAACTCCATGATTAGATGCGGCGCATGTCCTCTTGTATCTTGGATCGTATCTGGTGATATCTTGATAGAGATGCGGCGCATGTCATGAGTGAGATGCGGCGCATCTGGAGCAGATTAGTCTTGATCTTCTTCATTTCAGTAGACTCTTCACTTTATGCATGTTTTGCTCCATAATCAGTCCAAAATTGCTAAGTTTCACCAAATGCTTGTTTTTACCTGAGAATTACAAAAGTAAACGATTAAGTATCAATTCTCATACATAATATAGTAAAACAAGTCAATTTAATAGGATAAATGATAGTAATAAAATGTACTTATTTGAGTTCATCAAATATCCCCCCACTTGAACTTTACTTGTCCCCAAGTAAACCTTAGAATTTCTTTTATGAAAATGTATCCTAAAAGATGTTAGGATTTATTTTTATATTTAAGCATGTATTCGTTTATTTCATAATCACACAACTAAACACTTAACGAATTAGAAGTAAAATAAAATAAGTCGATAAAAGCAAATCTAATCGTTTAACTGTCCAGTCGTGACGAATATTCTATCATAAGCTTGGTAAGTATACACATCTCCACCACTAAAGCTAAGGAATAACAAGTCTAAAGCGGTAAAAAGGGTTTTTAGGCTCAAGGGTTAATTATTCTTTTTCACTATCGATTTCAAATTCCAGAAAAGGCGACAAAATCACAAATACATGATCGAATCCACGAACACGATACTTGCAATTGCTCAAATCCTTAACTCGAACAGGCTAAAGATAGGTCCAAACTTCACCAATAATAATATATCAAAAAGGGCGACAAAATCATAAATACATAGCCGAATCCACGACTACGATACTTAAGATTGCTCAAATCCCTAATCTCAATAAATCAAAGGTTTGGTTGGATAAAGAATAATAAAGGGTATGGTAACATTTGGGATATAAATTGGTGTAAAAATAAAAATAAACAAAACAAATAAATTAAAATCCTAAGTGTGGTTAATCACTATCCCAACCATCCCATGAATAAGACTCATATCATAGAATAACTCACGCTTTAACACTTGAAACACACGCTTTAGGTAGACACGAATTATACTCAACAAGACCTTAATCAAAGAATAAACCTTAATTGGCGTTCCCATAACTGCCAATTCCCATTCAATCCATAAATATAGTACAACAAATAGTGGTGATATCGACCACTTACATAACTTTACATAAGTTGGTTGAAACAAACTTCCAACTTTTCTTTTTTCTTTTTCTTTTCTTATTTTTTCGATTTTTTTTTTTTTTTTTTTTTTTTTTTTTTTTTTTTTTTTTAACTTGAAACATAAACATAGATGTGTAAAATTTCACCACATCACTACAACTTTCTTTCCGGATAATTTTTCTATACTTTTCATACTTCAGAAATAACGGTAATAGTGAAAGTAGTAAACACACGAAAAATAAACTCAAAAATATATAATATTTACTTTCACTCCAATTGCATTGTGCAATTTCCCGACCTAACCATAGATAATGAATTACGCACGCGAACACAGGTAATGTAAGGAAACACACTTTGCCTATAGCAATTAACCAACCACGGATTCTAATCTACAGGGTAGGCTAAGGTGTAAGGGTGTAACGAAACATTTTAAACATAGGTGTAAGAAACGGAAGGAATGGCTCTGAGGGTTTTTCTAGGGGTATCTTACTCTAAAAATGAGAGTAACAAAAGGGTTTATACGGGGGTTAACTAACCAGTGTAGTTAGTTAATAACACATAACATATAATAGGCTATTTTGGGTGTAATCCTAGAAATTTACCAATTTAGACAAGTCATTCCAATTATATAAAATAATACTCATTATGGTGGTCTCGAATAGTATACAAGCCAAGTTCTAAAGTTTATAAGTCACCGGCACACTCATAGATTTGTGAATTTTGGAAAATCACAATTTTTGAAAATAACGTCATGTGTGCAGTTATGCAACTTAGATCTTAAACAAAAACAAGCTAAATTTTTTTTTAAGTTTGATATATTAAGCACATTTTAAGCATAATTTTTGAAAAAGTTTAGGACAAGTAAGTGTTAAGTGTTCTAATTCTCCAATCCCCCCACTTAAGTTAAACAACGTCCTCGTTGTTTGTATAAAAGGTTAAAAACTGGAAAATAAAAGAATTAGAACAGAAAAACTCCCCTGAGATTTGCTCGGTATGATCTTCCATTAGTATAAGAGCAAAAATCAACTTCTTGTGGATGAGAACGTTAAAGCTTCATACTTGATGTATCCACAGGAAATCCAGGAAACTATAATACCACCAATGCTTTAAAACACACCTAAGATAAGAAAGGTTCAAACTTGCATAATACATTAGTAGTTAGGAAAAATAAAACTTAAAAATTAAAACTGAAAATCATCAGGTCAGTCGATGCGCCGTATCTTATTGAAGAAGATACGCCGTATCGAGCCTGGAATTAATACGGATCAGAATAAAGATGCGCCGCATCCTTAACCAGGGATGCGCCGCATTAAAAATAAACTGATAAAGAGTTTTAAAGTCGAAAATAAAAATGCAGAAAAATAAAATAAGATATGACCATTGCAGGAGATGCGTCGCATCTCAGGATGGAGATGCGCCGTATCTTCGTGCGGGCCTGACTGACTCGACACAGAAAACAGAATAATTAAAAGATAAATCCGGGTTGTCTCCCGGTAAGCACTTGTCTTTATTCCAGAGTCTTCAAGTTAGACTCACGTTCAGCTCATTAATCCAATACTTCAGGTTCAAACTCCACCACCTCGTTCTCATTATCCTCAATTTTATTATCAAAGTATTTCTTCACACGTTGCCCGTTCACTTTGAATATATAACCATTTTTATCGCATATTTCAATAGTTCCGTATGGATACACTTTCTTGACAACGAACGGTCCCGTCCATCTTGATTTAAGTTTACCAGGATACATCTTTAATCTGGAATTAAACAGTAGCACTTTCTCTCCAATAGTAAACGTTTTATCCCCACGTAACCTCGAGTCATGCCATCTTTTAGTTCTTTCTTTGTAGATCTTAGTATTTTTGTAGGCCTCATCTCTTAGTTCATAGAGTTCATTAAGTTCCATGAAACGGTTCTTCGTTGCAGCTTCCATATCCATATTACAATTCGTCAAAGCCCAATATGCACTTTGTTCAATTTCGACCGGTAGGTGGCATGCTTTTCCGTATACAAGACGAAATGGAGTGCATCCCGTTGGTGTCTTATAGGCTGTACGGAATGCCCATAAAGCATCATTTAACTTGTCAGACCACCCTTTAGGATTATACCCAGTCGTTTTTTCAAGAATTCGTTTTATAGCTCTATTGGTTACTTCAGTTTGACCATTTGATTGAGGATGATATGCGGTGGAAACCCTATGAGATACTCCATATTTTTGCAAGGCTTTTCCCAGATGGTGATTACAAAAGTGTGTTCCCCTATCACTAATCAATGCTTTAGGAATTCCAAACCTAGAAAACAAACTTTGCAAAAATTTAAGTACTACCTTGCTGTCGTTTGTTGGAGATGCTTGCGCTTCGACCCATTTTGATACGTAATCAACAGCAACCAAAATATATTTATTACCTTTAGATTCAGGAAACGGTCCCATGAAGTCTAATCCCCATATGTCGAAAACTTCACATACATGGATATAATTTTGCGGCATTTCGTTTCTTGATGTAATATTTCCGGATCGTTGACACGCATCACATCCTTTTATATAATCTTTCGCATCCTCCAACATCGTGGGCCAATAAAATCCCGCATCCAGGATCTTTCTTCTTGTGATGACTGGACCGTGATGTCCCCCTGTTGGCCCTGAATGGCAATGTGCCAATATTGCTGCGATGTCATCACCGTCTACGCATCTTCGTATAATATTGTCAGGACATAATTTAAAGGCATAAGGTTCATCCCAAATATACTCGTTAGCGCGAGTTATAAACCTTCTTTTCTCGTCGGATGTTAGCCCTTTTGGAATTTCATTTGCAACAATAAAGTTTATAAAGTCGGCATACCATGGTCCATTATTATTGCTCTTAATTCCTACCATCATAAGGTGTTCATCAGGAAAGTCATCAGCTATTTCCCTTTCGTCAAGCACCTCCATATCAGGGTTTTCAAGTCTAGATAAGTGGTCAGCAGCTAGATTCTCGGCACCCTTTTTATCTTTAATTTCAATATCGAATCCTTGGAGCAATAAAACCTACCTAATAAGCCTTGGCTTGGCATCCTGTTTATTGAACAAATACTTCAAAGCAGAATGGTCAGTGTAAACCATAGTTTTTGACAATATAAGATATGATCTAAATTTATCGAATGCAAAAACTACTGCTAAAAGTTCTTTTTCCGTGGTGGTGTAGTGTTCTTGGGCATTATTCAATGTTTTGCTAGCATAATAAATTGGCTTAAATTTCTTATCTATCTTTTGGCCAAGTACGGCTCCAACAGCATAATCACTAGCATCACACATTAGTTCAAAAGGCAGATTCCAATCAGGCGAAATTATAATGGGTGCAGAAGTTAGTTTTTCTTTAAGTATATTAAATGCCTTTTTGCAATCTTCAGAAAAATCAAACTTTGCATCCTTTAGCAACAATTGGGTCATAGGCCTAGATATTTTTGAAAAATCCTTTATGAATCTACGATAAAACCCAACGTGCCCTAAAAAACTTCTAACGCCTTTTACGTTAGTGGGGTAAGGTAGTTTAGCAATTACATCAATTTTAGCTTTATCGACTTCTATACCTTTCCCAGAAATCTTATGTCCTAACACAATTCCCTCTCTAACCATAAAGTGACATTTTTCCCAATTAAGAATAAGGTTAGTTTCTTCACACCTAGCAAGCATTTTATCAAGTTTAAAGAGACAATCACTAAATGAGTTACCGAACACCGAGAAGTCGTCCATGAAGACTTCCATAAAGTCTTCTACCATATCATGGAAGATAGCCGTCATACAACGTTGGAAAGTAGCAGGGGCGTTGCATAATCCGAACGGCATTCTTCTATAGGCGAAGGTTCCATAAGGGCAGGTGAAAGTCGTCTTTTCTTGATCCTCGGGGGCAATTGGTATTTGGAAGAAACCTGAAAAACCATCTAAAAAACAATAATAATCATAACCTGATAGTCTTTCTAACATTTGATCAATAAATGGAAGAGGGAAGTGATCTTTTCACGTAGCATCATTGAGTTTGCGGTAGTCGATGCAAACTCTCCATCCGGTAACAGTTCTTGAAGGAATTAGCTCATTGTCGTCATTGAGTACTACCGTCATTCCTCCCTTTTTTGGTACAACGTGGATGGGACTGACCCACGAGCTGTCGGAAATCGGGTAGATAAGTCCGGAGTCAAGCAATTTTACAATTTCATTTTTCACCACATCTTGGACTTTTGGATTCAAACGCCTTTGAGGTTGGATAGTTGGTTTGAATTCATCCTCCATAAGGATTTTATGTGTACAAAATGACGGGCTAATTCCCTTAATATCAGACATACTCCACGCTAATGCTCCTCTTCGTTTATATAGTACCTGCAAAAGAGACTCTTTTTCTTTTGGCGTTAAGTCAGATGCAATAATAACGGGTGAATTAGTATTTCCGTTTAAATAAGCATATTCCAAAGTAGAAGGAAGATCCTTAAGCACAGGTTTAACATTATCAATTTCAGTAACACTAGCGGAATAAACCTGTTCATTAATTATACCGCTGCTGTCATCAGATAGATGCGCCGCATCGAGGTTTTCGATGCGCCGCATCGCGTTACATACAGCAGAGTCAGCAGCAGAATTATAATCAACAGTATTCTCATCTACTTGATCTTCTATAGCAATTGCGTTTTCTAAATTTTTAAGCAGAAAAGAATCAAGCAAATTATTCTTTAACAATTTCTGAGTAAATTGATTAATCGTATCATCAGAAACATCGATGTTATAGCATTCATCGTCATCGGATTCATCTTTACTCATAGATTGTTCCATGTTAAACTCAACCTCATCTTTCCCTATGGTAAAAGTTATCTTTTTATTAAAAACATCAATTATGGCCCTAGCAGTGGCTAAAAATGGTCGTCCTAATATTATAGGAGTTCTAGAATTTTCAGGCATATCAAGGATAACGAAGTCGATAGGTAATTCAAATTTATCAACTTTTATTAATATATTTTCCGCTATTCCTAATGGGTATTGTATGGACCTATCAGCTAGTTCTAAGCACATCCTAGTAGGTTTTGGTTCACCAAGACCTAATTTATCATACATAGAAGAGGGCATAAGACTTATACTAGCTCCTAGGTCGGCTAAGGCATTTTCAATATGCAAATTTTTAATTTGACAAGGAATAGTGAAACTCCCTGGATCTTTTTCTTTAGACGGAAGTTTATTGAGCAATGCCGCTGAGCTTCTTTTCCCCATTGTTATGGTGCAAGCCTCTTCGAGTTTAGACTTGTTTGTAAGCAAGCTTTTCAGATATTTGGCGTATTTTGGCATTTGCACTAGGGCTTCCATAAATGGTATGCTTAGCTGCAGCTGCTTGAGATTCTCCAGGAATTTCTTTTGATAGGCATCTTCTTTCTCTTTCCTTACCCTATGTGGGAAAGGTGGTGTTGATCGTTTAGATTCAACAGAAGGTTCTCTTCTAATTACAGGTTCTGGATCAGTCTCTTTTGGTTGCTCTTGCTCGGGTGATAAAGATTCAGGGGAAATTTTTTTTGGTACTGTCATCCTCGGGTGTCCCCTCCGATTTGAAAGGTTGACTTTCCGCCTCTGGTTGTAATTCCTTTCAGATCGTGCCTTACCAAAAGAACCTTGTTAAGCACTGTTGACAATTGGTGCACTTCAATTGCCAAACCATTGATCATATTGTTTTGTTCCTTTAGTAACAGCTCATGACTGCCTTTGAATTCAGTGATAAAGTTCCTTGCTTCATGATGTTCTTGTTCATTGGCTTGAGCGATTAGTAATGCAAACTCTTCCATAGTAAGGTTTCTTTGGGGTCTTCCGAACCAGTTTGGGAAAATATTGAACATTGTTCCTGAAAATTAAGAACAAGAAGATTTCAAAGTAAAAGCTTCCTAGTATAAGGGTAAGTGAGAATATTTCCCGTTCGGAAATTAGAAAAGAATAAAAGTTGCTGATATCTGCAGATGATGCGCCGTATCCAAATAGTTGGATACGCCGTATCTTAATACGTTAAAATTTAATCAGACTTTATTCAGAAAATAGATACGCCGCTTTAGAATTTAAGAATGCGCCGTATCGAATTAATTAATCAAAAATCAGCTTATCTAATTAAAATTAAATGCGTCGTATTAACGAAAGTTAATGCGCCGTATTTTCGTTACGTTTAAAAATAAATATCGATTTTTGATTCAGAAAGATGCGCCGTATCGACAGAGATCGATACGCCGTATCTGTTTAATAATTCGCAAACTGTTTTTAATTAAAATAATAGATACGCCGTATCTACGAAAGCAGATGCGTCGTATGGCGTTAACGTTTAGAAAATTTTTTTTTTATCAAAAACAGATACGCCGTATCTGCAAAAGCAGATGCGTCGTATTACTTTATCGCTTAGAAAAATTTCTTATTAAAAACAGATACGCCGTATCTTGGGGAAAAGATGCGTCGTATCGAATTAATTAAACGCGTTGTATTTTTAAAATTAAACGCAATACGCCGTATCTGAGAGATCAGATGCGCCGTATCGTTTGATTTAGCACAGTACAACGATAGCAGAACAGAAAAATACGAAAAATAAAAACAAAAATAAAAACACACAAAAATAAAAGAAAACAATTAACACACAATACAACAAATATGCAAAATAGTACAATGATGCAATTAATCTAATAAAAAGAAAAACCTAATTAAAATACTAATCAAATTAACAGATAATAACAATTCACTCCCCGGCAGCGGCGCCAAAAACTTGATGGGCGTGCGTTGGAGTAAAGTTTTGGCAGTTTTAATGCCTACTCAAGTTTTAAATTTATATTTAGCCGACTTATCAATAACACACACACTTAACGAGCAGTGTACCCGGTCAGTATGAATATAATGGTAAGTAGAGTGTCGATCACTAAGAGTGGAACGTATTATCTCGTTATTCTAATCAGTATTTTAATATCCTAACGCAAGGGGGTTTCAGCCTGAGAGACTGGCACGATTTGTTTGCAATTAAATAATAAAATAAACCAATAGGCACGAATCAGCAAGTAGCACACACGTACACAGATAAATACTCGAGACAATAAGAGGGCTGTCCTTTTGATTAAGTAGATTGTCACTTGTTTTATTGATAGCTTTATATGAAGTGTATGTAGTTAACCCTTTCTCGTTGGTCCTAATCTTATCGGCGAGTAAACCCTTAATGATTACTTATGTCTAAAAGTTATTCCTAAGTGATCAATTTAGTAATAACCGTGGGAGCCACATTATGTCCCGCAGTCAAATGCCCGCAAGCCACTAATAGACACAGAGGTTATCAATGCACTAATAAGTAGTAACCAAAGACATCAACATATAAACTTTAATTGATGGGAAAGCAAGTATTAAAGGGAGTGCAATCTTTCGTTGTCACATTACACAAGCCACCAATCCTGATGAATTAAAGTTTGCTAACACAATAAAACAAAACTACTTAATGAATTAAACACATGCAGCACTTTTTACAGCTCTTGTATCTTTGGTTTGGGTGTGTCTTGTGCTGCCTCCTTGACTGAATTCGTCCTAGGGTTTTTCCTGTTCGGTCTTCGAAACTCTTATATTCCTCTCGAAATTCGTCTGGTCTTGGGGTATTTATAGTTTCTGTCTGAGGGAAGATGCGGCGCATCTAAGGAGTAGATGCGGCGCATGTACTTAACTTCGCGTGGGGTCCAAGATTATAATATTCAGGAATATTCGTACACCGCCAGAAGATGCGGCGTAACTCCATGATTAGATGCGGCGCATGTCCTCTTGTATCTTGGATCGTATCTGGTGATATCTTGATAGAGATGCGGCACATGTCATGAGTGAGATGCGGCGCATCTGGAGCAGATTAGTCTTGATCTTCTTCATTTCAGTAGACTCTTCACTTTATGCATGTTTTGCTCCATAATCAGTCCAAAATTGCTAAGTTTCACCAAATGCTTGTTTTTACCTGAGAATTACAAAAGTAAACGATTAAGTATCAATCCTCATACATAATATAGTAAAACAAGTCAATTTAATAGGATAAATGATAGTAATAAAATGTACTTATTTGAGTTCATCACCTATTAACTTGAGGGCCATAAATCACCCATCAGGTAACCCTGGTGGGACACCCAATTGTTAACGTTTTGCGTGTCATGAGGCTTAGGGCAATATAACTTTATGAATATATGAATGTTTCATATATATCCTAGGATACAGCTGTATTTAGAAGACCACCACTTTACACTGATAGACTTCAGATTCTAGATTATCATCCCCACTATATGATATGATTGTAAATCGGGTACTTGAACTTTAACTGTTACCATATGTGACTTAAATGAGAATTCTGCACAAATTAACTCAAAATGCTTGGTATGTCATTACATTAAAAGCTGACTCAACATCCCATTTCGAGCATATAACAACGTAGCTCATCTGCATTCATAACTTGAACTTATGATTTGAAGATCATACATGACTTACTTGGGGATTTTTATACAACACAACTTATTAATTATTTCATGAAGGATTACTATTTATTTCGACAAACACTGTACACCTTTCGAAGAAAGTTATTTTCCATAAACTCCACGAACTCACCAACCATTGTGTTGACGTTTTAAGCATGTTTATCTCAGGTAATTAACGGAGCAGGACAAGACACGGAGCGGGCATCTTTTACTCTGATAACTTAAAAGGTGTAAAATCAAATATGTCATTCTTTCAAAATTATCACATCTTTTTATGGGATTTTCAAACCAAATATTTCACTTTGTATCAAGGGTATTATTTTGAATGACATATAACTTTCAAAACGCCCTTTCGGGCCGTTTCCTGAAATTTTAACTTCGATCCTCACCGTAACACCCTAATTACTTTTCCGCTGCCACAAACCAAATTAGGGGGTGTTACAGTATCTAAGCTGAGAGGCCATACGCCGTATCCACCTAAAGTGATACGCCGCATCTCCTTAAGCTTCTGATACATCGCATCTATTGTATTAGATACGCCGCATCACTTTAAACTTCTGATACGTCGCATCTAATATATTAGATACGCCGTATCTACCCATCCGACACAGAACATCAGCAGAAAGATCTGCATAAACCCAACTCTTACCCACAAACCATTTTGACCTCAATACAATACTATAACTTGTATCAAAACATTCACTTTACATTCAAAACCATATCAAACTGTAATACACGGCAATTGACCCGTTTATAACCCAAAATGGGTAAAAACAAGCTTATGCCAAACACTCCTTTAACTTTGACTATAACCACATAAAACATACTTTGACCCATCAAACGACTACCAATTCTTCATACGACTCTTGACATACACCTTGCCACTTGTTTACTCGTTACAAAACAACACTCGACTCGCGGGGGTACAAACTTATACACTTGAGCTCGGTATCTACCTAAGCTCTACATTTCTTACCAAATCTACCCATATTGCATAACCTTGCCTTAACCCGTATATCCTTACATCCAAGCCATAGCATAAGCACCTACAAAACGGTTAGACAACTAAACCGTAAGCGATAACGCTTAGTAAGTAAAACGACTATAACATACAATATACTTCAATCCACATGATGCATCATATACATAAAACACTTACTTCATGGCATACTACTCAAGCCTCATCTAGCACATAACATCAATATATTCCATAGCATCATCTCATCACATAAGCCATAAACATGGCATCACATAAGCATAGCCAAACTCATCTTCACTTCATAAACATACATAACACATAATGATAGAAATCCATATACATATATGCTATCATCATTTTACTTACCTCAATCCAAGCTATATAACATCAAGAACATCATCATCAACACATTGATCCATCATCATCATCACCATCCTTCATAAATAATAAAAACCAAACAACATAGCAATAAAACACATAACAAGGGTTATCAAAACCCATCAAAACATAATCATCTTGCTAACCAAATCATCATATGATCATACCCACATCATATGATGATTTCCCACTTAAATCACTAACTTGAGAGGGATTACTTACTTGCTAATCAAAGCTAAGAAAGATTATAAACATGGGTCCTTTATCTTCTTCATCATAATCCATCATCTAGCTCTATCTTTCCCTCCTTTTCTCCTTGGTTCGACATTCACAGGAAACACACTCTCTTTTACAGGAGAGTGTGGAGACTTATAGATAAATGGGGAAGTTTCTAGCTACAAGGGCAATTTAGTCAATTATGCTTATTTAAGGTCGATGCGCCGCATCTATCTGCATAGATACGCCGCATCCATGCTACCCCTTATATACGCCGTATCTCCTTCTCCAATACGGCGCATGAACTATAACAAGTCGGTTCTACTTTCCATTCTACTATACGCCGCATGTAACTTCCTAGATGCGCTGCATCTAGGCCATAACAGACTAACACTTAACAGTTTACACTATAACCATTTGCCCTTAAACAACCACATTTAGACCCGGTCCATTTCGTCTAGGGTGGGGTCCCACTACCTGGGAAACGGGTCTAACACAAACCATGTTTGAATTTGTAACATTTTGGAGCATGTATTATTTAGACCATCCTAAGCATAGATTTAATGAATGCCCAAAAAAAATCAAGAGATTTTAAACATAGATACATCATATAAAAACATCATGTATCAAAATGGCATATCATGAGTTAACAAGTAGCACGTTAATCTACGAAACAACATATAACGAAAGAATGAAAATATCATACAAATCATGTTAACATTTAGTAGCATGAAACATATAAGCATGCAGACAAAACCTTTCCAAGATTTACACATTTGACTCAAATAGTTATCATGATGACATCAAGATACTTAATCATATCAAACAAAAACATGTAATCAACACATGTATGTGTAATGAAGGTGATTTTAATAAACTAAAGAAAGAAGAGTCATATCTACTACTTGTTTGATTAATATTCCTAAGACGAGGCAAAATATCTTATTTTAATACTTACTTTAGGCAAGTATAGGAATAAAGATTTTTCAAGTTGGAGAATGAATATGAGACTATTACTAGCGGTGCTCAATTAAGGCTAAACACGACCATTTTTACGGGTGATTCCACATACCCAACTTCTCTCCTGGAAGCAATTTAACTGTTAGGTTAAATTGAGTTTCTAGTGCAATAGGTTCTCCAGTAGTCATTCTCATGTCAGAAAGATATGAATTCCTATTTTTGCCTATTGAAGTATATAAAAGATGATAATTCACCAATACTTGGCTTAATAAGACTCAACTATATCTATTAAAACTAAGGTGATGAAGATGTCATGTTATACACGAGAATTTGACAAATATGTGTCAACATATTTTAATCTTGTGTTTGGAATCTAAGGTTATTGCATGATCTAATGGATAACATCTTTTATGTTGAGTTTAAGTATGTGTTATGAAAGTGATTTGATCATCTAAGACCAAGAAATGTGTTTGTGTGTGATAATGGAATATGTTAAATTAAGAACATTCTCAAGAAAGCTCTTTGGAATTTTATTCAACAAGAATCTAAGTAAAGTTACCAACTTTAATAGATCTTGTGTATGCTCTAGAGATGTGTAGTTTTAACATTGGATATGCACAAGGTTTGAACTAGATTATGAGCAAGGTTTGGTTATGATGTACGCTTGAAAGGAAATAGATACATATAGTATCTTTCAACAAGTAAGATTATCCCATGGGATAAAGTTATCATGCTTATGAAAACAAGTATGACAAGATGAGGGAGATACGTTAGTTCATAGAACTTGTAGATGTTTGTTCAAGATCATTTAGCCAATGAGGTGTAATGAAATCTCTTGTAACACAACCGTTCATGTCGCAAGGAGAGAATGATGCATAGGATATACATTATCTTTTTAACAAGATGAAAACTAAACGCATGATTTCTTAGGCATAATGTTTTCCGAAACATCATGTTTTTCTAAATGAAGATATGAACCCAAAGTGTTTGGATCGGATAGACCTATCCTAAATATACTTGGTCTCAAGATTATATTTACTAGATGATGACAAGAGGAATTCACTCGAGTTTCTTATGTATACTCCTCAAGAGTCATTGTCACTTTGGGGTGCATGAGGTTGGCTTTGAGATTGCATTTTAACATATGTTGTTAAAATGTTGATTTAAGGTTTAACGAGACATATGCAGAAGCTTAGTGACAAAGTATTACTAATACTTTGATAACTTGTGAAAGTAGTACTACTTACACTTAGTGGAATTTGATAAAAATGAACGCGAACATCATGCTCATTTGATAGTGGAGGTTCTAGCCATAATGAATCATCTAAGTTCCTATAGGTGGCAAGGTATGGTTGAGTTTGTTCAACGTGCATTTGATTTGGTACAAGTGTTGGACAAAGGGCTTTTTGAGCAATGCACTCAATGGATTCAAATGATGGTAAGGATGGTGGATTGATTGATCTAGGTGGTAGATCTTCTAGTGTGTCTAAAGGAGGATGAGGTGACGTAGGGGTTTGTTGTGCTATGGGAGTACTTAGGTTTCATAAATGTTGAAAACAACAAGGATGGATACTAATTCTTGTGGTTCATTGGTTGGTACAACTAGTGGGTGAAGTGCTTAAAGTTTAGGTCATGTTTTTGAAGCTTAGGAGCTTAGATGTATCTCAGAGGTGAATGTGATGGGATGATGGTGAAAGAACAAGTGACTTGTAAGTAAGTGTTCTAGTCGTGATAGGATAAGTATTTTAACATATGTTATTAAAATACTTGGGTGTTGATTTTTCGAATATATGACTTTTAGAAGATTGATGGGAAAAGATGGTGGTTTGTGGTGATGTTTAGAGATGAAGATGTATAAAGTAAAAAAGAAAATTTTTAATAATTATGGTGGGTGTTGGTAGATGGTGGTGGAGGTTACTGAGATGATGGTGGTGTTGGTAGTGGTAGTAATGGTAGTGTGGGCGAGTCAGTTGATAGTGTTAGCTTTTAGAATAAATACACCGTTCGTCTCTAAGGTTGTACAACCAAAGTAATTAACAAAAGTGGAAATGTCTATTATGCCATTTTGCCAAAAAGTAAAATGGACGATGCTTTCTGGAAAGTTTAGAGACCAACGGTGTATTTTTGTCTATATATAAATACAGAGGTCCTTGCGGTTTCACCATATTTACATCTTCTAACTCTCTTGCTCACAAATATATCTTCTTACCACTTTTTTGTCTCTCTCTCGCCCAAGTGTAATATGACTCATAACTATAGTTCTAAAAGGCGCGCCATGACGGCGCTAAGGCGTAAGGCGTGACCTCAACGTTACGAAATAAACAAAGACGTCAACTCTAAGTGTGGCGTGAGATGAAGCGGGAAAAAGCGCCTAAGGCGTGGCGGGTTTGTTTTATTCAACTTCGATAAACTTTTTATTTTATTTATTTTAAATGAAAAATATTACATGTAAGGATATTTTTTTAACCTTATTCATTATGTACAACGTTTTTTATAAATTCGATATATATGAAATATGATATTAATATATAAATATTTTCATATTTTATGTCGACTTATGACATGACTTAAAAACGCAAATGCTTTGCCTTGGCTACTAGGGCGTGAGGCTTGGTCATGTCGCCACACCACGCCTCGCGCTATTTAGTCCCCTCTTTTTTTTGAAATGGGGATGTATGGCCCATTTAAAAGTTAAATGACGTTAATGGGCATATATTTTTTCTCAATTGGAGAACATTACAATTATTTTTAAAGAAAACTTATAGATATGATATATTTAATTTGTTAAATATAAATGAGTTGTTACGTTTGAGAAATTTATTTCGTCGTTTTGGGTCTTTTCTAAAGCGATTCGTATAACATGAGCCCGTTTGGCTCGTGCCCGTGTAAGCCCATGCCCGTTTTGGCCAAGCCCGTTTGGACCGTGGCCTGTGCCCGCCCGTTTTGCCACCTGTAGTAAAAATAAACAATCTCGATCTTCCTCTTTGTCCGCAACTTGCAACTTTACTTGAAGTCGTCTTTTTTTTTTTAAGAATCTTTTTCATTTAACTTGAATGTTGACTTCAAACTTTAATCGTTGTTGAAGACAGTTCTAGAATACGATGATACCCGGTTGAGCTTGACTTGATGATAACTTTGATCACTTGACTTTAACCTTTAAAACGTTGAAAATTCCGTATGAATGCTAAAGACGTCCTTGTAGCCCATTCTTCTCTTTGAAGATGAACTCAACTTTTGACTTTAATTTTGGACATAAAATCTGCATTCTCGATGACAATTGTGAATATTGAATCTTCATTTCTTTAGCTCCCTCTCAATCAAATAACCGTCTCTTGAAGCTCATTCAAAAACCAAATACTCGACTTTAGACCGTAGTTCTTGAACTCGGTCCCACTCAAACCAACAATTTCTTCACTATCATCATCTCTCATTCTTTGAATCTTGATCATTTGTTTGAGGTTTCATAGTAGTTTCGCTTTGAATATCGCAGCATTGATCTTGATTGGTTTGTTGTTGACGAAGACATATAAAATTGTTGAGGAGTGATCATTTTGATATTGGATTTATAACCTTGATCTAAGTCTCACTAACTCCCACTTACTTCAAAACTAGTTTAACACTCGTGTAATGCACGAGCTGCCTCAATCTCTTTACAATAAGTTTAAGTGCTTAAAGGTTTGCTTTAAAAAAATTAAAATTTAGTCAGAAATAGTAATTTCATATGATTATAAATTGTTCACGGTGTTACAGAATCATCATTCAGCCCAATTTATCTCCCATTTAAACTCAAAACTATAATCCAACAAAAAAACTTGCAATAACCTCAAACGTCAGTTCTTTGTGGCCATTTTCTTAAAATAAAAACAGTTGTCATTAGCTTGTATTTTCATTCACGTATGCTAAAAAGTTAACACTCAAAGTGTGCTTGCTTGTAAATTCTACAACTATATGTTTCGCGTCCTCTATACTAAAAACTTAAACAAAAAGGATTATCACGAAATCTATGTTTAACATTGATCTTGCACCTTCCAAGTGCATTCATAACTAATATCTAGAACCATTGAACTTGAAAAAAGAAAGCTTTGTAGCCTCGATATATAATAACGCTCAAATGTAACATATTTTTGACCCGTTATCGTTAGTTTTATATGTATATTTTGATTATTCTGATGGAATTACGACACTTTGTAAAGTTATTTTCCATTTTAGGTTCATCATAGCTCGTTTGAAGAGAAACGAACAAAAAGTAAGGAATTTAAGCTTAATCGAAGAGATATTGGAAGTCTCGTTGTTTCGACACACCTCCACCAATTTGATCATAACTTGAGCATACGGACTCCGTTTTTGATGATTCAAGCGGCCACACAAAGATAAAAGAAAGATATACAAGTTTGCTTTTGACCATTTTTGGCCAACTGATGTTAGCTACCGGCTAAGAAGCCTAGCAAGTCCGATCAAGTCTCCACCATAACTCACATTTCAGCCACTTTTATGACACTTAGCCCCCAAATTGTGCATTCAATGATCTAGGGTCCAAGTGCAAGTATATATACACCCTTTGGCTAGTGTTTTTGGTATCATCTATCGATAAACAAGACATCTACACACATAACACATATGAAACCTCCCATTACACCATAAGGGCTGATTTCTAGCCACCATTACACCACCAACCAACCACAGAAAAGGCATAATTTTAAGGTTTAAACACAAAGAATCATCACCAATCTTTGAGGTATCAAAGCCTTGTCACTTGTAATCTATTACACCCTTTGTAAGGTCTTTTAATCATGTTTACTAGCTTTAAACTTTATGAGATTGTGACTTTTTTTTGCCATGAGTGATTAGTTCCATTACGCACTTGTTTGGATGATGTCTATGATATGAGGATTGTTTGGTTTGGTTATGGTTTTGATCACTTTCTTGCTATGTTTAAGAACCACTTGTATTTGAGTTTTCGTGACATTTATTTATCAAGTTTGGTTAGTTGTTGATGATATCATAGGTCGAAAGGGTTATTATCATTCATCTAATTATAGTCATTTTGTCTATGAATGATATCTTTTGTATTGACTATTTCTTAAGAAACTTGATTTTGCAAATAAACTTTGGGTGTGATTGTTAACGAATTTGTGAAACTACCGCGGATCAAACTTGTTAAATTAACATAGTCTTGAATTGGTCGACCGTTCAAAAATCTTGTTTTTATCGTTTTTTATCTTTCGCTAGGATTGTATGCTTTAGAATCATAGATTGGAATTTGTCACCATCATATTCTAATACTTGCAATTAATATTGTCAAAACCATTCTCGTATTAAGCAATCCAAGTATCATAAACTAATCCAAACAAGTGTTGTCGTTTACTTATTCAATTTTGCATTATTTCCATTTACCTATCACTTAGTTACTTTTATGCTTTTAGTTCCTATTATTGTGTACTTGCTTATCAAGTTGAAACACTTGATTCTACTCTTGAAAACACTCATATCCTTGCGAACAACCTCGGCTTACCAACCCAATCTAGCTACACACGATAGTCGATAGGGTATACTTGTCTAAATGTATTCTTAGCTTAACCCCGATAAACCTTGTTTATTAATTTAAAACTTCTTGTAAACACATCAATATAACTTGAAAAACAACTGAAATTCCTACACCAAGTATCAAAGAAGCCTGCAATATGTTGACATAAAAACTTATTAATTACACTTAACACTTGCTCAAAAAAAATTACACTTAACACGATTCAGAATTCAACTTTTAAACATCATGGAGATTGGGTGCAAAATATAACAAAAACTATTCCACGAAAGACAAAACTTAAAAAAAGATTTAAAGAAATTGACACATGCCCTTCGACCCCCTGGTGAAGCAATTTCTTGTTATTACTTCAGGCAAATAAAGAAGGCCTACCGGTCGAACTCCGCTAGGGTTCTTCCGATAAGCTTGAGTGCTGATCACCTGGGATGTCTGGGGTCTTCCGGATATCTGCACACAACAGCACACGTTAGGCTCGCCCCGGGTGTTATCCCAGGACCCACCTCCGGTGTGAGAATAAGTATCTGATATTCCGAAAGGGCTATCAATTGTAATGAGGAATTAATGCAAGTCAAAGTGTTGGTTGAGAGCAGTAAATGAGTCGAGTATTTATAGTACTCGACTTCGATACCTGGAATGGCGGCGCCGGATTTTCAGGAGACATGTCCCCGACATAATCCCGTAAATCCTGGGGCGGCGGCGGCGGTGTCTGCAGCTGCCATCTGTCAAAAGGTAAACGCCACCTGTCCTATTACTCACAGTGATACTGGCCGGATGAGTCGTGTGCCTTCCGGTATGTCCGGACGGCTCGATGTCGTCCGGACGGCCGGTCGAGACAGGCCGTTCGGACACATACGTCAACATGTCCCCCCCAGTATTGCATTATCGGTTGAAGGCCGATGATGTAATACTTATATAATATCTGTGCGCCTTTCGGTACCTGCAATATTTAGGTAATACCCTTTCGGCACGTTTCGTTCGAACATATACACCAATGAGACTAAGATAATGCCTTACGGCTGCTTCATATTTTAGCCTGCGCTTTCCGATACATGCATGTAATATCGGTATTACATTGTTAGTAAAGTGTTGACGTGACACTTCAAAGATTACCTTATGGTCTGTCGGCCTAAGTCTTTAGGATCACTGTTGCATTTGCTTTTTAGTTCGGCCGATGGTGTAATGCCTTAAAGAGTTGGTTTTGACATGTTATGGCTTTGACGTGTGGGAGCTATTATCGCATCGTTCCCGATCCTCTATGTACATTATGTGTATGTCTTTATTTCTTTCGGTGAGTGATCATTGTGTACACCCAATAGGTCAGGGTGCCTTTTTCAATTTATCCGGAGGGCCTTGCCCTTCTGTGCGTAGGCGCTGTGATTGTGCCGATGGTATGACATTGCTGACAAACTATGGGTTCACGTTTGACCTTTTTCGAAGGATATGCCGTTAGATTCTAGCATGTCTTACGTCACACCGATTCTACCAAGTGTCGCCCTGGTGTTTCTATGAGTGTGCCTCTCTCTTTTTATTATTATTTATAATTCTGTCACTTTATGGTTGTTCCATGTAGGTCATCATTAATGAACTGACACGCATGCGCGTGTTTAGTACGCGTGCAGATTTGCAGCCACGTCAGCGTCTCGCCAAATGTGACATTCCACATCCTGAGTTCTTCCTATAAATAGTGACACTGATGTGTGTTTTTTACTACCGTAATTCCATATTCTTAACTGAGACGCCTTCCGGTATTATTTTCCGAACGATTCTTGCAAATCTGTCCTACATTTTCATACTAGTCTTTCGTCTTTCAAAGGTACGTTCCGAACCATCTCTGTCTTAACTTTATTTTGTTGTTTGGCTGTATCCCTCTTTCCCCCGGCAAAACCACATCGGTTTTGCCCACTTCTACTTATGAGAACTTTCCAGGGGTCCAATGATTCCTCCCAAAGTTTGTCGCAGAGAAACGTGCCTTTCGATGGGGCTAAAGGGCTGTGCGCGGGGTTATCATGGATTACGAAATGTCGTAGAGAAGCATAACTAGTGCCGTTAGGAAGGCACCATGTAACATTTTTCGAGGTTTATCCTCGTAGCTTGCATATAAACCCTGCAGTTCTTTTACTTCGGACGCCGATAGGACGGCTTAGGAAGCGATAGACCTCGCGTCGCTTGAATTTCCCATATGTGATAGGACTCTCGTCCGATTGGGGGTATCCCAACTAGTGGGCGGCTTCTAGGGGAATCGAGGGAAGGGTTATGCCCTTACAGCCTTTGTCTGTCTCCTTTTATTACTTTAGTTGTGTTTCGGCCCTCGCCTGTGCAACGTTTTGACCATTACATGCATTCGTTTTTTGCAGTTATCATAATGTCTCAATACCTGAGGAAGCCCAAAGTTAAAAAGGATGTGCCGGTGGCCCAGGGGGATAAGCATCAAGAGAGTCAACCCCAGGGATCGCATGTTGCCGCTGCTCCTCAAACCGTTATCCCTGAGCAGACGGTAGAAATGACCGGAGTCGAAAAGTCTGACCCAAAGGTTTCGGTCTCCAGAAAGAGGAAACCGGACCAGGATGTTGTCCGGCCCATATCTCAGGCTCAAACACAGGGGACGAGAGTCCGTCTTCATCGTGATGCATCCGGAGGGGGTATTTTCCGAGGGCCAAATGAAAGCGAGAGTGCCTCGGGCGCAAGAAAACAGCCGGAGGGGTCCGATGCTTCGGCCGGAAGAAAACAGCCGGATACCCAAGGAGGTACCGGCGAGGGCTTTACGTCGGAGGCCACTGGTGCTGGCAAGTTTTTTCTTTCTTTCACTTTACGAAACGCTGATTTCCAAACTTTGCATTTGTTCCGCAATTGTTACTTGACTTGTTAATTTATTTTTCTTCTTTTTCCGAAAATGTAGGGGTTTCTTCTGCTGCTGCTCCTAACCGCGGAAAGGGTAAAGTAGCCGGTGAAAGCGAGTCGGCCTCTTTGCATGTGCCGACGTGGAAGGTGAGCAAGGATGACCGTTTGGATAACTGGAAGGTCTGTCGGGAACTGTTGTTGCACCTACCGACTCCGAAAGAGGAGTCATTTTTGGAGAGTTTGGGGGATGCCGAGGCCGTTCAGAGAGCCTGGAGACTTTTGGGTATGGGGTCCGTTGCTCAGTCGGACTTGCTGCTTCGGTTCGAGAAACTCCTTCATGATCATAGCGAGCTTTACGAAATCCACCAGCATTGTGGAAACCTCGGAAAGAACGGGGGAGAGCTCAAACAACTGAAGATTGAGCATTCCACTTGCCTGGTGCGAGAGTCGGAGTTGATGGGGCAAGTGAAAGAGTTGGAGAAGTTGGTGGAGGATGAGAGGTTGGCCGCAGCGGAACGAATCAGCGCCTTGGAAGCTGATTTGGAAAAAGCTAAAGTTAACCTGAGTGACGAGGTGAAGGACAACTTGAGCCTTCGGGAAGAAAAGAAAGTCTGATTGCCCAGGTGGGCCGCACCGAAGGGGAAAGGTTCAGGGTTGTTAAAGAGGTCCTTCCGGAGGTTGTTCGTCGTCTGTTGGGCAGCTATGAGTACAAGAATCATTTAGCAGGGCCCTTCAGCTTGTCCTCGCAGTCTGGGTTTATGGAGGGTGTGGTTGAGGGCCGCGGACCGGAAGAAGTGGCCGCCATTTTGGCCAAGACGGAAGACCTGGATGTGGATGCTGCGAAGAAACTCGACCCGGCGTTTGATGGGTTGTTTACCGCAGAGTATCCTTATATCAAGAAGATCAGCGGTTCCTATCTCAAGTCTCTTGATGAAATCCTGAAAATCTTCCCTGATCCCGATCCGGCTTCTTCTCCCCGCGCTCAGACTGCCAATGCCGCCGAGGGATCAACTTCCGGGACCACTAACGTCGAGAGTTCAATTGCTGGAAGGGACGAGTCGGCCCCCTAAGTTTACGAATGATTTGGTTTACCTTGTGTTGTAAGGCCTTTGAGCCAAGAACAATTTCTCTTTTTTTTTTTTTACATATATACATCCGGATGACTGTAATAATTTTATGACAAATAATTTGTGTGACTTATTCATTTGTATATATTTATGATTGTTCTGTATTCCGCATGCTCCATGTTTCATGTTTCGCGCTATTGTTCTTGCTTGCTTCCGGAGTGATTTAGATTTAGCGGAATTGACCTTTCGGTTGATATGATGGGATGTTCTGTTGGACCCTTGAACGATCCTGCCGGATTCTATTAACTTGTGATTTATTAATGCTTGCCTTATCCTTCTTCCTCCTTTTTCCCTTCCTCAAAATTTTTTTTTTTTTTTTTTTTTTTTTTTTTTTTTTTTTTTTTTTTTTTTTTTTGCGTGGAACTGCATGTGTGGAGTGTAATGGGACAATTTGGGTCCTCGAATGGGATGTTGTCGAACAGTTGTTCTTCGGTATTCATCGGTGTTATGAATCGTATCGCTTGTTCGTTATTATCTCTGCCATTCGTATGGCACCGAAAGTACATTTGCATCAGCGCCACATTCTTTTGATTACGAACGTGTGACATTCGCTTGTTATTATTTTACTGTTTGTATAGCTCCGATAGTGCAAGTTTATACATTTTGTGTGGTTGTATGGTACCCTTGTGAATATTGACCACGAAAGTCTCCGGAGGGGGCCAACCTCCCGGAGGGATCGTTTTTTACTTATGTTCAAAATGTTACAAATGACTCAGCCTTCCCGCTAGGATTATGGCAACCCCTTCCTTTTTTGGGTATCAACCATCTTTGGACATTGACCACAAACTCCCCGGAGGGCGCGAACCTCGGGGGGGCCACTTTCTAATTATGTCCAGAAAACAATGAACACTGATCACTGATCTCCGGAGGGCACGAACCTCTCGGAGGGATCACTTTCTACTTATGTTCGAGATTTTACAGGTGGTTCAGCCTTTCCGCCAGGATTATGGCAACCCCTTCCTTTTATGGGTATCAACCATCTTTGGACATTGACCACAAACTCCCCGGAGGGCGTGAACCTCTCGGGGGGGCCATTTTCTAATTATGTCCAGAAAATCAACCTTGAACACTGACTACGCCCGGATGTCGCGAGTCACCCGAACGAGTCACTTTAAACTTGTGTTCCAAGCACCAAACTCGAACACTGACTATGCCCGGATGTCGCGAGTCATCCGGACGAGTCACTTTAAACTTATGTTCGAGCTATTTCGTAATTGTTACACATGTGGGACCTCACATAAATATTCAGGTGATGTTCCGCAGGGACATTGACTCCCTCCAATGGTGGGGTAACTGCATTTGTCATTGAAAATAGTCAATATCAAGCCTTTTTGGGATATCATAAACATTTCAAGGATATATTGTGAGAAAATTGCCCCCTTCAACGGTAGGGTAGCTATGTTTCATTAAATCATTAACATCAAACCCTTTCGGGTGTTACATAGAATATGTTAAGCCCCATTTACATGGACGCTTTTACAATCAATTGCCCGCCGTGCTTGTGGCGTCCTCCCGACTATCCCTGTTCGACTTGTGTTATCTCATTCGGCAGGCTTCCGATGCCTCTATCGGACCGCGTTCCCACAGGCCTTGCTTTCCCGACATGTAAAACTACCTGTCTTAAGTTACGAAGGTATTTGCATTCCTTCCGTTAGTTCGTACATTGTTATAGTAATAGAATAAAATAGCAAGACATCCTAGTGGTTATATCGTATTGACGATTACCTGAGCCATTACTTGTTTCTTGGTCGGTATGTTGGGGCTTCCTTGGTCATCATGCCAATTCATCTTTCTCCCATCCTTTCTTCCGATCCTGGGTCCCTTCTTTTGTTCATACGGCTTGTCCTGTTTTACTCCTCCCAACGGATGATTTCTTTTCTTGGCTTCTTTTGTTTCTGCGATGGGCTCCTCCCTCGCATCGTGGCGCCTTCGCGTCTTTGGTTGAGTGACCAATGTCGCTATGCCTCCCGGTGTTGGAAACTTAACCGCCGAATGAATGGTTGATGGTACGGCCCGTAACTTCCTCAAACCGACGCGTCCCAGTATGGCATTGTAGGGGGAAGGTGAGTCGACCACGGCGAACTCCAAACTGATTTTCCGAGACAGATCCTGACTTCCGAAGCGGATCTCCAAGTCAATCACCCCCCTCGGCCTAATGGGTTTTCCAGTGAATCCTGTCAAAGTTGTGTCAACCTTTCTCAACCGTGCTTTAACTGCACGACCCAGGCGCTCAAATTGATGCCCGTACATTACTTCCATTGATGCACCAGGGTCAACATAGACCTCACGGATTTCTCTTCCTTCAGTTTTCACCTTGATTATCAGCGGTTCGTCCGACATCTTCTCCAGAGGAATAGACGGAAAGCTTATTGGAGCGTTCATCCACTCTTCCTTTCCCACTTCTTCCGATTTCCGGGAGGTTATAAGGCTCCGGATCATGTTGATTACTTTCCCTTTATTCCCTTGGTAGTTACCCCCTTGATTAGTTTTCTTTCCTCTCCTGAGGTCTTTTACCAAATGATCCAGCTTCCCTGTACTCAACGCGGTTTTTAACTCCTCCCTGAGTACCCAGCAATCGTCAGTGAAATGCCCTTTCTCCCCATGATAGTCACAGTATCTGTCCTCACAATCCTTCTGTGGCTTTCCCTTGGTTGGAGGAGGCTGCGGCAACCTTAGCTGATGTTCCGTCGCCAATATTTCCTTGGGTGTCTTCGTAAGGACGTCCAAATCTATCGGTCTTGTCTCGTTTCGACGGATGTCATTTCGGCGGGGGTCGGGTCTCCCAGCGTTGCCGTACCTTGGGGCGACATAAGGTGCGTAATAATCGTTCCTTCGCCCTTTGAACCCGACCCTAGGGTTATTCCGGCGATAATCTCCAACAGGAGGCTTTGGCTGGTAGTCGTTCCTGTTGTGGTATGGGTTAGGCCGAAACTTCGTTCTCTCTCCCTTTGGCAGCTCTGTTGCTCGGAATGCCTCCTCGGAACGAACAAAATCATCGATCCTTTCCAACATCTCGTCAACGGTTTTAGGGATCTTATCCGAGAACTTCTTGGCTAACTCCGGGCAATGGTGACCATTCAGAAATGACCCGATTTGCATGATCTCCGGGGCATCCGGGAAGTGGTTGGCCTCACATATCCATCTTTCCTTGAAATCCGGAAGGCTTTCGTTCGCCTTTCGGTGAATCTTGTTGATCTCTGTTAGGTCCTTGGTGCTTATTCTTAACATGCTAAACCTGTTCAAAAACCTTTTCTGGAGCTCGTCCCAACTATCGATGCTTCCTGTAGGGAGCTTATCAAACCATCCTCTGGCCTTCCCGTCCAAGGTTTGTTGGAACATTCGACACCACACGGGCATGGGCCATTCTTCATGGTTTCCTGCTCCAGTGAAACGATTGATGTGGTCATCCGGATCAGTGGTCCCTTGGTATAGTTTCAAGTTCGTTGGGATCTTGTGTTTGGGAGATGAGAACTCTATGATTCTTTTTGTGAATGGGCATTTGATCATTTCCTTGAATGGTTTGCTCAAATCGTCGTCTGCCATTTTCCCTTTTTCGTGGCCGTCACCTGCTTTTTTCCCTTTCCCGTAACCGTCATCTGCCTTTTTTCCCTTTCCGTAGGGCGACGCTTCCACCTCCTCTTCCTCCGAACTTTCATACCCGTCACCGAGCCTCAGCATTCCGGGGCTTACCAGGCTACGATTGCCCGGTTGTTTGAACAATTCTTTTAAGGCCGAAAGATGACCCTCGATCAGGGCTTGGGCGTCCGGAGGATGTTGGTCTCCTCCAGATCCTCCGGCCCCTCCCGTGTTTCGGACAGGGGTGAAGACGGGTGTTGTTCCCGTTGTCTCGAACGCTTCGAATGTTGGTGGAGGACCTGTCATCCCTAACTTCAGGTAGATCGAGTGAAAGGTCCCACGGATGGCGCCAATTTGTTGAAGCAATTTCTTGTTATTACTTCAGACAAATAAAGAAGGCCTACCGGTCGAACTCCGCTAGGGTTCTTCCGATAAGCTTGAGTGCTGATCACCTAGGATGTCTGGGGTCTTCCGGATATCTGCACACAACAGCACACGTTAGGCTCGCCCCGGGTGTTATCCCAGGACCCACCTCCGGTGTGAGAATAAGTATCTGATATTCCGAAAGGGCTATCAATTGTAGTGAGGAATTAATGCAAGTCAAAGTGTTGGTTGAGAGCAGTAAATGAGTCGAGTATTTATAGTACTCGACTTCGATACCTGGAATGGCGGCGCCGGATTTTCAGGAGACATGTCCCCGACATAATCCCGTAAATCCTGGGGCGGCGGCGGCGGTGTCTGCAGCTGCCATCTGTCAAAAGGTAAACGCCACCTGTCCTATTACTCACAGTGATACTGGCCGGATGAGTCGTGTGCCTTCCGGTATGTCCGGACGGCTCGATGTCGTCCGGACGGCCGGTCGAGACAGGCCGTTCGGACACATACGTCAACAAATTGACACATGCCCTTCGACCCCCTGGTGTAAACATCTACAAATCATGTTGAAATTACTGATAGGATTCAATCACAAGTTTGACACTTGACAATTTTGGCTGACCAAGTTTACGTTTAACTCGTATACGCTTGACCACTGCAAAGAATATGTTATATGCTATTGAAAGAGATTGTTTTATTTTGTTTCTTACATGGTAAGCTATTTAAAGATTTAATATTCACATTGTCAAAAGCTTAGTATGATGAGTTTGAGTTTGATCGACCTTAGACAATTTGAATGACATTAGGGCCTTAGGGGTGCGTTTAGTTGGAGAAAAATCTATTGTTTTCTATCTCGTTTTGTAAAAATATAAAAGAAAAATTTATCTCCACAAAACACTTGAAAATATAAAAAACGCGGTTAGTCGATGTTTGTATTTTCTATTTTGAAGAAGTGGGTGGAGGGTTGTAGGTTACAAAGGAAAACAAGTAAAATTTGTTTTGTAGTTTTCTTCGTTAAGTTAGGAAATAGGGGATTTTGTGTTTTGCAAAAAATTTTGTGGGAAAACGTTAATTTGAACGCGATCTCTGTTTTCCTTATTTTTCACAAAATATTTTGTAAAAAATAAGGATGTTTTCCACCAACTAAATGCACCCTAGACATTTAGACTCATATTTAATGACATTTGACGATTTAACCTGAAAACCTATTTATATACAATGATTTTTGAGAATTATTCGTAACATATTAATGTCCTAAAGCACTGAGTTTGTTCATACACGTGAGGCCATTTTAAGCTCATATGATCATCATGCATGGTTCTACCCATATTAGACTACTCGAGAGAAAAAAAAAATAAAAAATACTCAGATGTGATTGGCTATTTACAACAACAACAAAGATACCTAATCTCGTTTGAGCGAGTTTTTTTTTTTTTTTTTTTTTTTTTGGGGGGGGGGGGGGGGGGGGGGTCCCCGCCCCCCCCCCCAGAATGTAAACTGATCATACCCTTTATGCCCTACCTCTGGTAAACCCGAGGGTAAGAATACTGCTTCCAAGAAGACCTCTGGCAAGAATGAATGAGTGTGATAGTGCTCAAAAAATGTGATTTGCTATTTGGACGCCCCAATAATACTATGAGGTGTTCAGAAATGGTCTAAGTAGTTGAAAATGAGGATTATGATGACTAGGGGTGTTAACGATCCGAGCCGAGTCGAGTTTTATTCTAACGAGCTAAGCTCGTTTAATAACTACTCGGCTCGAGCTCAGATTAACTTTTACTAATTGGCTCGAGCTCGAGCTCGAATATTTTTTTTGTTGTTCGAGCTCGAGCTCGAAGCTCGTTTAAAGTTTTTAACTTATTTTTTTGTAATCCTACAATAAACTAACTTTCAAACTTAAGATGCTCGTATAGAAGATCGAACTTGATAGGCTCGTTTTATAGCATTTTGTTTACAATTATAATTTCAAGTAGATGTGGTTCCTTTTGAAAAATGAAGTGGCTTTTTGTTTTATAGTATCCATCTCTCTTCACTTTTCTTCTTATTTTCAATGTGGGATACTATTTTTTTTCTTTAATTAAGCAATACAACTACAACACAAAATTTTCAAAACATTTCTCCCATTCTTCCAAATTAAACAAGATTCTGGATAATAGACTTTATACTATGTAGTTTGTCATGTCTTATGAGTTACACGCTCAACAGATCCTCCAATTTTATCGACCAACAAGTAACAGCTCTAAGTTTCGTACTAAACTACATGTTGGTCTCACAAGATGGTGTTATACAAGCAAATATATAAATCACATGCTCTTCTATGGTCAATATCTTGCTTGAAATAGGAGCATATATTTGGAAACATGCTCTTATATTATAAATATCTATACTAGTATATAAAACATTTGGGACATGCTATTAATAGAAGACTTAAAAATTCAGATTCAACAAATTACTTATAATGGAAAGAAGTGTTTTACAAAGTATCTTAAATCAACACATACACTGATACACATAAGGCTTATAAATTCAGCTATTACAATAGCAGCAAACGTTTAGTTATGGAAATTAAATACAAATAAATGGACTTGTAACAAGCCCATCTACTCCATCTATATATATACTCCCACGTGCTAGCCTTCTTCCTATTCACACATTCAAAGCAGTTGCCTACTACCACACTTTCCATCAGCCTTAAAACATCACACCTCAACTATCCTTTTCCAACAATTACAAAAACACTTTATTTTCAAAAATCCCACCTTAGTGTTCCACCTACTTCATTCTTTTTGCCTCACACTTCCTGAATTAAGTACCTCAAACATCATATTTGACCAAACAAAGATGACAAAAAAGGAAGCGGTCGTTTGACCTGCAACGGCGGCGCCACCCGGTGTGTGCCGTGGTGGGAATAGACGTTGTGGTGATGGCACAATGGGGGAGGTGTGGTATTCGATGGCATAAAGAGCTGCAACTTCCAGCAAAGCAGGTGAAAGCATTTATCAAAGGTAGATGGATGGGATTAGGCGGCTGTTTTAGATATTTAGATAGGTGGTTTCCGATGACATGCAATGATACAAATATTGTTGGGTCAATATTTTACCCAAATATTCCCCACAAGTATTTGAACATAAAATAGCCAAGTTACTCACTGAATAAAATAGTGAATTGCTATTTCAGTGAGTGACATCTAACCTTTAACACAAACAAGTCACTGAGTGAACAGTCACTCAGTGAGTTACCTTCAGGATGTTCAGACTGAGTCTAAAAAGAAAGACTAAATCATTCAGTGCGACGGTACTCAGTGAATGATCCCTGAACCAAAGAAGAAGGTAATGGAGTCAGTGAATGATGACAATAACTCACCGACTCCCTCAAGCTGTCTCTACAACATACTGATAAATATGGGCATGAACTTTCTTGGGAATACAAGCTACAAGCATTGGGAATACAAGCTACATGTACAAGAAAGAAGACAAAAGTACAAAAGTAAAGGGAATATTCTGAAGCATATTCCAAGTGGTGGATGACAACTCACCCATCACATGTTCACCCATCACATGTTTACTTGTACTTTTACCTATATATGTGTTGTAACACCCCAACCCGAGAAGGGCTAAAGTGTAACATTATGGAGTCAAATCAGAATACAAGTTAAACGGAGATACAATTCAATACAGGGCTTACAAAAGGGTTACGACAGAAAACTGAACAAAGTACAAAATACAACGGGGCAGCAGTAACAGACTAAGCCCAAACAAAAGATACTAAGTCCAACATAAGTGCTTCTAGTCAATCTCTAAGTCCAGTCAAAAGCTAACGGGGTGAAGTCTTCTAAGCCCAAAAACAAAATCTTCTTCCATAACCCAGCTTCCTACTAAACCTGCCGCATGAGAAAAGAAATGCGGCTGCGCTTACAAAGCTCAGTGAACAAATATCAACAAATAACAAAGCAATACAATAGAGTTGGGAATAATCAAAGGAATATGAAGATGGATTACATATGGTGTCAAGTGGGTAATCAAAAGGTATCAAAGTTAAATGTAAGAAGTAATGTATGTGGAATCAGTATTTTACCCCAGGCCAATCCAATCCAATACAATACAATACAATACAATAGTAGCCCAATATGGAGTGATAAACTCCCAAAATGTGAGGGGTTGCAATGCACGCATACCCAGTCACCAAACCAATGTAGCATAACCATGTAGTAAATGTAGTAGCCTCAATAATCAATCAATCAATACAATATAAATCTAGGATGCATCCATACGCCCCTTACCCATTCACATGCAGACCAAATCAAGGGACGGTGTGGTACATCTCTCCAACCACACTAGAGTACATAACATTGGTGCATCAATGCTATGGTTGTGGCTACTCCACAACAAGTAACACCTGGGTAAATACTGAAGGGTCAAATGGTCAAGGTTCAATATCAGAGTTCAATATCACGGTTTAATATCAAAGGTCCAATATCTAAAGAGTCAATATCAAAGGATCAATATCAAAGGGTCAATCAAAGGATCAATATCAAAGGACCAATCAAAGATGTAATACCAACGGTTCAAAATGGAGAGGTCAATGCCAAGGTTCCCAATCCACAAGGTTCACTATTCCAAGTTCCAAAGTCCCATAGTTCATAATCAAAGGGTCATAATGAGAGTTTAAAACAAAAGTTCAATTTAGCAGGTTACCATCACTTGTTTTAAAAAAAGTTCGTAGTAACTTGTTTTAAAAAGGTTCGTAGTACAATCCCATTTAAGAGGTTTATAGCAAAGGTTCATTTAGAAAAGATCTTCCAAAAGATGACATTTATAAAAAAAAGATCTTTAATAAAGGTTTTCATAAGCTGTTCTTTAAAAGTGGTCTTTATGAATTTATAAAATTCCATAGATAAGTGGTCTTAAACCATATTAAAATGTCGTTGTAAATTAGTTTCTCCTTTAAATGTTTCCATATCATAATTAAGAAAATAAATTTCACCTCCCGTTATATTATCCCAAAAGAACATTCACAGTCTCACAAGGGTTTCTCCTCCCGTTACAATATTCCAAAGAGTATCCCAAGTCTCACAAAGGTTCAAAGGTTAAGGTCACAAAAGGTTATCGAACGGATCATAAGAGTTCAAACGAATAACAATAGGATCACAACTACCGGTGAAAACACATCAATCATAGAGCCAAGTACGAAGGGTCATAATCAAGACCGAACGGAATCATAATACGATAACAAATCAAAGACAAAGTCAAGAGAGAGGAGGTGTGCACTCTTACTGAAAGAGTACGGAATATCTGTACCTTAGCCGAGTCAAAACAAATCGAGGCCAAACGAAAGGAGAACGGTCATTCCCGCTTCACCAACCTAGAAGAGAGTGGATTCGAATTAAGAAGAGTTCAAATTACTTAAGTTACCTCTTTTAGTTATCTTTCCATTTTTAGTAACTTCTCATAATTAGCAGATTTCCAAAATTAACAAGTTTCCACATTTTAACATATTTATATAGGTTAGTTTTTCTCATTTTAACAAATTTCCACGTTCTTATATGTCAAGGATTTCATATTATATAAGTTTTGCGAAATTAGGGTTTCGAAGTGTCACTTAATATAATTTAGGGTTCAAAGTGTCAATAAATCAAGTTAAGGGTCACAAATGATAATATACTTATTATAACACATAAATATAAGTCACATAAGCCAAAAATGCCAAATTTACACTTTACACCATTTAGTTTCAAAAGTTTCATATTAATCCTTTAATTTATCCAATTTCCATATTTAAACCATTAACTAATATAATTAACACATAAGTCACACATCTTGCATAATTGACATAAACAGCCCCTACATCTTATTCCAGCCAAAACATGCATACCTTCATCATATTTACATTATTAGTCCCTCTAGTTATCATATTTACAATATAAACCTTCTAATTATCAATTATCTCTTATGTTTCAGAATTTCAGCTTTTAAACACAATCAGGTCACCAAAATACGAATTTTTATTCCATATTAGAACTCAGAAATAAAATTCACAAATATTCACAGAGATGCTTCAATGTCTTTAGAACTCACACAAATTTTTCCAGAATTTATTAGTTAGTGTAACCCCACATTAAAAATACCCAAACTCAGACTACTCAGAAAACCGACCTGCAGCAGTACTCAAAAAGTATTCACTTGAGAGACCTACCAACACATCCAGGAAAAATTCACAAAAATTCATGGTATTACCTAACATATAGAATTTCAACACTGCAAAGTTTTATGGCCCAATTCTTTATAGTTTGAAAATGAAAAATCGACAAAGTGGACTGATTTTCAGACTCCCGAATTCAGCTACAGCACTTAATCCCACAAAAAGCAAAAATACGACTAAATCAACTTGAAATCACTCCAAACCAATTGGAAAACTTAACTAAGACATCAAACTGAGTTTACAAACAAAAATCATGAATTTAACCTTTACCAAACTCGACCCACAACAGTTACAAATTCAACCATCGTTTCAGTCCCAAATCAACAAATATCATATTTCATCCAAAGATCATAACAACCACATAATCATATCACCAATCATCATTTTAATCCATAAAAACAATAAGAACACTAATATCATAATAAAACCATTCTAACATATGTCATGTCAAATCAATTACCTTTTTAATCCAATAACTAACAAATTAATTATACCATCATTATCATAACATCATCATAATCATGTAATCATCATCAAATATCAAAAACAAATAAGAAATCATCATATCATGATCAATTCGAAATATATGCATATCCATCTTCAATTTGTATCAATTTTAATTAACCGAATTAGTTACATGATATACCAAAACAATTCAAGTGCTAATATAATCATCCATAACACATAACATTTATCAAATTCGACATCAAAATTTATTTAGAACATATACATGGATCGACTTTATATTAAACATGAAGAAGGAAACCATTTTAATTCAATCAAATTACATTCTTGAATTACCAATGTTACCATAAACATGTTTTAATCATTATATCATCAAGATTATCAAAGTTTATCAATTTCCTCATGAATATATATATAGGTCGATTTATATATAATGTGTATATCAATTCGTATCTTTTCAATTTTCACGTATCATGATAATCGTAACGAAAGGAATTTAAGGAGATGAACAATAATTAAAATGGAAGACAACAAAACCTTATATGATCAAAAGTGGGTCGAATGGGATGAGAAAACAAGGAACCAAGCCTCCAAATGCTTCCAAATAAATTCCTATGTGCTCCAAATCCTTCCACGAACGCGTATGAATGATCACCAATGATCCAAGAGCAATATTTTGGTGTGTGAGTGTGTTTTGGGTCGTATAGATGAGGAAGAGGAAGAAGACATGCATAAAATTTTATGGTATGGGAAGTTATGAGAATTAAGGTATATTAAATGTAATTGATTCTTGATTTGTGGTATTTTAGGCAAATTTTCAATCACAATTAAGGGGGGGGGGGGCGGCAATTGGATGAAAACAATGAAGGCATTGACCAATTTATGTAAAATTATACTTAGGATATAATATATAGTTTATTTTGTAAGTTGTGTACAAGTTTTAAAGGTTTTTGGACCCGTTAGGTCACGTACCGTGCAACATTGAGTTCTTAGTCCAAATTTCATATTCTTGAGTTCTTATAACATTGTAGTAGCTCAAATGAAGTTTTCTTGAAGTTACATGTTCATGTTTGTGATCGTACGATAATCGTTTTTTTTTATTTAGGGCTTGTTTGGTAGCCGAACACAATTCTTCAAAATTTCAAATTCGAGGGTATTTTGGTAATTTAAACATGTTATGAAAATACGGGTTTTACAACTATCTCCCCCTCAAAAGAATTTTCGTCCTCGAAAATGCAAAAGGAAAGGTGGCGAAACAAAACGAAGGTACACCACACTACGAACAACAAAAGGATTAGTTTGACTCGCACAGACTCATACTTTAAGAATTTCAACATCAGAATGATCTTGTTTCTCAAGACTTGATTTTATCGATTCAAAGATAGTTTCGGTTTTCCCAAGAAGGCACATTGAACAGAATCCATATCAAAAGAATCACATACCAAACGTGACAAATGACAATCGTATCTTCTTCAAAGATATTCAAAGGGTGAGATAGGATTGGGTGGGTAAAAGAGCTGATCAGATTTCGAATGATAGCATCACGAAGATGACATATATAAGTCTAACTCTTCAGATTTACAAACCGTTTCGTCATCAAAACAACCTTCCAAAGGTATTTTCGTAAACCGACAGATCTTGATTTTCAGAATCCAAAACTTCATATTTTAACTCATAACAGGTCATCATGAAACGAATTCATCGAATGTGAGAAGTGTATACATCGCAAAGCATAGGTGTGGCTCGAATCAAATTCATATAGATAGAAGATAAGTTGATCGATAACATTAAAGGGCAGGAAGCTCTACATTGGAACTTAGGATTTATCAAAACATAGAAGTCAAACGATCACGTGACGCGTAAACAATCATATTAAAACGTACGGTGATAAGGTAGATCAAACGTACAGATCAAAAGAATCCTAAAGTCTCACTATTCGCAGATCGTCGTAAACGAAAACAAAAATCTAGGTCTCCACTAAGGCACTTCTCAAGACATCCTATGAACACAATAAGTGCACGTTATATGATGTAAGTATTATCACGTTGGCCAGACGTCATAATACTAGCATCATATAAGTATGCCCTCATGATGGTCATACTTTGTCTCAATCAGTGAAACAATTCTACAATCCACCTAACAGTCCGACTAACTCCTAGGTTAGTCCTATTCAAAGATCAATAACGAAACAAAACAAACGAAGCTCGGAAAGACGTAACAAAATCAATCAATCATCAACAAAAGAAACATGTCGCTAAGGCATCAATTTCTTCATCATAAGGTTCTTTTCAAGAATTCGTCTCTTCAAAATCTTCTTATGCCCGAGTAGTCAGTCTTCGTTCATCTTCCAATCTGAGAGCGAAACGAAATCACTAACTTGAGTTTGGTTCCTCAAGCCTTCTGCAGTTTCTTCTTGGAAAGTGACTGAGTAACGTGAATCTCTGGTGCGATCTTCAATCTCCTCATCATCCAGTCTGTTTCCACTCTCAATTCATCTTAGTACGACTAAGATGAATAGGGAAGTGAGACTGTATGTTCTTCATCAGCTCCAGGTTCGCCGTCTTGACCAGGTTCCTGCGTTCTGCTCGTCCACTCTTTCATCTTGCGAGGTATGTCATCAACTCTTTCGTCTTTCAGGTTACCGTTGTCTGTCATCTTCAAGTTCTATCTAGTTCCATCCTCCGGTGGGAAACTTGGTGGTTCAACAAGAATCATATCCGAACTTTCAGGGTGCCAAAACATAATTCACACGAAATGTTCATCCCTCGGTGGACAAAATAGGTACAAGAGAATTTAATAACCGCGAAGGTAAAGTATGAGTCTCCAGAGTAATAATGGTAGCAAAAGTTTGATGATCAGAAATCATGGTAGGGAGTTCAAAGTAGTTCAAAACACCAAAGGTGAGACATAGTATGTAATACCTGAAATTCAGATAACCTGTAAAATTACCAAATTACCCCTGATAACATAAAACCTTATTAAATAACTTATAAAATTCTGAAATAATTCCAAAACATCTGAAATCGAACTATATCTGAAACAAATAATTTCTGGGACAATGTTATATCATTTTCAATGTTCAAAAATTAACATACACATTTATTTATTAAATTCCGAAAATACATAATTAAAGTAAAATAATTAAATCATTTATATTAAGAAATATGTTAAGGTAAATTAAGAAAAGGTTAAAGAAAATCAATACAAATAATATTATGATTCTTATACCGAAAATACTGATCCTAATATCCCTCCAAGTCGGTTCTTATCTTAAATAAACAAATCTTTTATTTTTTTTTAAAACCCTTTTTGCCGACCCATAAACTCGACAAACAAAAAAATTCCCCAAACCCAAAACCACGACTCCTGGAGCTGATCTAATAATTTTCTTGTGATCTTTGGGTCATTGAGGAGTTAAGAAAAATAAGAACAAGAATTTAGAGGCCTTCGTTGGTGCTTGGTAATTGTTTTCATTCGGTTAATCACAAAAGAGGTAATTATTTTTAATTCTTAATCCTTACGTTCTAAAATTTTTCCAGTATTTTTCTAGTGTTATACATGTTAAATATGACCTAGGAAAAATGATAAAATCGATCCATGCATGCTAATCTAAGCGTACGAAAATATAATGAACAAGGAACACGTAAATCACAAAAATATGAAATCCGAATTTCTGGGCTTGATGGCTATTTTATTTAGACTTCTTATGATGTATTAGACCTGGGAAAAATGATAGATCGAATTATAGTAGCCTAAATCAAGTCGTTGTAATTTTAGTGTCTAAAACATACGTAAATATGCAATATTTGTTAAACGAATTTTCTGGGCATGGTCACTATTTTTTGTGGGTTCCTTATAAGTTATATGATCTGGGAAAAATATGGTTTTGATTTTTAAAAGCTTAAATTTAACGTGGTTAATTATTGTATAAACCGGATTTTGGAAAAACAAAGAAATAAAATAAAAGGAAAATCGGGGCTACTAGGGTTAGGGTTCTTGGACATGAATCTGGTCATTAATGTTGTTTTAAGGATGAATTAATGATAGTTCAATGATTGGTGAATAGTAGGATTTCTAATTGTTTGTAAAAAGTATTACCGATTTGAAGTTAATTGCATAAGGACCTGTTTTGCCAACTTTGAAACTTCTGGGATATTTTTGTAAGATCATATACATCTGTAAGAATGTGGGAAAAATATAACTTTGGGGTCCTAAGTGTAAATATTGCATAATAATGAATTAATGGGAAATTAGGGTTACGTTTGGAAATTAATTAAAAGTGAGGGACCAAAAGTGTAAATCTGGAATTCTGAAGTTGTTTTGTGTTAATACTGATATAAAAAGGTTGTTGTGTAATTTTGAGGATTTTTGGGCTAATTATGTAATTGTTATGTAATTATGATTTAATATATATGTTTTGTAAACTTAAAGGGCTAAATATGTAAATTCTGAATTCTGAGGGGTCAAATATGTAAAGTACTAACTTCTGATGGTATACTCTGTAAATTTGAAATATAATATGTTTGGTTGGTAATTATGGATATTGTAGGGATTAAATTGTAAAATATGAAATTATAAGCTTTATTTTGTACATTATGAAATTAAAGGGGTGTAATCTGTAAATTATGAAACTTAAGGGAATAAAGGTAATTCTGAATAAAGTGAGCATTTAACTCTGTGATTTAAAGTATTTTTCACTAATGACCTTGTAAATTAATGAAGTTGCATTTAAAACCCTAAACTTTGTATAACTGTCATAATAAACCCTAAACTTCTGTAACATGATAAAATGTACTGTTATTCCATAATAATCTCTGAATAAGGTTCAACTTAATCTGAAATGATAAGATATGTAAATTCTGGAAAACCTGTTAATTCTGGAAAACTTACTAAATCTGGAAAGTTACTAAAAATGGAAAGTACATAAAATGATGAGATAAACAAAGAGTAATAATCTGAATTAAAATCTGTAGTAATTCTGTCTTCCTCTTCCTTAGGTGTGAAGAAGGAGAAGTCTTGATCATCTGATTTCTGTGTTTGTTTGTCTGATTTCTGCTGTGCTAATAAGGTACAGATATTCTGCCCTTTTTCAGTAAGGGTTTTTCATTCCCTTTTCTTTCAGTATTTCATTTTCTTTATTAGGATCTCCGATACCACTGCTATGTTCCCTTCTGTTGTGAATCTTTGTTGTGATCTGTTTGTCTTGAACCTTTTTGTTTGAACCTCTGCTATGATTCTTGTATTCTAAACCTTTTTCCTGAACTCTGATTGATCTCTTGTTCTGAACCCTGAATTTGTGAGTCTTAATTGAATCTGATCTGTGAACCTTGTTCTGAACCTTAACCTGATATATCTGTTGTAAATTCTGATTTGATTTTGGTAAAACTTAACCTGTTAAATCCTTATCTGAACCTAATTGATTTTGAACCTCTATTAAACTACATATGAAACTGTTTAAGAAAAGCTATTTTAAAAAGAAGCGATACCACTTGGAAATGGAAGTCACTAAACGTTTTGGAAGACCATTTTTATGAAAACTATTTCGTAAGATCATTTCAATGAAAACCATTTTTAAAGGATTGATTTAAATGAACTTTTGACAGGAACTTATGAAATGGATTTATTGCTATACATTTGTAATCATTAACCTTTGATATACTTTTTGGACTATTGGAAATAAACCTTTTAATCTGAACTTACGTTTTGATATTAAACTTAATCTGATAAACTCTGATTCAAACCTTATTATCTTATTCTGAATTGTTGACATGACCCTTCTGCCATGAACCCTTAGTTATGACTCTGTTTATTATATGACATCTGACCTTGACCACAGTCTGATATCCGAGCCAATCACTAGGCATGAGGGTTTCATGTCCATGTCATTGATGCGCCGATGGCATGACTCTAGGGCAGGAGAGTGATGACCTGTCCCGTCCCTGATTTTATCTGTTATGTAGGAGAAGATTTTGGCCTACTGGGGCGCATGGATGCATCCTAGTTCTGATCTGATTTCTGTTATCTGTTATCTGTTATCTGTTATCTGTTATCTGTTTATGTTATATGTTTATTATTATATCTGGTGACTGATGGTGTGTGCGATACACGTCTTTCACATTATCTGGGAGCTGATCACTCCAAATTGATACATGAGGTCACCCCTCATATTATCTGTTATTTGAGAGGCATCCCCTCTGGATTATTATATGATTATTCTGTTATGATATTGTCTGTTATCTCTGGGCTCGTGATGGATTTCTGTATTTCCCTAAATCTGGTTTGCACATTATCTCTTTCTCATTTCTTTTCTTTTACCCTTATTCCTTTCCTATTCTGTCACTTTAGTTCGGTATCTGTATAATCTGTATTTCGGATTTGTTTCTGTATTGTTATCTGTTATTGTTTCTGTCATCTATATATCTGTTCACTGAGCTCTCGTAGCTCAGCCGCATTTCTTTTCCTGCGGCAGGTTTTAGTAGGAAGCTGGAAATGAGTGAGAGTGTACCTCTGGACTTAGAAGGCTTGGTAGCTTTTCTGGATTAGAGTTGGACTGAAGTTATTATGTTTAGAATTAGTTTTGAAAGTTTTTCTTTGTAACCTTGTAGATTCAGTATTTCATTTGTAATCCTTTGAGATTTTTGTATTACTGTAGATGTATGCTCTGTTTTGATCTTATATGAATCCATTATTGTGATATCTTTACCCTTGTCGGGTTGGGGTGTTACAATTTATGGTATCAGAGCTAACAGGCTGCGACTCGTAATACATTTACCCTTGACCTGTGAAGTCTGGACCACTAAGTTTCCACTGTAGGCGCTCGTAGGATAACCTTTGAGAATTTGCCTTAGGATTTTCCCTATAGGAACTTAAATTCTGACCAGTGAGGAATGGGTAGACTATAAGACATTTGCTTAAGTATCTTGCTTCCGCACCACTCTGATTCGTGTCTTGCTTTTGGTTAGATCACATTTGGAAATTTGGAGCTTATGCCTTGCACCACCTAAGAAGTGAAACCTAAATAAATCTGAAGCATTAGAAATTGCGTAGTAATTATCTGACATTATTTGATCCTTGCCTTCCGATTTCAACCTAAATAAATCTGAGAATTCCCATGACGATGATACACTTGATACATTCTGTTAGTTATTTCTCGCTTCTGATAATTACCTATGAATCCTTTGATTCCGTCTTAACCATATCTGTTCCCATGAGAAGTTTTGTAGCGTTTGACCACGAGTATATAAATGCATTCCCTCACATTTCCGAACGATAAGATTTATCTTTATTGATCCGTCTTTCTTTGACAGTAACCTTGATTTTATCCTTATAAGGATTGATTGATTTGATCATTTAATATTGACGACTATCCTCCTATGTCTCACCTTTGGCGTTTGAAACAATTTTGGAACCCCTGACATGATTACCGATTGTTAAACTTTTGCTGCCACTACCTGATTTTGACCTTCATTTCTGATCTGTGGATAAACCGTCTGATATCTCTCCGACCATCCCGAAGACCATTTAACCATAATGTGTTTGACACATCCTATAAATTCATGACCCATGCTGGATATAAATGTATCCACTGAAACTGTATTGTCCTGAATGATGAACCTTATTTGCTCCCTTGAATGATGAATCTATATTGCCAATCAGTTTTCCTTTGGAAGGATTTGATGCAAATACCGTCTCTGTATGGAATTGTTAACTGAGCATATGATGCTGATATCCGATATCTCATAAGTCTCACTTCTGCAATTATACGATGTTCGTATTACCAATGATGTACACCCTACCTGTCACTTATGCTAAAAGCTAAACCAAAAACTCCAACACCTAGAACTATTCGCATACCTATCCCCACACTATACTGAACCATGTACTTGACTCTGACATATGAACTATCCGTCTGGGTTAATGACCATATTCGTTCTGCGGATCCGGTTACTATTAATATACCTGATTTTGGAGATCTTTTGATTATAGATTGGCTGGCCCTTCGTAAAAGCTATCATAGGCTACCGCATCTGAAATATAACAATCTGCTCCACCCCTATTTTGTTATAACAACCTTTAACCGCTTAAATCTGTTAAGCTTATCACTATATTTACCCTGATCTCATTTGATTGTCAAATTCTCCTGACACCTATTTGTATCCACCCCTAGAAAGTTTTGTTGTACAAATTTGCTGGCATTTTCTGATGAAACTTCTGAGTTTTCCTTCCGTTTGAGAAGTAGAATTGATTCTGAACCGATCTCGGTGGACGACCCATGATGCTATAGAAGTTGAGAGATTGAAGAAACTGATGAGATATGATTTTGTCCACCTCAGTGTTCCCCTTGAATACCCCTATTTGTTATGAAGAAGAAAGAGAAAATTTTGCGTCTGCATATCAACTATCGTAAACCTAACCGAAATCTCAACCGTAATCACTTTTCATTTCCGAGTATAAATGATTAAATTATTCTATCCTTGTGAACTCTGTATCAGACAACCTCAATTAATGTTTGAAGGACTGAAGAAGCAGCCACAAGAACTCCTGAGATGGGAGATGACTAACTGAGAGCAATTTCCGTAAAGTAATTCAGTTTTATTCGTAAAGATGGGTAATATGATTTAGATATGAAGTTTCCCTGAAGTGATTGTGACCATTATGAGTCTTAAATAATGCCAATAGTATTGGCTAATAGGAATCATGTTTTCACGAGTATCTGAACAGTTGTCATAGTATAACAGCATGTTTGTGCCCTGAGACGAACGAGAAACATGTAGACCATCTTCGTATTTAATGGAATGACCTTTGTTCTGGAAGAGTAGATTTGATTGGCATTCAGAGATTGTAGCAGACACCACTACCGGGCATCCGATGACGACGGCAATCTGAGTTGGCGAATTCTGAACTGTGCTAGTAGACCTGTCCAAGACTCGCAGTCTTGCTTCTCTATTCATTTTAGTTGTACTAAGATGAATTGAGAGTAGAAGCAGACTTGAGAATAGAACTGAAATCATAACCTTGAATAGGAGAAAATTCTGAAGCGAATAATTTCTGTGACGGATGAAGCTATGGATGATGTGATTCACTTCTGCTTGACTTATCTAAATTTCTGTTACCTGATGATAAATCCTTTGAATGATTTAAGTTCCTTATCAGTAATTCCGCTCTGTGTTCATTCTGCGTATGTCGGATGATGGTTTTGTTATCTGAAATTTGACGAATGATGGATGATCTGATGTACCAAATTCTGATAGACATTTTGGGACTTCCGTTAACTTTTCGAGTGATTCGTTTTCCTCTTAGTTAGGGTATTGGATTCTGATGACCTCTGAGACCGTAGGAAAGCTAGGCGGATTAAGATAAGTCTGTTCTGTTCACGACTTGAGATAAAGTATGACCATCATGAGGGCATATTTATATGATGCCAGTATTATGACGTCTGGCCAACATGATAATACTTACATCATATAACGTGCACTTGTTGTGGGCATAGGATATTTCGAGAAGTGCCTTACAAGCTTTAGAAATTCTGATAACTGTTTGAGATCATATGTGTTAGTGAGACTTTAAGTTCATTCTACCTATACGCGTAATCTGCTTTCTCCGTTATGCGAATTGATACGTCTGGATTCTCGTCACGCGTTTTGCTGACCTCTGTACTTCTGATAACTATCTTAGATTCCATTCTAGAACCTTATGCAGATTGATGTTATCGATAATCTAATTCCTGTACGTCAAAATCTGATTTGTCTAATCAATTTCTGTGAACCGTATATCCGTCAAAACCCTATGTATTCCTTTGTCTCTTCCGAGAGAATATGATTTTCATCTTCTACGTTTGGTATGTTATCCTTATGATCTGGATTCAGTATGTTATGTCTGTTCTGAGGACCTGAAACAGTTTTGGAATCTGCAAGTTCGAGTTATGAGAAACAAATCTTTCATATGTCTGTTCACCGTCAATTCTCGTCTTAGTCTGTTATGTCTTCGTTTTGTTTTCTGCAAATTTCGAGGACGAAATTTTTTTGTTAGTGGGGAAGAAGTTGTAATACCTGAAATTCAGATAACCTGTAAAATTACCAAATTACCCCTGATAACATAAAACCTTATTAAATAACTTATAAAATTCTGAAATAATTCCAAAACATCTGAAATCGAACTATATCTGAAACAAATAATTTTTGGGACAATGTTATATCATTTTCAATGTTCAAAAATTAACATACACATTTATTTATTAAATTCCGAAAATACATAATTAAAGTAAAATAATTAAATCATTTATATTAAGAAATATGTTAAGGTAAATTAAGAAAAGGTTAAAGAAAATCAATACAAATAATATTATGATTCTTATACCGAAAATACTGATCCTAATCTCCCTCCAAGTCGGTTCTTATCTTAAATAAACAAATCTTTTATTTTTTTTTAAAACCCTTTTTGCCGACCCATAAACTCGACAAACAAAAAAATTCCCCAAACCCAAAACCACGACTCCTGGAGCTGATCTAATAATTTTCTTGTGATCTTTGGGTCATTGAGGAGTTAAGAAAAATAAGAACAAGAATTTAGAGGCCTTCGTTGGTGCTTGGTAATTGTTTTCATTCGGTTAATCACAAAAGAGGTAATTATTTTTAATTCTTAATCCTTACGTTCTAAAATTTTTCCAGTATTTTTCTAGTGTTATACATGTTAAATATGACCTAGGAAAAATGATAAAATCGATCCATGCATGCTAATCTAAGCGTACGAAAATATAATGAACAAGGAACACGTAAATCACAAAAATATGAAATCCGAATTTCTGGGCTTGATGGCTATTTTATTTAGACTTCTTATGATGTATTAGACCTGGGAAAAATGATAGATCGAATTATAGTAGCTTAAATCAAGTCGTTGTAATTTTAGTGTCTAAAACATACGTAAATATGCAATATTTGTTAAACGAATTTTCTGGGCATGTTCACTATTTTTCGTGGGTTCCTTATAAGTTATATGATCTGGGAAAAATATGGTTTTGATTTTTAGAAGCTTAAATTTAACGTGGTTAATTATTGTATAAACCGGATTTTGGAAAAACAAAGAAATAAAATAAAAGGAAAATCGGGGCTAATAGGGTTAGGGTTCTTGGACATGAATCTGGTCATTAATGTTATTTTAAGGATGAATTAATGATAGTTCAATGATTGGTGAATAGTAGGATTTCTAATTGTTTGTAAAAAGTATTACCGATTTGAAGTTAATTGCATAAGGACCTGTTTTGCCAACTTTGAAACTTCTGGGATATTTTTGTAAGATCATATACATCTGTAAGAATGTGGGAAAAATATAACTTTGGGGTCCTAAGTGTAAATATTGCATAATAATGAATTAATGGGAAATTAGGGTTACGTTTGGAAATTAATTAAAAGTGAGGGACCAAAAGTGTAAATCTGGAATTCTGAAGTTGTTTTGTGTTAATACTGATATAAAAAGGTTGTTGTGTAATTTTGAGGATTTTTGGGCTAATTATGTAATTGTTATGTAATTATGATTTAATATATATGTTTTGTAAACTTAAAGGGCTAAATATGTAAATTCTGAATTCTGAGGGGTCAAATATGTAAAGTACTAACTTCTGATGGTATACTCTGTAAATTTGAAATATAATATGTTTGGTTGGTAATTATGGATATTGTAGGGATTAAATTGTAAAATATGAAATTATAAGCTTTATTTTGTAAATTATGAAATTAAAGGGGTGTAATCTGTAAATTATGAAACTTAAGGGAATAAAGGTAATTCTGAATAAAGTGAGCATTTAACTCTGTGATTTAAAGTATTTTTCACTAATGACCTTGTAAATTAATGAAGTTGCATTTAAAACCCTAAACTTTGTATAATTGTCGTAATAAACCCTAAACTTCTGTAACATGATAAAATGTACTGTTATTCCATAATAATCTCTGAATAAGGTTCAACTTAATCTGAAATGATAAGATATGTAAATTCTGGAAAACCTGTTAATTCTGGAAAACTTACTAAATCTGGAAAGTTACTAAAAATGGAAAGTACATAAAATGATGAGATAAACAAAGAGTAATAATCTGAATTAAAATCTGTAGTAATTCTGTCTTCCTCTTCCTTAGGTGTGAAGAAGGAGAAGTCTTGATCATCTGATTTCTGTGTTTGTTTGTCTGATTTCTGCTGTGCTAATAAGGTACAGATATTCTGCCCTTTTTCAGTAAGGGTTTTTCATTCCCTTTTCTCTCAGTATTTCATTTTCTTTATTAGGATCTCCGATACCACTGCTATGTTCCCTTCTGTTGTGAATCTTTGTTGTGATCTGTTTGTCTTGAACCTTTTTGTTTGAACCTCTGCTATGATTCTTGTATTCTAAACCTTTTTCCTGAACTCTGATTGATCTCTTGTTCTGAACCCTGAATTTGTGAGTCTTAATTGAATCTGATCTGTGAACCTTGTTCTGAACCTTAACCTGATATATCTGTTGTAAATTCTGATTTGATTTTGGTAAAACTTAACCTGTTAAATCCTTATCTGAACCTAATTGATTTTGAACCTCTATTAAACTACATATGAAACTGTTTAAGAAAAGCTATTTTAAAAAGAAGCGATACCACTTGGAAATGGAAGTCACTAAACGTTTTGGAAGACCATTTTTATGAAAACTATTTCGTAAGATCATTTCAATGAAAACCATTTTTAAAGGATTGATTTAAATGAACTTTTGACAGGAACTTCTGAAATGGATTTATTGCTATACATTTGTAATCATTAACCTTTGATATACTTTTTGGACTATTGGAAATAAACCTTTTAATCTGAACTTACGTTTTGATATTAAACTTAATCTGATAAACTCTGATTCAAACCTTATTATCTTATTCTGAATTGTTGACATGACCCTTCTGCCATGAACCCTTAGTTATGACTCTGTTTATTATATGACATCTGACCTTGACCACAGTCTGATATCCGAGCCAATCACTAGGCATGAGGGTTTCATGTCCATGTCATTGATGCGCCGATGGCATGACTCTAGGGCAGGAGAGTGATGACCTGTCCCGTCCCTGATTTTATCTGTTATGTAGGAGAAGATTTTGGCCTACTGGGGCGCATGGATGCATCCTAGTTCTGATCTGATTTCTGTTATCTGTTATCTGTTATCTGTTTATGTTTTATGTTTATTATTATATCTGGTGACTGATGGCGTGTGCGATACACGTCTTTCACATTATCTGGGAGCTGATCACTCCAAATTGATACATGAGGTCACCCCTCATATTATCTGTTATTTGAGAGGCATCCCCTCTGGATTATTATATGATTATTCTGTTATGATATTGTCTGTTATCTCTGGGCTCGTGATGGATTTCTGTATTTCCCTAAATCTGGTTTGCACATTATCTCTTTCTCATTTCTTTTCTTTTACCCTTATTCCTTTCCTATTCTGTCACTTTAGTTCGGTATCTGTATAATCTGTATTTCGGATTTGTTTCTGTATTGTTATCTGTTATTGTTTCTGTCATCTATATATCTGTTCACTGAGCTCTCGTAGCTCAGCCGCATTTCTTTTCCTGCGGCAGGTTTTAGTAGGAAGCTGGAAATGAGTGAGAGTGTACCTCTGGACTTAGAAGGCTTGGTAGCTTTTCTGGATTAGAGTTGGACTGAAGTTATTATGTTTAGAATTAGTTTTGAAAGTTTTTCTTTGTAACCTTGTAGATTCAGTATTTCATTTGTAATCCTTTGAGATTTTTGTATTACTGTAGATGTATGCTCTGTTTTGATCTGATATGAATCCATTATTGTGATATCTTTACCCTTGTCGGGTTGGGGTGTTACATAGTAGAACAGTTGTCAGTATCTCGAATGCTTAAGCAACCAATTCAATATCAGAATCAAATCGAAGTTGACCTTCCAAAGAAAGACAGATCAATCTAGCAAACCTTTTATCGTTCAAAGTGAAAGGAAATAATCTTATACTCGTGGTTAAACATCACCCGACTTCTCAAAGATGGAAAGAATAAGTAAAACAAAATCAAATAACATCAGAAAACTTACAGAGGATTTGCCAAAAGCAAGGTACGAACAATAGAGTGCATCAAATACGTCATCGCCATATAGGTTCTTAGAATGCCAAAAATGTCAAAAGGATCAACAAACAGATCAGAGATCAAAGATAAAATCGAAATAGCGGTAAGCATTAACGTGAAATCTTAAATGCCTTCAAACTTACTAGTAGTAAACTTAGGTGGTGCAAAATCTCTAACTCAAAAGGGATGATTCCAAAAAGGCATAGCTAAACGTAAGGCACGAATCAGAGTAATGCGGAAACAAAGATACATAAGCAAACTCTTATAGTCTACCCATTCCTCACTGGTCAAAACTTAAGTTCATGCGGGGGGATCTCAAAGCAAGTTCTCAAAGTTGTTTCCTAGGTTCCTACAGTGGAAGCCTACTGGTCCAAAACTCACAGGTCATAGCCTAAGCTCTACGGATGTTGCATCCGCCAATCCAAACCTGTCTCTGATACCATAATTGTAACACCCCAATCCGAGAAGGGCTAAAGTGTAACATTATGGAGTCAAATCAGAATACAAGTCAAACGGAGATACAATTCAATACAGGGCTTACAAATGGGTTACGACAGAAAACTGAACAAAGTACAAAATACAACGGGGCAGCAGTAACAGACTAAGCCTAAACAAAAGATACTAAGTCCAACATAAGTGCTTCTAGTCAATCTCTAAGTCCAGCCAAAAGCTAACGGGGTGAAGTCTTCTAAGCCCAAAAACAAAATCTTCTTCCATAACCCAGCTTCCTACTAAACCTGCCGCATGAGAAAAGAAATGCGGCTGCGCTTACAAAGCTCAGTGAACATGTAACATGTAACACCCCAACCCGGCAAGGGTAGAAGTGTCACGAAAATGGTGACATATCAAAGGCAAGCATGACATACGACTTACATAATACAATAGGTTTACAATGTTACAAAGGAAAAATATACCAAATCTACATAGTATACATAAATGAATACTAAAACTAAGGTATCGTCTTCATAAGCTAATCTCTCATCCCAAAGCAAACCCAAGCTCCTGGCTTCCTACTAAAACCTGCCGCAGGAAAAGAAATGCGGCTGAGCTTAAAAAGCCCAGTGAACAGATATATAATAAACGGAACCAAAATCAAATGGAAATGAAACAGACATATCATGATGAATGAGATATAGGCAAAGGAAATAAAGAGTAAGGTTTAGGACAGTCATCCACCACGAGCCCAGAAACTCAAAGTCATAATCTCAAAGTCACATCTCAAAATCATAGCCTCACAATCAGAGGGGATACCTCTCAGGCAACCAGATAATATGAGGGGTGGCCTCATGTATCAAATGGGGTGGAGTAGCTAGCTCCCAGAAATGTGAAAGGCGTGTAATGCACACAAGCACCAGTCACCTCAAAGTCATACTCAAAGTCATAGTTAAATCCACTAAACATACATGCCTAGGATTGCAATCCATACGCCCCCACTCAAAGTCAATCTCAAAGTCATACTCAAAATCATAGTAGCCATGGCAGATAATATAAAAGGGGACGGCGTGAGAAATCACTCCCCCACACAGGAGTCATGCCAGTGGTGCATCACAGACATGGCCAGGTTACCTTCCTGGCTAGGAAACAGAAAGGTGGCTCGGGTATCAAACTAAGAGTCATATCTCAAGGTCATCTCAAAGTCATATATCAGAAATGCATCTCAACGTCATATCAAAGCATATCTCAAGGTCATGTCAAAAGTGAATCTCAAAGTCATATGAAAAGGTTCATATCAAAAATTCAAAGAAAAGGGTCAAAGTATCAGATGGTCAAATCTTAAAAAGGTTTAATATCAAAAGTACTTTTCAAAAGGTTTTCTCTTAAGGTTCATTTAAAACAATCCTTCAAAATAGTTTTCATAAATGGTCTTTCAAATAGTTTTCATAAAACGAACTTCAAAATTTTGTTTTCTTAAGTCCAATATATCATGCTTGAAAAACCCCTTTCAAAATACTTTACTTAAAACATTTCCATCTCGTATCAAAAAGGTCTTCATATCATAGGTCCAAAATCAGAGATCAAGGTCGAAGCAAAGGTGTCATAGCAAAGGATCGTAACCGAGTATCAAATCAAATATTTAACAGATCGGAAAAGAATCACAGGAAACCTTACAGAGAAGGTCAGAATATCTGTACCTTATTCTGAAAGCAAATACAACCCGAAACGAAATAAGATGAAACGATCAGGTACTCTCCTTCTTCACACCTAGAGGAGTAGAAGGGAATTAAAATAGTTCTTAACTTCAAGTTTAACTTGCCTTTCAAATTGTAGGTAGATTAAAGGTTCATTGGTTATCATTATAGTTTTATTCCTTCAAAAGTTCGTTTCATATTTAGGATAAGTTGAATGACCATTTGTGTAATTATCATAAGGTGAGGGTATAAAGTGTAATTATTGTGAAGTTACAGATTCTCACAAGTTTAGTCCATTAGTATTACCAAAATATCAATATAGACCCTTTTATGTTTGGAAATAAACACTTAACCCTTTTTAATGTCACAATATACTTTTCTCAGCTTTTAAGGCACTTCTGGACCCGTTTTATTAAATTTAAAAGTCATAGTATGACTCAGTAATAAAATCCACAAAAATTCACAGAGGTACCTCAATGTCACTAGTATTTTAGCTAATTTTTCCAGATTTTATTGGTTAGTGTAAGTATGACATAAAAATCCACTTTTACAACTTGTTCTGAAAACGTATCTGATGGAACACCGAAAAGTTACCAATTGTTAACCCCTTTAGGAAAATTCACAAAAATCTGAAAAAAATTCAAGCTACTAGCACACATCCTATATTTTATCCAGTTCAAAGGGCTCTTTCTAATTCAATATGGTTTGGAAATTAAAAATCAAAAACCCGGACTCATTTTCCAGACTTTTTGGTACGACCAGACATGTAATTTTCCAAAAATCAAAAAGTGACCTTCTGAGCCTCTAAAAATTACAAACTAAATTTTCCCAGGTAGCCAATTCAATGAATTTAGTTTTAGACCCCAGAAACATGAAAATATACATTCGTATGATTAACTTATGGTCGGTTAAAGTTGATCAAAATTTCACCTCAGAACCAGTTTTCATTATCACATGTGATTTCTTATGATTTTATGATCCAAATCATTAGTTCTTGATACAAATCATTATTGGTGAGTTTAATTCACATTTAGGCCAGATTATAATGGCTTATATCATAATCAAAATCGAATTACACCACACAAAATCTCAGATCGATCCATAGTTCATTCCTTTTAGGGTTTTTGTTTTGTTATTTTATGTGATCTCCATTTTTCTTTGCATTTATAATTCAAGGTTCATATGTAGTTATAATTATCGAACAAGGATTCAAATAAATCATACCCTCGATGAACACGACGAAGAAAACAATCACACGACGTCAAAAACACCACACAAGAAAATTCTCTTCCTCCTCTTCTCCTTCTAGCGATCGGCAGCCAAGATCAAACAACAAAACGCACCTTTTTGTGTTAGTTAACGATTCGTACGACTATGTATTGATGTTAGGTTAATGAAATACCTTAGAATGGGATCAAGAGGGGTCGTTTTTGGGGCTTCAAAGGCTCGTTTGGCAGCAGGAAGAGTGGCGGCAGCAGCACAAGAAGAGAACCAGATTTTTTTTTTTTTTTTTTGAAGTTTAGGGTTTCTTACTTTTGGGACTTAAAATGGCGACATGGTGTGGGCTGGTTAGGGCCCTTCATGGGCTGTCTTTGGCCTCTATTTTGGTCGACTAATGGAGTGGAAACAAAGGGTGGTTCGGCCCAAAGTGAGACCCAAACAAACACGCTTCAACTAGACGCTTTTCCCTTCAATTCGTGTAACATAGATTCGGCTTTGTTTGTTTTAATTAAAACGCATACGAAACATGAGATTTTTGGTTTACTTGGACTCGTAGTGTATTTTAAATATTATTAGTAGCTTGAAAAATTATATCGTGATGCCTCAAAATTATTTCGCGTCATAATTCTTTCGTTATCATAAGTTTGTAATTTATTCGAAAGTTAGATAACTTTTACTCAAGTTCAAATTATGAGGGCAAATTGGTCTTATAATATGTTTTAGATTTTCGGATTTTACAACTCTTCCCCTCTAACAGAAAAATTTCGTCCTCGAAATTTGCAAAGAATCAGGAATGAAAGGGTCGAAACAAAACAGAGACATACTAGATCAGAATACAAGTGCGGATAACTAGCTCGAATAGACTCCTCGGTCTCCCAGGTAACTTCCCGTTCTGGGTGGTTCCGCCAAAGAATCTTAACAAACGGAAGTGGAAAAATCCCAACAATCGGAAATGAAACGAAACAGAAGACACAACAGACAGCGAACGGAAATGTAAAGGACTTGTTTCTCATGACTCTTCGTTGTCGATCGAATGATCCTCAGAAAGACTTGTTGTTGCAGGATTCACATCAAAAGAGTAATATGCCAGACTTAATAGGTGGAAATCGCATCTCATCAGGAGAGATATAAGGAAATTGTTGGTTTGGCGGATATTCGTCTGTAGGATAGAGATAGACAATCAAATGAGATCGTATTGGATTAAAGCAACATGAGAGTAATATACGCGTTCAACTCTTCAGATTTTCAAATAGTCTCAGCCTCAAAATAACCTTTCCGAGGTATTCTCACAAATAAACAAATCTTGTTTCCTCAGAATTCTCAATCTCATATCTCAACTCATGTCAGATCAAATGAGCAAATTCAACGAATGCGAAACGTATATATAGCAGGATATAGGTGTACTCCTTCATAGAAATGGATTGAATTCATATCGATGGGAACATACCGTTCGGTGACATCAACCGGTAGAAAGTTCTACAAAGAAACTTAAGATCATTATCGGATGTACAAAGGTCAACATCGCGTACCGAGAATCCAAATGTATCAAGTCGTATAACGGCGAAACAGATTAAGCGTATAGGTGGAACGAACCTAAATCTTACAAATGCAAAAATTCTCACATCTCTAATCAAAATTCTAAGGTTTCTAAAGTACTCCTCGAAATATCCTATGAACACAATGAGGGTACGTCATATGATGTAAGTATTATCACGTTCGCGAACCGTCATAATACCAGCCTCATATGAGTATACCATCATGATGGTCATACTTTATCTCAAGTCGCGAACAGAACTACTTATCTTATCCACCTATCAGTCTTTCTATCTCTTAAGGTTGGTCCAAAACAAACATCACTACTGATTCTAAATCGGAGGAATTTGAACGTACAAATAGCGTAACGAAATGTGTATACCTCAAAATGAAACTCGTCGCCGAAACGTTAGGTCTTCCACAATTCATCACCCTTCACATAACGAAACCATCATCCAAACAAATGCATAACGAACACAGAACGGAATTTCTAATAGGGAAAAGGCTCTTCAAGATCTTATCGAAAGGTAACGGAAACTTAAGTGGTCTAAGAGAAATGAATTACGTCTTCAATATCTTCATCCTTTACAACAATCAAATCTTCCAAATCCAAACGTTTACTGCAAAATTCCATCCATTCAATTTCATGATCTCGGATCTTTTCAAATTCCAAGTAGTCGCTCTCTTGTCTAATCATACGATCATAGGGTGAAAAGAAAATCATAAACTTGAGTCTGGTTCCTCAAGTCTTCGACACTTCTTCTGGACACTTCGGTGTGGTAGCGTGAATCTCCGACGTGGTCACCGTGCATTCCTCCATTTGCGAGTCTGCTTCAGCTCTCAATTCATCTTAGTACATCTAAAATGACTAGAGAACTAAGATTGCGTGCCTCCTACAGGTCTTCTAACATGATTCAAAATTCACCAACTCAAACTGCTGTGGACTTCCTGGTTCATGTGCTGAAAGCTCATCTCCTACGGTCTGGTCGTCTTGATGCCCAACTGAAGTCTCCACGTGCTGCTTGAGATATAATCGAGTCTCTTCTCAGTCTGTCTTCTCCTCACATGCTTCTCTCTTGGTAACGCCTGTCACGAACCTCTTCTGCACATCTTCTACAAGGTTTCTAACTCTGACAATGGTCTTCAGTCTTGGTCCTTTTCGTGGAAGCTCTTAAGTCATCGGATACCTGGTGGTGTTGTCTGCTACAATCTCTGATCGTCAAGTAAATCTATGCTTCTAGAACAAGGGTCAGTTCACTTCATACTAAAAATGGTCAACGTGTTCCTCGCTCGTCTCTGAGCACAAACATACTGTCATACTATGACAATTGTCCGAATACTTGCGGAAACATGAATCTTCTAGTCAATACAATTGACATCATTCAAAACTCACAGTGGTCACACAGGTACTAAAGCAACTTCAGGAAATCTTCTTAGGGAGAAACTTCATATCACAAATCTTTCTCTTCACAAATCAAATTGTAATGCTTCGCGGAACTTAATCTCATCTAGTCAACTTCCTTCTCAGATGTTCTTGTGGTTGCTTCTTCCGTCTTTCAAACTCAAATAAGGTCGTCTGCTACGGAGTTTCAAAGATATAATGAATCAAATATTGATACGCGGAAATGGAATAATGATTACGGTTAAATTCACGATGGTCGGTGTGCCGCTGCACACTCCTCTCTTTCTTCTTCACAACAAACAGGAGCATTCAAAGAGATTACTGAAGTGAACAAACTCATATTCCATCAGTTCCTACAATCTCTTAACTTCTTCAGTGTCATGGTTTCGCCAATTCAGATCGGTTCAATGCAAACTTTACTTCCCAAACGGATTTAAAAAGGTTCATTAGAAACACCAGAAATTTGAACAACAACTTTCAAATGCCGGAGCTTTCCAAGAGTGGATATTCAGTCGTTAGGAGAAAATTGGGAATCAAAAAGATCGGAGTATGTGCTTCATACAACAATAATCTTAACAGATTCAAATGATTGAGAATATCATATCAAAATATGGTGAAGCAGATTCTTAAAGATCGCACTTCAAATATTGTAGTCTACGGTAGCTTCACGAAAGCCACCCATCAAAAGACCTCAATTCCAAGGTAAACGGATTCTTAGAACGAATGTGGTTGTCAAATCATACGGATAGATCACATATCAAATTTAGTACATGGTTCATCAAAGTGTAGGATAGAAAAGTGAACAGTTCAAAGGATCGGAATTTTGTTTAGCTTATGGCATAGAAATGGTAGGGTGTGCATCGATAGTAATACGAACATCGTTTAACTATCAGAGGCGAGATGTATGGAATATCAGTTATTAGCATCAGCATGCTTAGATAACAATTCCGTACTGGACAAATATCAACATCAAATCCTTCTAAAGGAAATTGGTTAACATACAATGTTCATCATTCAAATGACGGAAGGTAAGACTTCCTCGTCTTCTGCGACAACGTTCTTATAAGACATGACTAAAGGCAAAGGCAAGATTCAGAGTGATGCGGAAGCAAATACTATTCACATGGATGTCCTAGACTACCCATTCCTCACCGGTTATGACTTATGTTACTATGGGGAAATCCTACGCAACTTCGCAAAGGTTATCCTACGAGCGCCTATAGTGGAAACTTAGGGGTCCTAACTTACACAGGCCAAGGGTAGATGTACTACAAGTCGTAAACCTGGCTCTGATACCATAATTGTAACACCCCAACCCGGCAAGGGTAGAAGTGTCACGAAAATGGTGACATATCAAAGGCAAGCATGACATACGACTTACATAATACAATAGGTTTACAATGTTACAAAGGAAAAATATACCAAATCTACATAGTATACATAAATGAATACTAAAACTAAGGTATCGTCTTCATAAGCTAATCTCTCATCCCAAAGCAAACCCAAGCTCCTGGCTTCCTACTAAAACCTGCCGCAGGAAAAGAAATGCGGCTGAGCTTAAAAAGCCCAGTGAACAGATATATAATAAACGGAACCAAAATCAAATGGAAATGAAACAGACATATCATGATGAATGAGATATAGGCAAAGGAAATAAAGAGTAAGGTTTAGGACAGTCATCCACCACGAGCCCAGAAACTCAAAGTCATAATCTCAAAGTCACATCTCAAAATCATAGCCTCACAATCAGAGGGGATACCTCTCAGGCAACCAGATAATATGAGGGGTGGCCTCATGTATCAAATGGGGTGGAGTAGCTAGCTCCCAGAAATGTGAAAGGCGTGTAATGCACACAAGCACCAGTCACCTCAAAGTCATACTCAAAGTCATAGTTAAATCCACTAAACATACATGCCTAGGATTGCAATCCATACGCCCCCACTCAAAGTCAATCTCAAAGTCATACTCAAAATCATAGTAGCCATGGCAGATAATATAAAAGGGACGGCGTGAGAAATCACTCCCCCACACAGGAGTCATGCCAGTGGTGCATCACAGACATGGCCAGGTTACCTTCCTGGCTAGGAAACAGAAAGGTGGCTCGGGTATCAAACTAAGAGTCATATCTCAAGGTCATCTCAAAGTCATATATCAGAAATGCATCTCAACGTCATATCAAAGCATATCTCAAGGTCATGTCAAAAGTGAATCTCAAAGTCATATGAAAAGGTTCATATCAAAAATTCAAAGAAAAGGGTCAAAGTATCAGATGGTCAAATCTTAAAAAGGTTTAATATCAAAAGTACTTTTCAAAAGGTTTTCTCTTAAGGTTCATTTAAAACAATCCTTCAAAATAGTTTTCATAAATGGTCTTTCAAATAGTTTTCATAAAACGAACTTCAAAATTTTGTTTTCTTAAGTCCAATATATCATGCTTGAAAAACCCCTTTCAAAATACTTTACTTAAAACATTTCCATCTCGTATCAAAAAGGTCTTCATATCATAGGTCCAAAATCAGAGATCAAGGTCGAAGCAAAGGTGTCATAGCAAAGGATCGTAACCGAGTATCAAATCAAATATTTAACAGATCGGAAAAGAATCACAGGAAACCTTACAGAGAAGGTCAGAATATCTGTACCTTATTCTGAAAGCAAATACAACCCGAAACGAAATAAGATGAAACGATCAGGTACTCTCCTTCTTCACACCTAGAGGAGTAGAAGGGAATTAAAATAGTTCTTAACTTCAAGTTTAACTTGCCTTTCAAATTGTAGGTAGATTAAAGGTTCATTGGTTATCATTATAGTTTTATTCCTTCAAAAGTTCGTTTCATATTTAGGATAAGTTGAATGACCATTTGTGTAATTATCATAAGGTGAGGGTATAAAGTGTAATTATTGTGAAGTTACAGATTCTCACAAGTTTAGTCCATTAGTATTACCAAAATATCAATATAGACCCTTTTATGTTTGGAAATAAACACTTAACCCTTTTTAATGTCACAATATACTTTTCTCAGCTTTTAAGGCACTTCTGGACCCGTTTTATTAAATTTAAAAGTCATAGTATGACTCAGTAATAAAATCCACAAAAATTCACAGAGGTACCTCAATGTCACTAGTATTTTAGCTAATTTTTCCAGATTTTATTGGTTAGTGTAAGTATGACATAAAAATCCACTTTTACAACTTGTTCTGAAAACGTATCTGATGGAACACCGAAAAGTTACCAATTGTTAACCCCTTTAGGAAAATTCACAAAAATCTGAAAAAAATTCAAGCTACTAGCACACATCCTATATTTTATCCAGTTCAAAGGGCTCTTTCTAATTCAATATGGTTTGGAAATTAAAAATCAAAAACCCGGACTCATTTTCCAGACTTTTTGGTACGACCAGACATGTAATTTTCCAAAAATCAAAAAGTGACCTTCTGAGCCTCTAAAAATTACAAACTAAATTTTCCCAGGTAGCCAATTCAATGAATTTAGTTTTAGACCCCAGAAACATGAAAATATACATTCGTATGATTAACTTATGGTCGGTTAAAGTTGATCAAAATTTCACCTCAGAACCAGTTTTCATTATCACATGTGATTTCTTATGATTTTATGATCCAAATCATTAGTTCTTGATACAAATCATTATTGGTGAGTTTAATTCACATTTAGGCCAGATTATAATGGCTTATATCATAATCAAAATCGAATTACACCACACAAAATCTCAGATCGATCCATAGTTCATTCCTTTTAGGGTTTTTGTTTTGTTATTTTATGTGATCTCCATTTTTCTTTGCATTTATAATTCAAGGTTCATATGTAGTTATAATTATCGAACAAGGATTCAAATAAATCATACCCTCGATGAACACGACGAAGAAAACAATCACACGACGTCAAAAACACCACACAAGAAAATTCTCTTCCTCCTCTTCTCCTTCTAGCGATCGGCAGCCAAGATCAAACAACAAAACGCACCTTTTTGTGTTAGTTAACGATTCGTACGACTATGTATTGATGTTAGGTTAATGAAATACCTTAGAATGGGATCAAGAGGGGTCGTTTTTGGGGCTTCAAAGGCTCGTTTGGCAGCAGGAAGAGTGGCGGCAGCAGCACAAGAAGAGAACCAGATTTTTTTTTTTTTTTTTTTGAAGTTTAGGGTTTCTTACTTTTGGGACTTAAAATGGCGACATGGTGTGGGCTGGTTAGGGCCCTTCATGGGCTGTCTTTGGCCTCTATTTTGGTCGACTAATGGAGTGGAAACAAAGGGTGGTTCGGCCCAAAGTGAGACCCAAACAAACACGCTTCAACTAGACGCTTTTCCCTTCAATTCGTGTAACATAGATTCGGCTTTGTTTGTTTTAATTAAAACGCATACGAAACATGAGATTTTTGGTTTACTTGGACTCGTAGTGTATTTTAAATATTATTAGTAGCTTGAAAAATTATATCGTGATGCCTCAAAATTATTTCGCGTCATAATTCTTTCGTTATCATAAGTTTGTAATTTATTCGAAAGTTAGATAACTTTTACTCAAGTTCAAATTATGAGGGCAAATTGGTCTTATAATATGTTTTAGATTTTCGGATTTTACATAACACCCCGACCCGACAAGGGTAAAGATATCACAAATATATGGTTTCATATCAGAACAACATAGCATCCATAAACCAAAATAGCGGAAGTCAAATACATAATCCAACAATAAGTCAACATGACTTATTTCCAACATGAAAGGAAATAAAAGAAGTACATAAGTTCAATGCCCAAACAATGGCAACATAAATGTCTAAGGAAATCAAATGGTAGATAAGCTATAAAGAACAAGCTCCACTCAGGTGCACTCAACCCCAAAGCCATGCCCAGCTCCTAGCTTAATTACCTGCCGCGGGAAAAGAAAACACGGCTGAGCTACTAGAGCTCAGTGAACAGATATAACGTAACAAGCAGTAGCATAAGGAATAGAAATAACAGTATGAATAAATCAGATTTAAGCATCAATGTGAAGTAGCAGGAATGAAAGATAAAGAGTAAAGGTGTAGGAAAATAGTAATCCTCTACGAGCCCAGTATCAGTAATCAGTAACAGTAATCAGTGTAATCATGTAACCATATAATCATATAGAGGGGAGACCTCTCAGTAAACCAGTAATTATGAGGGGAGTCCTCAAACAGTGAGTGGAGTGATCAGCTCCCAGTATGTGAAAGATGTAACACCCCGACCCGACAAGGGTAAAGATATCACAAATATATGGTTTCATATCAGAACAACATAGTATCCATAACCAAAATAGCGGAAGTCAATACATAATCCAATAATAAGTCAACATGACTTATATCCAAATGAAAGGAAATAAAAGAAGTACATAAGTTCAATGCCTAAACAATGGCAACATAAAGTCTAAAGAAATCAAATGGTAGATAAGCCATAAGAACAAGCTTCACTCAAGTGCACTCAACCCCAAAGCCATGCCCAGCTCCTAGCTTAATTACCTGCCGCGGAAAAAGAAAACGCGGCTGAGCTACTAGAGCTCAGTGAACAGATATAACGTAACAAGCAGTAGCATAATGAATAATACATGAGTAAATGAGAATGGAAGCATGAGTACATGGTAAGAATACATGGTATCATAATGGAAAGGACAAAGGTGTATGGTAAAGAAAGGTCAGTAATCCACTACGAGCCCATAACATGAAATCATAATCATAATCATAACCATAGCCATAAACATGTAGAGGGGAGACCTCTTAGTATCCTGTAATTATGAGGGGTGTCCTCATCATGGGTGGAGTAGCTAGCTCCCGGAGTGTGAAAGACGTGTATCGCACACACCATCAGTCACCATGAATAACATAACATAACATAACATAACATAACATGTACATGAACAAATCTAGGATGCATCCATACGCCCCAGGTGGCCATAATCTGCCTCTACGTAAACATAACATGCAGGGACGGGACAGGTCATCACTCTCCTGCCCTAGAGTCATGCCATCGGTGCATCGACTGACATGGACATGAAACCCTCATGCCTAGTGAGTGGCTCGTAGTATCAAACTGAGGGTAAAGGTCAAGTATCATGAATCATGTTTTTAGTTTACTTGCATAGGTCAATATCATGTTTCATAAGTTCATAATCATGGTTCATAATCATGGTTCATAAACAAGGTTCATAAGCAAAGGTTCATGAATGAAAGGTTCATAATCATAAAAGGTTCAATATCATGATGGTTCAATAATCGAAGTTCATGAATGAAGGGAAACATAGCAATGGTATAGGGAAACCCTAACATGAGTCATAATCAGAGAACGAAGGCCTCTAAACAAAGAAGCAGAATATCTGTACCTTATTGCTTGACAAGGATCACACTGAAAAAGATGATAAAGAGCACAGAACTACTCCCTCTTCACACCTAGAGGAGTAAAGACATGATTACTAAAGATCCCATTTCCATATTAAGTAACTTTCTATTTTTAGCAGGTTTCCATTTTTAGAAAGTTTCCTTATTTAGTAAGTTTCTATATTTAGTAATATTTCCATAATTATAAATTAGGTCAAGTTAAGGTTATTTTACCCAAGTTTACATTTTATACCCCTGAGGTTTCATAATTTACACCTTTAGTCCCTTAACTTTATGAAGTTACATTTTAGTCCTTAAGATATTCATATTAACATTTTAAGCCCCTTAGTTTTACAAATTACACATGGTATCCTTATTTTATAATGTGGTACGACTTGGAACCTCCAAATATAAGTTTTACAATTCAAGTCCCTTAAGTTATAATAATTACATATTTAGTCCTTTACTTTATAATTTCCATCTTATATTAACAATGATTACATATTAGCCCTTTAATTTATCAAAATGACCCAAAACACTTTAAATAGGATTTATTACACGAATGGACCATAAGTTTCCCAAAATTACAAGTTTAGTCCCTCTAGTTTAATTGTTTATAAAATCGACTTAAACTTTAATATAATTTCAAAATAAACCTTTAAACATTTATTTTACACAAAAGGTCCCTCCAATAAATTTTCATACGACATCCCACAGGTTCTATAAAGTTTCAAGAGTGACCCACAAGTTTCAAAGATTACAATTCGACCCCTATAGTTTTTAAAACAAATCGTATACTTATTTTAAATCGAAATCAAACCCTAGTCCAAACCAATAATTATGCCATCATTACATGCCCATTTATACCCCAAAGTAAACCCTAATTCATGATTTTAAAACCCTAATTCGCTTGGTTCCTTATTTTTCCAAAATGTATTATAAACCCGGTTTTAAACTAAATTCGAAAATAAATCTTAGAGGCCATGATAAATCGATTACCCATTTTTCTTAGGTTAACATGATCATATAGTATCTATAAAAATTAATCATGAGGCTTGGTTCGGTCGAATACATATATTTTAGATTTATGGTTCGATTCATAGAATTAATTCACACACGATTGAAAGATCATGCATGAGTAGAATAACTTAATTTATATGGTGTTCTTAAGGATTAAGGAGTATGGTAAAATTACCAAACCGAGTTTTGAACGTGTAGGATAGGCCGAACGAAAATAATGCACTCGATATGGTCCAAAATTCCCACGCCTTCACGAGCTGTTTCACAACCTTGTAAACAATTTTCATAGATCATATTCGACGTGAGGAACATGAGAAAAATGAAGAACGAATTTAGTTTGGCTCGTATGAATTATTTTAGAATATACCTTATACGTATAGCGTGATTAGGAAATAAATTCCCACGATCGATTCAGCCACAATCAGCCTCCAAGCTAATTTTCGTAGGTCACAAATGAGTAATAGAATGTGAGAAAAATGATAATTTGAGCGTATAAAAATTGTAGCATCGATTTGGAATTATTACCTCAAAACAAAGGTTCGACAAAGAAAGGTTTGCCACGAACGAACCAGCCCACGAACACCTCTAGGATTATTTTTCTAGGCCTCTTAGGATTGTGATGAACTCAATAAAAATGGTGCCTCACTTCCAGAAATTTGAATGGATGAGGAGAGAATTATTTTGTGGATTAGGGTTTGATCGGTTTGGAGAGTTTGGAAGAAAAGAATTGTGTAAGTTATAAAAATGTGGGTTGACCGAGTCTTTGGGGGGTTAATGACCAAGATTTCAGGATTATTGATTATGAAAATAATGGCTTTGATTATCTCCTTTAATTGCCCTTTTAATTACCTTAAATTTCTCTAATTAATTCATAAAATTTGAATTCAAACTATACTTGGCGCCCAAGGGCATTTTGGTAATTTTATGGCTTGTATAAATGTTAAATGTAGTTGTTAAAAATATTTGGGATCATAACTTGTTCATTGTTAGAAGTTTGGAATTTATTTTGTGCTTTACATATGTTTTATTTAGGTTTTAAATTCCCAGGGGCAATTTGGTCATTTTACATGTTATAGAATTTCAGGTATTACAAAAGACGTGTATCGCACACACCATCAGTCACCAGTAATACAGTAATCAGAAATCAGTAACAGTAACAGTAACAGTAACAGTAACAGTAACAGTTCTAGGATGCATCCATACGCCCCAGGTGGCCATAAACCTCCCAACACACCAGATAAAATACAGTCAGGGACGGAACAGGTCATCACTCTCCTGCCCTAGAGTCATGCCATCGGTGCATCAATGACATGGTCATGAAACCCTCATGACTAGTTATGGCTCGTAGTATCAAACTGTGGGTCAGTGGTCAAGTATCAGTATTCAGTATTCAATTTAGTTTCATAGGTCAATATCCAGTTCAGTATAACAGACAGTTCATATCAGATGGTTTAGTAACAGAGGGTCAATATCAGTAGGTTCAATATAAGAAAGGTTCAGTATCAGTAGGTCAATGTCAAAGGTTCACGGAAACAAGGAACATGACAGTGAATCAGAAATCAGAAATGAGACGAAGGCACCTTACTAAAGAAGGGCAGAATATCTGTACCTTATTGCTTGACAAGGATCACACTGAAAAAGATGATAAAGAGCACAGAACTACTCCCTCTTCAGACCTAGAGGAGTAAAGACATGATTACTAACGATCCCATTTCCATATTAAGTAACTTTCTATTTTTAGCAGGTTTCCATTTTTAGAAAGTTTCCTTATTTAGCAAGTTTCCAAAATTAGCAGATTTCTATAATGAGTAAGATTTAAGTATTTTGATTTAGTTAAATCATTAATTTAGTCTCATTATGGGATTAGGGTTGGTTTTAGCAAGTTATAAAAGTTTAGGGTTAAATATGACAAGTTTACATAGTTTAGGGTTTTAATTGTAAATATATCAAGTTAAAGGTCTAGAATGAAAATATCATGATTTACTTATTTAAATACCCCATTTATTCAGAATTACATCTCTAGTCCCTTAAGTTCTATATTTTACATTTTAAACCCTTTATTTATAAAAGTTACCAAATAAACCCTAAAGTTACATAATTTACAATTTAATCCATATAATATCTTTAATTATACCATTAACCCTTATATTTAATTATATACAGAATCTACCTTCTAATTTCATGCATGGTACGATTTAACCCTTTAGTTTCCCATAATTACACATTTAGTCCCTATAATTATAAAACATATATATTAATTTGTAAATTCCAAATAATTACATATTAGCCCCCATAATTATCCAAACTTACACCAAACCATCTTAACATTATAATTTACTCAAAATGACCTCAAGTTTCCAGTATTTACATTTTTAGTCCCTTGATTTAATTTAATTCCAAACCGAATTAACAATTATATATATATTTACTCATTTAACCTTTTAAATACAAAATTTACATAAGGACCCCTCATCTAACATTTTATACGAATTATACCATGTTCAAATAACTTACAAAAATTGTCCCTTAAGTTTTTAGAATTACAAAACACACCCTTAGATTTATTTCTACAAATCGATACACTTTTATTTAACCAATTCAAAACCCTAATTTCACTAATCATTACATCATCATTACCACATCATTTAAACACATCATTTTTCCAGATTTAATCATAAAATACCTAGGTCGAATTATTTTTAGGGTTTTCCATAATTTCACTTTTATTTCTATTTAGCCGATTTGCAACAATTTCCACAATAATAGATTTAGGCCTCCAAAATTCAAAGGAACATTTTTCTAGTGTTATATGATGATCATAGATGCCATGAAAAATAATAACATGATCCAAAAAAATCGCATGCATACATTTTGATAATTAATTCGATTCTAGGGTTTATAACATAATATTTTCCATACGATTTATCTATGATGCATGGGCTGTTTTTATTATTTTTCCCATGTTATATTTGATCATTAGAAGCTGAGAAAAATACCATGATAGTTTTAGAATGATCGGATGGATTGATGGAGATTTATGTTACACGCTAGAACAATTCGACAAAAGGAAATTCACCAAGTCTTCATGCGCGACCAAAACACCTTGCACATATTTTTCGTAGGGCATATACAATGTAAGGATCTCAGGAAAAATAAGGAATGATTTTTATGGAGATCGAATGAATTAATATGGCACTTACCTCACTTTTGAACTCGACACAAAGAAAACTCGAATGCGCTTGAACTAGGCTACCACAATTCGATTTGCTATTTTTCTAGGCTTCTTAGGATTGTGATGAACTCAGGAAAATTTGTTCTTGATCTCCAGAATTTCGTATGAGCACAAGAAGGATTTTTGTGTGTTTTCTTTTTCAATCGGCACTTAGGGTTTTTGGAATAAAATGTGATGATTGAATTTTAAAAAGAAGGACCGGTCAAAGGGGAGGATAAATGGGCCAATAATTCAGGAGTTTTGATTAGGTAGTCTTAATGTGATTTATTTCTATTTTAATTGTCCTTTAATTCCATTTAATTACCCTTATTTAAATCAAAAATTTGAATTTAACTATATTAGGCGCCCAAGGGCATTTTGGTAATTTTTATGGCTTGTATAAATGTTAAATGGAGTTGTTAAAAATATTTGGGATCATAACTTGTTCGTTGATAGAAGTTTGGAATTTATTTTGTGCTTTACATATGTTTTATTTAGGTTTTAAATTCCCAGGGGCAATTTGGTCATTTTACATGTTATAGAATTTTAGGTATTACAACTTCTTCCCCACTAACAGAAAAATTTCGTCCTCGAAATTTGCAAGGACATAAGAAGGAAACATGACAGAAACGAAACTGAACATCCCAGATCAAAACATGAAATGAGGATAACTCGCTCGTATAGACTCTTCGGTCTCCCAGGTTGCCTCGGGCGCTGGGTGATTCCGCCAAAGAATCTTTACAAAAGGAATGACTTTATTTCTCATAACGCGTTCCTGACGCTCTAAAACCGCTTCCGGTTCTTCAGATAAGGTCATATCGGGACGGATTTGATCAAACGGATAAGAAGCCACATGTAGAGGATGATAGTTGTATCCCCTCAATAGAGATACATGAAATACATTATGAACATGAGCCAACTGAGGTGGTAAAGCTAGACGATACGATACTTCTCCGATACGCTCCAGAATTTCAAAAGGTCCAATAAACCGAGGGCTGAGCTTGCCCTTTATACCAAAACGTTTGACGCCTCGGAACGGAGATACTTTAAGGAATACCCGGTCGCCGACATTAAACTCTAGATCCCGACGGTGTTTATCCGCATAACTCTTTTGACGCGCTCGTGCCTCTTTCAATTTCTCCTTAGCCGTAGCAACCTTTTCATTTGTGACCTCAATCATCTCAGGTCCTTCAAGAAGACGTTCCCCTACTTCATTCCAACATACCGGTGCTCTGCACTTTCGCCCATATAACATCTCAAAAGGTGCCATATCAATGCTCGCGTGCCAACTATTATTATAAGCGAACTCTACCAAACACAGATAATCGTCCCAACTACCCGTCCATTCCAACGCACACGCCCGTAACATATCCTCTAATGTCTGGATGGTCCTCTCCGACTGACCATCAGTTTGGGGATGAAAAGCGGTACTAAATTTAAGACGAACACCCCAAACTTTATGCAATCCCTTCCAGAAGCGCGAAGTAAAACGAGGATCACGATCAGAAACGATAGAAGAAGGAGTGCCATGCAATCTAACAATCTCCTGCGTGAAAATCTCTGACAACTTACTAACACTGTAGCTCATACGGATGGGTAAGAAATGAGCGGATTTAGTTAGCCGATCAACGACCACCCAAATCGCATCATGTTTCCTACGAGTCAACGGTAAACCACAAACAAAATCCATAGATATTTCATCCCACTTCCAAACTGGAATCTCCAAAGGCTGTAATAACCCACTAGCTCTCTGGTGTTCAATCTTGACCTGCTGACAGGTCATACATCTAGCTACAAACGATGTCACATCCTGCTTCATGCCGTTCCACCAGAAATGTTGTTTTAGATCCCGATACATCTTGGTAGAACCAGGATGGATAGAAAAAGGAGAACTATGAGCCTCAGTCAACAAAGCCTCACGTAGATCAGGATCATTAGGAACACATAATCGATCCCCATACCATACAATACCACTATCGTCGACCCGAAACTCAGACTGCTTACCTTCCTCGACATTCTGCACAATAGCCCAGAGTTCACCATCGTCCTTCTGGGCTTCCTTAATCCGCAGCATCAAGTTTGATTCCACCTTCAAACTCGCCCAATAACCACTAACGCCCTTTACACATAGCTCAACCTCTAAACGCTCTAGATCCTGAAGAATACGAGGCTCGATATTCATACTAGCAATCATACCCGATTTCCTGCTGAGTGCATCGGCAACAACATTCGCCTTGTCGGGATGATACTGGATATTAGTGTCGTAATCTTTCAGAAGCTCCAACCATCTCCTCTGCCTCATGTTGAGCTCCTTCTGAGTAAATATGTATTTGAGACTCTTATGGTCCGTGAAGATATCACATGATTCACCGTATAAGTAATGTCTCCATATTTTCAACGCAAATACCACAGCTGCCAACTCTAGATCGTGGGTCGGATAATTTTCCTCATAGGGTTTTAACTGCCTTGAAGCATAGGCAATTACTTTCCCGTTTTGCATGAGAACACAACCTAAACCCTTTTTGGAAGCGTCACTATAAATCTGAAATCCTCCCGAACCCGATGGTAAGGTTAAAATAGGTGCAGACACTAGTCGTCGTTTCAACTCCTCAAAGCTCTGCTCACGCTCATCCGTCCACACAAACTTTTCACCTTTTCTCATCAACTGAGTCAACGGTAAAGCCAACTTCGAAAACCCCTCGACAAAACGTCGATAGTAGCCAGCTAACCCCAGAAAACTCCTGACTTCGGTTACCGTGGTAGGTCTTGGCCATTTTGTGATAGCCTCGACCTTAGCTGGATCCATGGTAATCCCATCTGCAGACACGACGTGACCAAGGAAAACAACTCGGTCCAACCAGAACTCACACTTGGAAAATTTAGCGTATAATTTTTGCTGCCTCAGAATACCCAAAACAGTACGCAAATGCTGCTCGTGCTCTTCCGCCGACTTAGAATATACCAGAATATCATCAATGAAAACGATGACGAACTTATCAAGGAATTCATGGAAAACCCGGTTCATTAAGTCCATAAATACTGCAGGAGCATTCGTTAACCCAAAAGGCATAACCAAGAACTCATAATGTCCATACCGGGTACGGAAAGCAGTCTTAGAAACGTCCTGCTCTTTAACCCGCAACTGGTGATAACCAGATCGCAAGTCAATCTTGGAGAATACTTTAGCTCCCTGCAGCTGATCGAACAAATCATCGATGCGAGGTAGCGGATAACGGTTTCGAATGGTGATGCGGTTTAGCTCCCGGTAATCGATACACAACCGCATAGACCCATCTTTCTTCTTTACAAAAAGTACAGGAGCACCCCACGGCGAAACACTCGGGCGAATAAATCCACAGTCCAATAACTCTTCCAATTGCTCCTTTAACTCCTTAAGTTCCACGGGTGCCATCCGGTACGGAGCCTTAGAGATAGGCTCAGCGCCGGGAATCAGATCGATACTAAATTCAACCTCTCTGGCCGGAGGAAGACCAGGAAGTTTTTCAGGGAAAACATCAGAAAACTCTCGAACAATATGAACAGTATTAATATCAGGACTCTCTACAGAAGAATCTTTAACAGAGGCCAAATAACCTTGGCAACCATGAGATATTAGAATCCTTGCTTTCAAAGCGGAGATAATTTTCACAGATTTTAAAGAGCGTGTTTCATGAAAAACAAATTCAGGCTGAGTTAAATCACCAAAAATTACTTTTCGAGCATGACAGTCAATGGTGGCTCTATGAAAAGATAACCAATCCATGCCCAGAATAACGTCGAAATCAACCATGTCCAAAGGAAGCAGATTTGCCGAACGAATCCGGTCATCGAATCGTATAGGACAATTTACATATTCATGATCAATAAGAGTACTGAGTTTCATGGGAGTAGAGAGGGATACTTGATTACTTAGTGGTGTTGGTAATATTTTAAGTTTCTTAATCAGATTCAAAGATATAATCGAGTGTGTAGCTCCCGTATCAAAAAGTGTGAAAATAGCGTGATCACCAATATATAAAACGCCCGTAATCGTACCTGAAGATTGTGCCGCCTGATCCCGAGTCATAGAATATACACGCCCAGTTTTGGGTGGAGGGGGAGGTTTCAAATAGTTCCCGGCTGTCTCCGGGTGTTTAGGGCAGTCTTTCACTCTATGCTCCGTAGACCCGCATCTAAAACATGCCCCAGTAGCCACACGACAAGCCCCAGCATGACGTTTCCCACAAGTAGTGCAAATAGGAAAAGAATAAGAACCCCCAGACGCACCTCCTTGAGAACTAGAACCCGAAGCCCTGCTCTGCTGATTACCCCTAACAGTCTGGTCTCTCCACTGTTTCTGACCGTTGTTGCGTCCTGAGCGATCATCTCCCTGCCTAGTAGTGAACCTGGAATCCTGCCCTCTAGTATCCGACCTCCTCTGATCATAGTTCCTGCCAGCCTGACCCTGATGGTCGTATCGTCGATCCCCCTGACCACGAGAATCATAACTCCTGTCATTCCGGCCCTTAAAATCCCTGCTCTGACCCTGAGTCTGAATCCTATCCCCATCTCTGTTCCTCTTATACCCAGATCCCTGATGAAATATCTCGATATTGCGAGCTGCGTCGCAACATTCTGCCGGGTCTCGAAACTCATCATTAAGTATGCGGTCTAGTACCCACCTAATACAATAGCAAAAGAAAATGTATTAATGTCTATTGGTACCAACCATCAACTTAAATAGGTTACTAACCTCTTGAGTCCCCATTTGAATTGTCTAGCCTGCTGCTTAGCATCCCCAGCAAGCGGACCCACAAAACTAACTAATCTCTGAAACCGCTCCAGATACCGCCCAGCATTCTCAGAATCAAGCTGAGAGATAGTGTTGTACTCCCTAATGAATCTCTGCTGCTCGGAGACAGGAAAGTACCGATTATAGAATGTGGTACGAAATTCAGCCCATGAACAACCAAGAACATATGCATCACCACCCTTAGCTTCTTTGTGCGCTTTCCACCAGTTGAGCGCGTCACCCTCTAGCTTGAACACAGCCAGACGAGTCTTGAACTCGTCCTCACAACCTAACACCTCGAACAGTTTCTCCATGTGGGTGATCCAGTCTTCTGCCGCATGAGGAGTAGCAGCAGAAGTGAAAGACAACGGCTTGAGTTTATTAAAACTCTCCAGCCACCCATTAATGGTAGTGGGTCGGCCCCCACCACCAGAGGAACTGCCAGCACCCCCAGATGGACCAGCCCCACCATTAATAAGCCGGTTGATCACCGCATCAGTGTTAAGGCCCGGTAACAGATTGGCTATAGCATTAGCCACCATAGCCTCCAGATTGGGGATTTCAGCATCTCCTCCACTGTTATACTCCTGGTGACGAGTGTTAACCATCTATAGAATTATGAAGACGATTAGTACGATGAAGCAAAAATATGGCAGAGCAGAATAAGGAAAAAGAGTACGCGAAAAGAAAACCTAATGTCTACCCAATCCTCGCAGGTCAAAGGCCTAAGCCAACGGGTTTCGGAAACCTGGCTCTGATACCATAAATTGTAACACCCCGACCCGACAAGGGTAAAGATATCACAAATATATGGTTTCATATCAGAACAACATAGCATCCATAAACCAAAATAGCGGAAGTCAAATACATAATCCAACAATAAGTCAACATGACTTATTTCCAACATGAAAGGAAATAAAAGAAGTACATAAGTTCAATGCCCAAACAATGGCAACATAAATGTCTAAGGAAATCAAATGGTAGATAAGCTATAAAGAACAAGCTCCACTCAGGTGCACTCAACCCCAAAGCCATGCCCAGCTCCTAGCTTAATTACCTGCCGCGGGAAAAGAAAACGCGGCTGAGCTACTAGAGCTCAGTGAACAGATATAACGTAACAAGCAGTAGCATAAGGAATAGAAATAACAGTATGAATAAATCAGAGTTAAGCATCAATGTGAAGTAGCAGGAATGAAAGATAAAGAGTAAAGGTGTAGGAAAACAGTAATCCTCTACGAGCCCAGTATCAGTAATCAATAACAGTAATCAGTGTAATCATGTAACCATATAATCATATAGAGCGGAGACCTCTCAGTAAACCAGTAATTATGAGGGGAGTCCTCAAACAGTGAGTGGAGTGATCAGCTCCCAGTATGTGAAAGACGTGTATCGCACACACCATCAGTCACCAGTAATACAGTAATCAGAAATCAGTAACAGTAACAGTAACAGTAACAGTAACAGTTCTAGGATGCATCCATACGCCCCAGGTGGCCATAAACCTCCCAACACACCAGATAAAATACAGTCAGGGACGGAACAGGTCATCACTCTCCTGCCCTAGAGTCATGCCATCGGTGCATCAATGACATGGTCATGAAACCCTCATGACTAGTTATGGCTCGTAGTATCAAACTGTGGGTCAGTGGTCAAGTATCAGTATTCAGTATTCAATTTAGTTTCATAGGTCAATATCCAGTTCAGTATAACAGACAGTTCATATCAGATGGTTCAGTAACAGAGGGTCAATATCAGTAGGTTCAATATAAGAAAGGTTCAGTATCAGTAGGTCAATGTCAAAGGTTCACGGAAACAAGGAACATGACAGTGAATCAGAAATCATAAATGAGACGAAGGCACCTTACTAAAGAAGGGCAGAATATCTGTACCTTATTGCTTGACAAGGATCACAATGAAAAAGATGATAAAGAGCACAGAACTACTCCCTCTTCACACCTAGAGGAGTAAAGACATGATTACTAAAGATCCCATTTCCATATTAAGTAACTTTCTATTTTTAGCAGGTTTCCATTTTTAGAAAGTTTCCTTATTTAGCAAATTTCCAAAATTAGCAGATTTCTATAATGAGTAAGATTTAAGTATTTTGATTTAGTTAAATCATTAATTTAGTCTCATTATGGGATTAGGGTTGGTTTTAGCAAGTTATAAAAGTTTAGGGTTAAATATGACAAGTTTACATAGTTTAGGGTTTTAATTGTAAATATATCAAGTTAAAGGTCTAGAATGAAAATATCATGATTTACTTATTTAAATACCCCATTTATTCAGAATTACATCTCTAGTCCCTTAAGTTCTATATTTTACATTTTAAACCCTTTATTTATAAAAGTTACCAAATAAACCCTAAAGTTACATAATTTACAATTTAATCCATATAATATCTTTAATTATACCATTAACCCTTATATTTAATTATATACAGAATCTACCTTCTAATTTCATGCATGGTACGATTTAACCCTTTAGTTTCCCATAATTACACATTTAGTCCCTATAATTATAAAACATATATATTAATTTGTAAATTCCAAATAATTACATATTAGCCCCCATAATTATCCAAACTTACACCAAACCATCTTAACATTATAATTTACTCAAAATGACCTCAAGTTTCCAGTATTTACATTTTTAGTCCCTTGATTTAATTTAATTCCAAACCGAATTAACAATTATATATATATTTACTCATTTAACCTTTTAAATACAAAATTTACATAAGGACCCCTCATCTAACATTTTATACGAATTATAACATGTTCAAATAACTTACAAAAATTATCCCTTAAGTTTTTAGAATTACAAAACACACCCTTAGATTTATTTCTACAAATCGATACACTTTTATTTAACCAATTCAAAACCCTAATTTCACTAATCATTACATCATCATTACCACATCATTTAAACACATCATTTTTACAGATTTAATCATAAAATACCTAGGTCAAATTATTTTTAGGGTTTTCCATAATTTCACTTTTATTTCTATTTAGCCGATTTGCAACAATTTCCACAATAATAGATTTAGGCCTCCAAAATTCAAAGGAACATTTTTCTAGTGTTATATGATGATCATAGATGCCATGAAAAATAATAACATGATCCAAAAAAATCGCATGCATACATTTTGATAATTAATTCGATTCTAGGGTTTATAACATAATATTTTCCATACGATTTATCTATGATGCATGGGCTGTTTTTATTATTTTTCCCATGTTATATTTGATCATTAGAAGCTGAGAAAAATACCAGGATAGTTTTAGAATGATCGGATGGATTGATGGAGATTTATGTTACACGCTAGAACAATTCGACAAAAGGAAATTCACCAAGTCTTCATGCGCGACCAAAACACCTTGCACATATTTTTCGTAGGGCATATACAATGTAAGGATCTCAGGAAAAATAAGGAATGATTTTTATGGAGATCGAATGAATTAATATGGCACTTACCTCACTTTTGAACTCGACACAAAGAAAACTTGAATGCGCTTGAACTAGGCTACCACAATTCGATTTGCTATTTTTCTAGGATTCTTAGGATTGTGATGAACTCAGGAAAATTTGTTCTTGATCTCCAGAATTTTGTATGAGCACAAGAAGGATTTTTGTGTGTTTTCTTTTTCAATCGGCCCTTAGGGTTTTTGGAATAAAATGTGATGATTGAATTTTAAAAAGAAGGACCGGTCAAAGGGGAGGATAAATGGGCCAATAATTCAGGAGTTTTGATTAGGTAGTCTTAATGTGATTTATTTCTATTTTAATTGTCCTTTAATTCCATTTAATTACCCTTATTTAAATCAAAAATTTGAATTTAACTATATTAGGCGCCCAAGGGCATTTTGGTAATTTTTATGTCTTGTATAAATGTTAAATGGAGTTGTTAAAAATATTTGGGATCATAACTTGTTCGTTGATAGAAGTTTGGAATTTATTTTGTGCTTTACATATGTTTTATTTAGGTTTTAAATTCCCAGGGGCAATTTGGTCATTTTACATGTTATAGAATTTTAGGTATTACAGAACAGATATCAAAAAATAACAAAGTAATACAATAGAGTTAGGAATAATCAAAGGAATATGAAGATGGATTACATATGGTGTCAAGTGGGTAATCAAAAGGTATCAAGGTTAAATGTAAGAAGTAATGTATGTGGAATCAGTATTTTACCCCAGGCCAATCCAATCCAATCCAATACAATACAATACAATAGTAGCCCAATATGGAGTGATAAACTCCCAAAATGTGAGGGGTTGCAATGCACGCATACCCAGTCACCAAACCAATGTAGCATAACCATGTAGTAAATGTAGTAGCCTCAATAATCAATCAATCAATACAATACAAATCTTGGATGCATCCATACGCCCCTTACCCATTCACATGCAGACCAAATCAAGGGACGGTGTGGTACATCTCTCCAACCACACTAGAGTACATAACATTGGTGCATCAATGCTATGGTTGTGGCTACTCCACAACAAGTAACACCTGGGTAAATACTGAAGGGTCAAATGGTCAAGGTTCAATATCAGAGTTCAATATCACGGTTTAATATCAAAGGTCCAATATCCAAAGAGTCAATATCAAAGGATCAATATCAAAGGGTTAATCAAAGGATCAATATCAAAGGACCAATCAAAGATGTAATACCAACGGTTCAAAATGGAGAGGTCAATGCCAAGGTTCCCAATCCACAAGGTTCACTATTCCAAGTTCCAAAGTCCCATAGTTCATAATCAAAGGGTCATAATGAGAGTTTAAAACAAAAGTTCAATTTAGCAGGTTACCATCACTTGTTTTAAAAAAAGTTCGTAGTAACTTGTTTTAAAAAGGTTCGTAGTACAATCCCATTTAAGAGGTTTATAGCAAAGGTTCATTTAGAAAAGATCTTCCAAAAGATGAAATTTATAAAAAAAAAAGATCTTTAATAAAGGTTTTCATAAGCTGTTCTTTAAAAGTGGTCTTTATGAATTTATAAAATTCCATAGATAAGTGGTCTTAAACCATATTAAAATGTCGTTGTAAATTAGTTTCTCCTTTAAATGTTTCCATATCATAATTAAGAAAATAAATTTCACCTCCCGTTATATTATCCCAAAAGAACATTCACAGTCTCACAAGGGTTTCTCCTCCCGTTACAATATTCCAAAGAGTATCCCAAGTCTCACAAAGGTTCAAAGGTTAAGGTCACAAAAGGTTATCGAACGGATCATAAGAGTTCAAACGAATAACAATAGGATCACAACTACCGGTGAAAACACATCAATCATAGAGCCAAGTACGAAGGGTCATAATCAAGACCGAACGAAATCATAATACGATAACAAATCAAAGACAAAGTCAAGAGAGAGGAGGTGTGCACTCTTACTGAAAGAGTACGGAATATCTGTACCTTAGCCGAGTCAAAACAAATCGAGGCCAAACGAAAGGAGAAAGGTCATTCCCGCTTCACCAACCTAGAAGAGAGTGGATTCGAATTAAGAAGAGTTCAAATTACTTAAGTTACCTCTTTTAGTTATCTTTCCATTTTTAGTAACTTCCCATAATTAGCAGATTTCCAAAATTAACAAGTTTCCACATTTTAACATATTCATATAGGTTAGTTTTCTCATTTTAACAAATTTCCACGTTCTTATATGTCAAGGATTTCATATTATATAAGTTTTGCGAAATTAGGGTTTCGAAGTGTCACTTAATATAATTTAGGGTTCAAAGTGTCAATAAATCAAGTTAAGGGTCACAAATGATAATATACTTATTATAACACATAAATATAAGTCACATAAGCCAAAAATGCCAAATTTACACTTTACACCATTTAGTTTCAAAAGTTTCATATTAATCCTTTAATTTGTCCAATTTCCATATTTAAACCATTAACTAATATAATTAACACATAAGTCACACATCTTGCATAATTGACATAAACAGCCCCTACATCTTATTCCAGCCAAAACATGCATACCTTCATCATATTTACATTATTAGTCCCTCTAGTTATCATATTTACAATATAAACCTTCTAATTATCAATTATCTCTTATGTTTCAGAATTTCAGCTTTTAAACACAATCAGGTCACCAAAATACGAATTTTTATTCCATATTAGAACTCAGAAATAAAATTCACAAATTTCACAGAGATGCTTCAATGTCTTTATAACTCACAAAATTTTTTCCAGAATTTATTAGTTAGTGTAACCCCACATTAAAAATACCCAAACTCAGACTACTCAGAAAAACCGACCTGCAGCAGTACTCAAAAAGTATTCACTTGAGAGACCTACCAACACATCCAGGAAAAATTCACAAAAATTCATGGTATTACCTAACATATAGAAGTTCAACAATGAAAAGTTTTATGGCCCAATTCTTTATAGTTTGAAAATGAAAAATCGACAAAGTGGACTGATTTTCAGACTCCCGAATTCAGCTTCAGCACTTAATCCCACAAAAAGCAAAAATACGACTAAATCAACTTGAAATCACTCCAAACCAATTGGAAAACTTTACTAAGACATCAAACTGAGTTTACAAACAAAAATCATGAATTTAACCTTTACCAAACTCGACCCACAACAGTTACAAATTCAACCATCGTTTCAGTCCCAAATCAACAAATATCATATTTCATCCAAAGATCATAACAACCACATAATCATATCACCAATCATCATTTTAATCCATAAAAACCTGGGAAGCTCGGACTCGGCTAACATCCCCGGCGTACCGGTGTCGACCCGGTGCGACGCGGGTACCGGTGCGGAATCCGGACGGGACGCGGGGAGGAGAAAGTGGATGCGGCTGTTCCCCGAAGATGAAGATGAAGAGATGCATTTTAATTATTAAAAATGTTATCCCACTTGTTTCTAGCCCAAAATATCAAGAAACCTCACGAGTTGACTCGGTGGTGAGTCAACCTATGCGTAAAACACGTTTTCTTACCGTATCTTCAATCGATCTACAAGTTTAGAGCATGAATATGGTGGTGGTAAAGTTGTGGTGGCGGCGGTGATGAAAGATCGAGGTGATGGTGGTGTTTTGGTGGTGCGTGTTGTACCGTAAGTGGTAGAGGGATGGATGAGGGTCACGTGGGTGGTGGCGGTGTAGTGTGGTGATCGGTGGTGTGATGGTGGTGGTGGTTTGCAGGTGGCGGCGGCAGAGAGAGAGAAAGGGAGATAGTGAGATGAAGATGAAATGTGGAGTGAGGTTTAGGGTTAGGTTATTATTAGTTTAGTGTATTTTAAGAATTTGCAATTGGGTCCCTGTGATGTGTAAGTTTTAACTAAAAGGGTCTGGTTTGAGGACCGTGTGTAAATTTTTATAAACTTTCCCGGAATTACTCGTTTTTAATGCAATCTTAAGTTTTCAATGCAATTTTAATTATTTACTCTTATTATGATTATAATACCCCGTGTCCCCGAGTCCATATTCAAAATTTGGACTCTTTCAAAACGAGTCCACGAATCCGTGAAATCATATCTTGAAAGGTCCGACCCTTGGACACGTACCCGAGTCCGACACCCGTACCCGAGTCCGAGCATCCTAGATAAAAACAATAAGAACACTAATATCATAATAAAACCATTCTAACATATGTCATGTCAAATCAATTACCTTTTTAATCCAATAACTAACAAATTAATTATACCATCATTATCATAACATCATCATAATCATGTAATCATCATCAAATATCAAAAACAAATAAGAAATCATCATATCATGATCAATTCGAAACATATGCATATCCATCTTCAATTTGTATCAATTTTAATTAACCGAATTAGTTACATGATATACCAAAACAATTCAAGTGCTAATATAATCATCCATAACACATAACATTTATCAAATTCGACATCAAAATTTATTTAGAACATATACATGGATCGACTTTATATTAAACATGAAGAAGGAAACCATTTTGATTCAATCAAATTACATTCTTGAATTACCAATGTTACCATAAACATGTTTTAATCATTATATCATCAAGATTATCAAAGTTTATCAATTTCCTCATGAATATATATATAGGTCGATTTATATATAATGTGTATATCAATTCGTATCTTTTCAATTTTCACGTATCATGATAATCGTAACGAAAGGAATTTAATGAGATGAACAATAATTAAAATGGAAGACAACAAAACATTATATGATCAAAAGTGGGTCGAATGGGATGAGAAAACAAGGAACCAAGCCTCCAAATGCTTCCAAATAAATTCCTATGTGCTCCAAATCCTTCCACGAACGCGTATGAATGATCACCAATGATCCAAGAGCAATATTTTGGTGTGTGTGAGTGTGTTTTGGGTCGTATAGATGAGGAAGAGGAAGAAGACATGCATAAAATTTTATGGTATGGGAAGTTATGAGAATTAAGGTATATTAAATGTAATTGATTCTTGATTTGTGGTATTTTAGGCAAATTTTCAATCACAATTAAGGGGGGGGAGGCGGCAATTGGATGAAAACAATGAAGGCATTGACCAATTTATGTAAAATTATACTTAGGATATAATATATAGTTTATTTTGTAAGTTGTGTACAAGTTTTAAAGGTTTTTGGACCCGTTAGGTCACGTACCGTGCAACATTGAGTTCTTATTCCAAATTTCATATTCTTGAGTTCTTATAACATTGTAGTAGCTCAAATGAAGTTTTCTTGAAGTTACATGTTCATGTTTGTGATCGTACGATAATCGTTTTTTTTATTTAGGGCTTGTTTGGTAGCCGAACACAATTCTTCAAAATTTCAAATTCGAGGGTATTTTGGTAATTTAAACATGTTATGAAAATACGGGTTTTACATGTGTATTGTTGTAATAGAGATAGTTATCCATCCTAAACAAACACAATAATACTTAGTATTAGTTGATAGGATGATCCTCTCATTGAATCTCAAGCTTAGCTTGGATCAATGAGAGTTTATTGTCATTCTAATGGGGATAATATACCGAAATTATCCCCATCAAGAAGCTGAAGATGTTATCATGTAGTCATGTTGGTATTGAGTAATCTTGTAACTTTTGTTAATTATTATTAATGAAGTTCTTATTTATGTTTATCAAGATTTGCTCAAATTTCATGGACCAACTAGTGGTATCAGAGCGGGTGGATCAATTCTGATCTAGATCCGTTCATATGGCTACTAATAACATTTGAAGATTGTCAAAAATCAAGTGTGAAACCTTCAAAAACTGTTACTGTAATAGCAATTTTTGAGGGGGAGAAACACACTGATTTTGATATTTGACAAAGAATGACAAACAAAAACACAAAACCAGAAACACACCAACCACTCATCAAAATCTTATCATATACAAAAATCACCTCCCATAAATCCGATCACAAACACTATCCCTAGAGATACATTTATTTATGAGTGACAATATATACCATTCCCCTAAACCCCACAACCACCACCACACATACCCTTAGACCACCCGTACTGGGCGCTTTTGGACCCGTTTTTTTGCCCGACAGCGCCCAACAGCGCCCATACATGCAAAACGGGGGGGCGCTGTTGGGTAGAAAATTGCAATTGTGTTTGTTCTGACAGCGCTCGTTGGTTGCCTTGGTATTGAAAATCCGAACGTTGCAAATGAGAATCCGAACGTTTGCAAAGTAAACGGTAACCAAAAAAAAAAAAAAACGCTCCCCACTTTTTTTTTCTTATTTAAACCAACATCAACCCATTTTTTTTACACAATTCACTTCTTTTATTTTACATATTTACCTCATCAAACTATATAAAATCATCCAAGCATCATGAACCCGAACCGTCCAACCCGCCCACAATTTTACCCAAATAACGAGGCTATGTTTTCAAACGAAGATCTTATAGAAATGATATCGCAAATGCCACCAAGTGCGCAAACCACGTTTCAAAACTACGTTTTAAGCCAACAAAATTTCGGGTTTAACTCGTATACCCAACAAAACGTTCCACAATTCCCCACACCTCCACAATTCAACACATCTCCACAATTTCGACCGGAAAATTATATGCAACGAGCCCAAAATGTTGGATCTAACGAGAGTGTCCCGGATATTGTCTCGGAAAGTCCTCCAAGCGTTACCCGAGCGAAGGGTAAACAACCCGCCGGTCCGTCTCAAAAACCAAGGCGCGCGCACAAAAAAAAACCCGAGGGCGAGCCAAGGACTAAGAGTACGCGTATGCCATGGAACGACAACGAGTTGATGTGCTTGGCACGTGCGTGGGTCGAAATTGCGACGGATCCAAACGCCGGTATATACTTTTTTTTTCGTTATTATATTTTTTTCGTTATTATTTTTTTTTCATATTTCGTTATTATTTTTTTTTTTTCTTATTTCGTTATTATTTTTTTTATTTCGTTATTATTTTTTTTATTTCGTTATTTTTTTTTATTTCGTTATTTTTTTTTTTTACTTATGTCGTTCGTTATTTTTTTTTTTGTAGCGAATTATCAACGAGGATTGGTTTTTTGGGCTCGAATTCGAGAAGCTTTTTTTTCGGCAATGGGTGTCGGAGAAGATTATCGTACGCCGGACATGATTCGGGGAAAATGGACCGACCTCAATAGGGCGTGTCTACTCTTTAATGGCATCTACAACCGAAAAAATAATATGCCGGTGCCAAGTGGTGAAAGTTTGGGGACGTGGGCATACGACGCCGCCGACAAGGAATACAAGGCGCTTAAGGGGTTTCCTTTCCAACACAAGGCGGTGTGGGAGTACCTTCACACCCATAAAAAATGGGTCCACCAACCGTCTTTGGAAATTCGTACAACGAGGCCGTCAAAACGGTCTAAAACCGATTCATCATCCAACCCCGAAAGCCAATCGTCCGATGCTCACACATTGAACCTAAACGACGATGCGGAAGATGACGAGGTCGTGTTTGTCGAGCCGGAAAGGCCCTCGGGTAGGCGAAGTGGCAAAGGTAAAGGGGTTTCCTCATCTTCTACCCCCGACAACGAAAACCCGTTGAGCCAAATTGCGGCTGGGATAGCTAGGCTAGGGGAAGAGGCACAGAAGCGTCGCGAGCTCAAAGAAAAGAGATACAACGAGTACATGAAAATGAAAGATTGGGAGCAACTGCGCCGAAGCACCGCCGGGATGACCGACGAGGAAAAAGCACATTAACAACAAAATCAATGAAGAAATCAAAGCAAAATGGGGTTGGTAGTGTTTTTTTTATGTAATATGTAGTATGAAATTGTATGACTTTTTTTTTTTTTTTTTTTTTTTTTTAATTATGTAATAGTTTTAGGGTTTATTTTAATGAAATTATGTTTTCATTTATATTATTTAGTTTTTATTATAAGTTTTTTATCATTAAAAAAAAATTAAAATAAAAAAAAAGGTACTGCCACGTGTCAAACAACCCCCCACTCTTCATTACACCACTTTTGCAACAAAGCCCCATCCTACCTCCCACATGCCACGTGTCGAACAACCCTCCACTCTCCCCACCACCCCACCACACATACCCTTATCTTCATCCCAAAAACAAATACACACACACACACAAATTCACCACTCATATCTTATCCTCTTACCTCAAAAACCGTCCCACACAAACAAAAACACAAAACCAGAAACACACCAACCACTCATCAAAATCTTATCATATACAAAAATCACCTCCCATAAATCCGATCACAAACACTATCCCTAAACAAAAAAACACATCGATCTACCAAAGATCATGAATCACAGATTCAAACCCAAGTCAAATCACATACAAAACATCAACCACTCATCTCTCTCGATCTAAAAATACTCGACCAAATCCCAGATCCAAAAAAAAAAATCGATTCGTTAAAAATATAAACCAATATATATTTTATTCCATCAACAACGAATAGCTCGTGGTGAAAAGGAGCCGAGAAACCCAGAAGTGAGGTTGTCACGATCACTAGCTGAGATGGAAATTGGTTTTAATCGGATTTGTAGTTTGGGAGTATGAGTATTAAAAGGATTAGGCTGAGTCTAATTTGATAGGTATTGAAAATTAGTATTAGTTGATGATGTCGGCTTATTGGTATTGGGTCTAATTCAAGATGCGGTGTTTGGGATGTTTAAGTGTTAAAAAGAGATAAGGATTGATTGGGGCTGATGTGTTAGATGATATCAGGGAGTTTTGATGATATTGTATCAGTGTGTTGGTGTTAAGCTTGTGTCTTCAGGGAATTGTCAGGAACTGCTATTTGTTATTGAATATCAGTAGTAGTTAAACAAAGCCTGAATAGAGGGTGTGATAAGAATCAGTGGGCTGAAATGGATTGTTAAGGATAAGTTCAGGATGAGACTGAGCAAAGATATGGGTGTGGGAATCTGAGTTACGCAGCGGAAGCATGGTGGACACATAACCCAGAAATCCTGAATCTGATGGTTCCTAGAACCTGAAACCGTGAACTCAGAAAATTTGGTCAAGGGGGTGATAAAAACTCATTATATGTTAATGAGTTATGGGTCAATTAATTGTGACTCAGGGAGTGTTAAGGAAAGGTTGGTGATTTTCGGGCTGAGCTTTTGCAACTCAAGGAGTATAAGCCAAAAATGCTTCAGGGTGTTCATATGGTGTGACTCAGGGAGTGGTGAAAAGAGTCAGGCCAAGCCTGATGGTGTCTATTCAAGGAGCTCAGCGGATGCACGGTGGGCCCATAATAGGTCGTGGCATCAGGGGTTGATAAAAGTTGCAACTCAAACAATGTACTCATGTGATTGAAATTCTTACTCACTGAAAATGTTGTACTGAAACTTAGTATACTGAAAATTTTAACTTAGTATACTGAAAAAGTGAGGTGAAAAAATGAGAAGGACACTGTTGTATCAAGAATGAACCAGGTCCTCTCACTCAGTGAGTGATTAAACTGTCTTTAGGCATAGCCTAAGTGAGTTGTAAATTCTCACATGCATCCTAAAAGGATCAGGAAAGACAAAAGAGAGGACACTGATGTATCTAAAGTGAACCAGGTCCCTCTTAGCATAAAATGAACCTCAGGGTCTGAACCTGGTCACTGAACCCCTGACCTTGAAACTGCCCCAGTCACTGAAGTGGCTGTGACTGAACCTGGTCACATAACCTGAACCTGGGTACTAAACCCCTGTCACCTAACTCCCTGAACCTGGTACAAAACCCCTCACACTGAACCAGCCACTAAACCCCCTGAACCCCTACTAACTAAACCGCCACTGAACCTGAACCTTACTCACTGAACCTGGTCATTGAACCCCCTGAACATTACTCACTGACCTTGAACCCCCTACTCACTGAACCTCAGTCAGTGAACTCTCCTCGTTGAACCCATGTCCCTGAACCCTCAGCACCTCACTAATCACCCGAGCCTATTTGTATGTTCAAATAGGGGGAGACTAGATAGGTGGTTTCCGATGACATGCAATGATACAAATTGTAACACCCCAACCCGACAAGGGCAAAGGTGTCACAGATACGGATTCTTATCAGAACAAACACAAGCATATGACATAAATAATACAGTAGGATTCTAAGGGTTACAACAAAAATCTGAAATTACAAGGTTATAAGAGATATACAAGAATCACTAAGTCTGAATAAAACTTTTCATAACATCTCTAATCCAATTCAGCTAGCAAGGTCTTCTAAGTTCAAGGTACTCTCTATAACAACCCAGCTTCCAACTAAAACCTGCCGTACACGAAAGAAAACGTACGGCTGAGCTTACAAAGCCCAGTGAGCAGATATATAATAAACGGAAACAAAAACAAACGGAAATGAACAGGCATATCATAAAGAGTGAGAAATAGGAAAAAGGAAATAAAGAGTAAGGTTTAGGACAGTGATCCACCACGAGCCCAGAAACATTTCATATCATATCACATACCAGGGTGTATGGAGGGGTGACCTCAGCATACCAAGACAAGGTTGAGGGGATACCTCCAGGGTTGGAGTTGCAAGCTCCCAGGGTTGTGAAAGGCATGTATTGCACACAGTACCAGTCACCAGACATACCAGATATATCAGAAACCAGAACAAATCTAGGATGCATCCATTCGCCCCCCAGAACAGATCGGCCATAATAAATCATATAGTGTGCATGCATAATCAAAATCAGAATGGGGACGGTGTAACCAAATCACTAGGGCTACACACTAGTCATGCCAGTGGTGCATCACAGACATGGCCATGTTACCTTCATGGCTAGGGTCACAAATTTGGCTCGGGTATCAAACTGGGAGTCAAAGGTCAAAGGTCAAAGGTTCATATCATAATCAGGGTGTCATATCAGAAGGTTCACTATCAGAAGTCAATATCAGAAGATCAAATATCTCAGGTCAATATCCAAAAGGGTCAAAGTATTATATGGTCAAATCTTCAAAAGGTTCAATATCAAAATACTTTTCAAAAGGTTTTCTCTTAAGGTTCATTTAAAACAACCCTTCAAAATAGTTTTCATAAATGGTCTTTCAAATAGTTTTCATAAAACGAACTTCAAAATAGTTTTCTTAAAGTCAATATATCATGCTTGAAAAATCCTTTCAAAATACTTTACTTAAAACATTTCCATCTCATATCAAAAAGGTCTTCATATCATAGGTCCAAAATCCGAGATCAAAGGTCAAAGCAAAGGTGTCATAGCAAAGGATCGTAACAGAGTATCAAATCAAAGATTTAACGAATCAGAAAAGAATCATAGGAAACCTTACAGAGAAGGTCAGAATATCTGTACCTTATTCCCGAAGCAACCACAAATCAGAAATGGATGACGCAAAGTGGATCAGGACCTCTCTTTCTTCACACCTAGAGGGGTAGACAAGAATTACAAACCCTTTCATTTTAAGTAACTTTCCATTTTAACTTTTAGATTCATCAAGTTACTCCTTTAGTCCTTTAGGTTTCATAATTTACATTTTAAACCTTATAATATCAATAATTGCATATTAAGCCATTAAATTACCAAAACGACACTTAACCCCCTGAATATATTTTATTATTCAAATCAGCCCTAAGTTTTCAGAATTTACATATTTAGTCCCTTCATTTTAATTATTTACAAATCGAATTGTATTTCATTAAAATAAACATTTTAATTCCTTTAAACATAAAAATTACACATGGGGCCCTCAACTTATATTTTATTCGAAATGTTCACAGCCCAAAATAAGTTTCAAACATAACCCTTAAGTTTCAAAAGTTACAAAACACCCCCTAACATTTAATTTAAATCGAATAACACTTTTTATTAACAAAACCCTAACCCTAAAAATACCCATCATTCACCAATCATCATATAATCATTATAACATCATTTTTCAGTCAAGGTCAAACCCTAATTATAAACCCTAATTCGAATTACACTTTATTTCTTTTTCTTTTTAATTTTCTTTTAATCCGGTTAAATACTTAAATAAAAAACAATTACTTTAGGCCTCTACAAATCAAATGGACATTTTTCCCAGATTATATTCATCATATGAAGCTCAAATAAATTATCATTCATGCCCAAAAAATTCGGATACAATTAATTAGGTTATGTACACGATTTTAAGATTTAATTCACAATTAATTCATAGATCATGCATGGTATGTTATTATCATTTTATTTGATGTTCTAAATACATATAGGATCTGAGAAAAATACCACAAAGAGATTCGAACGTGTAGAATGGGTTGGAGGATTTATCTTGTACGCGTATAGCCAAAACGCCCAAAAAATCACCACGGCTTCAAAAATGATCTAAAAATCTTGAAACCAATTTTCACGTGTCACATATGATGTGAGGAACACCATAAAAATAAGAAACGAATTTATCCATGATCGAATGAATCAAAGTGGAATTTTTACCTTTCGAGTGGATTTAAACAAGAAATTTCGATAACCCTTGAATCCGGCTACCACAATTCGAAGTATTATTTTTCTAGGACTCCTTGGATGATGATTTAACACAGAAAAATAGCTTGGGAATTTTAGAGTGTCGATTGGAGGCAAAAGGGATTTATTTGTGTGTGTTAAATCCAATCGGTAATTAGGGTGATAAAGAAAAGTGTGTGATTGAATTTTAAATGGAAAGAACGAGTCAAGGGGGGGAGTGAGACCAGGAATTGATTGGTATTGATTGACAAATTAATGTGATTAATTTTCACATTTAAATACATTTATTTCACTTTATATGATTTAATTTGTTAATAAAATATCATTCGGTTCTAAGAGGGCAATTTAGTAATTTTATCTCTTGTCTAAATGTTAGATGAAATTGTTAAAATTTATTTGGGATCATAACTTATGCATTGCCAGAAGTTTGGGATCGATTCGATACTTTATACGCTTTTAATTAATTTTTAAACTTGCAGGGGCATTTTAGTCATTTTACATGTTTAGATTTTTAGGGTTTTACACAAATATCATACGATATCATGGTGGGTGTGGTTTGTTTTAGAGATGAATATTTTGGTGTATTGTTAAGTTTATAAAAAGAAAAGGGTGTTTATTTGTTTTAAGATATATAGACGATGTTGTTATCTAGAGAAACAAAAGAAAGAGTGATGAGTCTTGAAGAAGTTTTAAAAGAAACTTATAGGACCTTTCATGAATTTTATTTCTAACGCAAGAACTTGGTACAACCAGAAATAACGCATATCAGTTGATGTTATGTCATTGTTATGTATTTAAAGTCTTACAAGTTGCAACCCACAAGTAAGAAAGATCACATGTAAGAAAAAGTTGAGCAAATTAAAGTGAAATTATCAAGTCGCTTCAAAACACTCATTTTTTTTTGAAATACTTGAGATTCAGACATGTTCTTTAAAATAAAATTAATTACGTGCTTAATAATATAAATGATTGTAACCGAAAACATTTAAAATACAATTAAGTAAATATACATTATTACTTTCGGTTACACAATTTTAAATTTACATTAAATTATAGGTTATTTATTTTAATATAAAAAAGACCATGAAGATATGATAGTAATTTTAGAAAGTAAATGTGTACAATTTTTTAACGTGGTGAAAGAAAATATGTTGGTTTCAGATGATTAAGTCAACCACGATGTTTTTGCAACTAATAATTGACATTGTTTTTGTCTTCACATTATCACCAACAACGACGTGTCATCAGTATTACCGTGTACCAAAACAACAACATTGTTGCTTTCTCCCTTTTTGGTTTCAAATGCATTGCGCATGTACTACTATAATGTATAAAGATGATTGTGATGTTCAAATGCTATTGTGGGTTATTTGGTTACACGGGTACCCGCCGCCGCAACGCGCGGGTACCTGACTAATAATTCTTAAATAAAAATATGATATATATTTTTTTCATTAACTTATGCTAAAAAGTTTACTACTTAAACTAAACAACAAACAACAAAGTTAATACATTTGATATAATTATAGAAAAGAAAAAACATGTGATGCTCAAAGAATAAAATAAATGATTTATTTAGGTTCATGGAGAACATGTAATTGATATACTTGTATCATATTTTACCTTTTTTTATATACATGATTTTCGGATGAATAGTATAGCCAAGTATATAAGTTTGTAAGCTCGATTCATGAAATTGGTTATGGAAATTTTTTTATTCGAGCTAGAGTAAAGATCATAAATTATTTAATGAGCTCAAGTAAATTATGAATTATTTGAGTCGTTAACAAAAATTAGTTATGTGTATGTGTATTTGTGTATCTTCATGAATGATGTGTCTATTGTAAATGTATGCATGTAAATATAACATATGTAAGAATGTATGTATATGCTTTTTTTTTTTTTTTTTTTTTTTTTTTTTTGAAAAGCTGGGAATTTTATAACCAACAGGCTCCAAGGAGGAGGCCAAAAACTAAATATACAATGACACAGGACCTAACCAAAAACAACAACCAAAGGAACAAACAATTACATAAACAGGTTAAAAGGTCTAGCAATCCAAACACTCCAATTCGTTGGACTTGAGTTAATCCGAGCAGAAAACCAAAGCTTGGAGAGCCGTTGGATAACCGGAAACAAGTCTTCTTCTAAGATACCCGCCTTCTCCTCTATGACTGCATTCACGAGCCTATTTCTCCACTTCCAAATGGCCCAAATGACAATATAAAAGAACCCCTGGACAACCTTTCCAATTTTCGGGCACCCGTTGACCTTTATCTTCCCAAGAGCAATATCGCTAATGGAAAAGGAGGGGAAAGAAACGAGAGACTCGAGATTCCACCAACACCAAACCTTTTTCCAGACCGAGAGGACCTTCGGGCAGTTAATGAGGCAATGATCAATCTCCTCCTCATTACTATCACAGAAAGGGCAAGCAGTGGAGGGAATATCAAGCCCGCGCATAAGGAGGTTAGGACGGGTTGCTAGCCTATCTATTGAAGCTCTCCAAACACATACATTAACCTTTCGAGGGATCCAAGAGTTCCAGCGAAAATGATCACCCAATGCATGATCAGAGAGGGAAATGTTTTGGATTAATTTGGAGAAAGAGCTAACCTTAAACTGTCCTGACGGATCTTTAGACCAAACCCATTTATCAGAACCCTCCTCAGAAAGAGAGAGATTCCCGATGAGAGACACTAGCGTGCAGACATCATCAATTTCCCTACCACGCGGGGCAAAACGCCAAGACCATTGGCCAACCCAAACGCCATTAACTGAACACCATCTATCGCGGACTAGGCAGTCCTTATTTGATTCAAGGGCAAACAACCTTGGAAACATATCCATCAATTGTGATCCGTCTCCGCACCAAGAATCCTTCCAAAACATCGTGTTACCACCACTTGAGATTTTGCGGTTGAAAGAGAATTTGAAGGAGCCATCAATACTATCAATTAACTTTACAGTTTTGATGATGTCAATCCAAATACCACCACTGCCACGAGAATTCACAGAAGATTCAAAGCCTCCATCAAGACCATAGAATTCTTTAATGACAATCCGCCAAAGGGCATTATCCTCGGTAAGGAAACGCCATTTCCATTTGCCTAGAAGACCAAGGTTTTTCGAGTGGAGACAACCAACTCCCAAACCCCCAAATTTCTGATCGAGAAGAATAGATTTCCATTTAACCCAACAAATGCCATGAGTGTCTTCTTTAAAGCCCAAAAAAAACCGACATCTAATCGACTCAAGGACATTTAAGACTTTTGAGGGAGCTTTAAAGAGCGAAAAGTAATAGATGGGGAGACTACCCAAGATGGACTTGATGAGGGTGAGTCTCCCACCAACCGATAAGGATTTGGCTTTCCAAGATGAGAGGCGATCTCTAAAACGGTTAATGACCTCATTCCACCCATCACAAAGACGCATTCTCTTACCAACCGGGAGGCCGAGGTAGATAAAAGGAAGAACGTCATGAGAACATCCAAGTGTCGCGGCCATAGCTTCAACCTCGTTAGATGGAATACCAACACCAATCAGCCTACTCTTCGAAAAATTAACCTTCAAACCCGAACCCAACTCAAAACACTTAAGGATATAAGTAAGGTTTTTGGCATTAAACCTAGACCATTCTCCAAAAAACAAAGCATCGTCTGCGTATTGCAAGAGGGAAATATTGGCATCACTTTCTGAGAGAGAAACGCCTTTAAAGATACCTTTGTTACACGTGTCGAGAATGATAACTTGAAGAGCTTCAGCCACAAGGAGGAATAGGAAGGGAGAAAGAGGATCCCCTTGACGAAGACCACGCTCCATTTTAAATTCACTCGACGGAGATCCATTGATCAAAACTGAGATAGAGGCCGACGAGAGACATGAGGCGATCCAATTCCTCCATTTCAATCCGAACCCCATTTGTCTCATAACGTCAAGAAGGAAATTCCAATTAACGCTATCAAACGCCTTGTAACACCCCAACCCGACAAGGGTAGAGATGTCACAACAATGGTTTCATATCAGAATTACAAGCATTCAAAAATAAAACAACGGAAGTCTTATCATTAAAAATCAAGGGAAAATAAGTCAACATGACTTATGCCAGGAGTGAAAACAGAAATAAATGAAGTACATAAATCCAAATGCCCAAACAATGGCATAACAGAAATCAAGATCCAATGGTAAAACTAGAAATTATAAGGTCAAAGCTTCACACAAGTTACTCTCATCCCAAAGCTAAACCCAGCTCCTAGCTTAAGTACCTGCCGCAGGAAAAGAAATGCGGCTGAGCTACGAGAGCTCAGTGAACAGATATAACGATAACAAAGCAGTAATAACGGAATAGTGAAGTACGAGAAACGATACAAGATATAACAAGAGTTAGGAATATAAAAGGTTATACAGGTATATCAAGAGTTAAGAAATAGTGACAATGGACAAGAATATAAGAAACCGTAGCCCAACAAAAGCCCAAGTACAATCAAGTCAAGTCTAGTCAAGTCAAGTATCAGGTTATAGGATAACAGTAACAGAAATCCACTACGAGCCCAAATCACGTCAAATCAAATATCAGGGTGTATGGAGGGGTGCCCTCAGCATACCAAGTACAGGGTGAGGGGATACCTCTCAGGATTGGAGTAGCTAACTCCCAAGATGTGAAAGACGTGTATCGCACACACCATCAGTCACTAAGTAATATATCATGTACAGGAAACAGGAACAAGTCTAGGATGCACCCATACGCCCCAGGTGGCCAGAGTCTACCAATACACACCAGATAAAGTCAGGGACGGGACAAGACATCACTCTCTTGCCCTAGAGTCAAGTCATCGGTGCATCAATGACAAGGACATGAAACCCTCATGCCTAGTGGTGGCTCATAGTCTCAAATTGTTGGTCAAGGTCAAGTATCAAGTATCAAGTTCAAGTCTTATATCAAGTGGTTCAAGTCAAGTTTCCATTTCAATTATATCAGAAGGTTCATATTAATTAATTTATATCAGATGGTTCAATATCAGATAGTTTATAGAAAAGGTTCCTTCAAAAAGGTTTCTATTAAAGTCCATATAAAGCAATCTTTTAAACAATTCTCATAAAAGTGATCTTACAACAATAGTTTTCATAAAGATGTCTTAAACTAGTTTCCTGAAAACATTTTCATAAATAATTAAAAAGAGTTTCCTCATCCAGTTATAATATCAAGTACATCATTAAGGTATTAAAGCCAGGTTTAAATATTAATGTCAAAAGGTGATGAACAAAGTGTATCATGTATCAAGGGAATATGACAAGGTTCAAATCATGAAATCAAGGCAAAGGTTAAAATCAATTAGGTCATAACAAAGGTTCACAATTCAAAGGAAACAATAGCAAGGTTCAATTTATCAAGGGAAACATAGGAAAGGATTCATAACAGGGATTCAATGTAAAGGTTCAAGATAAAGGTTCAAAGTAAAGATTCAAGTAGAGGTTCAATGTAAAGGTTCAAGTAAAGGTCCAATTCAAATGATTCATATGAAAGATTAACAATTCAAGGAAATACAACAAGGTTCAACAAACAAGGGAGCATAGCAAGGTTCAAGGGGATACAAGATAACAAGAGAGAGAGTGTTCATGAGAAACCTGTGCAAGGTCAGAATATCTGTACGATAACATAAGTGTCTCAAAGTAAGACAGAATATCCGTACCTTATTAGAAGTGCAAGAAAAGACAAGATAGTAAACAGGACAAGGTCAGGATTACTCCTTCTTCACACCTAAAGGAGTAGAAGACAAGATTACTCATTTAAGTAACTTTTTATTTTTAGCAGGTTTCCAGAATTAGTAAGTTTCTATTTTTAGAAAGTTTCCTTATTTAGTAAGTTTCCATAATTAGCAGGTTTCCATAATTAGAAAGATTTAGCTTCATAAATTAGGTTAAGTCTTTAATTAATCATTATTATAGAAATAGGGTTCATTTTAGCAAGTTATAATAGTTTAGGGTTAAATATGACAAGTTTTCATATTTTAGGGTTTTAATTGCAATTATGCTAAAGATAAAGTCAAAAATGTAAATATTACAAGTTAATCATTTTAATCCATGAGTTACCCATATATATGATTCAAATCCTTCAACTTTAACCATTTTACAAGTTATACCCTTTAGTTAATTAAATTACAAATCAAACCTTACAAATTAAATAAATTGCAAATCAATCCTTTAATTATTCATATATACCTATTAAGCTTTCAATTATCCAAAATTACACAACAAACCCTTTACATGATTAATTATACGAATTACCTTTAAGTTTCCAATATTTAAAAAACAAGTCCCTTAATTTAATTAATTTCCAAATCGAATCCCCATTTTATTTATAATTACATATTAAGCCTTTATGTATTCAAATTTACACAAAACATCCTTCACAATCTTTAATTCACTAATCGACCTCAAGTTTTCCAGAATTTACAATTTAACCCCTCGAGTTTATTTATTTTTCAATCGAATTATATATTTAAGCAAAATACCTTTTAAATCCTTTAATTACAAAATTAACACATAAGACCCCTATATTATATTTTATTCGAATAATACCCTTTATTTTACAGGTTATAAAAATAACCCTCAAGTTTCAGAATTTACAAAACACACCTTCTCTATTTATTTTTACAATCGGTAACTACAAAAATAACACAAAACCTAACCCTAATTCAAGTAATCATTACTCCATCATTACTAAACCTTAAAACACAATAAATGATCAGATCTAACCCAAACATGAAAACCCTAGACCCCACGATTTTTATTTTCTTTCTTTTCTTTTTATTAGAATCCGATAAACACAATAATTCACCAAGAGTGTTCTAGGCTTCGACAATCACCATGATCATTTTTATGATGTTATTTGATGCATATATAACTCAGAAAAATTATGTTAAAGTACTAGAAAAATCGCATGAACAATAAAGGAATTATTTGTGTTTTTAGGGTTTCGATTTGTTTTAATTTCACACGACTTGAAAAGCATGCATGGATCGAATCCAATAATTTATATAGATCATATAGGATGTAATTAGTACTATAAAAATACCAGAATGTTTTTAGAACGAGTGAATGAGCTGTGGTGATTTTGTGTTTCTCGGCTAGAACAACTCGACACCCAATAATTACCCACGATCAACCAAACGACCTAGCAAGCGTGGCACTATTTTTCACCCCTTCTTTGAACTTGATAGAACACCAGAAAAATATGAATGGACTCCAGAAAATTCGGATCAAGGGATGGTGATTTTATGTGTGTCGTTCTTTTGGTTTTAGGTTTAGCGATAGAAATAAATTGGGAATAAATATAGGAAACGTGTGATATGAATAGAGAGCAGGGAATTTCGGTTTAAGATGATAAGGATGGAGTCAATCACTGATGTGTAATATACTTTCCTTACTTGGTGATGATTATCCCTTTATTTTGTATTTATAAGTATTTTAAAAGTAATTATAATACATATACTAATATATAAATCGGCCCAATAATTCAAGGTGACAAGAAATATATTTTGTAACATTTTAAATGTTGTAAAGTCCATGTTAAAAATATTACATCTCATGTGTTGTTAAATTCCAAGAGTTATAGATTTATTTTGTGATTTATTAGGTTATTTATTAAAATTTTAAATTACAAAGGTATTTCAGTAATTTTTGCATGTTCTGAAATTGTGGGTTTTACACGCCTTCTCAAAGTCGACTTTAAAAAGCAAGAGCTTGAGATTTTCCATGGACGCCATTCTTATGATTTCATTTGCTATAAGACAACCATCAAGAATCTGGCGCCCCTCAATGAAGGCTGATTGGTTGGGGCCAATAATAGAGCCGATAACCTTTGCTAAACGCGACGCTAAAAGCTTGGAAATAACTTTATATACACATCCAATAAGGCTTATGGGCCTATAGTCCGAGAAAGACAATGGGTCGGCCTTTTTTGGAATAAGGACAATGAAGGAGGGGTTACATCCGCCTGCTAACTTACCAGTAGATTCGAAATGCTTAATACAATTCCAGAAATCCAACTTGATTACCTCCCAGTATGTCTTGATAAAATTAAAGTTCAATCCATCAGGGCCCGGTGCTTTAGAACCCGCACAACCCCAAACAGCAGCTTTAACCTCATCCAAAGAGAAGCTAGATTCTAAAAAAGAAGCATCGGAAAGAGAAAGCGACCTGAAAAGCTGACTCGTGAAGGAGGGACGGACAATGTTTAACTCTTTAAATCTAGCTGCAAAGTGGTCAAGAGCAGCATGCTTTATGTCATCAGGAGAATCAATCCAAGCTCCATTAATATGGATACCTTTGATTGAAAAGTTTGCCAATCTGTTCTTGATGATAGAGTGAAAGAAACGAGTGTTCTCGTCACCTTCCACAGCCCACCTCAACCTCCCTTTTTGTTTGAGGTCCTCTCTATGCAATTGATCAAAATAACTCTGTGGAAATCAGCATCAGTTAAACTACCATCTTCTGCTTTTAAATCCCAATATGCCAAATTCCTAATCAAAATTTCCTTTTCACGTTTCTGGGCAGAGAGACGTGAAGTGGTCCAAGCCTTAATATCGAGTCTCAACTTTTTAATTTTATTTTTGAGATGGAGGTCAGGGGATAGGGTGGAAACAGATGAGGCCCAGGACTTAGAGATAATGTCCAAAAAGTCTTTGTCACCAATCCATTTGTCAAAAACTTTATAAGGCTTCGGCCCAAAATTTGGAGATCCTACCTTAAGCATAATGGGGCAATGATCCGAGAAAGTTCTACAAAGCACAGAAACACTTGCATCATTCCAAATGTTGAAAGAAATCGTGGGTGACCAGAAACCTATCCAACTTACTAGCCTTTTTCCCTTCCTTATCGAATCTGGTAAACCGCCTACCACAAAGAGGGAAGTCAAAAAGACCCGTCCGAGATAAGAAATCATTAAAAGAGTTTGCCTCAGCGGCGTTGAAACCACATCCTTTCCTTTCGCCGCTGGTCCTTACCACATTGAAGTCCCCAAAAATTACCCAAGTGATATGCACCGAAGTAATGAGACTCTCAATCGATACCCATAACTCATCTTTTTGGGAGCTAGACTGAGGAGAGTATACATTTATGAGACCAATTTTACTTGAAGCCCCCAACCATGAACCATAGACCCCCACCGGTTACAAAAGCTATGTTCCATAGAGAACACCCTTGAATCCCACATAGTAAGAATACCCCCCGAGGCTCCCACAGAATCACTAGAGGCAAAAGTGACATAATTATAGGGCCACATGGATCGAATACACGACTGGTCCACATTGACCAGTTTCGATTCTTGGATACCAACAAACATGGGAGAATTTTCATCAATCCAATCTTTCTTTTTAACACCACCTAGACCATTAATATTTAAGGATATACCAATCATAAAAGATAGCACACACCTAAACAAGCGAGACCCATAAGATCAGGAGGATCTCAAGGGATCCAAGTTTGAGGAACGAGGACCAAAGGAGAAACCAAGTTGCTCACCAATATTTTTTGTGTTAACTTCCTCATCCAGTAGGTCGTTTTGCCCCTTTTGAGAAATAGATATCTGATTGGAGGAAGAACCCCCCACAATTAAATGCCTTTACTTAGTGTTATTCTTCTTTTTTTGCCCGCTATAGGCTGCTCACCCATGTTCATGTTGCCAGAGAGCCGTTGAAAGCTACATAAGAGGTCATCAAGCTCCTTATCCTGAACTTCAGCAACATCATTTTGAAAAAGGGACCTCAGTGTTATCTATACCATTGTCTAAGGGAACACTAGGAACAGGTAGAGGCCCAGAATGAGGGATAGGGGGAACAAAATCCATATCATTAGGCCCTGAAGGAAGTTCCATGCCAGGAGTGGGCCCTGAACAAAATCAGTAGAAGAATGGGCCGGGTTAGGAAAGCTGGGGGGAGAGGGAAGCCCACTTGATCTAGGAGATAATTCAGCATTTAAGTGGGGACCCTCGAGGAGTCAACATTAACAGTGTCATTCCTATTAATAAATATATCTTTCTTGTTATTTCCAGACCTCGAGACGCACGCGCTTTTGCTTTTGCTTTTGCATGGGGAATGAGCAAATGGCGACTTTTCATTTTCCCAATATTTAGGAGTTTGGTCACCGGGAAAATTACCGCCGCCTCCAACTTCTGCCCAATAACTTCTTCCTCAAACAGGGGGTTATCATCATCACCATCATCTGGGAAAGATGATGGTAAAAGGCTGCTTGCCAGGAATCGATCCTTATAAACCCTAATAGGGTATGAAGACCCATTAAGAGTAACTGAAATTTCATTCATATCGTGTGTTAAAACCAACGATTTGATGGGTAAGAGAATCTTAGAGTCGAAAATTCCTCAAGTCGGCCCACCTCCATTACACGAGAATCTTAGAGTCCAAAATTCCTTAAGACGTTCTTAATGGCTCCTACATTTCGACCCAAACTGGGAAGTCCTTCAATAGAAATCCAAGTTAGCCTCCCATAAGATTCACTAGAATCCTCCCATGCTTTAATATCATCAAACCATTGTTGTAACCATAAGATGTTATTTTCCAGGCAAGACTTAGCCGATTCTTTCGAGTTCCATTCAAAGAGGAGCGAAAGCCCACCACAATATATATTTGACTTGACAATCGACCAGACCATTACTTTCAATGATGTCCCAAGCATTTTGGAGAACGTGGATATTTTTAAGCAACATTCAAGCCTATTCCTTAGCTGCTGGTCTTCTTCGATCTTAATATTTAGAACCTGTTGTTTGGGACCAGCAACCGCATCCCTGAAGGTTTGAGAAGGCACCTTCGCCTCTGCCCTAGTTCTGCCATGACCTCTAGGATTGATTGGGGGGAAGTCAGATTCCGACAACTTAGCTCCTCCATTCTTGAAAAATTTGGCGCGGTTGATAACGAGATTAGAGTTACCAATCAAAATTCCTTTAAGGCGTCTTTCAAAAGCCTCAATATCTTCAATAATGTTGATGAATCTCACAAAACCAAACCTTGTGTCCCTCTTTGTTCTCTTAAACGCGATGTATACATCCACGACCTTGCCATATCGGTCAAACATCTTCCATAAGGCTGAGGAGTCCCAAGAGTCTGGGAAGTTTGTAAAGAAAAATGATGTGGCCCTATCCCTCATAACCCTGTCAAAATCAGAGAGATGTCTTCTGCCCCCATGTTTGATGTTGAATGAATCCCTCCTGGGGAGGGAAGGATCAGGTTTGGGGACCCGATGTTTCCTAGACACTTGTTGCCATTCACCTTCGTCACCATGATTGAACATAGAACCTGGATTGTTGAAAAGTCTACCCATTTTCTCTCACACACACACGATTTTACTGTATTTGGTAACAATAATGTATGTATATGCTTGTTATGAGAGACATTGTATGTTTATGCATAAAAACATTTGTATTCACATGTAATGGATAAATCAATAAACCGTTATCATAAATATAACAACTAGTTAACATGATTTAATCGAGTGTAAGAGTTAGTTAGTTCATAACTAAACTCAAAATAAGAGTTTCTACAAGAATATTACCAACAACAATCTTCGTGTTTCATCACCAGGTCGATTGCAGATGATAACATTGTTTAAGTTCTACCATCTAAGAACCATGAACAAATTGTTTTATCAACCCCACAATGATTAGATTTAATTCATTTATATATTTGATAAAGGTTTATTAAACATATTAGGCACTTCTGTATAAAACACTTAACTAGCATAAAATTAATGGTGACAATTATATTATCAATGAATATATATGAGTAACAATTTTTATTTAACATATTTAACTTATTCATATATATTAAGAATCTAATTAATACTTGTAAGCTTGAATGAAAAATGAAAAGAAAATAAAAAGATTTTATTTCACATTCCACATTGGATGAGTGAAACAAAATGAAGGGAATATGAGGTTTATAAAAACAAAAGCTCAAGTTTACTAGTATATATTTATAAACTAAAGTGTAGATATTTGATGTGATTGAAGGTTAACATATTGTTAGTTTTTGGTTTTAAGTTTAACCTATAATACTAATAGTAATTAAAAATTTAAATCAAAATATTTTGAAACTACATATTTAGCTCGATTAGCTCGTTCGGCTCGTTTAGCTCGAGTAGCTCGTTCGGCTCGAATAACTAAACGAGCTTTCGAACGAGCCGAGCTAAATACTAGTTTTAAAAGCTCGGCTCGTGAAATTATTCGAGCTCTACATTTTGTTTGAGCTCGATTCGAGCTCGAAAATTATCAAGCTCGACTCGAGTTAAACGAGCTCGAGCTCGAGTAACTCGTTAAATGCTCGACTCGTTAACACCCCTAATGATGACTACAACCCTTGGGAAGTTTACCAACGACGACAAAGTTTGCTTGATATTATGGATGGCTGGACATGTTCCTCTTTCCTTGTGTCTATTCTGTTATAAGGGATTGGTTTACGGATACAACCATTGTAACTTCATGGTACACCCATGGATTAGCCGGTTCTTATTCAGAAACCTGCAATTTCTACTTAGCACATTTTTTGTCATTACTATGATGAGGTCCTAAGGCACAAAGAGAATTTACTCGTTGGTGTCAAATAGGGTGGGCTTTTATTGCACTCTTAAATGAGATGAGCTGGAAAGAATAACCTTACTTAAAATAAAACATAAGTTTTTATATTAAACTTTAGCACTCTAAATTTTTGATGACAAGTTAAGATTTCGTGCATGTAAGAAGGAGTGGAGACGGGAAAAGGACTTTTGGAAAAATAAGTTTTAGGTTTAATCTATAACTCCTCCAAGTTTGCAAAAACTAGTTGAACATTACTTGGTGTAATGGTGTTGGTCTATTGAGAAAAGGTCAATCGACACACTGGTACGCGTAGTTGGGTCTCTCCACCATTTTAAACCTTTCAAACAAAAATGGGCGGATAAAGCACAAGATTACGTTCGACTATAGATCGTGTTTTCAATATCTATTCCAAAAATTATAATTTTATTTAATTCAAAAAAAAAAAACGACGCCGTTTAGGCCTCCTGGACAACTGTAGCATTTTCCCGTCAAAAGCCCACCACACTGTGTCGGTCCATTTTGCCTTTTGCCATTCTTTCTTTTTTTTTGGCTCGGCCCATGATGGCCCGTTTAACAGGAAGGCCCGTTTACCTTTATATATTCACCCGTATATTGTTATTAGCTTTATACGTATATTGTTAGTAGCTTTATACGGATTATGACAAAATATACGGCTGAAAAATACAAGAAAAAAATATAATCTGTTGAGGGTACATATGTGTCACCTATCCATTACCTTATCTCAATTGTTAGGTATCATCGTACAAGGTTTTGTGGTATACAATTTCATTAACCATACTTTTGCCATGTTGTACCATACTGCATTTAATGCCAGACGTGAGGAAACTTCTATACTCTTATACTTTACATACTCAAGCTTTCACTTTCTTGCTCCAGCCAAATCTGCATCTGCAAAGGAAAAAAAAAAATAAAAAATCGTTACAATAAAAACACAACAAGATTTCTACAAGGTCTGTGTAGCTTTTCTGTTAGCCATGCATATTAGACGTGTTTTTTTACTTTAGTCTTTCTTGCTTTGCATGTATACATTGGTAAGAATGGTTTTCTTTTTCACCTTTAACAAATGCATGCAAATTTGATGTTTAATATGATGCTTAGAATTTGATGTATATATATATGAAGCCAATGTATCTGTGCCTGTGCCTTTCCATTATGCTTTTTGGTACCTTTCTTTGCTTATATCTGTCGAAAAACCATTAGGGTTACCTTTCCACAATATGAAGACTAAAAAAAAGGCCATACGTAGGTTACCGGCTGCTGATTTTTTAGAGAGTAAGGGTGTTTATACTTTGCCTGAGGGGAAAGAATGTAATGGTATAGATCTAGGAAACAATAGCCTGCTACCTAATGTAGATGGTGTAGAAGTGCATTTAGATTCGTTTAGTGGTCCTGAGAATGCTACCAGTGATGGTTGCACTGGTAGCAGCTCTACGCAACATACTACCTCGCAAAAACGAAAAAAAATGTCATGCCTTGCCTGTAAATTATGACTGCGGTGGGAGAAGTGCCATGTTGTTGCATCAAACTTTGGAAGCTATGCCGATTCACACAGATACGGAACGGTTTACACCGATGTCTGGTACACCTGCAAAGATCCCAGGTATGTGTCATATATCTAACCGTTGCTACTATGTCTTTTAATATATATGTTTTAGGCTACTTAAGATTTATAAAGAATTTCCACTACTGTTTTACAGATGAATGTACCATGGAAGAAACACGAACCAGAGACACAATCACTTTAGACATGCATCCTTCATGTCATGCAAGGCCTGCACCTTCAATGGATAAAGGGAAACGCAAATTATATGACGCTTCTAACGAAGAACAGCCATTTGCAAAACCATAAGGTTTTCCATCATTTTCAGATATTGCCAGCGACCAGCAACTGCTATGTAATTTGCCGGTTATTTTATTCAGTTCGTGTTTTCTAGGTTATTCTATAGATTCATGACCCCAACGTCTTTCTTTCTTACAGGTTCGGAAGATCTATTTATGATAGATAACAACTTCGAAGCAATTATACCTGAACACCTTACATGTAATACACAGTACTTACCTTTGTCGCCGTATTTACATCACAATGCCACTTCGTCGGATGCAAATCGGCATATCAGGCCTATAATTTCACCTTCCAGCGATCTAAATATGTCCATGAATACCCATCCCTGTCGTAACCAAGGTTTTATTGTTGTTTTTTTTAAATAAAAAACTACAACATCAGTTTTCTAAAATATCTTTTAGTTACTTACCGAGCTTTTTATTTATTTATTCCAGATACAATCGATCCCTCATTACCCAGGAGGCGATGCAGAACTAATCCACGTAGCACACCTACAGCATGTATCCAAGGTATGTTTATATGGTTGCTTTTCCTGTTTCACATGTAAAATAAGAAACCAAAACATTATTTTCTACAATATTTTTTTGTTACTTACCACCACTTTTTTTTATTTGTTCCAGATACATCGGATCCTTCATCAACCAGAAGCCGACGACGACCTACTCCGCGTAACACAGTTCGAACATCTATCCCTACTCTGTGTAACACAGTTCGAACATCTATCCAAGGTATGTTGATACGCTTACCTTTCCTGTTTGACATGTAGAATAAAATAGCAACAGTTATATTAACCAGGGAAGTTTTCTAATGAATTCACTTACCTATGTAATACAGGCCTTCCGGATCCATACAATCTTACGCATGGTAACCAACGATTACCTTTCCCGCCAAATTTGCGCGACAATTGCCCTTCATCTAATGAAAGTGATCAATTCCGTCATACAATACCACCTGCCAATAATGTGGATCCGTCCACGAGCAACCAGCGTCGTCAGCCTCAAGGTTTTATTGATTTTTGGCAAAAAATAAGAAACCAAGAAATTAATTACTGCATTACTTTCTGCTTACTTGCTGCCTTTTTCTTTTTATTTGTTCCAGTTACAATGCACACGTTATCAAGCAGAAGCCAACGGCGAGGTACCTCGCGCGGCAGAGGTCCAACATCTAGGCAAGGTATGCTCCGACCTTTGTCTTTCTTTTTCACATGTGAAATGAATGCCTTATTTTATTTTGACCATGAAGTTTTACTAACACTTTCATTTATCTATGCAATATAGGCGCTCCAGATACATACATATATATGGGCCGATGTGACAGGATTTGCCATCATTGCAACGCACGTTTCTGGTATGATGAAAGGGTCACTACAAGTAACAGGAGGCGTCCAGAGTATCATAAATGTTGCAGCTGCGGCAAAGTTAAGCTTGATAGTCAGGACGCCTATCCAGAGTACATCAAGGAACTGTTCACAAACCGTCACTTTATGGAAAACATTCTCGCATACAATCAAATGTTTGCGATGACATCATTGGGTGCAGAAGTAGACAGCTCGATAAACATGGGCCGTGGTCCTTACGTATTCAAAATTTCAGGCCAAATTTACCATCGGATAGGGAGCCTCTGTCCAGAGCAAGATGCGCGGCCTCAATTTCTCCACCTGTATATCTATGACACAGAAAATGAAGTTACCAATCGGTTAGAAAGCTTTCAGAGATCTGGCCACGGTTTGCGTGCGGATATTGTGGAAAACTTGATTGAGATTCTAGATGAGCACAATGAACTGGTTCAGTTGTTTAGGATAGCAAGGGATAAAATGGCAGAAGCTAATATTCCAGAATTCAAGGTCCGTTTGTTTGGTGTTGTTGGTTCAAACCAACATGAACTGCCTACGGGTGATTCTATTGATGCGATTGTTTTTGAAGGTGGCCCAGATGTAGAAACTGATTTTGATGTAGTTATTGAACAACATGATCGGCAACTGAAAAGCGTCAATAAGCTAAATGCTTCTTATATGTCGTTGCAGTTCCCGCTTATTTTTCTGTTTGGCAAAGATGGCTACCATCTGGGCCGTGTCTTATTAAGCACCCGCTCATCAGACGACCCACCAAAGAAAATGACAATGCTAAAATACTATTCATATCAGGTGCACGATCGGGTTAATGAATATGGCCTACTCACAAGGAGTGGCAGGCTTTTTCAACAATATGTTGTCACCGCCTACTGCAGCATAGAACAGTCACGGATTGACTACATAAGAGAACATCAGAACGATATTCGCAATGATTACATGGCTGGGTTATACGATGTTTTATCGCGCGGCGACCAAGATGGATCAGATGTCGGTTCAAGGACAATCCTCCCTTCATCTTTTACAGGAGGCCCACGATACATGTATAGCCACTATTTAGACGCTTTGGCTATATGCTGTAACACCCCAACCCGACAAGGGTAGAGATGTCACAACAATGGTGACATATCAGAAACATACACAAGCATACATTTTCAATAATACAAAGGAAGTACAAAGGTTACAAGTGAAAATCTGAAATACAAGGTACAATAATAACTTCTAAGTTTAATAAAGTGAAAACTCTTCTAATTGTCTCTAATCCAGTACATCTACAGAGCAAAGTCTTATAAGTCCAGGATTACTCTCTTCCCACAACCCAGCCTTCTACTCTAAAACCTGCTTATAACCTGCCGCACACGAAAAGAAACGTGCGGCTGAGCTTAAAAAGCTCAGTGAACGGATACATAAACAAAGCAAAGAATAACGAAACAGAAATATAATATGGTCAATGGAAATGTCATAAGGTATTAACGAAACAAATGGATAATAGGAGAAGAATAGGATAGTCATCCACCACGAGCCCAGAAACAGATCATATCATATCGTAACCATAAATCTTCATAATCATATAGAGGGGAGACCTCTCAGATAATCAGATAATATGAGGGTGTCCTCATTCTTCAAATGGAGTGATCAGCTCCCAGACAAATATGTGAAAGGCATGTATTGCACACAGTACCAGTCACCAGAACAGAAATCATATCATATATAGTTAAATCCACTAAACAGAACAGATCTAGGATGCATCCATACGCCCCTACCCAATCACATGCAGACCAAATCAAAGGGACGGTGTAACCAAATCACTAGGGCTACACACTAGTCATGCCAGTGGTGCATCACAGACACGGCCATGTTACCTTCATGGCTAGGGTCACAAATTTTGGCTCGGGTATCAAACTAAGAGTCACAAATCATATCATATCAGAAGGTCATATCCAAAGGTTCAAAATAGATAGTTCATAACAGACAGTTCATATCAGATGTATCAGATGTAATATGCCAAAGGCCAAATCAGAGTCTAACAGATCAAGGTTTGCAAAGCAACGAATCATATCAAAGGTATCAAATCAGAGGCTAAACAAATCAGAACATGAAGAGATCATAGGAAAAATACCGAATCAGAGATTGAACGTGTGAACGAGCCCAAACAAAATTACACCTTGTCGAGTGGACTTTTGAACCCAAGAATTTATAGCGATCGATCCACAGCCTCCACGACCTTAGGAATATTTTTCACATAGCATATTCGACATGAGGAACATGAGAAAAATGATTACAAGATTTTAGAAGGGTCGTACGAATAGATTTGGAATATTACCTATCGAATGAAAATAATCTCTAGCGATCGAAAGAAAGCTTCCCACGACCTAAACCCAATTTCTTAGCTTCCTTAAATCACGAACAACACCAGAAAAATGCTTCTTTTGCTCCAGAAAATCGGATGAAGAAATGGTGAATTTATTTGTGTTTTGTGTTCTAGGCGGCAACAAATGAATTAGGGTTTGATGGAGAAAAACGTGTGGAGCTATTTTAAAAAGGGAATGAGCCGAGTCCAATGGGTGGGCTTTGACCAAAAATTTCGGTTCCTTAGTTGGCAAATGATGAAGATTTATTATTTCCATTTTTGTTTCATTTAAATCTCTTTTAATTAGTCATAATGTTAAATATAAATAGAATTCGGTCCATAGGGGTATTTTAGTCATTTTTCTACTTGTATAAATGTTAAATGAGATTGTCAAAATTATTTGGGATCATAACATGTGCATTGCCAGAAGTTTGGAATCGATTCGATACTTTATACGCTTTTAATTAATTTTTAAACTTGCAGGGGCATTTTGGCCATTTTTCATGTTTTCAGATTTTTGGGTTTTACAACTCTTCCCCACTAACAAAAAAATTTCGTCCTCGAAATTTGCAGGGACATAGAAGAGCGAACATGACAGAAACGAGACAGAACATGCCGGATCAGATAAGCGTTACTTGCAGCAGATTTGGGATAGTTTAGCAGAATGGATCTTAACGTAAGATGACGGAGATAAACGGATGGAGTAAATTCTCTTAAGGTAGAGCAAAATGAAGTACATACTTGGTGTCTTTCATCGAATCATGATCATAAAATACTCAAAACAAATCAAGCCCAAAATCTCAGAATTCAACTTGGAATGGAACTATTAGATCAAAATCCAAAATATTCGTACGAAAATCAAGAGGAAGTCAAAGCGTCATAAACAGAAAGGAAACATGCGTATCAAATCATTCAAACAAACAGAAGGAAACAAATCATGCAGGCGATCTCTTCAGGCTGAGGCAGGAGTCGCATCGGCAGGGTCCTTCTTGTCATCCTCGAGGTTGTCCACGTTGCGGGGCTGGATTCGTACCACTCCATTCTCCTCAATGAAGTTGGGGCACTTGCCTGCGTACCGAATGACCGCTCCATCTTTGTAGATCACCTGGGTGGAGTACTCTAGCACTTCTGCTCCATCTTTGTTCACTATGGTCAGCTCCTCCTCGATATAACACGGCCATATACTAGCAGGAATTAACTTCCTCTTTGCCGTTCTCCATATCTTCCCAATCTTCCTGCTGCCGGTAGGATAAACGATGGTCCATCGTTGCTTTTTCCGTGCGGAGTACTCTCGAGCGCGCGTGGACACCATCTACACGATTAGCAGAACGATCAGAAGGAGTATATTGATGACGAAATAGGATACGAAAGGTGTCGACATGAGCAAGTAGGATAACAGAAGCAACGGAAGAGAGTGCGCGGACGGAAACTTAGTGTCTACCCAGATCCTCACAGGTCAAAACTTAAGTTCCTATAGGGAAATCCTAAAGCAAATTTTCAAAGGTTGTCTTACGAGCGCCTACAGGGAAAGCTTAGTGGCCCTAACTTACACAGGTCAAGGGTAAATGTATTACGAAATCGCAGCCTGTCTCTGATACCATAATTGTAACACCCCAACCCGACAAGGGTAGAGATGTCACAACAATGGTGACATATCAGAAACATACACAAGCATACATTTTCAATAATACAAAGGAAGTACAAAGGTTACAAGTGAAAATCTAAAATACAAGGTACAATAATAACTTCTAAGTTTAATAAAGTGAAACTCTTCTAATTGTCTCTAATCCAGTACATCTACAGAGCAAAGTCTTATAAGTCCAGGATTACTCTCTTCCCACAACCCAGCCTTCTACTCTAAAACCTGCTTATAACCTGCCGCACACGAAAAGAAAACGTGCGGCTGAGCTTAAAAAGCTCAGTGAACGGATACATAAACAAAGCAAAGAATAACGAAACAGAAATATAATATGGTCAATGGAAATGTCATAAGGTATTAACGAAACAAATGGATAATAGGAGAAGAATAGGATAGTCATCCACCACGAGCCCAGAAACAGATCATATCATATCGTAACCATAAATCTTCATAATCATATAGAGGGGAGACCTCTCAGATAATCAGATAATATGAGGGGTGTCCTCATTCTTCAAATGGAGTGATCAGCTCCCAGACAAATATGTGAAAGGCATGTATTGCACACAGTACCAGTCACCAGAACAGAAATCATATCATATATAGTTAAATCCACTAAACAGAACAGATCTAGGATGCATCCATACGCCCCTACCCAATCACATGCAGACCAAATCAAAGGGACGGTGTAACCAAATCACTAGGGCTACACACTAGTCATGCCAGTGGTGCATCACAGACACGGCCATGTTACCTTCATGGCTAGGGTCACAAATTTTGGCTCGGGTATCAAACTAAGAGTCACAAATCATATCATATCAGAAGGTCATATCCAAAGGTTCAAAATAGATAGTTCATAACAGACAGTTCATATCAGATGTATCAGATGTAATATGCCAAAGGCCAAATCAGAGTCTAACAGATCAAGGTTTACAAAGCAACGAATCATATCAAAGGTATCAAATCAGAGGCTAAACAGATCAGAACATGAAGAGATCATAGGAAAAATACCGAATCAGAGATTGAACGTGTGAACGAGCCCAAACAAAATTACACCTTGTCGAGTGGACTTTTGAACCCAAGAATTTATAGCGATCGATCCACAGCCTCCACGACCTTAGGAATATTTTTCACATAGCATATTCGACATGAGGAACATGAGAAAAATGATTACAAGATTTTAGAAGGGTCGTACGAATAGATTTGGAATATTACCTATCGAATGAAAATAATCTCTAGCGATCGAAAGAAAGCTTCCCACGACCTAAACCCAATTTCTTAGCTTCCTTAAATCACGAACAACACCAGAAAAATGCTTCTTTTGCTCCAGAAAATCGGATGAAGAAATGGTGAATTTATTTGTGTTTTGTGTTCTAGGCGGCAACAAATGAATTAGGGTTTGATGGAGAAAAACGTGTGGAGCTATTTTAAAAAGGGAATGAGCCGAGTCCAATGGGTGGGCTTTGACCAAAAATTTCGGTTCCTTAGTTGGCAAATGATGAAGATTTATTATTTCCATTTTTGTTTCATTTAAATCTCTTTTAATTAGTCATAATGTTAAATATAAATAGAATTCGGTCCATAGGGGTATTTTAGTCATTTTGTAATCTGTATAAATGTTAAATGAGGTTGTCAAAATTATTTGGGATTATAACATGTGCATTGCCAGAAGTTTGGAATCGATTCGATACTTTATACGCTTTTAATTAATTTTTAAACTTGCAGGGGCATTTTGGTCATTTTTCATGTTTTCAGATTTTTGGGTTTTACATATGCCGTGTGCACGGGAACCCATCATTCTTTATCACGTTCACATGCAATGTGAAGTGGCTTGAAATCAAAGAATATATGCAAGAGTTCTCGCATGTGACAGTTGCGGACAAACCCGACATTGTTGACCGTGTCTTTGAAAGAAAGATACATGATTTTGTAGGCTTCTTAAGAGATTCAAAACCATTCGGCTATGTTGAAGCAGGTACTATTTAGATTATGTCTACTGATATCTCATATCAAGTAATTGCATCTCTTAGCTACCTAGATAATTGATGAACTCAAATAAGTACATTTTATTACTATCATTTATCCTATTAATTTGACTTGTTTTACTATATTATGTATGAGGATTGATACTTAATCGTTTACTTTTGTAATTCTCAGGTAAAAACAAGCATTTGGTGAAACTTAGCGATTTTGGACTAATAATGGAGCAAAACGTGCATAAAGTTGAAGGTCTACTGACATGGACAAGATCAAGTCAATTCTGCTTCAGATGCGCCGCATCTCACTCTAGACATGCGCCGCATCTCTATCAAGATATCACCAGATACGATCCAAGATACATGAGGACATGCGCCGCATCTAATCATGGAGTTACGCCGCATCTTCTGGCGGTGTACGAATATTCCTGAATATTATAATCTTGGACCCCACGCGAAGTTAAGTACATGCGCCGCATCTACTTAGTAGATACGCCGCATCTTCCCTCAGACAGAAACTATAAATACCCCGTAAACCAGACGAATTACAAGTTCCGAAAAACCTAAAACCGAAGTTCGAACAGGAGAAACAAAGGACGAATTCAGTCAAGGAGGCAGCACAAGACACACCCAAATCAAAGATACAAGAGCTGTAAGAAGGTGCTGCATGTGTTTAATTCATTAAGTAGTTTTGTTTTATTGTGTTAGCAAACTTTAATTCATCAGGATTGGTGGCTTGTGTAATGTGACAACGAAAGATTGCACTCCCTTTAATACTTGCTTTCCCATCAATTAAAGTTTATATGTTGATGTCTTTGGTTACTACTTATTAGTGCATTGATAACCTCTGTGTTTATTAGTGGCTTGCGGGCATTTGACTGCGGGACATAATGTGGCTCCCACGGTTATTACTAAATTGATCACTTAGGAATAACTTTTAGACATAAGTAATCATTAAGGGTTTACTCGCCGATAAGATTAGGACCAACGAGAAAGGGTTAACTACATACACTTCATATAAAGCTATCAATAAAACAAGTGACAATCTACTTAATCATAAGGACAGCCCTCTTATTGTCTCAAGTATTTATCTGTGTACGTGTGTGCTACTTGTTGATTCGTGCCTATTGGTTTATTTTATTATTTAATTGGAGTGACTTGTCTAACTTGGTAAATTTCTATTCGAGACCACCATAATAAGTATTATTTATATAATTGGAGTGACTTGTCTAACTTGGTAAATTTCTAGGATTACACCCAAATAGCCTATTATATGTTGTGTGTTATTAACTAACTACACTGGTTAGTTAACCCCCGTATAAACCCTTTTGTTACTCTCATTTTTAGAGTAAGATACCCCTAGAAAAACACTCAGAGCCATTCCTTTCGTTTCTTACACCTATGTTTAAAATGTTTCGTTACACCCTTACACCTTAGCCTACCCTGTAGATTAGAATCCGTGGTTGGTTAATTGCTATAGGCAAAGTGTGTTTCCTTACATTACCTGTGTTCGCGTGCGTAATTCATTATCTATGGTTAGGTCGGGAAATTGCACAATGCAATTGGAGTGAAAGTAAATATTGTATATCTTTGAGTTTATTTTTCGTGTGTTTACTACTTTCACTATTACCATTATTTCTGAAGTCATGAAAAGTATGGAAAAATTATCCGGAAAGAAAGTTATAGTGATGTGGTGAAATTTTACACATCTATGTTTATGTTTAATAAAAAAAAAAAAAAAAAAAAAAAAAAAAGTTGGAAGTTAGTTTTAACCAACTTATGTAAAGTTATGTAAGTGGTCGATATCACCACTATTTGTTGTACTATATCTATGGATTGAATGGGAATTGGCAGTTATGGGAACGCCAATTAAGGTTTATTCTTTGATTAAGATCTTGTTGAGTATAATTCGTGTCTACCTAAAGCGTGTGTTTCAAGTGTTAAAGCGTGAGTTATTCGATGATATGAGTCTTATTCATGGGATGGTTGGGATAGTGATTAACCACACTTAGGATTTTAATTTATTTGTTTTGTTTATTTTTATTTTTGCACCAATTTATATCCCAAATGTTATCCATGCCCTTTATTATTCTTTATCCAACCAAACCTTTGATTTATTGAGATTAGGGATTTGAGCAATCTTAAGTATCGTAGTCGTGGATTCGGCTATGTATTTATGATTTTGTCGCCCTTTTTGATATATTATTATTGGTGAAGTTTGGACCTATCTTTAGCCTATTCGAGTTAAGGATTTGAGCAATTGCAAGTATCGTGTTCGTGGATTCGATCATGTATTTGTGATTTTGTCGCCTTTTCTGGAATTTGAGATCGATAGTGAAAGAGAATAATTAACCCTTAAGCCTAAAAACCCTTTTTACCGCTTTAGACTTGTTACTCCTTAGCTTTAGTGGTGGAGATGTGTATACTTGCCAAGCTTATGATAGAATATTCCTCGCGACTGGACAGTTAAACGATTAGATTTGCTTTTATCGACTTATTTTATTTTACTTCTGAATCGTTAAGTGTTTAGTTGTGTGATTATGAAATAAACGAATACATGCTTAAATATAAAAATAAATCCTAACATCTTTTAGGATACATTTTCATAAAAGAAATTCTAAGGTTTACTTGGGGACAAGTAAAGTTCAAGTGGGGGGATATTTGATGAACTCAAATAAGTACATTTTATTACTATCATTTATCCTATTAATTTGACTTGTTTTACTATATTATGTATGAGGATTGATACTTAATCGTTTACTTTTGTAATTCTCAGGTAAAAACAAGCATTTGGTGAAACTTAGCGATTTTGGACTAATAATGGAGCAAAACGTGCATAAAGTTGAAGGTCTACTGACATGGACAAGATCAAGTCAATTCTGCTCTAGATGCGCCGCATCTCACTCTAGACATGCGCCGCATCTCTATCAAGATATCACCAGATACGATCCAAGATACATGAGGACATGCGCCGCATCTAATCATGGAGTTACGCCGCATCTTCTGGCGGTGTACGAATATTCCTGAATATTATAATCTTGGACCCCACGCGAAGTTAAGTACATGTGCCGCATCTACTTAGTAGATGCGCCGCATCTTCCCTCAGACAGAAACTATAAATACCCCGTAAACCAGACGAATTACAAGTTCCGAAAAACCTAAAACCGAAGTTCGAACAGGAGAAACAAAGGACGAATTCAGTCAAGGAGGCAGCACAAGACACACCCAAATCAAAGATACAAGAGCTGTAAGAAGGTGCTGCATGTGTTTAATTCATTAAGTAGTTTTGTTTTATTGTGTTAGCAAACTTTAATTCATCAGGATTGGTGGCTTGTGTAATGTGACAACGAAAGATTGCACTCCCTTTAATACTTGCTTTCCCATCAATTAAAGTTTATATGTTGATGTCTTTGGTTACTACTTATTAGTGCATTGATAACCTCTGTGTTTATTAGTGGCTTGCGGGCATTTGACTGCGGGACATAATGTGGCTCCCACGGTTATTACTAAATTGATCACTTAGGAATAACTTTTAGACATAAGTAATCATTAAGGGTTTACTCGCCGATAAGATTAGGACCAACGAGAAAGGGTTAACTACATACACTTCATATAAAGCTATCAATAAAACAAGTGACAATCTACTTAATCATAAGGACAGCCTCTTATTGTCTCAAGTATTTATCTGTGTACGTGTGTGCTACTTGCTGATTCGTGCCTATTGGTTTATTTTATTATTTAATTGCAAACAAACCGTGCCAGTCTCTCAGGCTGAAACCCCCTTGCGTTAGGATATTAAAATACTGATTAGAATAACGAGATAATACGTTCCACTCTTAGTGATCGACACTCTACTTACCATTATCTTCATACTGACCGGGTACACTGCTCGTTAAGTGTGTGTGTTATTGATAAGTCGGCTAAATATAAATTTAAAACTTGAGTAGGCATTAAAACTGCTAAACCGCAACGACACATCACGCGCATCTCTTAGCTACCTAAATAATATATTTTTTTCACTTTTTCTTGCAGTGTTATACACGGTCGAGTTTCAAAAAAGAGGTCTGCTACACTGTCATTTATTGCTATGGGTCAAAGAAAGCCACCGTGTACAAGCACATGAGGATGTAGACATATATGTATCAGCAGAGCTCCCGAACCCATCAACTGACCCTGAAGGGTATAGAATAGTCACAGAGTTCATGATACACGGCCCATGTGGCCCGGTAAATACCTCGGCACCATGTATGCGCGGTGGTGATGAGTGTACTAAGAACTTTCCTAAGCCTTTTTGCCCTGCAACGTACATTGATCCAAAAGGGTATGTGCATTATCGCAGAAGAGATTCAACCATAACAACAGTAAAACAAAATGTTACCCTTGACAACGGTATGTTGTTCCATATAACCGTTCTCTATTGATGCGGTTCTACGCATATATCAACGTTGAATATTGTGAATGGTCCATGCTTATAAAATATCTCTTCAAGTACATTTCCAAAGGCACTGATCGGATAGTTACTCGCATTACAAGATCACTGGGAGATTCAGAAGCAAGCACAAGCCGCTCTTCATTGCACATTGATGAAATAAAGAATTTTCAAGACGCAAGATACATTGGACCGCACGAAGCATGCTGGAGAATCCTTGGATTCCACATACATAGTAGAGATCCACCAGTCCAGATACTTGCAGTTCACCTTGAAAATATGCAGCGAGTCACTTTTAGAAGCCAACATCAATTGCAAGCGATTGTTGATAACGAGCACAACAAAAGAACCACGCTCACTGAATGGTTCAAATACAATACTTACAATACAGATGGCCGCCATCTCACATATTTGAACTTTCCAAAAGAGTTTGTATGGTATAAAGATGGCAAGTATTGGCAGCGTAGAAAGCGTTCCACTACCTCAGCAATCGGTCGTTTGGCATATATACATCCTAGCTCTGGCGACGCGTTCTACTTACGCCTATTACTCTGTCACCAAAAAGGCAGGATGTCATTCCGCCATCTTCGTACAGTTGATGAAGCCGTCTATCCTACATATAGAGCGGCGTGTGAATCGATGGGTCTCTTAGGCGGTGATCAAGAATGGAACATTGCTTTACAAGAGGCTTCTTTATCAGCCACTCCAGCTGAAATGAGGAATCTTTATTGCCATATCCTCATCTTTTGTGACGTTTCCAACCCGGTTACATTGCTACAGTCACATGCGGATTCCATGTCAGAAGACATTCCATTAATACTTGCAGAAGTATTAAATATACCAAACCTTCATGTCAATCCAGATGACTTGGAAGGCGGTCTTATGTATGAGCTGCAAGCAATTTTGAACTTCTATGGAAAATCTATCAAAGATTTTGGCTTTGATCTCCCTCCACCTCACTTATTGCAAATCTTGAATAACAGGGCAGTGATGCAAGAAAGATCCTACAACCGTGATCTGTTAAGGAGTGAAAGTGAAAGATTGGTTGTTCAGCTAAACATTGAACAACGAATAATCTTTGAACAAGTGATCGATGGTGTTCACAATCGTCAACAGAAGCTCATTTTTGTTTATGGTCACGGAGGGACAGGAAAAACTTTCATTTGGAAGACTATAATTACTACGCTAAGATCGGATGGAAAGATTGTTCTGGCGGTTGCTTCCTCAGGTATCGCCGCTTTATTACTCCCAGCAGGACAAACAGCACATTCAAGATTCAAGATACCTCTTGATTTAACAGAAGAGTCGGTGTGCAGCATCAAAAAGAATACGCAAGTGGCAGAATTGCTAAAACAAACCGACCTTATCATATGGGACGAGGCTCCTATGAATGATCGCAGATGCTTTGAAGCACTCGATCGCACGTTGAGAGACATAATGAATGCACCAAACAGTCTATTTGGGAAAAAAACAGTTATTTTCGGTGGAGATTTCAGACAGACACTTCCCGTGAAGAAAAAAGCTCCGAAGCAAGAAATTATTGCCTCTTCTATGACACTGTCATACCTGTGGCCATCTTTCAAAGTCATTCGCCTTAAACAAAACATGCGTCTGTAGCGAACAGGCCTCTCAGCAGAAGAATATCACGCAACTGCCACTTTTTCTAAATGGTTACTTGAAGTTGGGAACGGTACCATTGGCCAAGCAGATGAAGATGATCCAACAGATTCAAGATGGATACAGATACCAGATAGATACTATATTCCCGAAGGCGAGACAGCTATTCAAGAACTTATTAATTTTATATATGATCAGCAAACTTTGCAATCACCAAACGCAGCATTGTTACAAGAAATAGTTATAGTGTGTCCGAAAAACAAGACTGCGGATGAAATAAACTCTGCTGTCCTAGATATGTTAGAAGGGGATACTTACACTTTTACAAGTGTTGACGAAGCTGTACCAAAAACAAATGATGGAGGGGCGACAGAGCTGTTATATCCTCAGGAATACTTAAACACACTTTCCTTTTCAGGGATGCCTCCCCATGAGCTTATACTCAAAATTGGTGCACCTATAATGCTACTAAGAAACCTAAACCTAGGTGGTGGGCTATGTAACGGTACGCGGATGATTGTTACACAGATATATAGCAGGCTTATTCAAGCAAAGATCATAACTGGTACAAGAATGTCCGAAAAAGTTTACCTACCGCCTATTTTGCTAATGAATAAGGATGAAACCCTTCCATTTGTTTTTAAAAGAAAGCAATTCCCGGTTAAGCTCTGCTATGCAATGACAATCAATAAAAGCCAATGGCAGTCGTTGAATAAAATAGGCGTATACCTACCCGAACCTGTCTTTGGCCATGGTCAATTGTATGTTGCTTTGTCAAGAGCAACATCTCCTGAAGGTTTAAAAATGCTAATCAAACAGCAGCCGGGCAAGGATAAAAACATGACTAAAAATGTTGTCTACAAAGATTTTTTAGGCATGGTTACATCTGCGCAGGTTGCTCATGTTCGCGTTTACGTTTTCAATATACGTTTGTCCAACTGCCAAATAGCTATAGCAATACCCTTTAACCTGTTAGGACAAATGTTTGATTATTATTGCTATCCTATATCACATAATATTCTATCTGTTCTATGGTTGCTTATCTTTCTGATTTAGAATAACCATACTTGCATCGTAAATATTTTCTATACATTCATATATATCTATCCTTACTTTTTCCTGTTTCAACATACAGCCAAATGGAACAGACCTCTAGCATTGTGCCATCATCCGATTCTAAAGGCAAAGAAATTGTTACGCACTCAGAAGAGATTAGCCTTGCTGATCTAAAAGAATCAGATTCTGGTAAAGTTATATATGCAAAGGTCTACCGCAAATGGACACCGACAAACAGACAAGCAAAACCGGTCCTATTTTGTGTCATGCTAATTGATAAGCAGGTACAAGATACTATTCTATGATTGACCTAAATAATTGACCATTCTTATATTCTCAAAGAAAAAAAAACACATTAAATTTATGAATTGCTATTTGATTTGCAGGGAGGAGCTATACAAGCAAATGTTAACTTACGTGAAAAGAGCAAATTTGACGCCCTCCTTCAGATCAATAAAACTTACAGAATAACCGGATTTGGATTTCAGCCTGCAAAACCATGGATGCAAGTTGTCCCCCACTCACTTTCGTTGGCTTTTGGAACATGCACAGATATTAAGGACACACCTGATACAGGTTTCCCAAGCCACTATTTCAACTTCAGCAACCATCGAGACCTGTATTCAAAAATCGATGTTAAAGAAGGCCTACTAACAGATATATAATACACGCATCTATAAAACAAATACAACTGATACACACATAACTTGCTTATGCTATTTGCAGATTACATTGCGCGCGTCCAATATGTAACTGAAATACAAAAATCACTTAAAGCAACGAAAGATTCAGCTATTTGGAGAGACATTGGTGTGCAGAACTTAGAGTAAGCATCAAACATTTATTTGTGAAACCTAATTTTTATATTCACTCTCACAAATACTTTGTAATTCTAACAGTGGCTGAACGGTGCGCTTCACTCTATGGAATCAAGATGCTCATAATTTCAGGAAACAAGAATATGAAAAAGCAGAAAAACCAATGTTAGGAATACGTTTTTCATATAGAAGACTCGGTCACCCCAAGTATTGTTTAGCATTATGTAGCTCGTAGTATTTATCATATTAGTTAGTACGTAGATTAGTATTAGTTAGTATTTGTGGAGTCGGGTCGGGTCTTTACCCACTGTCAGCTCGATCCACAGCCTAGTAGAGGCATATATTGAGTTGTAACTATAAATACCCCTCACCTAGCAAGGGTGAGGGTTGGACCTTCTCATTATCTTAATCTAATATGTGTGATTTTCTCTCAAGGTTCCATCTCACTTTCTCACTCTAACTTCTCTCTAGAAATCTTCCTCTTATTCAATCCATATCAACATAACCATACATGTTCTTCATTATGAGTATCCTACAATTGGTATCAAGAGCCATGGTTTCATCTTAGGGATCGTATACTCTATGATTTGTACTTGGTTTATGGTTGTTTTTATGGTTCGAATAGTATTGATAGATATCTCCTTGGTTTGATCTCTCTATTGGTTTTTTTGTGTTTTTCTTGTACTTTTAGGTTTAGTGGTGTTAGATATTCATTGTTTTTCAGTTGGTTTGATCATTTCCTTCGCTATTGTGGAGTTTGAGTGATTTTTGGGTTTGTTTCATAGCAGCGGTTAACTATTCTGTGTAGTACGCTTGGCAGCGGTTACCTTGGGCATTGCAGCGGTTAGTTCCAGCGGTTAGGTTACTTTACTATTTTTGGACAAGCGGACAGAAACGCTAGATGGGGACAGGTTTGGCGGTTAGCTTCTAGCGGTTAGTACTGTCTGTCTCCTAGTGAAGTTAGCGGTTACCTTAGTTCAACGGTTAGCTATTATTAGCGGTTATCTCTGTTAGCGGTTACCTTTGTCCAGCGGTTAGCTATTTTCAGCGGTTATCTCTGTCAGCGGTTAAACTGAGTCCAGTGGTTAACTATTCTCAGCGGTTATCTCTGTAGCGGTTACCTTTGTCCAGCGGTTAGCTATTTTCAGCGGTTACCTTCTTTTACTCAGCGGTTACCTTTTCAGAGGATAGATCTTCCTGCAGTTTTGTCTTTCGGTTTCTTTGGTTGACTTTAGTAAAATCCCGGGAAAGAATAAATTTCTCGGTTTAAGTCACAAAAGTTGTAAAATCCCGTTTAAGACCTTATCATGACTACTACGGCTTCGACTGATGATATTCAAGCTGCTGGGTCAGATACCCGACCACCTATGCTCGATAGGACGGATTATGAATCTTGGTCTCAACGAATTCGACTTTACTGTCAAGGGAAGGAGAATGGGGAAAACATTCTGAGATCAATTGATGAAGGACCGTTTCAAATGGGTACAACAAGAGATGTTATCTCCACTGGTGAAGATGGTGCTGTCACCTTGGGAATGGACAGACCACGTACTTACAATGATCTTAACAATGCTGAAAAGAAGCGGTATGATGCAGATATTCGTGCTTCCAACATTGTGATACAAGGGTTACCCAAGGATGTCTACAAGCTCATTAACTTCAACACAGAAGCCAAAGCTGTTTGGGATAATGTCAAAATGCTTCTAGCTGGATCTGAACTCACCAAAGAAGATAGAGAATCTCAGTTGTATGATGAGTTTGAGCATTTCAAGATGAACCCCGGTGAAAACATCACAGACTACTATGTCAGATTCCATAAGCTTGTTAATGACATGAAGAGGATCAGAATGACAATGCCTAACATTCAACTCAACTCAAAGTTTGTTAACAATATGTCACCAGAATGGGATCGGTTTGTCACAGCTGTGAAACTCAACAAAGGACTCAGAAACACCAACTATGAACAACTTTATGCTTACTTGCAACAACACGAGAAGCATGCTATGTATGACCGTCAGTTGAGAGAGAAGCTCAATCCTACAATCTCCAATGATCCTCTTGCTCTCATTTCCAGTGTTCAGGCATTCAACCAGTCTCCACTTGATTCAATCAGTCACCCTCCTACACAAGCAACACAGAATCAGTCATCCCTTGGTCAGTCATCCATGCAGACTGCTACTGTCAAGAACATTCAACCAGACTCAGGGAACTCTCACATTGACTAGAGGATTGATAATCTCTCCAACCAAGTCTCATTGCTGGTTCAACAGTTCAAAGCAACCCTTCCTCAAACCAACAACCAACTCAGAACCTCATCTAACCCACGCAATCTGGCGGTTGTGGAAGATGGACGTGTTGTGGTTCAAGGAAGACAGAATGTCAACCAAAGGAATGGAGCTCGTGGGTTTGGTCAGAACAGAGTTGGGAATGGGAATCAGGGATTGGGAAGACAACCTAAATGCTACAACTGCGGTGGGTTAGGTCATATTGCAAGGAACTGCAATCAACCCAAACGTCCCCAGAACTCCGACTACTTCAAGGATAAAATGTTGCTAATGCAAGCACAGGAGAATGGAGTGGCATTGGATGAGGAGCAGTTGTTGTTTTTAGCTGGTGATGATGGGAACACGTTTGATGCTGATGTGGATGATCAACCAGTTCAGGATTTAGCTCTCAATGATCTAAACATCTTCCAGGCAGAAGATTGTGATGCTTTCGATTCTGACGTAGATGATGAGCCTACTGCACAAACCATCTTCATGGCCAATCTGTCTTCTGCAGTCTCATCTCCACAACAAACTGGTCCCTCTAACTCATCCATCATATCTGAGGTACTAAAATTGTATGATACATGCATAAGGACTGATGAACCGAAGATTCTCAATGAAATACATCAGACTAGTGTTGTCAAGCCAGATGATGTTAAATTGGAAAACAACAATGTTTCCCCAATTATACAACATGTGGATCACAACAAAGAATCCAATGTATCTAGTAGAGCATCTTCAGTTGTTTGTGATAACAATGTGATGCATGAACAAAGGATTCATTCCGAAGTACAACAAACAAACGTTGTGGAATCAAATACTGCTGATATGGGAAATACCAACGTTATCCCATATGAACAATATGCGAAACACAATGATGAATCTGTTGTACAAAATGATGAATCTTTTGTTGATCATAATTTGTGTGAATTGGATGAATACACTGCTAATGTGCCTGATGATACCTTGACCACTAGAATTAAGATTCTTAAAGATCAGGTGTCTATTTATCAACAACGTGCAAGGTTTGAGCTAACCGAACGTGAACAGAAAATGGATTGGCAAATGTGTACATATATAACTGAAAGAAACTTAAAGGAAGAAGCTTTAAGAAAGGAAATCAAATCTTTACAAAATCAAATTGATCAAACCGTTAAACAAAAGCAGGAGATTCAGGAAAGTGTGACTGCACTAAAACTTGATTTTCAAAGTAAAGAAAGTAAGCTCTTAAATGACTTTTCCAATCTTAAGGCATTAAAGAACAAGCTTGAAAATAAGTTGTATACACAAGGCCAAACCATTCAAACTGCTCAAATGATGCAAAAGCACATTAAGTTGCGAGATAAACATAGCAATAAGGATTTAGGAGTGCCTAAAACTAATTTTTCTGATAACATGAGGGCCACTCAACCTGCCTTATATGATGCTAATGTGATGCTTAAACCTGATCATGCCCCCCCTAATGTGCCTAATACTGAGGAAATTGATGAGATAGAATCAGTCAATAGAGATATATTAGAGAACAAAATGAAGGATCCCAAGTGCATTAAAAAATGTGTCAACATCAAACCTCACAATTACTATGAACATAATCGATTGACTGTTTTTGCACCCCAAACTAAGTTAACACCTGAGCAAATATTTTGGCCTTTAGACATTGAGAAAATGAAAGCTGAAGAACTTAAGGCCAAGACCCCTCAAAAGTTTGCTACCCCAACGGTGTATCCTCCCAATACACCGATGCACTTAGTCCAGTTAGCTCTTCCCACACAATGTAAAACTCTCATTAGCATCTATGTTATTTGTCAAATGTTTGCTGATTTTGATAAAACATGTAAAAAGAGAATTACACCAACGGGAATTACTGAGGGTGAAAGGGGTTTTGAACTAACAAAGGAGTGTTACTTAACTGAAGTAATCCCATTTTTTAAACTTGTCAAAGAACACTTTGAGGGCATGCAAAAATCCCTTGAAAATGAATTAACGGAAATGAAAAAAGTTTTTAAAAATGTGGAAAATGAGGGAAAACAAATAACAATAGATCTTCAGTATAGTGAAATCGCAAGGAAAAATGCTCTTATCATGAATGACAATCTGATTGCTCAATGTGTTGCACAAGATGTATTTTATACTGCCACTGATTCGTCATTAACTGCTTGTCAATTTCATGAAATGTCTATTATGTTAAATGTTTTCCAGAATCGTGTTGTTGAGCTTGAGGGGGAGAATTTAAAATTGCAAGAAAAAATTCAAAACGATGATCATGATAACCTGGTCAGGCATTTTTCGAAACTAGAAGTTGATAATCTTAATTTGCAATTAAAGTATCAACATTTAGAAGAAAGGATTAAAATTACAAATGCCAAGACATCCTCGGATGCTCCTGAATTTGATGCATATTTTGAATTAGCCAAACGGGATGAAAAAATTCAAGCTCACACTAACATAATTCGAAAATTGAGGGCTCAAATTGCCCATTTGAAATCTAACAAGAGTGATGTGATTGAATCCCAAAAACCGCCGTCTGCAGATTCTCAGAATTTTCAATTTCAAAAAATTATCAATCATCTGAAACATGAAAATGATTGTTTTCAAGCTGAAAATTCAAAAGTCAAACAACATTACAAGGAATTGTATGATTCGATTAAGATCACACGTGACAAAACCAATGAAAGGATAACTTCTTTGTTAAAGGAAATTGAGAATCTAAAGACTCAGGTGAAAGGGCAAATGCCTGCATGTGATAATGTTCTCTCCAATGTTTGTAAATGTAAAAATTATGCATGTGATGTCATGAATATTCCGCTTCCCCTTAGGAATAACGAGTTAGCCCATAGTGATTACCTTAGACATCTTAAGGATTGCCTTTACATGCTTCGTGAGACCGTTGAAGAGAATAAAATGGTGAGACCTGCTGATAACACCAATATAGAAGCATGTTTCCTCACTAACAAATCACAAGAACTCTTAGAATATGCCATTGGTACACGTCCTAAGACTTTTAGCATGCGAGATAAGGCTAATGCATCTTCCTCTAAGATTAAGAACAAGCATGTTACCTTTAATGTACCTTTGACGACTTCTGAACATAACACACCACTTGCCAGAAAACAAACAGTAGTGCAACAATCTAATGTTCCCGTCATTAATTCTACATGAGTGAACATTGACACTAAAGCTAGCGGGTCAAAGCCTAGTTGCAATACAAGGAATGATAGGACAACGCCAGCTAAAAGTGTTCAAGGGAAGAAAGTAGAAGACCACCTGATGTGTTTCAAAAGCTTTAAATTTATAAGACTAATTTCACCAATTTCCTTAATTCATAAAACACATGGGTAAAGTATAACCCCCGTTTATAGCAAAGGTTTAGGTAAAAACAGGTCATCCCAAGAGATTGTAGAAAAGCCAAGTTAGCAATTTGTGTTTAAGTAAAGTCCTTAGATTGTCACTTACCCAAAGACTAGCAATTTAGATTGATGTTTTATATAATTAAAAGTTATGTTTATTTAGGCTAAGAAACATGGAAGTAGCATGTAATGATGAGCAAGCAATCATGAACAAGATATATAAGCAAGAGATGCATGGTTAACACTCGTACCCATAACTATCCAACATATCAAGAAACCCTTTCGACCTATGATTCTCAATATATCAAATGCATTAAGAATGGTTCATAACAGAAGTATACATAAGCCAATTTCCTCATCAAGTTCGTTAGACATGAGATAAGGCATTAAACAAGATCATGGATGGGTTGATAAATGTTTTGTCGACCAATTTCTACAAGGTTAACACCAAGTTTCCATAGACAAACACCTTGAAATAATACCAAAATGGTAGACCCTTTCGACCTACTTCTACCACAGAGATACATCAAACATTCAACAATTATCCAAGCATAATCTCATCAATTAAACTTAAGTATAGGATCAAATAGCAAGCGTACATTACATTGCAAACAACCATGTAACTATATCACCCAAATAAACATAAATAAGACTACTCCATAATCTCAATAACAAGACACATGTTATTCAACAAAGATTTCATAAACTTCATAATGTAATTCGACAAAGTAGAAAAGTGTACCAAAGTGATTACAACGAAAGAACAATTGATTTCACAGAGATAACTCTCTAGGCTTGTTCTCCTACACTCTGTCACAGCAATAGAATCACAACCTTGACCTCGAGTTGGTAAACTTGGTATAAGTTTACCAATCCCACTTCGTATACTTTCCCTACTTCTCCTTGGTGTTGCCCCTTTTCTCTCTCGCTGGTACTCAGCTTTTATAGGCTCAATTTGACCTACTTCAACTCCTGTGTTTAGTAAATGAGGACAAGTGATCGGCCTCACAATGAATGCAATCAATAACTCTGTTTCGTAACTGTCAAGGTAAGTGCGCCGTACTTCATAGAAAGTACGCCGTACTTCGCGTATATTCAATTCTCATTTACCCGCCAAGCAAGTACGCCGCACACAGTCCTAAGACCGGCGTACATGGGTCTTTATACTTGTATATTTTCATCTCTAGTCCCTCCTTTCTTATATTTGTCATTTTATCGTCCTTTTAGTGGTATTTCTGACTTTCTTCTCTCGTTCTATCCTGCAACCAGATTAGTACCAATTCTACACAAATAATGTGATATTCTATATAATATAATAGATATATGATATATAATCGATGGGATAAATATGTATAATTAGAGCGTTATCACCCCCATACTTAACTATTGCTTGCCCTCAAGCAATCTTATTTATATTTATATTTTATTTTATCAAGAAATCATAAGCCAAAAATAACGCGACTAACCATCTCACGAAAGTGGAAAGTATAATTCACTCACACTCATATATCGGGTATAGAAGAATCACACTCAGTTGCTCAGACATGTTAAATAAATTACCATAGGCTTGTACAAAAAACTAAACTCCACCGAAATGGCGTAAGCACCAAGTAAACTTTATCAAAGAGGACTTTATTTGGGTTATAATGTTTTAGGCTAAAGGTAATAATATGGGTATGGATTAGACATGGGATATATTTACTGGAATTGGTGTCAAAAGAAAAATAAGTGTCGAAAAAGTCCAAGAAACCCATGTTGCTAGTAACAACTCACCACAAACCCATGATGTTATCGAACATCTCAATCTTTCCAATCTAACTCGAACTAGAATGATATATCAATATGCCAACTCTTATTCATACTTCACCATTTTTTTTATTTTTTATTTTTTTTTTAATTTTTTTTAAACATACTACTAACAATTCCCCCACACTTAGAATAAGCACACACCACAAAAAATATAAAATCTAAAGGACGTCTCCTTCATCTTCGTTGAAATGGCACAACACTTATAACAAGCGCGAACAAACTATTAATCAAAAACCATCCAACACACCAAGCAACTAGCAACCAACCGAATAGACTTTCGACAAGGGGTAAGGCTAGGCTAAAGGTTATATATTTTTGTATTTTTTTTTTAGTGGATGTAAGAAACGAAAAGATTGGCTCATAATGTTGTTCTAGTGGTATCTAGCACTAAAGATAAGTGCTACAAAAAGGTTTTATTTTGGAAATTAGATAATCGATATGATTACTAATATATTTTATTGAATGGCTATTTGGTGTAAATCCTAAGTTTGCCTCTTATCATTTAAAATTACTTATATCACACGAATGTGATCTTACAACGGTCTCGTAAAGATTTTAAGCACAAGTTCTAGAATAAATAAAACATCGGCACACTCATAAACAAAGAAATAAGCCTTTAATAAGGGCATTAGGCTGAAAAATTCCTCACATTTTGGTGGTAATGGTTACGAATATGCTAGCACGTTATCAATTCCGAGTCGAATTAGCTTAAATGATTTTTCTCGATTATTTTTCAAAATCGTAATAATAAGTGCGGCGCACCAACTTGCAAAACCTTCGCACATTTCATTTAAAAAATCTGTTTTTTCTCTTTAAATCATTCCAATTTATCTCACCCCCCATACTTATTATGAACATTGTCCTGAATGTAACAGAATAGAAAATAAAATAGAGAAATGGGAATGAGTTACTTCACCATAGTATGAATTCAGCAAAATTGTACGAAGCATAATTGAAGCCTTCGTACTAAATTCATTACCTGCACATTTCATAAACAAGCAAAACATGCCATTATAAACAAAAGATTAGTTATTATTATTAATAATACTAGATATGCAAATTATTTGCATATATATAGTTATAAAATGTTTTTGTTACTTGTTCTTGTTCCCCGATTACCATTGTTTCATGTTTCCCATCACAAATTGTTTTAAAATGCCAACAGAGGCATTAGTTACAGACCACAAAAAAATTGTTTGAAATTGTCTTAAAACATAACCAGACTGCTGGTTATACATCCAAGTGCGCCGCACTATCTTTCAAGTGCGGCGGGGTTCACTGCTGTGCCTGCTGCTGCTGTTGTTGCTGTTGTTGCTCTGTGGTGGTGGTGGTGTCATCTTCTTCTACTTCTTGCCTTGAACTGGATGGTTGGTTGGATGTCACTGGTGGTGCATTGGTGTCAAGAGAAATACCCTGCTGAGCTGCCAAACTATCAAATAATGGGCCATACTTTGCCCAGTTCCTTTCATTCTCTTTTGCCAACTCCTCAAGTGCAACCTGCCTCCTCTCAATTTCCCCCAACTTTTGATAAATTTCCATAACTGTAGGTCTGTGGGGTCTTGGTGGCACCAACCTTGCAACTCCAGGCTGAGGATCTTCATCAATCAATTTTCCATCCTTCCCAATCAACTCTCTCAAAGTGGTCTCATTCAGTTTCTTGCAAGGTGTGGGAGTGGAGTAGCTGTTCAAATTATCATCAGTCAAAAGCTTCATTCTTCTAGCTATCCTAGTCACAAACTGCCCCATAATGATTTTGCTCCCATCCTGTGTACCTTTACCTTTTCTCTTCATCCACCTAGCTATCACCTAAGCAACATTGGCAAACTTCCCATTGTTCCTGTCTTCAAACATACTCATCAACCAAAGCTCATATTTTTGAATCTTGTCATACCCTGTGGTCCTTTGACAAACACTGTAAGCAATCATCTTTTGTATCAACCTCAAGACAGGGCTCCTGATGCTATTACAAGCACTCTTAGACAACCTTAATTCATCCTCAGTGCTTATCCTACCCCAGTATTCCTCTGCATTAAAATCTCCTTCATCTCTAAGCCCACTCTGAAAATAAACCTCAAAACCTTCTTCATTCAATTCCCCAGACCTATACAACCCTAAATACGTAGCAAACTCCACCAGACTCACATTGTGTGCTCTTCCTCCTAACCTGTATTTTATGATCTTCTTGGTGCATATATCTTCCTGACTCACATCCTCATCCATTCTATAAGTAGAAAAGAATTCCTGACACAATTCTTTGTAAATCACCTCCTGACAATTGAAAGCTCTCTTCCATGCCTCAGAAACAAATAGCTCTTCTTCTCCACCAGCCTCAACTACCTTGATCTCGATCATATCTTCCACAGTATCACCACAACCCATCTTGTTAAGAAGTTCCCAGTCAACAATACTAGGAGAGTAGATGTCCTTATTTATCAATCTAGCTAGAACCTTATTGTAGTTCTTCCTATTATCCAGAATACACCCTCTCCACTATAAATGCTCATGATTAACCCTGCCAAGCAATAGCTCCTCCACACTTTCAGTAGCAACTTTCCTTTTTCTTTTAGAGGTGGGAACTTGCACACTAGATTCTGATCCCTGCATACATGTCATAGACACATAAGATTATTAGCTGTTAGTGCATATTATATCCAAATCTCTCTCAAATACTCATCTGCAAACTCACTGTTTTGATCTCAGGCAAGAAGTGCGACGTACTTGGCAATAAGTACGGCGTACTGGTTAGTTTAAAAATGAAAGTACGTCGGTTCGTATCTAAAAACCGGCGCACATAGCATTATTGGCGCAAAATATTTGATTTTAAAACAGTAGATCAACAAAACTTTGTTTTCAAAACTCATGATATAGATTTCCTTCATTGTTTCTTAAAAACCCCTAAAAATAAGCAGTTCTTATCTTAGGTTTAAGCATTTAGGCAAAATTCCCATAACTCTTAGCTTGTTATATCCAAAATCTTCTTTAGCATTCCATTTTAATCTCTCTTTATATCAAATAAGCATATTCAAATTTCTATCTTTGCAAAAATAGTGATCAAGGCTAACAACCCTAACCCTAATTCGATTCAACAATTCGCAAAACTCGTTTATGAAATTAGGTAGTCCTGTAGGTTCCACTCATTCTAGCTAACATATTAATCAAAATAGGAATCTAAAACATATCATAAAAAATATAAACCCTAATTTACGAAATAAAATGAAAAAGAAATCAAACAAAATGGATAAACATATCGAAGACATGATAATGTGGATTGATTTTCTTGTGAAAAGACTTATCGTTGAAATTTTTGATCAGAAGTGCGGTGGTTTCTTTTGGTGTTGTGTGTGAAAATGTTGTGAGTTATGAAAGATTTTCAAGTTATATTTATAGTCGTGCTCATAAGTGCGGCGTACTTGATCCCAAGTACGGCGTACTTACTGCAATTTTTTCCACAGTTAACAATTTTAACCAATATCCATATGTAAAAACGTTCAATCCACATATAATCAAACTTCATTATATTCATTCATTCATCAAAACATTCCTTAACTTTCCAGGATACAATGTTTTGGTACGTTTTATTCAAATGATGAAAATAACATAGAAAAGAAAAATAAAAACGAGAAAGAAAAACTTAGGAGCGTGTGTTGCTACTCCTATCCATCATCCATAGTTTTTAAGCTCTGAAATAACCAGGTGACATAACATCACTCAGTTTGTATTCTCCAGAAACCTTCCTTCCAGTTTTCTTAGTCTCATATCCTCTTTCAAAAGTATTTCCAAATGGATCCACAATTTTAACGTTAACGTGCCACTTCCTATCTCCTTTAACCTTCAAATTTCTCCCTGAATAGTTAGGTGTCCAGTCATTATTAGTTAGAGAAACTGGTAATGCTCCAAGGAATCCTACCAACTTTTTCCAAACACAAACATCACGAAACGGGTTCAAGTAGTCTTGCTCGCCAAGAGCACGATCCATAGCATCTTCACATTCCATATAGCTTGGATAAACAAGTCCATAAAATGGATTTCCATTCTCATCCCTTCTTGGGTAATACTCCTCATCCTCTTCGTCACTATCACTTTCTTCCTCCTTTTTTTTATGGGTACAATTCTGTAATGCCCACCATACACACTTATCCTATCATTCCTCATGTCCATTATAGTTCCAAGAGTATGCATGAAACTTCTCCCAACAACCAATGGTACATCTTTATCAATGGGTACATCAAAAAGTAGGAAATTGGCAAGAATGGTGTTTGTGCCAATTTGACAAAGAACATTGAGCAAACGTCCCATGGTTTCTGCACTAGAGTGGTCTAGTAACTTCACTTTATCAATTTTAGGACTTGCTTTGCCTCTTTCCAAAAGTGCATAGATACGGTATGGCATCATGTTGATGTTTGATCCGGTGTCTACTAATGCATTATAAGTGAGTTTTCCTTCCAAGCGAATAGGCAAAACAAAACATCACTACTGGATCTCCTCCTTCCTTCACAGTCTTATGCTATTTAACCACTTCCTTAGCCAACTCAAGCTCCTCCTCATTAGTAATCTCACCATCAAGTTTAAGCCTATCAATCAACACACTATCAAGCATCATTTTGTGTTTGTCCAAGTTCTTCAAGATTTCAATAACATGTTTTTTCTCATTCAGTAATATCACCCTTCCTAGCACATTCTTTTCAAACTCTTCCCTAGTCAATTCTTCTTGTGTTTTTGCATTGTTTGTGGTTAGTGATGGACCTTCTGTTGGAATATATGAATCATATAAATACTATAAACATATATTTACATCAAGAACACGCAGCGGAAAGATCTAATGAACATGTAATTAATTAAACTAAATAAACATGTACCTTTCTCGCGTAATCACCAAGAACAATATAAACCCTAATTAGGTTTATGAAGATGTCGAACCAACTAAGGGAAAAAACACCAAGAATCACAAGCTAAAATAAGCTTGTCACTCGTTCTTGTACACACGCGATAGTAGCGTTTCAATGGGAAAGCTAGGTTCTTGATCACCAATAAACCAAACACTTTATTGCTACACTTGATTCGCCAAATCCTAGTGGATTTAAAAAAAGGGTCGAACAAGTATGAGCAAGAGGAAGAGAAGAAGAGAAATTTGGCTTAGTTAGGGATTCAAGATTAGGGAAAACAATAAACACAAAGGGTTGTATTTATAGTGTTCCTTGGCTTGCTCCCAAAGAAAACCCAAACCGACCCAAACCCTAAGGAATGGCCGGCCCCATAGAACCCATGGGGTTCTAGATCCTTCTCTTCCCTCTTTGCATAATTAGTCCTTTAACGGTCGTTATCTCCAACCCCGTTAAGTACTAACTATCGTTAAGTATTTGTTTTAGTGAAATGAATAAATATAAATATAAAATATATTTAATCTATTCAAACCATTGGAACTCTCACGTATTGTGTGCAATCCCGAGTCTCGGGTTCGAAACCGGACATACATATATTAATTCATTATACACAAAACCAACAGCTCCCACTTGGATAATGATTAATATTGTAATGACATGGGCTAGTCTAGCTTTAACAGATCCCAATGCCCCCAGCTCGATCCGAGTTGTGGTTCTCCTGGAAAAACCACGTGATGAATTTAATCATCATACTTATCCTTTTGTTGCTAATACCGCGTTAATATGGATATGGATCTTGGTCATTCCATAATTAACAATAGTTTCTCGTTTACACTTAATTGATCAAGATTACCAAAACATCTGAACGTCTTCCAGATAGACTTTGGGTGTGGCCACACAAACATCTTGTCAATTCTACGAGTGGCCGAGCAGTATTAAACTTCAACACAAAGTTGAAGGAACAAATCCTTTGTTGACTACGAGCGTAACCCTCGAACTTCGCATCACCTCCGAAAATAGCCCTTATAACTACCTTTTACGGATAGCGTTAGACTACCTTACAGAAAATGAGCTACATCCTCGGCAGTCACCTGGTATCTCAAGTCTGAGGATAAATATTCATGATATACTTGATGACGACGATCCATAAAGTATAATCATGTGTTTGGGATAAGTCCTATATTCAATTTTTCCAACATTGAATATCATGTGATATTGGTGTCTCAACCTTACAGTACATTCTACCAATCCTCACATTTGTCTTAATTCAATAATACTCCCATATTATTGATCGACAACGGACTATTTAGAATAACATTAGTTATTCATGGATTTAAACATGCAAATATATGACACAAATATTAATAATGAGAATAAACGTTATCCGCACTTTATTTCATTAAAATAATAATTGTTTACATGTCCCTTATCCAAACACTAACCAGATCAAGCATGATAATTTCCATTAATAAATTATGCCACAAGTCATGACCACCATACTTGTTGACAAGGCATAAATCAATTAATTTGATCTATCGGAATTTTGAGAATACTTATTTCAATAATGAAATTCTTGTATGTGTTCATTCATCTATCTAGATATTGACACATACTTCATAAAATACGTGACATCCTCATGCACGAATTTATGACAATTAAACTACCAAACCTTTGTAGTTAAAGTATTCTAATTCTTTATGTATAATGCAACTATGCTCATATTGAGCATAACTAGTATACATGGTCTCCTAATAAGGATGAGCTCCCACCATGACTAGTATTGAGTGTCATCTCAATCTTACTAGCATCATTGTATCAAACAACAATATGCTCTTTTAAAGTTCCGTAAACTTTAACATTTATCGTGTAATGTTTTGATATTTTCAAAACCTTCAAGATTTGAACACTATATCAATCAAGCAATAACTTGCCATATGGTTCATATTTAGAATTTTGGAGCAAATCCAGGTTGAGGATGTAAATTCTAAACCATATCCATTACACTTAGCTATCTAATAATTTATAATTAGATATTAATGTTGTCAATCATCTTTCATTCAAGCATGATACAACAAGCAACATGATTTACATGAATAATCCTTTTGTCAACCTTAGATTTGGTTCATGTCATATCTTTTCAAAGATATGTATCTATCTATCAATACTAATAGATTATCATGTTCTTTTAGAATCAATTATCTACCGCTTATGTTTATGATCAAATAAACATATACTTCAAGGTTTTATTTTCTATGTGAAGTTTCATTCCTAACTAAGACTTAACATTTAATGTTAACGTCAATGGAATGTTACTTCCCATATGTTATACAACATATATGAAATAAGAAAATAAATATATCACTCCCACTAGCTTTCAGGAATATTAAGAAATATCTTATTTTAATTATAAATCAAAACTAGATTTAATAACTAAAATATAAGTATATCTTTTAGATGCATGCATTAATCCATTTACAAATGATTTGCAATTTTGTATACTATTAAAGATTATTTGAATTCAAACACTCCTTTCAATTACTTTTCGTCCTCGCTCAAGTAATTATCCAAGAAAGAGTTTTGACATTCCATTATTAATTTCATATAAATGAAACTAATAATGACAATCATAATCTTTATATATTTAATGTGTTTAGAAAGAATCTCAATCACATTTAATTGCTTAATTGTGATTGATAATCTTTTCACATATTAAATATGTATACAAATTTGTCCATTATGATTTCTACACAAGAATTTAGATCTTTAGGATTTTCATTTCCATTTTAGAAATTCATTTTCATTCTATAGTGTAACTATAGAGTTCAAGATTAACTACGTTTCCAAACTAGTTATCTTTTGGACTGCATCTAATTTATTCATAGCATGAGTAATTTGCCAAATAACATTTGCAATTTATTAACAGGCATATCACTATCCTGTAACTCATAACCCTCAACATATTCTACAAATATTTGAGATACCCTTACGGATCTATGAATAAGAATTCCATCATCTTTGAGATTTAACACTAACATGTTAAATCCTCATTATGATTTTGCTAGTGTATTTAGAAGATTATGTATCTTGTAATTTTTATCTTTTGAAGATAAAACTCCCACTCGCCTTTTGCAATTTATAGATTACCTATAAATGCTTAGCAAATAGAGCAACACAAACTTGTTCTCTTTTGGGACTTTTACAAATACAAATTGACAGTTCCTAACCTTAATTTGTTAATAACCTACCCAACAAGTAGTTCAACAAATTCTGAACTTCAATTTTAAGACTTAATGTGATTCAACACATTCCATATTAAATGGTGTCTTATTAATCTTCTAGGTTGGAGTCTAATTGAGTATTTTCAATCCATACTCAATTTTCTAACCTTGATATCTTTTAGGAAGATAAGAAGATATAATTATCTTTAATCAAACAATTTTTTAAGAGTTTGATTTTCCTAATTGAACATACCATAAATACTATGTATTTCATTAGGATTAATATTGTAAGTCATTCTTACAATATATCAAGATAAATATATATTTCATTTTGCTCACCTATTTACCAACTAAGTCAATTTAATGGTACAATAGATTTTCCAAGCCAATTGCATAATTTATAACATAAGTGCCTTATTGTCCAAACCACTTAATATCTATGTCTTACCAAAAAGGCATAAACTGTTATAATCCCAATGTACGTTATAGATCATTGATCAACTCAATGACTTCTTGTATATGTCTTAAAAAACATAACAAGATAACGCCTTACTTTGTTATAAGTCTTCTAATTATAAAAGACATCATATTTATATCTTATAAATATAAATATGCATAACTAAATTAATCATGAACACCACATAATGGTTTCAATCGTTATTTCAAGTTAATTTATTACTTCATATATTTATGTCATTTCAAGAATACATAAACATCTAAATATGAAGTATTATAAGATTACTTCATTTATTTATGTCATTACAACAATACATAAATATTCACATTTGAAGTAGTCTTATTATCATAATGACACTTGTTCTAATAATTATCTAATTTTTAGAAACTTGTAAATTAACATAGTTTCATTATTTCAGCCGAGGCTGCAATGATGAAAGTATGTAATTTACCTTGTCATTAATATCTAGTAATGAAAGTAGATATTAACTCCAAGTGTTCTTTAAATTAGAATGTGTATAAAACACATTAGAACATCAATCTCTGACCTTGCAGTCAAGAGAACCATATAAATCATATTTCTTTATGTTGTTGCTTGCACACAATACAGATTTCTCCCACTTGTGCATGGAACAACATTTCGTATCAGATAAACAACACGTCAGTAGTTTGCTTATTTGATTAATATGATTGTGTCATAGATATAAGTAGATATAGAATCACCTCGTCTAGTAAGGAAACGTTCACGACTATCCTTAATACCACAAGTGTCTATAATTGGAAAGTATCATCTCAAGAAATTCTAGAGATAATCCGGGTAACTACCAAGACTTGTAGCTCCCACTGAATTTAAGATCACTGCATGAACTCATTATTCAGTAATTTCAGCACTATGCTCCCACTGGCTTTGACAACATTGTAAGTGTTGCATTACCAGTAAAAGCAAATAGCGTGCTGTTTACTTTCCTACACCCTTGATGAATCCCTTACGTAATACATACTAAGGTACTCAAGGAATGTATTCTACTTTGTAAATGATGGAATATCCATCAATGCAATTAACTTGAAAGAATTGGGTATGCAATTTCTTCCTTAGTTAGGTCTACCATCCCCATCATGGAATGTAGCACCTTTAAATGGTTAAAGCATAACAACTAGATCAACTATTCTAGTTAGCCTTTTACCACTTTTACGGTAATTAGTCTAGCTTCTAATTTAATAACTCCTAACCATGCAATTTCGTAAGAAATTCGCCATGAGTTATTTCTTAGAATTTAGACGATTCTAATTATCCTATTATGCCTTTCTTATCCATAAAAAGGAATAGGATTAGGTCTCACTCTTCACACGGAAAGTGGACTCGGTTTATTCTCTTCAGCAAAAATTGACTCTTTCAGAAACCCCTACGGGTGTAGATCAATTTACTACTAAAAGAATATCCCATATTTACGGTTTTAACGTTGCATTAAATACATTAAAAGAATTTTCAAAATTCAATTTAGTATTTTTTTTTTTTTTGATAATAACTTTTCAAGAAAATTAAACACCCACGGTAAATAAAATTTTACCATTTAATTTTCATTGAAAATTAGGATCCAAATTGACGTCGTTTCATCACATCAGCTTTGGCTGCTAGCAATGAAAGTACTCAATAAGGTAGAGCTACACTCAATTGCCAATATACAATTGCAATTCCTAGAATCATGGGACTTACATTATATTGCCAATCTCGGTTGCAAAATGTAAGCATGTTTCATCCCCAAATCTTTATGCCTTGGCGCCGTCCCATTACATCAGCTTTGGCTGCTAGTAATGAAAGTGCCCAATTAAGTTTACCAACTTAAGAAACTGTAAATTGACGTCGGTTTATTGCATTCAGCTTTGGCTGCTAGCAATAAAGTACTCAATTTACCCTTAGACCGCACCCTTTGAACATCAACATTCAACTTTGGCTGCTAGTGATGTAGGATGAAACCTTAGGTGTTTCTTTTTGTAGTTCGTTGGCATATTACTTAAATTTTTAAAGGGTATAAGTTTTTGATGTGTCAAATCAAAAATTATGTACAAAGATGTCATGCATTCATCTTTGTATCATATATGTTTTCAAAAACAAAACCGTTTACTCATTCGCAGCTCAAATCATCAAATCTTTTAATTGAGGCGTTGAACAAATTACAACATTGCCTTAAGATGCTTCGTATTTATCGTGGTGTACTTGGTAAGTCTAAAATTAAAGCACAGGCGGGCGTAGGGACGACAGCCGCCGAAGCTGGTTAAAACCGTGCCCCTCTAAGGTCACAATTTAATGCGTACCAACTAGAACCCACTTTTTAGTTTGCCAATTTTAGGTCCGCCGCTTCGACCACTTAGTACAGTCGCAATCAATCAACTAAAAAAAAATATGATTTTCTTGCTAAAACAATTAATGTAGTAAATTTATTATTGCTAGTCTCGCCTGGGAGCAAATTACCGTGCGAAGCGAACCACTGTCGGCACATAAGACTTGGCAATAATTAAAATTACTACGAAGGTTTCATAGTTATTAGTCTTATTTATTTTTATTTTGAAAATTACCCTCTTTTGTCGTTACAATCCATCATAATTATCAAACACAAAAGATCAAGTAATTACAAAAAAATAAATAAACACATAATAACAAATATATGATCATCCACGATATCATATAGCCACATGCAAACCTTTTTCAATAAATCCTAATATTAATTCTATGTGTAATTTTAAATGTATGTAACTAACAAAACTCCCATTGGTTTTCGAGCTCATTGTGCCCAATGGTCCACAGACACCAAATAATTTGGCCGCGTAAGTTTTAGTTAGTTAGATACCACATTGCACATAACTTGTTATTAATATATATTGAGGTTTTCCCCAATTTAAGATTTATTTAAATCATGTAGCAAATAAATACAAAACAAAACATACAAATCCAACCATGACAAAATATGCAAGATCTTGTCATGGATACCATATTGATCACATAATCATGTAGTCCATATTATTAATCAATATTAAACTTGTACGTGTTTAATTAATTTAGTGACATCACATACGGTATTCACAAATTAATCCCTAAAAATTTCATGCAATCCTAGGGTTTCTATCAAGATTATAAATCAACCATAAAACCCTAACCAAAATATGTAGGTGTCGACCCATGGAGGGTGTCGACCTACTTTTGGAAAAAAAATTAGGGTTTAAAAACCCTAAAAAATAATTACATGTATCTATTCAAGATCCAATTTTTAGGTTTTAGTAATTAATTACAAGTTCTTAAACGAGGCTCATGATGCCACTGTTGGAATATATGAATCATATAAATACTATAAACATATATTTACATCAAGAACACGCAGCGGAAAGATCTAATGAACATGTAATTAATTAAGCTAAATAAACACGTACCTTAATCGCGTAATCACCAAGAACAATATAAACCCTAATTAGGTTTATGAAGATGTCGAACCAACTAAGGGAAAAAACACCAAGAATCACAAGCTAAAATAAGCTTGTCACTCGTTCTTGTACACACGCGATAGTAGCGTTCCAATGGGAAAGCTAGGTTCTTGATCACCAATAAACCAAACACTTTATTGCTACACTTGATTCGCCAAATCCTAGTGGATTTAAAAAAAGGGTCGAACAAGTATGAGCAAGAGGAAGAGAAGAAGAGAAATTTGGCTTAGTTAGGGATTCAAGATTAGGGAAAACAATAAACACAAAGGGTTGTATTTATAGTGTCCCTTGGCTTGCTCCCAAAGAAAACCCAAACCGACCCAAACCCTAAGGAATGGCCGGCCCCATAGAACCCATGGGGTTCTAGATCCTTCTCTTCCCTCTTTGCATAATTAGTCCTTTAACGGTCGTTATCTCCAACCCCGTTAAGTACTAACTATCGTTAAGTATTTGTTTTAGTGAAATGAATAAATATAAATATAAAATATATTTAATCTATTCAAACCATTGGAACTCTCACGTATTGTGTGCAATCCCGAGTCTCGGGTTCGAAACCGGACATACAAATATTAATTCATTATACACAAAACCAACTAGTGATGGACCTTCATCATCATAGGTCATTTTGTAGGTTTTTTGTTGTTTGTTTTTGTTTCTAGAGCTTTTTCCCATGTTGCATACATAGTTTGGAAAGTCATCAGGGTTTGGTGAAAGTGGTGGAAGTTCTTCAACTGAGAAATTGGCTAGCAAAGCATCTAGCTCTTCATCATCAGAATCATACACAGGTGGTTCAGGCCAAAGGGTTATTAGACCAAGTTGTAGGTTCACAATGGCCTTAGCTTGCCTAAGAAAATCTCTACCAAGTATCACAGTAGGTTCAACATCATCCTCTTCTGGATTCACATGAAATTCAACCACATAAATTTCTCCCTCCAAATTCACTAACAATTTCCTATCAAGCTTTTTGTCCCCATTAGCTAACTTAGTGTACTTCCATTTCTTTTCAATCACCACCTCTTGAGAAACATAGTTTTTATCACAATCCAAATCAGTAACTCCATCAAAAGAATTCACACCTTCCACATAACAAGGTGTCATGTACCTATCCCAGGTTCCATCTTCCTTCTCCATTCTAAAGAAAGTATAAGCCTTTACCTCCTTCTGTTTTCCACTGTCTGCTGTGTCCCAAGTGCTATCTCCATCCCAATTACCTTCACTTTCAACTTGATCATTCTCAGCAAGAGAATTTCCCTTATCTAAGCATATACGTCCAATACTTGAGTTTGGGTCCATTTCTAACATTTGACAACATAATATCAAATAAACCATTAGTATGTTAGTACAATCAAAACTCAATGATATTTTGCACTCCAATAACATCAGTAAACATTCAGAAATCAAAAGATGTATGGGTTTGATCATTATGAATGATATAAAAGTCTTCTGTAAATTTTCAGACAAAAAAGTGCGACGTACTTGATAACAAGTGCGGCGTACTTCTGTTCTAATCTTCTTACCATTTTGAAATTTCCCAGGAAAGACTGACGTACTTGAAAACAAGTGCGATGTACTTCCCCTGTTTTTAGTTTTAATTCCTTTGTAGTTTTTAGAATATCTCAGAATTATGGTTATCCTTAAAGTCCAGATTATTATCATGATTAAACATTCAAAAACAAGTAAAAGTCTAATTAACCAAATAAGCAAATATTTTTGTATTTTCGATGAATCGTAACATATTAACAGATGCATCAATCTAAATACCAAAGGCACATAAAAAGCAATTCTCATGTTCTCAGCCTTGAATTTAAGCATTAAAAGGTTTTTGTTTTGGTTTGGTTTTGTCTCAGTGTTCATTGTGAATTTTTACAGAAAGTACGGAGGTTTATAAAGTAAAACCGGCGTAGTTGAAGTTTTTTTTCCAGAATATACGGCGCACAAACTTTGAAGTGCGGCGTACATTCAGTCTCAGAAAGTAAAAGATTGATTCAGTTTGCCAGAAAACTGTACGGCTATGTTTGTAAAAAGTCTCAAAACACTTAACTAACTCAATTTTAGCAATGCCAATTCCCGGCAGCGGCGCCAAAAAACTTTGATGTGTTTCAAAAGCTTTAAATTTATAAGACTAATTTCACCAATTTCCTTAATTCATAAAACACATGGGTAAAGTATAACCCCCGTTTGTAGCAAAGGTTTAGGTAAGACCATGTCGTCCCAACAGATTGTAGAAAAGCCAAGTTAGCAATTTGTGTTTAAGTAAAGTCCTTAGATTGTTACTTACCCAAAGACTAGCAATTTAGATTGATGTTTTATATAATTAAAAGTTATGTTTATTTAGGCTAAGAAACATGGAAGTAGCATGTAATGATGAGCAAGCAATCATGAACAAGATATATAAGCAAGAGATGCATGGTTAACACTCGTACCCATAACTATCCAACATATCAAGAAACCCTTTCGACCTATGATTCTCAATATATCAAATGCATTAAGAATGGTTCATAACAGAAGTATACATAAGCCAATTTCCTCATCAAGTTCGTTAGACATGAGATAAGGCATTCAACAAGATCATGGATGGGTTGATAAATGTTTTGTCTACCAATTTCTACAAGGTTAACACCAAGTTGCCATAGACAAACACCTTGAAATAATACCAAAATGGTAGACCCTTTTGACCTACTTCTACCACAGAGATACATCAAACATTCAACAATTATCCAAGCATAATCTCATCAATTAAACTTAAGTATAGGATCAAATAGCAAGCGTACATTACATTGCAAACAACCATGTAACTATATCACCCAAATAAACATGAATAAGACTACTCCATAATCTCAATAACAAGACACATGTTATTCAACAAAGATTTCATAAACTTCATAATGTAATTTGACAAAGTAGAAAAGTGTACCAAAGTGATTACAACGAAAGAACAATTGATTTCACAGAGATAACTCTCTAGGCTTGTTCTCCTACACTCTGTCACAGCAATAGAATCACAACCTTGACCTCGAGTTGGTAAACTTGGTATAAGTTTACCAATCCCACTTCGTATACTTTCTCTACTTCTCCTTGGTGTTTCCCCTTTTCTCTCTCGCTGGTACTCAGCTTTTATAGGCTCAATTTGACCTACTTCAACTCCTGTGTTTAGTAAATGAGGACAAGTGATCGGCCTCACAATGAATGCAATCAATAACTCTGTTTCGTAACTGTCAAGGTAAGTGCGCCGTACTTCATAGAAAGTACACCGTACTTCGCGTATATTCAATTCTCATTTACCCGCCAAGCAAGTACGCCGCACACAGTCCTAAGACCGGCGTACTTGGGTCTTTATACTTGTATATTTTCATCTCTAGTCCCTCCTTTCTTATATTTGTCATTTTATCGTCCTTTTAGTGGTATTTCTGACTTTCTTCTCTCGTTCTATCCTGCAACCAGATTAGTACCAATTCTACACAAATAACGTGATATTCTATATAATATAATAGATATATGATATATAATCGATGGGATAAATATGTATAATTAGAGCGTTATCACCACCCTAGGAACAATAAGACTGTCTTGAATGAAATAAATCGTGTTGATTCTAGTATTAGCTTTAAGCGTACTGTAATTAATTCGAATTCTGATGCTACCTGTAAGACATGTAATGACTGTTTAATTTCTGGTAATCATGATGAGTGTGTTAAGTCATTTTTGAAGTGCTCTAATCCTTTCCCAGTTAAAACTGTTAAGAAACATAAACTGAAAAAACGTGTATGGAAAGCCACAGGAAAAATATTCACCACTGTTGGATATCAATGGAGACCCACAGGAAAAGTATTTGCTAATGTTGGTTACCATTGGAGACCTACTGGAAGGATGTTCACTTTAGGAAGTCAGTGCCCCATCACTAAAATAACCAATATTAAGATTGCAAATGTTAAAGAATGGAGGGCAACTGGTAGAACATTCCCTTTAGTGACACAATGCCCTGATAATAGGTCCACTGCACCCATTAGTAAATTTGTCACTGATAACTCCATTGCATGTAATAATCCTGTTTCTCTTAAGTATGTATGTGCTAACCAATTGGAACCCAACTGTACTTGGGGATCCACGTATTTCAGTTATCCATATCTGTCTGGTTTCAAATGCATGTCGTACAAATCGTCCTTTGGTATTTGGACTCAGGCTGCTCAAAACATATGACTGGGGATCGCTCACGGCTCAGAAATTTTGTGAAAAATTTTATCAGGACTGTTAGATTCGGGAATGATCATTTTGGTGCTATAATGGGTTATGGAGACTATGTGTTTGGTGACAGCGTGATTTCAAGAGTTTACTATGTAGAGGGGCTTGGGCACAATCTATTTTCTGTTGGTCAATTTTGTGACTCCGATCTTGAAGTCGCTTTCAGAAAACACACTTGTTTTGTTAGAGAATTGGATGGTGTGGATCTTCTGAAGGGTAGTCGTGGCACAAACCTCTACACCATATCTATTGAAGACATGATGCGGTCATCACCTATTTGCTTGTTATCTAAGGCTTCAAAGAACAAGTCATGGTTGTGGCATCGACGTTTGAATCACTTGAACTTCGGTACCATCAACGAGCTCACTCGTAAGGATCTTGTTCAAGGCATGCCCCGACTGAAATATGAAAAAGATCATCTTTGTTCTGCTTGTCAGCTGGGTAAAAGCAAGAAACACACTCACAAACCCAAACCAATCAACTCCATTATGGAAGTTCTTCACACCCTTCACATGGATCTGTGCGGACCAATGAGAGTACAAAGCAACAATGGGAAGAGATATGTTTTAGTGGTTGTTGACGACTACTCTCGGTTTACATGGGTAAATTTTTTAAGATCCAAGGATGAGACACCCGAGATCATCATTAGACTTATCAAGCAGCTGCAAGTTAGACTCAATAAAACTGTCAGATTCATTCGCACAGACAATGGAACTGAGTTTGTCAACAAGCAACTTACTCAATTTTATGAGAACCTTGGCATCACTCATCAAAGGAGTATTCCACGAACACCTCAGCAGAATGGAGTCGTTGAAAGATGAAACCGTACCCTTGTAGAGGCTGCACGTATAATGCTAATATTCTCCAAATCTCCAATGTTCCTCTGGGCGAAGGCAATTGCAACTGCTAGGTACACCCAAAACCGATCACTGATTCATCCTCTTCACACCAAAACCCCCTATGAGCTGGTGCATGGAAGAAAACCTGATCTTTCGTTTCTACGTGTGTTTGGTGCGTTATGTTACCCAACTAACGATAGTGAAGATTTGGGTAAACTGAAGGCAAAAGCTGATATTGGGATCTTTGTTGGTTATGCACCAGATAAAAAGGGTTACCGAATTTACAACAAAAGAACCCGACAAATCATGGAAACCATTCATGTCACATTTGATGAGCTGACTGAGCATATGGCTCCTGAACACTCCAGTTCTGGACTCGCACCTAACCTTTTGACACCTGGACCAATTAGTTCAGGACTTGTACAGTCTCCCACTACTGATGCTCCTTATGTACCCCCCACAAGTGAGGATCTGAAGAAGTTATTTGATCCAATGTTTGATGAATACTTTGAGTCTCAGCAGATTATCGAACCTGAACCACAAGCTATAGATCCTAATAATGCTGCTGCAAATACTCCTCAAGATACAAATGGTCCATCTGTTTCCATCTCCGTTGGTCAAGATGCTCCATCATTTACTCACACTCAACCCACATCAAACGATCAATCCTCCTCAGTACATCAAGGAACTGCATCTGATAATTCTTTTGAGGTAAATCCCTTTGCTCAACCTGCTGATGAGACATTTGTTAACATATTTGCTCCTGAACCTTCCAACGAAGCTACTTCTTCAGAAGACGCAAACACGGCTACATCAGTCCACAATTCCCAACATCATGAGCATCTGAGAAAATGGACGAATGATCACCCGATTGACAACATCATTGGAAACCCTTCTTGTCCGGTATCTACACGTAAACAACTTGCTACCAATGCCTTGTGGTGTTTCTTTAACTCCATACTTTCCAAAGCTGAACCCAAGGATTTCAAAGATGCATTGTCTAAAGAATCATGGTTTACTGCAATGCAAGAAGAAATTCACGAATTTGATCGTCTAGAAGTATGGGAATTAGTGCCACCTCCAGAATGTGCTATGATTATCGCTCTCAAGTGGATCTTCAAAGTGAAACTTGATGAACATGGTGATGTTCTGAAAAACAAGGCTCGACTTGTAGCCAAGGGATACAGTCAAGAAGAAGGCATAGACTTTGAAGAATCCTTCGCACCGATTGCCAGAATCGAAGCCATTAGAATCTTCCTTGCTAATGCTGCCAGTAAGAACATGGTTGTATATCAGATGGATGTTAAAACAACATTTCTAAATGGTAAGTTGAAAGAGGTGGTTTATGTTACTCAACCGCCAGGATTCGTGGACCCTGAACGTCCTAATCATGTCTATCGCTTGAAGAAGGCTCTTTATGGACTTAAGCAGGCTCCTAGGGCATGGTATGATACATTGTCCAAGTTCCTCCTTGCTAACAAGTTCACCAAGGGTGTCGTTGATCCTACTCTCTTTACCAGAAGGTCAGGCAATCATCTACTTCATGTTCAGATCTATGTAGATGACATTATCTTTGCTTCGTCTGATCCTATGGAATGTGATCGTTTTTCACGAGAGATGAGCTCCGAGTTTCAAATGTCCATGATGGGACAAATGTCATTTTTCTTGGGGTTAAAATCTCTCAAAATCCCAATGGCATTTTCATTAATCAATCCAAGTATGCTACGGAAATCTTGAAGAAATCTGGATTTGAATCATGTGACTCAGTTGACACTCCTATGGTAGAAAGATCTAAATTGGATGAGGACGTTATGGGGATTCCAGTCGACCAAACAAAGTACCGAAGCATGATTGGATCTTTAATGCATCTCACTGCTAGTAGGCCAGATCTTCTATTTGCTGTGTGCATGTGTGCTCGATATCAATCCAAGCCTACCAAAAAGCATTTAGAAGCAGTCAAGAGAGTCTTCAGGTATCTCCAAGGAACTATCCACATGGGCCTCTGGTATCCGAAAGACACTGCTATGGCCCTCACTGCCTACTCCGATGCTGATCATGCGGGGTGTCAAGACACTCGTCGAAGTACTTCAGGTGGTACTCAATTTCTGGGAGATAAGCTTGTGAGCTGGTCATCGAAGAGACAAATGAGTACATCGATCTCCTCCACAGAGGCTGAATACATTGCCATGTCATCCTGTTGTGCTCAAATCTTATGGATGAAATCACAAATGTCTGACTATGGCTTTGTTTACAACAATATTCCAATGTATTGTGACAACAAAAGTGCAATCGCTCTTTGCTGCAACAATGTCCAACACTCCAGATCAAAGCACATCGATATTCGACATCACTTCATCAGGGAACAAGTGGAAAAGGGAATTGTGGAACTATATTTCGTGAGGACAGAGTTTCAGCTGGCCGACATCTTCACTAAGTCACTGCCAAGAGAACGATTTCAATTCATTCTTCCGCGTCTTGGAATGAAGAGTCTCACTCCAGAATTACTCAAAAGTCTTCAGGAAGAGAGTGACGAGTAATGGATTTGCTTCACATATCCTTGTACATATCTTTAAAACCAAAAAGAAAATACAAAAAGATAAAACATATAAAACCATAAAAATCTGAAAAACACAAAAACACAAAAAAAAATAGTTCTTCTTTAGGCATGTGTTCTGTTTATCGATAACATTTAAGGTTCTAGAAATGTCATTCAACAATGGCACGGAGCTTTAAATGAAGCTCGAGCAGAAGTTTAAAATGAATAAGTAAAACATGTCTCAATGGCTTGCTATTACTTCAGATAGCAACCCGTACCTCTAAAAGGGAAAACATGTCGCCAAAAAGACAGTTGTTCCTCGTACTCGGTGAAGTTCACCTGGGCATGGATTACTTTATATCCATGTTTCATCGAAATAATGTACGTTTCAGTGCATCATTTCTAGTTACAGAAGAGAAGTCTTCTTTCATCCCAAAATCTCTCTCATCTATGATTCTTCAAGAGAGTTTTTGTGGTTTACAAGGTGGCTATTGGACTTAAATTTTCACAAATACCCTCCACTCAATGTAATGACTACAGCTCTTTAAATAGAAAACGGGTCATTAATTGAGGGGGAGCATATTTGCTCAAAATTTCTGCACCTTTCAAAACTTTGTGCACCAGCAGCAGTGATTAATTCGTCTCACAATCAGTACATGTTAAAATCTGACCACATTTTCTCCCATGTTCCTAAACTTATTTAAATCAATTGGGATCACAAAATCTCAAATGATTTGAAATTTTTTTATCGGGGGAGAGAATGTGATTTAAATATGAAATCTGATAATATGTGATGTTTTGGACTTAAAAGTAAATATATGCTCACCAATATGTGCTAAACTTTTTGATATTGATATACCAATGCACATATTGAGGGGGAGCAAAATGGCTTGTGGTGATTATATATTTTGGCATCTTATGTGAGCGTGACTCAGAATTGACCCAAGAATTGACGAAACAAAACTGTTAGTATTCGAAAGGATTTATCCAAGTATAATGTACTGTTTCGAGAAGCTCTTCTTAGATGTATACTTTGACGGGTCTAACTTCCTTTTTTAAGGAATGTTAACAACTTCAAGTTAGTTAATAGGGCCAGTTATCACCTAAAAGCTGATAATGGATCCCTTTAACTAAGCAACGTAAATGTGTCCCTAGGGTATATCCCTAGGGTATATGTCTATCAAGAGTGGATCAATTCAAAAGTGCAACTCACCTCGACATGTGCAAATTTCTATCTAAAACCTATGAGCACATGTTAAGGGGGAGCATTTGAAAATCATAAAACTCTCAAAGTGTTAGCAAAAATGTGTTTCTCAATCATAAACACTTTGAGAGAATTTTCAATGATTTGGTTAAATGGCGATTGTGGAAAGATACCAAAAGACCGACCAGTTTACTTTAATGCATGGAGTTATAAGGATGGTAAGGTCAGGTATGCGTTCCCATGATCCACCAGAACCAGAGGGATCTTCCCAGGGACAATCCACTAGATAGAATAGAAGTCCTTAGGAATGATTGAAAAAAGGAGAAAAGTGAGAAAGGGAAAAGTGCCGACTGAGATAGAGCTAGAACTGGAACAAACCCAACAAGGTTCTAGTAATGAAGTCTCGGTAAGCACTGAAGGGGTTGAAGAATTAAAAAGAAATGAAATGAGAAAGGGTGAAAAGAAATAGCCCTCCAATTATTCAACCTTAGGGCAGAAACCGGGTTCAACTCATATGCTACTGGTTGTTACTAAGGTAACACCGGTATTGAAGACAAGACGTCATGGACCCAGTGACGCACTGCACTAAACCTTCTAGCCACTCAAGTTCTCTTAAAAGAGCTTGTTTCATTCTCACGGGGAACCGGTGTAATCTATCAACTCATCTCTTAGAGATGGTTGATATTGAAGCAGGAGACCTCTCCCTAGTCTCCGCATAGGATAACCAAATTGCACTTATTGAGTCTAGAGCCACAAGATGCATCAAAAGATCTCTTAGGAACACTTGATACTTCTACACTGGTTGTTCAACATTAAGGACACCAGTTGTAATATTTTGAGTCCTTCGCAGATCTTAGCAATCTGCTAAGAACACTTATGAGGGAATACACATATGTGTTTCCCAGTGATTGAGTGGAAACTCCTGCCAGGGTCAACATCAAACAGCCCTGACAGCAGGTCACTTCGGTAATCTCTTGTGGATTACGCTTAGTGTTCGCGGTGGTGTTCCAAAACGGTCTACAGTCGTGGGGTGATCTCTAGCGACTCACCTAATCGTTGATGTACTTCGGTATGTCAGTGAAAGTCCTTTCGAGGGTATCCGATTGGGAACGGCCTTGGTAAGGATTAGAGAAAGTCTTCACACTATGCTGCTGACGATCTCGAAGTCCGAACCTGTAAGTGCTGGTATGTTTATTACTAACCAATTTTCATGCAGCTCAACATACCAACCTTATCACTTTCACCACCATCACTCTAGTTCCACATGCTCATACCAACATCTAAAAGGAGTATTCAGACCTATACAACCATGGAGATTCACTCAACAAAGATGTATGAGCATGTTGGAAAGGCGTTTAACCACCAGAGACAAAGAAGTTGGCGACTGTTGCTGATTGCAGAAAAGATGTCGATCCATCACCTCATGCTCACACTTCAACATCAAATTCAAAGAAATCATGATCATTGAATGGGCTTCAACTATGCTTCCACAACTCTGATGCAGAAGATCATGATCCTGAAAAGTGTGAGCATGCCAATACAAAGTCGTTCAAAATCACATGGAGACGTTATTACTCAAAGATGACTTAAAGATACTCATTTGGAAGAAGAACTTGAAGTAAAGCCAAAGATCATCCAACACATTAAACAAGTCATCTAGAGTCCACTGCTGAAAGCACAAAGTTCATGACAATGAAGAATCAAAGGCTACGAGCTACAATGACATCGTCAAAGATTTAGATGCTAGGATTCAGTGTTTAATTTCTGGGGTGACCTCCCTTAGGGGGAGACTGTTAGGAATACGTTTTTCATATAGAAGACTCGGTCACCCCAAGTATTGTTTAGCATTATGAACTATGCCACACCTCCCGTGGCTAGGATAATAGTAAAAGCTAGTGAAGATATAAGTCTAGTCTAGAAGCTTCCTGATGTCCTTCTCAGTGGATCCAGGGTTGTGGCATCATAGGGTTAAGATGAGTCCTGAAGTGGGGTCTGGGGTTGTGCATCGATCATGTCCGCGATAGGGTAGATTCCAATCCATTCTTGAGGAATCTGCGGATGTTCCTGTTGAGTCCGTGGTCTTGGTATTATCCACAAGGTGTTATCCAATTCATGGCAAAAGAGAATGGAAAAAGGGAAATGACAATGGTGGTGCTGAAAAGGCAAGGTTAGTCTCCTGAATCTCAAAGGTCTCGGTGTCATATCTGGTAGTCTCTCCTAAGTCGGGTTCAAGTGATGCTATCATCTCAAACGGGTGGGAGTTATCATCTAACCAATGTGAGTGATATGTGAATGTCAAAGTATAGGAATTGAAGGTGAGAGTTATGATGTAGGTGTATTAATGGATGAAAAAGCATCCTCGATATCCGAGTCTGCTAGGATGATCACAGGGCGGTTGGGTGAAGACATGTCACTTGTGAACCGGGTCAATATAAACATATATGAGTATAAGTATAAATAACTCGCATAGTGTGCATGAAACAACATGTGTAGTGAATATGCACTTATGATGAAATGATGAGATGCTATGATGATGTGGTTATAGTCTAGGGTCCAAGATACAACCTAGTTCGCTATAACCTTAGCTCTGATGCCAATCTGTCACACCCCTAATTTACTTGAATTGCAGCGGAATGGAATACCCGGGGGTGACTGCCATAGCATCACAGTTACAGTTATATTGAACGACCTAAAGTGTCGTTTGAAAAATACATCGTTTGATACATAGAAATAACTTAGAGTTTACAAAACGTATGTCCCAATGATTTGAAAAGGCTATAGAAATAAGTTTGTCACAAACAAACGATGTCTTTAAGTGGATAAAGAAACAGGTGAGACGCGTCGTCATCGCGACTCAATGGTAAATCTTCATGTATGTCATGTTGTGAATGCCTTAATTACCTGAAAATACATTGCTAAAAATGGTCAACAATAATGTTGGTGAGAATTCATAGGTTTATGTAAATGAAATGCTTTTACGGTAACCACAAGTATAAGAATGAATGACAAAATGTCCATAATTGATAAAATCGTACATTAGCCCTTAAGCTCATGACACCGAAGCTTGACTGATGAAAATGCCCCTCCAGAGTGCTTTGCCAGACACTCTAATGATGATAAAAATGAAATGCATCCGTTTGACTGTTGGTTTAACAAACGCGGATGGAGGCGTCACCCTCAATAGATCTATCCACTCACTCTCGCTTACCCAGAATTAACGGTTCATGATAATAAACAGGGGACCTTTAACCAGGCAATGAAGTAACTTAAGCAATGTACATAATTTGATACTTTGGCCCGTATGAAAAATTGTGCAATGTATTCTCCCCCGTGGGATTTATAAATCAAATAATCAATTGAAAACGGGGCTATGAAAATTCACCTGAAGTGATGATACAACAATGCGATGAATATATGATGAACGGGACAACAAGGCGCGAACACTAGCCGCAACCTATCATGAAGGAATATGATCTACTTAGATAGTGTAGTGAATGTTCATGCATATGTAACCTATACCACTCGTACTTTGAAAATAATAGTTATCGTCGATATGTAATGTTTTCCATTACTTGGTAAAAATATATTCAACTTGCTTCGTAAAACTAGTCGTGTAATAATGTGTATAAAATGTTTGTGTTGGACTTGGCATTTTGAAAACCTTGGTATGTCATATAATAGTCGCGTTAATAAACCTTTGATCGTACGTGTTCCAACGGGTAAGAGATACGGCTCTTCATGGTTATTACTTGAAAAATATAGTTTCTAGTACGTAAAATATATTCCATTAAAAAGCTGTCAAAATATAATAGGAGTTATCGATGTTTAAACGCGTGTATCTTGTTCGTTATTAGCTCGTTTTCGACGTTCTTTATATCCGTGGTTTCGTATTAACATGTACTAACACATTTTCAGTAGCTCGGTCCATCTAGGTCACGCTAAACGTCTCAGTTTGTCCGTCGAAAGTCGTCCAACAGCACGCTAATTTTCAGAGAATTAGTTTTCATCGTTAAACTTTGAAAAATCGTATCTCCTTCGTTATAAGCTCGTTTTTGTCCATTCTTTCGGCCATAGTTTCGTCTCGGAATGTATTTTCTAAATATTTGGTCCAAAATTACTCCCAAGTCCCTGAGTTTCCCACGTTTTCAAAATAGGGACAGTAGGTTTATGTATGTTTCAAAAATGAGTTTTTCTAGTTTGTATCTTGTCCAAAACCATTCAATCTACAACCAAACAACTCTCAATCCTACCATACACCTTCTTAGGGTGTCATGGGTTCCTAAACATCATCATCCAAGTTAATCTATCAAGGATCTATATACTTTCCATTTCTAGGGCTCAAAAGTTGTAAGAAGTGTATAAAGAGTGGTATAAACTAACATATACATGTAACCCTTGTATAAAAATTATATGAACATTGTAAGAACTAGTTAAAATTATAAAAATGAGTTTGTCAAACTTACTTGAAAGATTAATGAGCTTATGAAGAGGAAAACCTAATAAATCCTTGAGTTTGTATTTCAAAACCCTAAAAGGAATACTAGAGTGACTTGATTATGTATAGATCTTCAAAAATTTATGATCCTTGCTTGTGTTTTGATGTATGGCCGAGCACACCAAGAGGAGAGGAAGAGAGAATTATTTCTTGAATACTTGAACTTTTATGAAAGATTATGTGAAATAAAATGATGTATAACTTTATATAGTAGACAACTTATAGGTAAGTATTAATTGTAAGTTGCAAGAAGTGAAATTTTGGGGGCTGGGGGGGGGGGGGGTTGGTCGGCGCAAAAAGGGGGAAAGGGGGGGGGGTTTTGTTTAGTGGATTTTTATTTTTAAATAATATATGTAGTATATATATATATATATATATGTAGTGTTAATTAGTTTTAGGTGTAATCGGGTACCGGGTTTGCTAGAAATAAATTTTAACGGAGTTAACCGGGACTTAATAAAGTCATAAAAATGATAAAAATATGTTGGGTACAAGTATTGAGTGTTTGGACAATTATCGTTTAGTTTTTACGAAAACCGTCGTAATTATATAAAACGTACGATATAAATTAAATAAATTCTCAAAATACCGGGTAATTAAATTTTATAATCTCCGTGATGTTAAAATGAGTGTAAAAATATATTGGGACCATTGTGGGGATCTTCGGACGTGTTCGTCACATTTATTGATTGTGCATTAACGTTTTAATTAAATTTAATTATACGTAAAACGTCAAATGTAATAAAAATGTTAATTTGATAAACCTACGAGTGGAATAGTATGAAAATGTCATTATAATGATATGTAGACTATTCCTAGTCTGTATGCAGTGTCCCTACTAATGATGCATGAATTTCGCAGCTAAACCCAACCGGTTACGCGAATATGAATACCCGTAAACTACGTTTACGATGAAATGAATGATGAACATGAATAGTGATTTCCTCCCAGGAATGAATAGTGTCACGTGAATAGTAAAATTTCTGTACGCTTCTCGAAGTCTCAAACTGACTCCTGATGAATAGTGAAATGATGAATAGTGATCGGTGAATAGTAACTGATGAATAGTAACTGATGAATAGTAGATTGTCGAGGTTTGGAAAGTGACCTGAAATTGTGAGTTGTGACAGTCTTCCCCCCTAAAAGGAACTTCGTCCCGAAGTTCAGTTTACGTTGGTCTCTAAAATGACATTGGTGAAAAGGTGAGGATACTTGAGTCGTATTTGGTCTTCCCGTTCCCAAGCAAACTCGGGACCTCTTCGAGAATTCCAGCGAACTTTCACGATAGGAATTCGACTTTGCTTCAGCTGTTTGACCTTGCAATCCCTGATTTGTTGGTTTCCCCACCAAGTTAAGCTTATAGTCGAGTTTGAATCTCTTCTAGAGGAATGGAATGAAATATGCTACGAGTGATTCATTTGGAAGGCACTCCTTGAGGTTTGAAATGTGAGATGGGTTATATATGTATTGCTGAACTCTGATGGAAACTCAAGTTTGTATGCCAGCTGGCTGATTCTAAAATGAATCTTAAATGATCCAATATACTTAAGGTTCAATCTCTCGTGTTACCAAAATTGCATCATGCCTTTCCAAGGCAAAGCTTTCAACATAGTTCGTTCTCCCGCTCGAATCTAGATGGTTTGCTGCTCAGGGATACTCAATTCAAATGATGTGCGTCATGCACCAACCTAACTTCCATTGTTGTCTTATCGTTTGTAACTGATTCTTGACTTGTAAAATTTCCCTTGTTGTTTCCCGATTTAGCTCTTGTCCGGTGAATTTAACTTTCTGATTTCGGTTTGTAAATGGGTAAATGGGTACTTCGGCCATAGGATGGCCTTAAATGGTGAAATTTTATATCCTGGTGATGGCTATAGCTGAAGGTGAAATCTGTCAATATCGCAAGGTCATCCTAACCCATTCAAAATTGGTCATACGGTGCCAAGTACGTCCTATAGTGCTTAGAGAGTTCTCTTCAAGGTTCGTTGATCTAAGAATGGTAGAGTGTGTATATCCGATTGGAAAGAGAATATCTTAATGGAATTGCCAGAAGTTTGAGGAGTATCGTCTATCCCTTCACCGTTTTCTTATGTCATGGAATATTCCTTGTAAATAGAAAGTCTCTCCTAGAGAAGTCAAGGGCAAAATCCACTTAATGGCTTAGTGGGTGACAGGTGGTGTTACAGTAAGTGTAATACCTGAAATTCTATAACATCCAAGGAGGGTTTGTCAAAAAGGGATGTTTATGAAAGATTCTATTCGTTTACAAAGCTTTTGAATGAAGATTGTTATTAAAAATTCTTGAAAATGTGACTATTTTCTTCATGGCATAATCCTTCCTGAATTATACATAGGTGATCAGGCTTTGTATAATTGAGGACAAATGATGCGATGCTAGATTTAGTCAAAATAGCATTACTTTTCTCAAAAAGTTTAGATGGTGTTCAACGTGTTGTTTCGAAAAATGGTATTATGGATAATTCTTTTCAAGGTAATATGAAATTTGTTTCGCGTAGTGGTAGTAAATACTTGACAGAACGACAGAAAATCAATTTATAAGGTGGTAACAACGTAGCTTATTTTAAAAATTTCTGTAAAACAATTTCCCCATATGGTAGTAAAATAGCTTGGAATAAAATCCGTTGGATGGTTCATTGGATACGTGGGTGAATCTCATGGAATGGTAATAGTCTACTAATCCGTCGAGAATGAAATCGGCCTAATCCCTAGTAAGATAATGGTATATTGTTGCGAAACGATTGAGAATTGAGCAATTGGAATGGGAAATGGAATAAACGATGGTCATGATTATCGCGAAGATAACAAAAGATAGATATTACATTGGATAGAAAAGTTCTTAATACAACTAGGTTACACCAACGTACCTATGGAAAGTACAAAAGAAAGACACAACCCTAGAGGGCTCAAACTACGGTTTATTAAAACATGAACTCCTTCTGTTTAAGCATTGTTGTTATCCTTGATGTTGCTAATGTCCTGACGGTTTCCCTTCTAACAACGCACGCTATTCTTCGAGCTAATTCATCTTGGTTCCCATGTCCTGATTTCCTTGTTGTGGGCAATCATTCCTAAAATGTCCTTTCTCTCCACATCCAAAACACGTCACTGGGGGTCTCTGATTATCCGCCACACGCGGAGCTTTGCATTCCCTAGTCGGATGACCGACCCTTCCGCAGTTACCACAAGGTCTTGGGCAATTTCCAGGGTTATGGTGGGTTTGACACTTGTTGCACTTGGGTAAAATACCATTGTAACCTTTCTTCTCAGTTGGACCTGCAGCATAGGCCCTTGCAACCTCTTGTCTCTTGGGTGGTGGTTGAGTAGCATTGCCACCCTGGTTGTTGTCCCACCTTCTTTTGTTGTTGTTAGGATTGGTATTGTTCCGGTCATTGTTGTAGTTGTTGTTGTTTCGGTAGTTGTTGGTGTTGTTGTTTGCAGACGCTCCCTTCCTTAGAATCTGGGCCATAAGTTTCTGAGACATCCTGATTGCCTCGTCCAGTGTTTGTGGGTCAAAAGAAATCACATCACCACGGATGTTTTCGGGTAAACCACCAATGAAATTTTCTAATAACTTCTCATTATCCGGAACCATAGATGGACATAGAGCAGCCAACTCTTGATACCTCCTGATATATGTTTCAATATCATTTCCCACCGTCACTAGTTCATAAAACTCGATCTCCAACTTTTTCACCTCCGTGCGGGGACAAAACTTCTTTGTCAGTAACTTCTTGAATTCGTCCCATGTAAGCTTGTAGGCATTTTCCCTTCCCATAGGCTTTGTATATGAATTCCACCATGACATAGCTTCATCGAGAAGTGTACTAGCAGCAAACTTTACCTTGGATTCCTCGGGACAATTGCATAGATGAAATACAGATTCGATATGCTCAAACCAACGAATCATAGCAGTGGCTTCTTCAGTGCCTTTGAATTTGATAGGATCACCACTTTTGAAGTCCTTGTACGTACACTTTCGTCCATTCGTCCCATTACTATCCTGCCCAGAAGTCTCCACCTGAGAGGCGGTCTCAGCAGCTCTTGCAGCAACAGCAGCTCTTTCAACCACTAGTGCTTCAGCTATGCTATCCTTAACAAGTTTTCGGATAGCAGCTTGTGTCATGGCCGGTGTAGCCGGTGTAGTCGGTGTAGCCTTGGCTTTCCTTGGTGCCATATTTCTTCAAAACCACAAAAGAATACGACCATGAGTATTCATAATAGAAACGATCATCGTTCACAATATATACAACAACAACATGTATATACACTCACAACACCTGAATACAACACATTAAAATTTCGGTCTACATGGACCGATATCATAGATAGCACAACCATACCCATATAGTAGAGTCTATACTTGGTGATTTCGTTGTATAACAATCAAAATACTACAAGTTTCTTTGAACTATGCCACACCTCCCGTGGCATGGATAATAGTAAAAGCTAGTGAAGATATAAGTCTAGTCTAGAAGCTTCCTGATGTCCTTCTCAGTGGATCCAGGGTTGTGGCATCATAGGGTTAAGATGAGTCCTGAAGTGGGGTCTGGGGTTGTGCATCGATCATGTCCGCGATAGGGTAGATTCCAATCCATTCTTGAGGAATCTGCGGATGTTCCTGTTGAGTCCGTGGTCTTGGTATTATCCACAAGGTGTTATCCAATTCATGGCAATAGAGAATGGAAAAGGGGAAATGACAATGGTGGTGCTGAAAAGGCAAGGTTAGTCTCCTGAATCTCAAAGGTCTCGGTGTCATATCTGGTAGTCTCTCCTAAGTCGGGTTCAGGTGATGCTATCATCTCAAACGGGTGGGAGTTATCATCTAACCAATGTGAGTGATATGTGAATGTCAAAGTATAGGAATTGAAGGTGAGAGTTATGATGTAGGTGTATTAATGGATGAAAAAGCATCCTCGATATCCGAGTCTGCTAGGATGATCACAGGGCGGTTGGGTGAAGACATGTCACTTGTGAACCGGGTCAATATAAACATATATGAGTATAAGTATAAATAACTCGCATAGTGTGCATGAAACAACATGTGTAGTGAATATGCACTTATGATGAAATGATGAGATGCTATGATGATGTGGTTATAGTCTAGGGTCCAAGATACAACCTAGTTCGCTATAACCTTAGCTCTGATGCCAATCTGTCACACCCCCAATTTACTTGAATTGCAGCGGAATGGAATACCCGGGGGTGACTGCCATAGCATCACAGTTACAGTTATATTGAACGACCTAAAGTGTCGTTTGAAAAATACATCGTTTGATACATAGAAATAACTCAGAGTTTACAAAACGTAGGTCCCAATGATTTGAAAAGGCTATAGAAATAAGTTTGTCACAAACAAACGATGTCTTTAAGTGCATAAAGAAACAGGTGAGACGCATCGTCATCGCGACTCAATGGTAAATCTTCATGTATGTCATGTTGTGAATGCCTTAATTACCTGAAAATACATTGCTAAAAACGGTCAACAATAATGTTGGTGAGAATTCATAGGTTTATGTAAATGAAATGCTTTTACGGTAACCACAAGTATAAGAATGAATGACAAAATGTCCATAATTGATAAAATCGTACATTAGCCCTTAAGCTCATGACACCGAAGCTTGACTGATGAAAATGCCCCTCCAGAGTGCTTTGCCAGACACTCTGATGATGATAAAAATGAAATGCATCCGTTTGACTGTTGGTTTAACCAACGCGGATGGAGGCGTCACCCTCAATAGATCTATCCACTCACTCTCGCTTACCCAGAATTAACGGTTCATGATAATAAACAGGGGACCTTTAACCAGGCAATGAAGTAACTTAAGCAATGTACATAATTTGATACTTTGGCCCGTATGAAAAATTGTGCAATGTATTCTCCCCCGTGGGATTTATAAATCAAATAATCAATTGAAAACGGGGCTATGAAAATTCACCTGAAGTGATGATACAACAATGCGATGAATATATGATGAACGGGACAACAAGGCGCGAACACTAGCCGCAACCTATCATGAAGGAATATGATCTACTTAGATAGTGTAGTGAATGTTCATGCATATGTAACCTATACCACTCGTACTTTGAAAATAATAGTTATCGTCGATATGTAATGTTTTCCATTACTTGGTAAAAATATATTCAACTTGCTTCGTAAAACTAGTCGTGTAATAATGTGTATAAAATGTTTGTGTTGGACTTGGCATTTTGAAAACCTTGGTATGTCATATAATAGTCGCGTTAATAAACCTTTGATCGTACGTGTTCCAACGGGTAAGAGATACGGCTCTTCATGGTTATTACTTGAAAAATATAGTTTCTAGTACGTAAAATATATTCCATTAAAAAGCTGTCAAAATATAATAGGAGTTATCGATGTTTAAACGCGTGTATCTTGTTCGTTATTAGCTCGTTTTCGACGTTCTTTATATCCGTGGTTTCGTATTAACATGCACTAACACATTTTCAGTAGCTCGGTCCATCTAGGTCACGCTAAACGTCTCAGTTTGTCCGTCGAAAGTCGTCCAACAGCACGCTAATTTTCAGAAAATTAGTTTTCGTCGTTAAACTTTGAAAAATCGTATCTCCTTCGTTATAAGCTCGTTTTTGTCCATTCTTTCAGCCATAGTTTCGTCTCGGAATGTATTTTCTAAATCTTTGGTCCAAAATTACTCCCAAGTCCCTGAGTTTCCCACGTTTTCAAAATAGGGACAGTAGGTTTATGTATGTTTCAAAAATGAGTTTTTCTAGTTTGTATCTTGTCCAAAACCATTCAATCTACAACCAAACAACTCTCAATCCTACCATACACCTTCTTAGGGTGTCATGGGTTTCTAAACATCATCATCCAAGTTAATCTATCAAGGATCTACATACTTTCCATTTCTAGGGCTCAAAAGTTGTAAAAAGTGTATAAAGAGTGGTATAAACTAACATATACATGTAACCCTTGTATAAAAATTATATGAACATTGTAAGAACTAGTTAAAATTATAAAAATGAGTTTGTCAAACTTACTTGAAAGATTAGTGAGCTTATGAAGAGGAAAACCTAATAAATCCTTGAGTTTGTATTTCAAAACCCTAAAAGGAATACTAGAGTGACTTGATTATGTATAGATCTTCAAAAATTTATGATCCTTGCTTGTGTTTTGATGTATGGCCGAGCACACCAAGAGGAGAGGAAGAGAGAATTATATCTTGAATACTTGAACTTTTATGAAAGATTATGTGAAATAAAATGATGTATAACTTTATATAGTAGACAACTTATAGGTAAGTATTAATTGTAAGTTGCAAGAAGTGAAATTTTGGGGGCTAGGGGGGGGGGGATTTGTCTAGTGATTTTATTTTGTAAAGATTATGTAGGTATATATATATGTAGTGTTAATTAGTTTTAGGTGTAATCGGGTACCGGGTTTGCTAGAAATAAATTTTAACGGAGTTAACCGGGACTTAATAAAGTCATAAAAATGATAAAAATATGTTGGGTACAAGTATTGAGTGTTTGGACAATTATCGTTTAGTTTTTACGAAAACCGTCGTAATTATATAAAACGTACGATATAAATTAAATAAATTCTCAAAATACCGGGTAATTAAATTTTATAATCTCCGTGATGTTAAAATGAGTGTAAAAATATATCGGGACCATTGTGGGGATCGTCGAACGTGTTCGTCACATTTATTGATTGCGCGTTAACGTCTTAATTAAATTTAATTATACGTAAAACGTCAAATGTAATAAAAATGTTAATTTGATAAACCTACGAGTGGAATAGTATGAAAATGTCATTATGATGATATGTAGACTATTCCTAGTCCGTATGCAGTGTCCCTACTAATGATGCATGAATTTCGCAGCTAAACCCAACCGGTTACGCGAATATGAATACCCGTAAACTACGTTTACGATGAAATGAATGATGAACATGAATAGTGATTTCCTCCCAGGAATGAATAGTGTCACGTGAATAATAAAATTTTTGTACGCTTCTCGAAGTCTCAAACTGACTAAGAAAATGATGAATAGTGAAATGATGAATATTGATCGGTGAATAGTAAATGATGAATAGTAACTGATGAATAGTAAATTGTCGAGGTTTGGAAAGTGACCTGAAATTGTGAGTTGTGACAGGTGAGGGTTGGACCTTCTCATTATCTTAATCTAATATGTGTGATTTTCTCTCAAGGTTCCATCTCACTTTCTCACTCTAACTTCTCTCTAGAAATCTTCCTCTTATTCAATCCATATCAACATAACCATACATGTTCTTCATTATGAGTATCCTACAACCAACAATCATTGCAGTTAGTTCGTGCTTAGTGAAAGAGTATGGAGGTAAATTTAATACTTTATACTTATGATTCGGCCTATTAACTTTATCTTTTAACATATACTTAACCTAATACAGGACTTCAGCTTTCGGCCACAAATGCAACAGAATACTACTTCAATCTAGACATACCAGAATACCATGAAATTCACAGCGTGTAAGTTAACAAACTAGCAATACAGGAATACGGTCTAAATTTAAAAAGGCACTAAAACCATATAAATTAACTATGCAGGTATGACGAATTCTTTGATCCACCCGCAATACTGAATGTACAGTACCAAAGGTGTGCAGATCCGCAGCAAGAAAAGTTCAGAAACCGCGTCACTCTAGCAGATTTAGCAAAAGAAAATCCGCAAAACCAGCAGGTAATGAGCACCTTAATTGCAACCCTAATCAAATAAAAAGCTACTAAACACTTAAATTTCTAATGAAGCAGAATGTCCGCTTTACTGTCAACGCAACAATTGACAAAATCGATACAAAAAGGCCATGGTTTTTCAAGAAATGCTCGGATTGTAAGTTAAAAATCTCTGAACGATGGTCACATGCCCATTGCAAACAGCCAACGTCTGAAGACGAAGTACTTTACAGGTAAACTACAACATTGACAGATTCTTATACCACTATAGATAGGCCAGCTTTTATAGCAATGTATCTATGCTAAACAACAATTTCTATGCTTTTTATATAGCTATTGCTTCAGAGTCGAATTATCCGATGGAACTGCGAATGTCACAATGACATGTTTCAGTAATGAAGCGAATTCAATGGTAAAAGATTGCAAGGAACTGCTGCGAACCATGCCACAGCAAAACTCCTATGAGTACCCAACAGACCTACTTTCTCTACAAGGAAAGAAAAAAATCTTTCAACTGCACTTTGATCCAGATAGCACAAAAGAACGTCAGGTTTTCATTCTCGATACATGTTGGGATGACACACCATTACTGACATCAGGCGATGCTATCACCAGTGAAAGTAGCATGGAGTCTTCCACAAGAAATGCGGCACAAACAATAGCTAGACTAGCAAACATTGAAACAAGTGGAACACTTGAAGGCACAAAATCTACAACGACAATGGACACAAAAGCAAACATTACCATCTCAAAAGCCGAGGCAACTGCATCAGTTGAACTCCAACAATCTGACATGACCCCAGCTACCGAACAACCAAAACCAATAACTGCACCAGCAGAAACCAAAACAAGTGGAACACTTCAATTCGAAGAAATTCAGGTCACAACAACAGCAAAAGAAACCGCAGAAACTGCAACAGCAATGGACACACCGCCAGAAACACCAACAGAACAAGCCTCTTTGTCCGAAACATCAAAACCGAAAAAACAAACAGCTAGAAAAAGTGCTAGGAGACCCCTTTTCACAGAAAACGAAGATGGAAGCACAACATCAGGGTTCAAAAAATCAAAAAAAGAAGAATGATCGGGTCTAAGTTGCAACTGGCAAATGCAAAAGAAAATCGCAGATTATCTATGTATGGTAAACTGTTCCTTAAAGACACTTATTTCTGTAAGTATTTGTAGCAACTACTTAGCACCAAACATTTAAGCAAGACTCTATCATCAGGCAGTGACATCGACCTGTATTTTGTACATGGCCTCTATAGCTATAAATTTAACACTAATTAAGTACTGGCCTTGCTTTTTGGTGCAACTATTAGGTATCTCATCAATTATATGTTTATTGTAACATAGATTACAAGAACATAAACACTGATGCATATCACAGAAAAGTAACAATCATTTTGCAAGAGAAAAGGACACATTAACAAGCATAATCTTAATATTATATTACCATTCATTAAACTTCATACATTGTACTTTGTTACATGATATCATCCAAAAAAAACCAACATCCATGATACCATATCCATACATAAACTGACATGACCATATTCACACCTACCCAACACGCATACACCTATTAAAGACACAAAAGATGACCAAAATATACCACGAAAAGTGGCCAGCCCATCACTCGAACCAGAAAAGATGCATCTTCTTCTCTGCTCTTCCTTCTCCAGCCAAATCCAGAACCGCAGTCAAACCAGCAACCATCTTCCTGTCCCTTTCCAATGTCTCCTTCATAAACTCCAAACCAGTATCACCATTCTCATGCAGTGGTAAGAAACGCTCCCCTTCCTCAATCAAACCCTCGAAACACTTGATCTTTGCCACCAACAGATCACGCTTTTCACCAAGCACCATTAGCAACCCTTCATTTTCAGTGTAGTCCTGGGTAAATAGCAGACGCAGAGAATCATCAACATCGTTAGAATCAGCAGCAGCCCTTAGCTGTTGAAAGGTAGGAGTACGAGCAAGAGCATACGCGGTTGGTGGTGTCGCCATTGTTAAGATAAGAGAACAAAGAATTAGTGTTAGACAGATAATTAGGGTTAGTGGTGATGGAAATGAAAAGCGATGCCCTAAAATTAGGGGAACACGCCTATTTATTAGGCAAAACATTTAACCCACCCACCCTTTTTAACAATTAATAATAACAATAAATAAATCAATGCAAAAAAAAAATTATACTCTTTATAATAATAATAATAATAATAATAAATCAATGCAAAAAAAAAAAAAAAAAAAAAAAAATTACTCTTTATATACACTCTTCATTTAAAAAGTTGCAACCCTTATAAAAAATAATATCAAATATTACCATAGTAAACATAACTCTTAAAACAACTCATATAAAACAAACGAGTATATTTTATCAAAAAAAATATATACCATAAAATTCATACCTTAAAATAATCAACAAACGAAACAAATAACAGTTAAATTCTCCACACGTTAACATGATTCGTAATACAACGTCAACAATATTCTACTTTATTTGTAAATAATAATCTCGACAAAAAAATATGAACAATCTACCAACTAATAAATGTTTTTTTTAGCTACGTCCTCAACAACGGAACAAATTATGCCTCACATAAAACGACAATAAAACAATGCCAAAAAAACACGCCCGCCCGCAACGCGGCGGCCAGCGCCAATCTCGTCTTTCTTAAAACAACATCGGCCCAAATAACAATCAAGACCACTTAGATTAATGTTGGGCCATTCAGTCAGCAAACCATTGAGCTCAAAAAATTGGACTTCGATTTACGAATTAATTAGATATCTGTCTCAAAATTATTGTCCCATAACAAAAAGCACATTTTTTTAGAAAAACATCACTATCACTACTTTATCTCTTTTACTTTTTTGCCAAATGACAAGTTTACCCTTAACCAATTAATTAATACTTCATTAAAGTTTGTAATATTAATTTCAACCAAGGGTAATATAGTAAACTTACCAAACTCCACTACCTATTCACTTTCCATTTTTGGTATGAGACAATAATTTTGAGACGCCCGAAATGGAAAAATGGGACAATAAAATTGGGACGGAGGGAGTATAAGTTTAAAAGCAGGTGGTTCAGGATTTAACGCGTTCCACTAATTTTCATATGTTTGACCCTTATTTTTTTATTTAATTATTTATCTCTATCCTAGATTCATTATTTCTTCGTTTGCTTTTGACCGTGATAGTAACCAAGAAAGAAGATGCAATTTTGTATATGTGTCCAACCCAAAATGGCTACCTACAAAAGTATAGTGTCCAATTTTGTTTCATTTTCCGCAGCAAAACTTTTATAGGTACTAATGTCTATAAACCAGTAAACCAGAGACCTAACGCCGGCCATTAAACAGTCCTATCCTTACTCAGGTTTTCACCTTGAACAGCCGTTAAGGCGAATACAATTTATGGGTTTTTAAGCAAGGCTGCCAACAATTCAAGATCCGGCTCCGGCATGTTTTTGTTACTATTTTCAGCTACTGTACTTTTACCCGCTGCATAATTACTAGTACTGTCGGGTGCTACTTCTGTCGGCTCAGTGTTGAGGTAAAATCTTGCTTCTACCCCAAACAAGCAGAATAAATCCTTCGGACGCTGATTGGTCCTTCGGACTCCGTATGATCTTTGTTGGTGTCTGTTCTTTCGGTTACCTGCAAGACAGATATGTCCGTTAGTCTCGCCCCGGGAATGTATCCCAGGACCAACCTCCGGCGTGAGAGTAAGTATATATTTTTAGGGAGAGAAAGTATAAGTAAAAGATTAGAGAGCCACAGAGTAAGTTAACCTAAAGTGAAGATTTCTCCTCTATTTAAAGGCTGCACATGAGGGTTGCCAGGCTGGTTTGTACTAATCCCTTAGTGTTCGCATACTTATGCTCCACTTATCATGTACTTAGTATACTTGCTTGTACTTGTTTGTACTTGGTTTGCGTAGTTATCGCATATCCGGATGATGAGGTCATCCGGAGATGCGTGGTCCTTCGGATGTTAAGGTCTAACGGATATTGATTCATTCTACTCGACCGTTGGTCCGTTCCGTCCGTGATAGGTCTGTTCCGTTCAGCGTGAATCTGTTCCGTTCGGAATGATTCCGTTCCGTTCAGAATGAATTTGTTCCGTTCGGAATGAATCCGGAGGATACATACGCCAACATGTCCCCCCCAGTATCATAGTATTGATTACGTCAATGGTATGATACTTAAAGAAAAATTTTGTTTCTGGAGGGTAGCGATATTTAATTTGTCGAGGTGAGTTTATGTGCAAAATGCCAAAAGTAATAATTATCCATCGTTTAAGGAGCGCCGCCGTTTTTTACTGAGTCTTCCTGATGCTGACACGTATACATGCCTCTGATCGTGTGGTTTACATACTGCCACGTATATTTACTTGTACGACATGACGTTTCGCGTTACTCCTTTATCCCTATAAATAGTGTCATTCGCCTCATTTTTACCACTGTAACTTTTCACACACTTCTGACACGCATTTTTTCGCACGATATTCTGAGCGAGTTTTCGAGCGATAATCCGAAGGGTTTATTTAGTTGTGATTTCCTGAGAGGTACGTCTTCCGCTGCTTTTTGTTTTTAGTTTATTTTGGCTATATCTCTCTCTTCCCGTGATGTCGGAATCTAGTACTTCGGGTGGTCTCGAGCAGAATCCGGTGGGAGACGTTCGTCCAGTTAAGTTGGACATAGAAAGACGGACGTCTACCATGGACAGCGACGATGTTCTTGGTATTGTTGAGGTTTTTAAAATTCCTAAAAACCTGCATCCTAGGGTACCTCCAAAGGGGATGACGATGGATCGTTTACCCGAAGATGCTATTGGTCTATATGCCGAATATTTTTATGAGGGGGGTCTCAGTGTACCGTTCTCCACCTTTCTGTTGGACGTTATTAGATATTTTAAAGTTCATCTCTCACAGTTAGTTCCTCTCGGAATGCATCGTGTGACCATTTTCGAGGTGTACAGCCGGAGCATGCACATTACCCCGACTACTCCCTTGTTTAAGGTTTTTTATAAGTTGTGTAAACAGGGCAGTTGGTTTTCGTTTGAGAAAAGAACGGGTAACGATAGGAGGGTTTGTTTTGGTGATGTCCCCTCGTGCTTGAAGGGTTGGAAATCTTAGTTTTTCTTGATTGATAGACGTGCTATTCCCTTCGCCATGCCTTGGAGGCATCATGATTCGGATATTTCGGATCCTTTTCCTAAGAAGGTTGAGTATAACTCGACTCACGCCGACGCGCTGGCTGAGACCATCATAGAGCCGATCCAACTTCCGCATGGTTTCCTGTATGCGTTGGGTTTGTCTTATGATTGGCCTTATCCCTGGTATCGAGCGGCGTTGAGGGATCAGGAAGGGAGGGGTATAGCTTCCGTCTTTAATTTTTGCGTGTTTTATTCACTTGTATATATTTAATCTCTTCTCTTATTGTTGACTTTGTTTGTTTGTAGGTGTTACTATGTCGGAGTATTTGAAGAAACCTCAGTTGCGTCATGGAGTCTCGGTGGTGAAAGGAGACAAATATCGGGCCGGTCAGAGTCATGAGATGCATGTGACACAGCCGCTTGCCTCGAATGCTGATGTTCCGGCGAAAGCACCCGATCTGACAAGGGTTGAAGTTGCCGATGATAAGATCCTTGCTGCCAAAGACAAGAAGAAAGAGCAGACTGTTCGGTTGGGTCCCAAGAATCTTTCGGGGAGTACTGGAGGTAGCAAGTCTAGACTTTCTGGGAAGAGTTCCGGAGGAAGTATTGCCACCGGCCGTCCACCAAAACAAGGCAAGGTGTCGGAAGAGGTCCCTATAGTTGAACTTGATTCTAGCGAGAGCATTCCCCACCCCACTCCTATCCGCTCAGTGTTCCCATCCGGAACTTCATCCGTTGATGAGGAGGGGGGAAGCAGCCACGCCGAAGGCGCTGGGGCAGGTATATTATTCTTAGTCTTGTGTTTTAAATCAGTATGTTTTCTTATTTATCATACTTAATTGGGATATTTGCTCCAGGTGACCGCGGAAAGGGGGTGGCAGATGATGATGTTGATATTGAGGCCGATTCTTCTGATGAAGCATTTGTTCCGGATTGGTCAGTGAAGCGGGGAACCAGAATGAACAACTCTACTGTATGTAGAGATATGATGATTCACTTGGCCACCCCGGGTGAAGAGAAGTACATAGATGCTCATGATGATGAGGAGGCTATTAAACGTGCTTGGCTTTTGTTGGGGAAGGGTGCCACTGCCCAAGCGGACCTTATATTCCGTTATGAGAATCTCCTTGAGGATCATCAAAAGATTGTGACAGCACACAAAGGCTGCGAGCGTAGCTTCAAGGAGAATTTGGGTCGGTTTAGGGCGATGCAAGCTGAGTTGGAGCAGTTGAAGACTGCTCATGCTGGGTGTGCGGCGGGCGAGCCGGAGGAGCTGAAGAAGCTAAGGGTTGAGCACGCTAGTTGTTTGGCTAGGGAATTCGGGTTGCAAGATAGGGTGACTGCTCTGGAAGCTGAGAAAGAGGAGTGGAGGGGTGTTTCCGCTGGTCAGGCGGATAAAATCCGTGCTTTGGAGGAAAAGTTGAAGAAAACCAGGCTATCGCTGAGTGATGAGGAGATGGTTTGTCAAGAGCTCCGGAAAGAGAAACAGGAGTTGGCCATTTCGTCCGGAAATGTAGAAATTGATCGTAACAGAGTTGTAAATGAGTTTATTCCGGAAATGGTTCGTCGCTTGCTGGCTAGTCATGAATACAAGCAAGCCTTAGCCGAACCATTCAACCTGTATTCTCAGTCCGGGTTTTTGGACGGGGTTAACTTGGGGAGGGAGCCGGAGGAAGCGGCGAAATTGCTGGAGCAATTAGAGGGTCTTGACATGGAAGCTGGGGAGAAATACCAACCCTTGTATGATCAGTTGTTCGTCAAAGATTATCCCTATGTTCAAAAGATCCGCGACACTCATCGTCGTAAGTTTGAGGAACTGATGGAAATATATCCGGATCCTGCTCCATCTCAAGTAACACAGACTGCTGCTTCCGTTGGTCTTAATGACATGACGTCTGAGCCGGTCGTCGAGCCATCCGTCGAGAATCCTTCCCATCAAGATTCTTCTGTTCAGGACACTTCGATCCTTACTTAGTTTGCCTGGTTTGTGTATGTTTGTAGAGTTCATATACCTCCATTTTGACTATGGATCAAGGTATTGTGGACTCTACGTGAAGCTTTAATCAATTTGTTAGAATGGTTTTTGTAGTATGGATGTGACGCGAAGGGTCCGAATGTCTCCATTTAGACTATGGGGTAAGGCATTTCGGACTCTTAGTGAAGCTTTTGTCACCATCTTTTTTATTTGTTGGTTAGTGGATTCCGGGGTTCGGGTACTTCCATTTAGACTATGGATTTAGGGTACTCCGAACTCCTTGTGAAGCTCTTGTTAATTGATCCTTTGTTTCCGGGGCTGTATAGCCGCCACGCAATGTAATGAATGTTTATATAAGATTTTTGTTTCGAATGAATGACTGATATTTAACTATTGTTTGTCGTATATATATATGTGTTTCTTCCGTATATATTTAGTTACTTGGCATCAATTATTACTTATTATCCGCTCGGGGTTTTAGTTGTTCGAGCAATTTGTGCCGTTAGGACGATCTATGCCGTTGGGCACTTGGCCCCGAGCCGTTGGGTTTTTAACCTTAGTTTATCGTTCGGCTTTTGGCCGTTTTTAGGATAACCTATGTCGTTGGGCACTTGGCCTTAGTTTTCGTTTGGCTCTTGGCCGTTAGGGCAACCTGTGCCGTTGGGCACTTGGCCCCGGTTTTCGTTTGGCTCTTGGTCGTTAGGGCAACCTGTGTCGTTGGGCACTTGGCCTTGGTTTTCGTTTGGCTCTTGGCCGTTAGGGCAACCTGTGCCGTTGGGCACTTGGCCCCGGTTTTCGTTTGGCTCTTGGCCGTTAGGGAAACATGTGTCGTTGGGCACATGGCCCTAGTTTTCGTTTGGCTCTTGGCCGTTAGGGCAACCTGTGCCGTTGGGCACTTGGCCTTGGTTTTAACAATAACATTCGTGAAAAGGAGCTTCCCTTCTTATGGGGAACTGCTGCATCCAACTTTTTCATTAAAAACAAGAAATGGCTTATGAGCCTTACAATAGGTTTTTCGGATATCTCCGATTACATGAAACATTTCTTAAGGTTAATTGCGTGCCAAGTCCGGGGTATCTCTATTTCGTCCATGGTTTGGAGCTTGTAGGTGCCGTGCTGATAAGCTTATATGACTCGGTACGGACCTTCCCAGTTTGGTCCTAGCTTCCCTTGGTCTTCCACTCGGCTTGCTTCGTTCCTTCGGTAGACAAAATCTCCCACTTTGAACGATTCGGGTCGTACCCTTCGGTTATAGTATTGTTCCACCTTTTTCTTGTATTTTGCCTCCCTGATTGCTGCCATCTCCCTTCGTTCTTGTAGTAAGTTCAAGTTTAGGCCGATCTCATCGTAATTGTTTTCGACCCCTGCCATCATGGTACGGAAAATAGGCATGCCAATCTCAGCCGGGATAACTGCTTCACTTCCGTACGTCAGACTGAACGGTGTTTCTCCATTACTGGTCTTCAGAGTGGTTCGGAATGCCCACAAAATATTTGGTAACTCATTGACCCATCCGGCCCTTTCTCTGCCTAGCCTTGATTTGAATCCTTTCATTAAGCTTTTGTTAGCTCTTTCCACCAATCCGTTGGCCTGAGGGTGAGCAACGGCCGTATTGATTTGGGTGATGTTCAGTCTTTCACACCAACTCTTGAACGGATCACCAATAAAATTGCTTCCGTTGTCTGTGACAATTATCTTAGGTAGTCCGAACCTGGAGACGATGTTGTCCCATACGAACTTCTTTACTTCTTTGCCGGTTGTTTTAGCCAATGGTTTTGCCTCCATCCATTTGGTGAAGTAGTCTATTGCCACGATGACGTACTTAACCTTCCCGGGTGCTTCAGGTAGAGGTCCTAGCACGTCCATGGCCCATTGGTAAAATGGCCACGGCGCCATGACGGATGTCAACACTGTTTTCGACAATTTGGGGACCGGAGCGTGTATCTGGCATGAGCACATTTGCGGATCACCTCCCGGGCGTCCCGGTGCATAGTCGGCCAGTAATAGCCTTGCCTCATGAGTTTGGCTACAACGGATCGTGGTCCGGAATGCATTCCGCAAGCCCCTTCGTGTACTTCTCGGATCACATAGTTGGCTTGGAGAGGTCCCACGCACCTTAGCATCGGACCTAGGTATTCTTTGGCTTTGGCAAGGTACTTCGTCATGCTCTCCGTATATGCTATGAAATCTCCGTTGATCTGACTTTCTACTAAGTTTGAGTCTACTCGTACATCCAGTGCCTTTATCTGCATACTTCTTGCTATTCTCAGTCCGGCCAACAGTGCTTCGTATTCCGCTCCATTGTTAGTGGCATCAAAGTTTAGCCGGAGGGCGTAAGTATATTCTTCTTTATCTGGACTGATTAATACCAATCCTGCTCCTACGCCTTTTTTACTGGATGCTCCGTCCCTGTATAGTATCCATTCTTTGGTTTGAGAGATAACATATATCTCCATGCCCCTCCCTTTTGGACCCGGATCAACGGAGCCGATGGGTATTTCGTTGATGAAGTCAGCTAAAATCTGTCCTTTGATTGAGTTTTGTGGCAGGTATGTGATATTATAGGCTCCTAGCTCCACGGTGTATTTGGCTAACCGTCTGGAATCCTCTGCCTTGCTTAGTATTTGCTTGATGGGTTGGTCTGTTATGACTTTGATGGGGTGAGCTTCGAAATATCGTCTCAATCTTCTGGACAGGTGTAAGAGAGCTAGAGCCAATTTTTCTACCGGAGCATATTTCCTTTCGGCTTCATGCAGAGTTCGGCTCACGTAGTGTACTGGAATCTGTCGTCCTTTTCTTTCAACGAGTACCACCCCACTCATTGCTTCTTTTGTTGCCGCTAAGTATAGGTATAAATCTTATTTGGGCTTTGGTGTTGTTAAGCAAGGGAGTTCTAAAATCATCTTCTTCATTTCCTGAAAGGCTCTTTCAGCCACCTCTGTCCATCTATACTCGTCTTTGTTATCCTTGGTGATGTTTTTAAGAGTTTCAAAGAAAGGCAAGGACCTTTCGGCTGACTTGGACAAAAAACGATTTAATGCTGCGAGCTTACCACTTAGACTTTGCATTTCTTTCAGTGACTTTGGTGACTGCATTTCGGCAACTGCCCTAGTCTTCTTCGGATTCGCCCTGATTCCTTCTGAGGTTACCATGTATCCCAAGAACTTCCCTTCTTCCACACCGAAGGAACACTTCTTGGGATTCAGTTTCATGTTGATTTTTCGGAGGTTGTCAAATGTTTCGGCGATGTCGGCCAATAGGTCTTGCTCCGTTTTGCTTTTGATTACCATATCGTCCACATAGGCTTCCAAGTTCCGACCGATTTGTGATCGGAAGGCGGTATCCACTAATCTTTGATACGTAGCTCCGGCATTCTTTAATCCGAACGGCATCTTGATGTAACAATATGTTCCATGCTCAGTGTAAAAAGCTGTCTTTTCCTCGTCTTCTTTTGCCATTTGGACTTGATGATACCCCTTGTAAGCATCCAAGAAACACTTATAGCGGAAACCCATAACCAATTCTATTTTCCAGTCAATTTCAGGTAGCGGATAGTAGTCCTTTAAACAAGATGAGTTAAGGTTTTTGAAGTCGATACACATTCTCCAACTGTCGTCCGGATTTTTTACTAGCACCGGATTTGAGATCCATGTAGAATACCGGACGGGTCGGATGATTCCGGCCTTTAACCATTCTTCTACGTCCTTGTTTATGGCTTGGTTCTTTTCTTCCGAGAAAGTCCTTTTCTTTTGAGCAACAGGTTTGTCATTGACGTTCACATTGAGCTTGTGTTCAGCCATCCATCGGGGTATACCGGTCATGTCCGATGGTTCCCATGCAAAAACATCTTGGCTGTTTTTGAGTAACGTTATCAACTGTCTTCTTCCTTCGCTTGAGAAATTTGTTCCTATCATCACCAACTGGTCCGGGTGTGCCGGATGAATCATGATTTCTTCGATTTTAGAGACTTCATTCTCGATAGCCATGGTTGGGAGGGTTTCAGCTTCGGATTCTCTTTCCAACAAAAATTTCTCTTCCAACTTTCTACACTCTGAAATGATGACTGACCGGGTGACCAAAGTAGCTATACCTCTTGCCGTTGGGAATTTCATCATAGAGTGTATCGTCGAGGGAATGGCTCTTAGTTTTTTGATTCTGATCGTTCCAGAATGATATTGTATGGGGAGGGGGATCTCACCACTGCAAACTTCATGGTCGTCCGTCGATACAATCCTTCGGATCCAAAGCATACTTCCAATTCAATCTTACCCAGCGGTTTTATAGCCTCTCCAGCGAATCCTACCAGGGGCGTGTTTGTCTTTGTCAGCCGACACTGGATAGATGAGTCAAGGTTTAAAAAGCAATGTTCGTACATCACTTCTACCGAAGCACCCTGATCAACGTATACTCTTCGGACCGTATATCATTCTACCTCTGCTTCCACAATAAGGGGTTCATCGGAGACATCTTCGGGCAATATTGGGGGGAAACTTATAGGGGCATTCATCCATTCTTCTTCTTGGTCAATGATTTTGCGCTTTCGTCCATTTTCGTGATACCGAACCATGTTGATGATTCGTCCCTGGTTGGCTTGATTATTGCCCCGAGGAGGGGCTCTGTCTCTATGCCGGACATTCCTTATCAGATGGTCGAGTTTACCTGTCTCCATGGCTTTCTTGAGTTGTTCTTTCAGGTTATGACACTCATTTGTGAGATGTCCTTTCTCCTCGTGATAGTCGCAGTACTTGTCCATGTTTTCTCTTGATGGCCTTCCCCTCAACGGAAGTGGTGCAGGAAGTCTGAGTTGATGTTCGGTTGCCAAAATTTCCTTGGGAGCTTTGGTGAGTGCATTCAAGTCTATTGGCCTGGTATCTCTTCGGTATATGTCATTACGCCGATGATCCGCTCGATAGTCAGCTCGATTAGAGTTATCGTTTCTTGCTGGGCCGTAGGGTACATAATGATCGTTTCGGCGGGGTCGAAACTCTTCACGGTTGTTACCACGTCTACGATCCCCTTTGAAGTGAGGTCGTTGGGTGCTTTGGTCATTCCTGCTGTAAGTATATTGATGATAATCCCTTTTGAAATTGTCTGTCTTTTCTCCTCTTGGCACTTCGGCTGATCGATAAGCTCTTTCGGATCGGATAAAGTCATCAACTCTTATCATCATTTCGGTTACGGTTCGAGGGACTTTTTCAGAAAACCTTTTTGCTAGCTCCGGGCATTTGCAACCGTCCACAAAAGAAGATATTTGCATCACTTCTGGGACTCCGGATATACGACTAGCTTCATCAGTCCATCTTTCTTTAAATTCTGGTAGAGCCTCATTGGCTTGCCGAACAATTTTTGTGATATCCATCGGATCTCTGATACATTTTCTCCGAAGGGCGAACCTTTGCACGAACTGCTCGCACAGAGCATCCCAACTATCAATAGTACCCCTTGGTAAACGGTCGAACCACCCCCTAGCTGAGTCATCCAGTGTTTGTTGAAACATCATACACCATATCGGCATAGGCCATGCGCCCTGATTGGCTGCTCCTTCGAACCGTGTGATGTGGTCATCTGGGTCGGTGGACCCATCATACAACTTTAAGTGAGAGGGCATCGTATACTTTGCGTTCTTAGGTCCGGAGAAATCAATGATCCTTCGGGTGAAAGGACTTTTGGATGCTGCTTTGAAAGGTTTAGATAGGTCATCTGTCGGCACCTCTTCGGCCCTCTTGGCTCCGTCATCTTGGGATTCTTCTTCATCGAAGTCAAGCTAGATGGGTTTGATTGGTGTTCCTCCCCCGGAGTTATGTTCATGAATCAAAGCCTTTAGTGCAGTGATGTAATTCTGGATTTGTTCTATGCTAGTGTTGTGAGAGTTGTTATCGTTGTTTCTTCCACTACCTTCAGGTGTTACTGGAGTAGGTCCCATCATTTCTTAGCTTCGGCAGAATGAACTAACGGGTCCCACGGATGGCGCCAATTTGTTGACGTAAAATCTTGCTTCTACCCTCAACAAGCAGAATAAATCCTCCGGACGCTAATTGGTCCTTCGGACTCCGTATGATCTTTGTTGGTGTCTGTTCTTTCGGTTACCTGCAAGACAGACACGTCCGTTAGTCTCGCCCCGGGAATGTATCCCAGGACCAACCTCCGGCGTGAGAGTAAGTATATATTTTTAGGGAGAGAAAGTATAAGTAAAAGATTAGAGAGCCAAAGAGTAAGTTAACCTAAAGTGAAGATTTCTCCTCTATTTATAGGCTGCATATGAGGGTTGCCAGGCTGGTTTGTACTAATCCCTTAATGTTCGCATACTTATGCTCCACTTATCATGTACTTAGTATACTTGCTTGTACTTGTTTGTACTTGGTTTGCGTAGTTATCGCATATCCGGATGATGAGGTCATCCGGAGATGCGTGGTCCTTCGGATGTTAAGGTCTAACGGATATTGATTCATTCTACTCGACCGTTGGTCCGTTCCGTCCGTGATAGGTCTGTTCCGTTTAGCGTGAATCTGTTCCGTTCGGAATGATTCCGTTCCGTTTGGAATGAATTTGTTCCGTTCGGAATGAATCCGGAGGATACATACGCCAACACTCAGCTACCATATTGTCTTCATCGTCGGGGAGTTGCACAGATGGGATTTCGGGTGTCAGTGAATCGTCATAGTCCATTTCTCTGTCCCATGGTTCTTTGGGATTTGGTGGAATTTCAAGAACTGAATTGTAAAAAACTTCCTTTTCACGCTTGATTCGGTTGGTTTGGACATCAACTTCTTTGTTGTTCTCTCCTGAACACACACTCCACTCCGCATTGATGTTTATTTCTGTGTGGCAGATGGAAACAATAGACAATCATGAGTAAATCACAACCCAAACCAGCACCAAAAGGTCCTTTTTTCCAAAAGTACTTAACAAAGTTTCATATGATCATGCAACCATTGACTCCAATGATTCACATCAAAATAAATATAATAATATTGTATATCTTGAATATCTTTCATATTTATGTTAAGTTAATCACGTCTTCACCAATGGTACCTAGCAGATGATCTATTTCTATACTAAACATATTAAGTTACAAACCACTATTTAATAACACAGACAAACTCAAATTCAACACAGTCAAACAACAAGCTACTGTAACTATTTCGAACATAACAGGTCACAACTTGACCTTGACCAATAGTAGCCAAAATCTATACCCATCTGACCCAGACTATATCTTCACTTGTTAGGTATCTAGACACTTCCACAGCAATTACAACCACAGAATCCACAACATCACTTTTTCAACCAAAAAAAATAAAAATAAAAATAAATAATAAATAAAAAAAATAAAAAAAAATTACCGTCACTTAAATTACAATATAATTTTACTTAATTGTGCATAAAACTCAAATGCCGGTGGCAATCAGAGAGCTATATTTCAGAAATTTTACCAACATGAAGCATGGCTAAAGTATGTAGCAGATTCAAGCAATTTAATAGTACGCCAATGTTTCCAGGTTTATATGTGATGTTAATAGCTAACTCGTATTCAGAAGTTGTCTTACTTGTTGGACCCCAACCATGGTCTTGCAAAATGTGGCCGTCAGACGAATTTAAACGCTCCCTTTTGATTTAGTTGTTATATGATAGCTAAATTGTTTCAGATAACATGATTTTATGCTATAACTTTTTAATATGTGGGTGATTTTTGTTTTTCCTGTAGTTGTAATAACTGTTGTGTTTGGTGTTCTCAGAACAGGGTAAAGATAATCAATGAGTACCGGATATTCACTTGAAATCGTGTTATCACTTTCCAATAGAAACTATTCGACCCTATGCCTGGGTTACACGAATATCTCTATGGGATAAGACCAAGTGATGTTCTTGTTTTAGGCACAAAGCAAGAACCAAATCGTATTCAAGTGTTTAGGGTTTATGTTAATCATCTCCATGCAGAATGTTATGACCTATATTTATAATAGAGAATACTCAAACCCTAGCCCATGGAATTATGTATAATTAACGGCCCATTAATTATATCATAATACTTTCCATAATAGTAGGAATCAGTGGTTAAAAACGAGCAGCAGAATAAACTGATGCCAGCAGCAGAATCACACTAGCAGCAGAATCCACTAGCAACAGAATCCCACTAGCAGCAGAATCCACTGTCAGTAGAATCCACTAGCAACAGATTCATACTAACAACAGAATCAATACTAACAGCAGAATCAGATCAGCAGAAACAGATTCACACTAGCATAACCACTATTGAGTCAGGGGATTCAGTGACCAAATGGGTGTACACTCCGTACCTCCAAACCCATTACCAGGTGTGAATTAATCCCTCAAGTGCACTAAATTTTCCAACAATCCTCCCCAAATTTAGTTCACTTCCTTTGCATGAAATAATAAACATTAAACAAAACAAGTGCATAAATGAAAATATCTTGAAGATTGAATTTCCATCTTGGTACATATACGTTCAAATATTCGAGAATCAGGGTGTTCTAAGAATTGAACCCTTCAACCCATTTGAATACCTGAAGATAAATACACACAAGTTTTCAAACACTTAAATACTCCTGACACTATACAAGCCATGTGTCCATATCCAATTCATAAATGTTGTAAAAGCTAAAAGTCCAAAACTTCCTGAAGCGGCAAAACTTCAACATTTACATAGGTGGTTCCTCTTTATTCATTCTCCTGCTAAGCATTTTTTTCAAAGAAATTAACCATTGAGAAGTAAAGACTTCATCCTCCTTTTCCAGCAGGTTCTGAGCACAACCTTGGGATGTAATATAAAACATGTGCTCCAGTCCACTAAATGTTCAGTTTTCCACATTGAACTCAGCTCCCAAGTTTCCTTAGGAGGGAGTTGGGTGTCTTAGCATTCAGTGACTAAGTTGGACTTAAACCCATCCCTTTAGCAGACTTCAAAACCAAGTCTCTATCCAAACCCTTCGTCAAGTGATCAGCTAAGTTTTGTTGAGATTTAACAAACTCTATAGATACCACCCCATTCATGATAAGCTCACGAATCATGCTATGCCTGACACCTAAGTGTCTAGACTTCCCATTGTACATCTGGCTATAAGCCTTTGCCAATGTAGCAGCACTATCACAATGGATAGAAATAGGTGCTATAGGTTTAGGCCACAATGGAATCTCAAGAAGCAAGTTTCTCAACCATTCAGCTTCTTTACCAGCAGCAGCTAAAGCCACAAATTCAGATTCCATGGTTGAACTGGTAATGCAAGTTTGTTTCTTGGATGCCCAAGAAATTGCACCTCCATCAAGTAGAAATACCCAGCCACTGGTAGACGAATTATTTTTAGTGTTACTGATCCAACTTGCATCAGTGTATCCTTCCAACACTGAAGGATAACCAGTATATGAGAGACTATAATCCATAGTTCTCTTCAAATACTTAAAGACCCTCTGAATTGCTTGCCAGTGATGAGCACTAGGATTGCTAGTATACCTGCTCAGTTTACCCACTGCAAAATCAATGTCAGGTCTTGTACAAATCATGGCATACATCAAGCAGCCAATCACCCTAGAATACTCAAGTTGAGATACAGCTTTTCCAGTATTAGGCATTAGCTTCTCACTTGTATCCATAGGAGTACTCACTGGAGTACAATCAAAGTAATTAAATTTCCTCAACACCTTCTCAATATAATGAGACTGAGAGATAGAAATTTTGTTACTTTCATGTTTAATCTTTATGCCAAGGATAACATCAGCCTCCCCCATATCCTTCATGGAGAACTTTGATGACAAAAATGCCTTTGTAAGGTCAACTTGATTTTGGTCAGTGTCAAAGATCAACATGTCATCAACATATAGACAAATGATGACTCCTTTACCAGATTCATCAAATTTGCTATATACACATTTGTCAGCCTGATTAAGTAAATAACTATTAGACAAAACCACTTCATCAAATTTTTGATGCCATTGCTTAGGTGCCTGTTTTAGTCCATAAAGAGACTTAATCAGTTTACACACCTTGTTTTCATTACCAGGCATGATGAAGCCCTGAGGTTGGTTCATGTAAACCTCCTCATCTAAATCACCATTCAAGAAAGCTGTCTTCACATCCATCTGATGAATAACCAGATTGTGAATTGATGCCAGAGCAATCAGCAATCTTATGGTACTAATACGAGCCACAGGGGCATAAGTATCAAAATAGTCTATTCCTGACTTTTGCTTAAAGCCCTGAATAACTAGTCTTGCCTTGAACTTTTCAATAGATCCATCTACCTTCATTTTCCTTTTGAAAATCCATTTGCAACCTAGGGGTTTGCAACCAGGTGGTAGATCAGTCAACACATAAGTGTTGTTGCCCATGATGGAATCCATCTCATCATTTATTGCTTCTTTCCAGAAAGCAACATCCTGGGACTTCATTGCTTCTTCAAATGTTTTGGGATCATCCTCAACAATGAAGCAATAGGAGTATTGGTCAGAGACCTCACTCCTTGTACCTTCAATTAAGTATAATTGAAACTCAGGTCCAAATGACTTTGGAGTACTAACCCTTTTGCTTCTTCTGAGCGCAGGTTCAGGTTGTTCCACAACCTCATCAGGGACCTCATCAGATACCTCTGAAACACCAATGTCATTGGTTCCATTTGGAATTCTTTGACTTGGTCTAGGGACTGATGAGAATCTATTCTCATCAAAGAGTGATCCCTTGATTCAATTATTGAGTTAATTGAAACAGACTCATTAGGTTCAATAACATAAAACCTATATGCCTTGGAATGCTCAGCATATCCAACAAAGATGCATTCAATGCCTCTTTCACCCAAAGTTTTCTGCTTTGGATCAGGGAGTCTTACAACAGCCCTACAACCCCAAACCCTGAGAAAGTTCAGGTTGGGTTTTCTTTTAGTCCAGAGTTCATACTGAATAGGACAACATGGAATTAACCATCTCCTTCAGCACTCTGTTTTTCCTTTCAGAAATACCATTTTGCTGAGGAGTATAGGGAGCAGTCGTTTCATGGATTATACAAACAGACTGAAAATACAGAGTATCCATGTACTCACCTCCCCTATCAGTCCTGAATCTTTTGATTAGAGACCCTTGTTGCAATTCAACTTCAGTTTTAAATACTTTAAATTTATCTAATGCTTCATCCTTAGTATGTAACAAATAAACATAACAAAACCTAGAAGCATCATCAATAAAAGTTACAAAGTATTTCTTATTCCCCAAAGAGGGAGTAGCATGCAAATCACATAAGTCACTATGAATCAGTTCCAACACTTTAGTTTCACGTTTTACACTTTGAAAAGGTTTCTTAGTTATTTTATTCATCATACAAGCTTTACACTTTTCAGTGTCCATGTCAAATGCTGGAATTAACCCATCATTAGACATATCTTGCGTCATTTTAAAGTGTACATGACCAAGTCTAGCATGCCAAAGGTTTGAATCATATAGTTTAGAGGTTGACATAAAAGCAGAATTATCAATATCATGAACAATATTAAGTCTGAACATTTGATTACACAAATAGCCAAAACCAATAAACACACCATGTTTAGATAAAACAAACTTATCAGATTCAATCACTTGTTTATAACCACAATTATTCAAAACACTACTAGAAACCCAATTCCTTCTAATATCAGGAACATGTAAAACATTAAATAAAGAAACAATCTTTCCAGAACTAAACTTCAAATCAACACATCCTTTTCCATGCACCAGGGCAGTTGACTCGTTTCCCATATGAAGAATAGAACCATCATTCATTGACTCATAGGTCTTGAACCAGCTTCTATCTTTACACACATGAATTGTTGCACCAGAGTCAACCCACCAAGCAACACCATCATCCTACACAAAGTATACTTCAGATATATATGTAACATAATAAATCTCAAAAGACTTATTAAATATATTATGACCTTTTAGAGAATTGGTATTACCATTCCCTGATCCACTTGTGCCTGATCCATTGGATTTATTTCCAACTTTACCACCCTTGCAATCTTTTCAGAAGTGTCCAGGTTTCCCACACTTCCAACAAGTCACTTTTGGTTTCTTGTTAAGATCATCTTTGGTGTTATCATGATGCTTACGCTTGCCCTTGTTGTCATTGTACCTGGAGGAGTTGTTATGCTCCACCATATTGAAAACTGATGGACCAGTAGCATTGCTACGCTTTGGCTTGTCAATGTCTTGTGCTTTGAGTGATTCCTCAATGTGCAAGTGACTGCCCAACTCAACAAGAGTTAATTCCTCCTTCTTATGTTTCAGCATATGCTTGAAATCTTTCCAAGAAGGAGGTAATTTATCGATGATACAAGAGACTGAAATAGCCTCATCCATGTTCATCTTGTGTTGTGTGAATCGACCAAGTATACTAAGAAGTTCATTGTATTGTTCCATGACAGGTCTAGAATCAACCATTTTGTAATTGTTAAAATTACTTACAAGGAACTTCTTACTTGATGCATCCTCAGCCATATACTTGGCTTCTAAGGAATCCCATAGTTCTTGAGAAGATTCAACATTCTGATAAATATCAAAAATAGAATCAGACATACCATTGAGGATTAAACCTCTGCAGACATAATCATCATTCTCCCACTTGCTTCTGATCCTAATTTGTTCCACAGTAGCATCATCCCCATGATCTTCAGGAATAGCAGTGGTTAGAACATACACCACATTCATGCTTGACAACAAGAAGTGCATCTTCTTCTGCGATCTTCTGAAATCAACGCCTTCAAACTTTTCCAACTTGGAAAAGTTAGTTGCCATATGCCTCATAGCAGCAGCCATTGATTATCACTAAATAGTTTCTACTGATTGTTGGTTATTATGTGTTTGGTGTTCTCAGAACAGGGTAAAGATAATCAATGAGTACCGGATATTCACTTGAAATCGTGTTATCACTTTCCAATAGAAACTATTCGACCCTATGCCTGGGTTACACGAATATCTCTCTGGGATAAGACCAAGTGATGTTCTTGTTTTAGGCACAAAGCATGAACCAAATCGTATTCAAGTGTTTAGGGTTTATGTTAATCATCTCCATGCAGAATGTTATGACCTCTATTTATAATAGAGAATACTCAAACCCTAGCCCATGGAATTATGTATAATTAACGGCCCATTAATTATATCATAATACTTTCCATAATAGTAGGAATCAGTGGTTAAAAACGAGCAGCAGAATAAACTGATGCCAGCAGCAGAATCACACTAGCAGCAGAATCCACTATGTAATACCTGAAATTTAGAAAGCATGTAAATGACCAAAATACCCTCGGAACTCGAAATTTTAAGAACTTATAAAATACGCAATAAAATAAAACTTGAGTTATATATCATGTTATGACTCGAAACTGTACGATATGAACATGTAACATAAATTATTTATATGCTACTACTTGAACGTACATAACATTGGAACCTTCAACATAAGATAAATAAGAATATGATTATGTTATACATTATTAAGCTATGTTACATTTATATAAAATAAATAAGTAGATGCACGCCTAAATAAATCCATGTGGGCCGAAATTCTTAGCAGACTTGTACACAACCTTTGGGCCTTTAATCCATGAAGTTACATTGAAAACCATGGCCCATACCCCCCTTCAAAATTGTCGGTTCCCATTTATTTGATATACCGAAAATATTGTTTACAAACCCTAAATAAGAAAAATAAACTTGCAACCAAAGGCAACGGCTGCTGCTCCCTTTCCCTCTTTCTGTTCGACCAAAAAACCCAGCAACAAGGTGATCCTTTGTGGCCTTTAATTGGTGGTTTAGGCGTGAGGGTTCCTAGAACGATTGATGGTATTGAATCGTGAGTTTTGGAGTCCATTCGAGGGGTTTTGCATGGGTATATTCGGCTGGAAATTTGGTAGATCGATCCTTGTTCTTTTTGTCCTCCTTATCAAGCTACAAGGGTAACTCTTATCTAACCTTGTTTGATACACTTTTCTTGTTAATTCCTGTTTGTCTCTTGATGTCCTTGTCAATCTAAAATACATAAGATGATAGAAAGATTCACATAAAATCATAACCATGAAAAACCCTAAAAACTAATGTGTAAGAATCGACATATAGGTATATGATGTATTTGATTGTTTTGGTTATGATAAAACCTGTTATGAATAGACCTAAGCATGTGATGAACTCATCTAAAATCGTTATGTGTTAAGGAATGAAGATTATAATGAAAAACCTAAGAGATTTCATGTTAGAATTAAAAACTGCTACTGATCTGGAATTTTGTTCGACTTTAATCGGCTGTAAATAATTGATGTGAACGTCTATTTTAGTGTTTCTGGAGTCTAAAATTGAATTCAATGAATTGGCTATCTGGAAAAATTAAGTTTGTAATTTTTAGAGGCCTGGAAGACCACTTTTTGATTTATAGAAAATTAAGTGTCAAAACGGGAATTGAGAGTCTGGAAAATCAGTCCGGGTTTTTGAATTTTAATTTACAAACCGTGTCGAATTAGAACGTGTCCTTTGAACTGGGTAATATTTAGGATGTTTATTAGTTACTGGAATTTTTATAGATTTTTATGAATTTTTCTTAAAGGGTTTCTAATTAATAACTTTTCGTACAGTAAAATCTATTAGAAATCTGGACAAGTTGGTTTAAGTGAATTTTAATCTATAGCTATGCTACTTAATAAAATCTAGAAAAATTAGATAAAATACTAAAGACATTAAAGTATCTCTGGGAATTTTTGGGGAATTTATTTCTGAGTTCTTATATGATTTTCGATTTATAGAAAACCCAACAATTTCAAGTTTAAAACTGTTAGAACCTGATGGAAAATAAAAAGAGAGTTTTAAAAGGTATAATGTGTTTATTTTCTAAAACTAAAGGGTCTAAAATGTCATGTTTCTAAAACTAAAGGACTTAACTTGTATAAACCTGTAACTTTAGAATATTTACATTATTTACCCTAATCTTATCTTAATGACATTATGAACCATAAGCTTGTGATAATCGCATAACGAACTTTAATGATGAACAACTACATTATGAACCTTGAACTTATGTAAAGGGCATTATGAACCTTAACCTACTAACATGGTCATTTTTAATACTTTAAGTTGATAAACGGGAATGATAATAACTAAAGTTACTGAATATGTAAAGTTACCTAAGATGGAAAGGAACTAAAATGAAACCTTGTGATTAAGAAGCTAAGAAATCATAAAGCTTATAAGTACACTTATAATTCGTGTAGATTCGCTGAAGCGGGAGTAATCCGGTGTCTTGTGATCTGTCTTTGGTTTGTTTGCTATCGTAATAAGGTACAGATATTCTGCCCTTTTTCAGTAAGGGTGTCCTCTTGCTTATTTCATTCAGTATCTATGATTCATCTTAGTATTTCTCTGAGCCGTTGTTATGTCGTCTCATACTCTGATTGGTTCTTCATTATGCATATCAGTTGGTTATGATCTGAGCCTTTTATATGGGGCTTTCCTATTTGAAACTATGCCTTTGTTATGTTTTCCATAATTCATGAACCTTGTTTTATTTCTTTTGATACATGATATGACCTGTCCATCACCCTGTAATGTGAATATTTATGACCCTGGAATATTTTGAAGGTTCATAGGATTTTATAACTAAATGTAAAAACTCTTCTTAATCACATGTGAAAATGTTTTGAAAACTTTCTTTAAAGGACCTACTTTATGAAGACGGTTTTAAGGTTTACTTTCATGAAAGCTATTGTAAGAGATTACTTTTTGAACTATGATAGGAACTTTTAATATAAACCTTTAAATTGAACATTGTTATGAACCTTGAAACAAATTGATATGAACCTTCTGATTTCGGACTCCCTGATACTTGACCCTTCTGACATTGGACCTTTTGATATTGAACCTACTTTCTGATTCTTGATTTATTGCTATGTTTCCTTGTTCTGTGAACCTTGCTTGCTTCTTTCATGATATGATGAGCTTTTGGCATGATCTTTCTGATACATGATCTTTCTGATATATGATCTTTCTGATGTATGATTTTTCTGGTATATGATCTTTTGATATTAAACCTGTCTGATATTGAACATTTCTGATATTGACCTACTGGTATGACCTTTCTGATATGAATCTCTGATATGAACCCCTGATATGAACTTCTGATATTTTGAAATGGAAATTGACTTATGCAACTAACTTAAATACTTGATACCTTGTTATAAACTTAACTTGAACCCTGATTCACTTGATATGAACCATTCGACTTGAACCTTTATTTGAACCCTTGTTCTGATCCTTTGTTCTGAACCTTGTCTTGAACTCTTATATAAAACATGACTTGGACTACCTGGCCTTAAATACTTGAACCTAACACTTAATACTTGAACCTGACACCTGAATACTTGACACCTGATATTTGAATCCGACACCTGATACATGATACTGATTCCTGATACATGATACTGATTTCTGATACATGATACTGATTTCTGATACATGATACTGAATCCTGATACATGATATCTGATACACGTTACTGATCTCTGATACATGATACTGATACATGATACTGATTTCTGAGGTATGACACCTGACACATGATACATGATACCTGACCTTAACCCACAGTTTGATACTACGAGCCATAACTAGTCATGAGGGTTTCATGACCATGTCATTGATGCACCGATGGCATGACTCTAGGGCAGGAGAGTGATGACCTGTTCCGTCCCTTTTATGTATTTATTTGGTGTTGGGAGGTTTATGGCCACCAGGGGCGTATGGATGCATCCTAGAACTGTTACTGTTACTGATTACTGATTTCTGTATTACTGGTGACTGATGGTGTGTGCGATACACGTCTTTCACATACTGGGAGCTGATCACTCCATTTACTGATTGAGGACTCCCCTCATAATTACTGACTACTGAGAGGTCTCCCCTCTACATGATTATATGGATACTGTTACTGTTACTGTTACTGTTTCTGGGCTCGTAGAGGATTTCTGTTACCCTGCACCTTGTGACCTTATAACTTTACTCACCATTATTATTACTGTCACCCTGTAACCTGATATATGACTTAACACTTGACTTGGCTGGATCTGATCTGGTATGTGGTAGAATTACGGATTACATTTTATACTATTTCTGCAACTACTTTTAATAATGTTATATCTGTATAACCTTTACTTTCCATTACTGTTACTACTACCCTATCGCATGATACATGACTTAGTACTGAGCTTGACATGATTTGACTTGGGTTGTGTGGATTACGGTTTCCTTTTCACCTATCTTCTGTAACTAGTTCTAATTCTGTTATATCGGTATAGTCTTCATGTTCCTGTTCTTGACTATCGTGATACCTGGTACTCGTTCATTTACTTCACTGCTTTACCGTTACTGCTTGTTATCGTTATATCTGTTCACTGGGCTTTTTAAGCTCAGCCGCACGTTTTCTTTTCGTGTGCGGCAGGTTATAAGCAGGATGACAGGTTTGGGCATGAGTGAAGAGACTCTTGGACTTAGAAGACCTTGATAGTTATTCTGAAGTAGAAGTCATTAGAAGGATTGCATTTGCAGACTTAGTATTTAGTTTTGTTTCATTCTTAACCTTTTATTGTTAGTATCTCATTTGTAACCTTTGATATTTTATTGTATTACTATTGAAGTATGCTTTGTTTAATCTGATATGAAACCATTAACGTTACATCTTTACCCTTGCCGGGTTGGGGTGTTACAATTATGGTATCAGAGAGACAGGCTGCGACTTGTAATACATTTACCCTGTCCTGTGCGTTCAGGACCATTAAGTTTCCACTGTAGGCGCTCATAAGATAACCTGTAAGAAGTTGCTTTAGGATTTCTGGATATGAACCTAAGTTTTGACCGGTGAGGAATGGGTAGACTATAAGGCATTTGTTTAAGTATCTTTGCTTCCGCAATACTCTGATTCGTGCTTTACTGTTGGTTTAAGCCTGTTGAACCCCTCTTGGAAATTGAAAGCCTATGCCTTACACCTAAGATTTGAGACCTAATTAAGTTTTGAAACATTGAAACTTGCATAGAAAATTCCTGACACTATTTGATCCTTATCTCCGGATTCTGACTCTGACCTCTGATCCTTTGTAAATCATGTGATACCTCGTCGGGCAATTCTGAGAATCTCCATAGCAATGACGTACTCGATACATTCTGTTGTTTGTCTCTTGCTTTTGATAAGCATCTGTGAATTTTCTGACGCTTTTTGACCTCTGAGACCGTAGGAAGACTAGGTGGATTAAGATAAGTTTGTCCTGTTCACGACTTGAGATAAAGTATGACCATCATGAGGGCATATTTATATGATGCTAGTATTATGACGTCTGGCCAACGTGATAATACTTACATCATATAACGTGCACTTGTTGTGGGCATAGGATATTTCGAGAAGTGCCTTAGAGCTGTAAGAATTCTGATAACTGTTTGAGATTATCTGCATTAGTGAGACTTTAAATTCATCCTAATTTTACGCGTAATCTGCTTTCACCGTTATGCGAATTGATACGTCTGGATTTCCGTCACGCGTTTTGTTGACCTCTGTACATCTGATACTAATCTTAGTTTCTGTTATAGAACTTTCTGCCATTGATGTCATCGATAATCTAATTTCTGTATGTTCAAATCTGATATGTCTAATCAAATTCTCTGAACGGCATATCTGTCAAAACCCTATGTATTTCTTTGTCTCTCCCGAGAGAATCTGATTTTCATCTATTACGTTTGGTATGTTATTCTTTTGATCTGGATTCAGTATGTTATATCTGTTCTGAGGATCTTAAACAATTTTTTTTTTGAATCTGCAAGTTCGAGTTATGAGAAGCAAATCTTTCATATGTCTGTTCACCGTCAGTTGTGTTCCTGCTTCGTTGTACCTCAATTCTCGTCTTAGTCTGTTATGTCTTTGTTTTGTTTTCTGCCCTATTTTCTTTCTGCCTTCTGCAAATTTCGAGGACGAAATTTTTTTTGTTAGAGGGGAAGAAGTTGTAATACCTGAAATTTAGAAAGCATGTAAATGACCAAAATACCCTCGGAACTCGAAATTTTAAGAACTTATAAAATACGCAATAAAATAAAACTTGAGTTATATATCATGTTATGACTCGAAACTGTACGATATGAACATGTAACATAAATTATTTATATGCTACTACTTGAACGTACATAACATTGGAACCTTCAACATAAGATAAATAAGAATATGATTATGTTATACATTATTAAGCTATGTTACATTTATATAAAATAAATAAGTAGATGCACGCCTAAATAAATCCATGTGGGCCGAAATTCTTAGCAGACTTGTACACAACCTTTGGGCCTTTAATCCATGAAGTTACATTGAAAACCATGGCCCATACCCCCCTTCAAAATTGTCGGTTCCCATTTATTTGATATACCGAAAATATTGTTTACAAACCCTAAATAAGAAAAATAAACTTGCAACCAAAGGCAACGGCTGCTGCTCCCTTTCCCTCTTTCTGTTCGACCAAAAAACCCAGCAACAAGGTGATCCTTTGTGGCCTTTAATTGGTGGTTTAGGCGTGAGGGTTCCTAGAACGATTGATGGTATTGAATCGTGAGTTTTGGAGTCCATTCGAGGGGTTTTGCATGGGTATATTCGGCTGGAAATTTGGTAGATCGATCCTTGTTCTTTTTGTCCTCCTTATCAAGCTACAAGGGTAACTCTTATCTAACCTTGTTTGATACACTTTTCTTGTTAATTCCTGTTTGTCTCTTGATGTCCTTGTCAATCTAAAATACATAAGATGATAGAAAGATTCACATAAAATCATAACCATGAAAAACCCTAAAAACTAATGTGTAAGAATCGACATATAGGTATATGATGTATTTGATTGTTTTGGTTATGATAAAACCTGTTATGAATAGACCTAAGCATGTGATGAACTCATCTAAAATCGTTATGTGTTAAGGAATGAAGATTATAATGAAAAACCTAAGAGATTTCATGTTAGAATTAAAAACTGCTACTGATCTGGAATTTTGTTCGACTTTAATCGGCTGTAAATAATTGATGTGAACGTCTATTTTAGTGTTTCTGGAGTCTAAAATTGAATTCAATGAATTGGCTATCTGGAAAAATTAAGTTTGTAATTTTTAGAGGCCTGGAAGACCACTTTTTGATTTATAGAAAATTAAGTGTCAAAACGGGAATTGAGAGTCTGGAAAATCAGTCCGGGTTTTTGAATTTTAATTTACAAACCGTGTCGAATTAGAACGTGTCCTTTGAACTGGGTAATATTTAGGATGTTTATTAGTTACTGGAATTTTTATAGATTTTTATGAATTTTTCTTAAAGGGTTTCTAATTAATAACTTTTCGTACAGTAAAATCTATTAGAAATCTGGACAAGTTGGTTTAAGTGAATTTTAATCTATATCTATGCTACTTAATAAAATCTAGAAAAATTATATAAAATACTAAAGACATTAAAGTATCTCTGGGAATTTTTGGGGAATTTATTTCTGAGTTCTTATATGATTTTCGATTTATAGAAAACCCAACAATTTCAAGTTTAAAACTGTTAGAACCTGATGGAAAATAAAAAGAGAGTTTTAAAAGGTATAATGTGTTTATTTTCTAAAACTAAAGGGTCTAAAATGTCATGTTTCTAAAACTAAAGGACTTAACTTGTATAAACCTGTAACTTTAGAATATTTACATTATTTACCCTAATCTTATCTTAATGACATTATGAACCATAAGCTTGTGATAATCGCATAACGAACTTTAATGATGAACAACTACATTATGAACCTTGAACTTATGTAAAGGGCATTATGAACCTTAACCTACTAACATGGTCATTTTTAATACTTTAAGTTGATAAACGGGAATGATAATAACTAAAGTTACTGAATATGTAAAGTTACCTAAGATGGAAAGGAACTAAAATGAAACCTTGTGATTAAGAAGCTAAGAAATCATAAAGCTTATAAGTACACTTATAATTCGTGTAGATTCGCTGAAGCGGGAGTAATCCGGTGTCTTGTGATCTGTCTTTGGTTTGTTTGCATTCGTAATAAGGTACAGATATTCTGCCCTTTTTCAGTAAGGGTGTCCTCTTGCTTATTTCATTCAGTATCTATGATTCATCTTAGTATTTCTCTGAGCCGTTGTTATGTCGTCTCATACTCTGATTGGTTCTTCATTATGCATATCAGTTGGTTATGATCTGAGCCTTTTATATGGGGCTTTCCTATTTGAAACTATGCCTTTGTTATGTTTTCCATAATTCATGAACCTTGTTTTATTTCTTTTGATACATGATATGACCTGTCCATCACCCTGTAATGTGAATATTTATGACCCTGGAATATTTTGAAGGTTCATAGGATTTTATAACTAAATGTAAAAACTCTTCTTAATCACATGTGAAAATGTTTTGAAAACTTTCTTTAAAGGACCTACTTTATGAAGACGGTTTTAAGGTTTACTTTCATGAAAGCTATTGTAAGAGATTACTTTTTGAACTATGATAGGAACTTTTAATATAAACCTTTAAATTGAACATTGTTATGAACCTTGAAACAAATTGATATGAACCTTCTGATTTCGGACTCCCTGATACTTGACCCTTCTGACATTGGACCTTTTGATATTGAACCTACTTTCTGATTCTTGATTTATTGCTATGTTTCCTTGTTCTGTGAACCTTGCTTGCTTCTTTCATGATATGATGAGCTTTTGGCATGATCTTTCTGATACATGATCTTTCTGATATATGATCTTTCTGATGTATGATTTTTCTGGTATATGATCTTTTGATATTAAACCTGTCTGATATTGAACATTTCTGATATTGACCTACTGGTATGACCTTTCTGATATGAATCTCTGATATGAACCCCTGATATGAACTTCTGATATTTTGAAATGGAAATTGACTTATGCAACTAACTTAAATACTTGATACCTTGTTATAAACTTAACTTGAACCCTGATTCACTTGATATGAACCATTCGACTTGAACCTTTATTTGAACCCTTGTTCTGATCCTTTGTTCTGAACCTTGTCTTGAACTCTTATATAAAACATGACTTGGACTACCTGGCCTTAAATACTTGAACCTAACACTTAATACTTGAACCTGACACCTGAATACTTGACACCTGATATTTGAATCCGACACCTGATACATGATACTGATTCCTGATACATGATACTGATTTCTGATACATGATACTGATTTCTGATACATGATACTGAATCCTGATACATGATATCTGATACACGTTACTGATCTCTGATACATGATACTGATACATGATACTGATTTCTGAGGTATGACACCTGACACATGATACATGATACCTGACCTTAACCCACAGTTTGATACTACGAGCCATAACTAGTCATGAGGGTTTCATGACCATGTCATTGATGCACCGATGGCATGACTCTAGGGCAGGAGAGTGATGACCTGTTCCGTCCCTTTTATGTATTTATTTGGTGTTGGGAGGTTTATGGCCACCAGGGGCGTATGGATGCATCCTAGAACTGTTACTGTTACTGATTACTGATTTCTGTATTACTGGTGACTGATGGTGTGTGCGATACACGTCTTTCACATACTGGGAGCTGATCACTCCATTTACTGATTGAGGACTCCCCTCATAATTACTGACTACTGAGAGGTCTCCCCTCTACATGATTATATGGATACTGTTACTGTTACTGTTACTGTTTCTGGGCTCGTAGAGGATTTCTGTTACCCTGCACCTTGTGACCTTATAACTTTACTCACCATTATTATTACTGTCACCCTGTAACCTGATATATGACTTAACACTTGACTTGGCTGGATCTGATCTGGTATGTGGTAGAATTACGGATTACATTTTATACTATTTCTGCAACTACTTTTAATAATGTTATATCTGTATAACCTTTACTTTCCATTACTGTTACTACTACCCTATCGCATGATACATGACTTAGTACTGAGCTTGACATGATTTGACTTGGGTTGTGTGGATTACGGTTTCCTTTTCACCTATCTTCTGTAACTAGTTCTAATTCTGTTATATCGGTATAGTCTTCATGTTCCTGTTCTTGACTATCGTGATACCTGGTACTCGTTCATTTACTTCACTGCTTTACCGTTACTGCTTGTTATCGTTATATCTGTTCACTGGGCTTTTTAAGCTCAGCCGCACGTTTTCTTTTCGTGTGCGGCAGGTTATAAGCAGGATGACAGGTTTGGGCATGAGTGAAGAGACTCTTGGACTTAGAAGACCTTGATAGTTATTCTGAAGTAGAAGTCATTAGAAGGATTGCATTTGCAGACTTAGTATTTAGTTTTGTTTCATTCTTAACCTTTTATTGTTAGTATCTCATTTGTAACCTTTGATATTTTATTGTATTACTATTGAAGTATGCTTTGTTTAATCTGATATGAAACCATTAACGTTACATCTTTACCCTTGCCGGGTTGGGGTGTTACACACTAGCAGCAGAATCCCACTAGCAGCAGAAGCCACTGTCAGCAGAATCCACTAGCAGCAGATTCATACTAACAGCAAAATCAATACTAGCAACAGAATCATATCAGCAGAAACAGATTCACACTAGCATAACCACTATTGAGTCAGGGGATTCAGTGACCAAATGGGTGTACACTCCGTACCTCCAAACCCATTACCAGATGTGAATTAATCCCTCAAATGCACTAAATTTTCCAACAATAACAATACATGTTGTAGTGCCGGCTTGTAACCTATTGATTAAAAAAACACTATACATGGGTCTCAAATGGATACGAGGAAATACCATTCTCCTAGACACCTCATACACCAAACGACAATCCAAAACATATTTTAAGAAGAAAAGGCTGTATCCCTTGAGCATAGCTTTTATCCATACAAAGTGCATGTTTTATGACATCATTTCATAGCTTGTAGAATTGTATACAGCTGTGTACACTATATAAACATGTTATTCCTCCTTTTACGAAATAAGAAGCAGAAATGCATAACTGCACCACCAACACCATTGGTATGCTTTTTCCCCTTATTGAAAAAGAAACTAAGAAGCAAACACGTATCACCACAAAGAGAACTCATAAAGAGCATGTAGATTGATCATGCTAAACCTTAAGAAGCTTTTTATGAAGATAAAAGACCTGAAGTGAAAGTCTTCTAGTAACTTTATCAACATGTATAAGAGAAAAAAAAACTTAATTTCTAATAAAACAAAGAAACTTTTTTCATTGTGTGCCTGTTTTCAGGCAAAAAGCAAATCAGTTATGGCATTCATAAGCTTGGCTACATGTATATTCGAATAAGTTTTCTTTTCATTCTTATATTAGTGGAGTCTTATTTTGCACAAAGATGGTAAAAACAGCATTTTCTACCATGGTACTTGATAAAGGTGGTAAAACAGGCGACTCATGCATTGATACAGGTAATTTTGGTATAATTGACTTGATGTTGTCATATTCTTTAATAATTAATTTTTAAAATGATTTAGGAGGTTTTTTACATAAGATAAAGGTGATTTCGACTCATTTGATTAGTTTCATCTTTAGCTAACTTAATTCATTTCACCCGTTTGAACCTTTTCCTCTCTATCTAACTTATTTCATTCTAATCGTTTGACCAGTTCATAATAATACACAGCCTAAACAGACCCATTCTGTAACACCCCAACCCGACAAGGGTCAAAATGTCACATTATGGTGCCAAATCAGAACTTACAAATGCAAGCGAAAGACTTATAAACATAAAGTTACCAAGGATATTCTAAGGGTACAAAAGAAATGCTAATTCAATACAAGATGAGAATACAATTCCAAACAATAATCTAATCGAGTCCAAGTCCGAGTCTAATCCATATGTAATTGGGCTTCTAATCACCGGGTAGTCCACTAACGCTCCTATGCACTCTTCACCCAAACCCAGCTTCCAACCTAAAACCTGCCGCAGGAAAGGAAATGCGGCTGAGCTTAAAAAGCCCAGTGAACAGATATATAACAAAACAAATCGATAAACGAAACGTATATAAGTATGAGAAACAGAACATCATAAGCTTCTGCTGAAGGGAATATCATATGTCAAATGAATAAGAGATCCACGAACAGTCGAACAATATCATAAGTCAAACAAATGAAGAATCATAGAGATATCAACGTAAGCATAATCATAAGAGAATAATGAGCACGTATGAACAAAGGCGTGTCTACCAGAGTCACTCGAATAGACACATAGAAACATAAGGAAATGCCACGAGCCGACCTACCAGAGTCACTCGAATCACATAATCACATAATCACATATCACATATCTGTCACATCAAAGGATACGGAGAGGGGAGACCTCTCGGTACCGCATGGAGTAGCTAGCTCCCAAAAGTGTATGGGGTACAGAGCACGTACAACCATCACACTACAAAATCTTCCGAAACGAAACAAAGCCTAGGATGCATCCATACGCCCCCTGCAAAACAAAATCATATATATGCATCCTGCTCGCATGACAGGGCTACACATATGTCAAAATGGCCAAGTGATCACATATCATATCATATCGAAATGGGGACGCCGTGGATCAATCACACCTCCACAGAAAGTGTCATGCCATCGGTGCCTCGATGACACGCCCATGGTACCTCCATGAGTAGTTAGTAAACTCGGGCATAGGAACGAAACGAAACCAATCACATCATCATAGCATATTAAACGAATCATATCGAATCAAATAGGTAGCAATAGAATATCATGTCAAATCATAGAATCATATCAAAAGGGATCATGTCACGAATCATATCAAAAGGTTCAAATATCAAGGATTCAAAGCAAAGGATTCATATCAACGAAATGAGGGAAACATAGCAAAGGTTTAGGGAATCCTATAACGAATCAAAAGATAAGATCAAAGTCATGAGAGAACCCCTACTGAAAAGGGATAGAATATCTGTACCTCGAAGCAAAAGCAAAGTAAACCACAAAGGAAAAGAAAATCAAGAGAAGGCTCACTCCCGCTTCACAGAACCTAAAGGAAATGATAACTAATCAATTACATTGTTCATTTTAAGTAGCCTTCCACTTTTAGTAAGTTTACTTCTTTAAGTGACTTTCTATTTTTAGCAGGTTTCCAAAATTAGTAAGTTTCCATTTTTAGAAAGTTTCCTTATTTAGTAAGTTTCCATAATTAGAAAGTTTCCAAAATTAGAAAGGTTCAACATCAAAATTAGGTTAAGTTATCACAAGGATCATTCTTATGGTATTAAGGTTCATTTTAGCAAGTATTAATGGTTTAGAGTCAATTATGACAACTTCTCATATTTTAGGGTTCAAAATGTAATTATGCCAAAGATAAGGGTTCAAAGTGTAACTATCATAATTACTCATTAAATCTAAAAGTTAGCCATAATTACCATTTCAATCCTCTTATTATTCACAATTTACAATTTAGTCCCTTTACTTAATTAATTTGCAATTAAACCCTTTTTAATTATCCAAATTACAAAATAGTCCATAACGTATATATATTTACACATTAGTCCAATAATTATCCAAAATTACACATTACACCCCTAACATATATATTTATACGAAATAACCTTAATTTATCAGAATTTACAAAATAGCCCCTCTAATTTAATTAAAAACCATTCGGATATATATAATTACCAAATATACCATTTAAACCTTCAAGTTACCAAATTTACACATAACCCCCTCCTTTTATAATTTATACGAGACATCCCTGGTCTATATTATCTTACAAAAATAACCCTTATGTTTATAAACTTACAAAACTCGTCCCCCGATTTAATATTCCAATCGATTTAAATCAAAAATAGAAACCCTAACCCTAAATTGATATTAATCATTACAAATAGTAATAACACATTAAAAACATCTTAAATTCATCAATTAAAATCATCCAAATCAAAACCCTAGGTGCCACGATTTTATTTCAATTATTTCTCATTTCGATTTCTTTTTAAACTCGATTAGAACAAAATTCCACAAGAATTAATCTAGGTCTCGACAAATATTTCCAATATTTTTCTGATGTTATTAGACATATAAGGAACCAATATAAAATATAAACTAAGCCACAAAAATCCGTTAGGCCATTTATACGATATTATCTTGTTTATAGGATAACGAATTATATAACTTGATTCAACGTGCATGGTTGGTTCTAATTCGAATTATATGAAGTATATGATGATATTAGATGATAGGAATACCTTTAGGAAGATTCGAACAAGGATTAAACAAGAAACGAATTAACTCTCTCGGCTAGAATAAAAACGAACCAAAAATCTCCCACGATTCGAATCAAGGACTCCACCACCTTCACACGATTTTTCTACTCTTCCTTGGCTTGTATATGACCCACGAAAAATGTTTTCAGAATTTCTCCAAGTCGTATGGAGGTTCACGAAATTTTGTTTGTGTTTAGGGTTTGAAATAGAATCGTATGAATAGATAAAAATGAAAACGTGTGGTATATATGGGAATACTCTATCACACGGCACAATTAGATAAATGAGGATCAAAATTAGTTGCAATGAAGATTTGGTACATTATTTGTAATTATCTTTTGATATTATACCTTGTATTATTCGAATGATTAGTTATTATACAAAATAAATCAATACTCGGCCCATAAATTAATATAATATAAGTTTTTAAGTATTTTTAGTCATTAAATAAATAAAATGTCCCAACAAAAATATTACATGTCATTATTTATTTATTTTAGATAGTTTATGCATAATTTGGGATTTTTAATTACTTATAAATAAAATTCAAAGTTGTAGGGGCAATTTGGTCTTTTTTCTATGTTTCAAAATTCTGGGTTTTACAATTCTTCCCCTCTAAAAAGAAAATTTCGTCCGCGAAATTTGAAGTCGCAAGGTTAAATGAAGTCGTAGCAAACTGCAAGAGATCTTCACAAACATTCTCACGCCCGAGGAGGTTCTTCCAAAAGATCTTCAGACCAAATAGTTTCTCATGACTCAATTAAAACAAGGTGGGTTCAAATTCCTCAGAAGGAGACAAATCAGGTTGAATCGGGTCAAAAGCCAACGCAACATATAATGGATGATAGATGACTCTTCTCGAAATATCGTATAGGATATGAACACAATTTCAAATCGAATTAACTGTGTCAAACAGTAGAGAGCTATACAAAGAGTTCAAGATTTATAACTGAGGTCAACGGAATGCAAAACGAGAGTCCAAAGTCATCCCGAACGAAAACAGAGTATACGCATAGGTAGAATGAACCTAAAGTCTCACTAATCACAGGTAATCCAACGGAGATCAAATTCTAAACTTCTTAGGTACTCCCCAAGATATCCTATGTCCACAATGAGTGCACGTTATATGGTGTAAGTATTATCACGTTGATCAGGCGTCATAATACTAGCACCACATAATTATGCCTTCATGATGATCATACTTTATCTCGAGTCGTGAGCAAAACAACCTATCTTAATCCACCTAGTACTTCTACAGTCTCAGAGGTCAACAAAATCAAATGTCATAGACAAGAGGGAAAACAAAACTATACGCAAGAGTATCGGAATCTCAGATTGCTTAGCAGAATAAGGTACGCCGTCCACAAGCATCAGATCTTCCACAATTTGCTAAAATTCTCCAAAACAAAGTCATCATCGAACATATGAAAAATAAACACGGAACTGAAATGTTTCTAGGGAACTTAAATCATTAGAGGATCTTATTACTATATAACGAAGCTTAAGAGGGTCAACGGAAATGAAAGTTAGTCGTCAAAATATTCGGCCTTCATAGAATCAATTCTTCTAAACATAAAGGGTCGGTTTCAAAAATCCGTTCATTCAACACATCCAATCTCCTCAAGTCCGGTTAGTCTGTCTTCGTCTGTTCATCAATCGGGAAGTGAAACCAAAATCGGGAACTTGTGTTTGGTTCGTCGAGTCTCCTGCATTTCTTCTTGGAATGTGATGGAGTAATGTGAATTTCTGGCATGCTCTTTAAATCCTTCGTTATCTAGTCTGCTTCCGCTCTCAATTCATCTTAATACAACCAAGATGAATAGGGAAGTGAGACTGCATGTCTTCATCAGCACTAGGTTCGCCATCTCGACTAGAATTTCTTCTTCTGCATCGCCCACATTCTGCCTTGTAAGGAATGTCTTCACTCTTCAGGGTAGCCACCGTTGTTGTCAACTCCAGGTCAGGCAGTGAAATAATTCTTCTGATATGTTTCTAGTTGTCTTGATGCATACGAAAAACCTTCTGTGCTGCAAGGAAGTATAACCGAGTCTCTTTCTGAAATGTCACAAAATTTGTTCCGCCTGTATGTATGGAAGTTAATTTCCATTTCAGCTATTTCAAAACTCCATTCTCAATCAAACTAAACTGTTTCTCTCTGTTCATGAATTTCTCAATGGTATCGCAACTTGTAAACATCATCCAGAATTCTTCTGCAAGGTTCAAAAAGGTTTTAGTTCTTCATTCTGTCATCGGTCTTGACCACTTGGTGATAGTTTTCAAAACTTGCGGAATTTAAGGAGATATCCTCAATTAAGAACATCGTTGTCTCTACAAGTATTAATCTCTTCGAATGCACAAATGATCGACGAATTTCCTAACAAAGTGCAAAGATGATTTTCATGCTCTTCCTCGTCTCTGAACATACTATTAAGTCATACAATGACCATTTGCCCAAGTACTCACGAGAAAACATTATTTATCAAATTCACGAAACAGTCAGAGCTTTAGCTAATACTATTAGCGTCACTAACCGTCATAGCAGTCGTTACAAATACGGAAGGCGATTTCAAGAATAACTTCAATTTATACTTCCATCTGAAAGAAACTTCGCGCTCTGAAATTGGACAGATACACAGTCGTTTCAGGGTGGAGGAATAATGGTTCCTAACAGCAGTACGGTTCAGCTTCCAGTAATCAATACATATCCTCAGTCACCATCCTTCTTAATCGCGAACGAAACTACAATACGCCCAGAAGATACACTTAAGCAAACTTGCTTCCTGGTCTTCGGTTGCTGCTCTTCCCGGTTGTTCAAACCAACTGGTATGATTCCGGACACATCTGGAAGACACCTTCGCTCGGTGACTAGACAATCTCTCGGTAACATGTCAAATCCTACTTCACGCTCCGGTGGAAAATTTGGTGGTTCGATCAGGAATCATATTCAGAAAACGCAGGGTGCCAAGTAACTCTCAAGATAAGGTTCATTCATTGATGTACGAAATGGGTTCTAGGAAAACTTAGTAACCGCGAAAGTAACACACGAGTCTCCAGAGTAATGATGATAGCAAAGGGTTTAACAATCAGTAATCATGGTAGGAAGTTCAAAATCGTTTCAAACGCTAAAGGTGAGACATAGAAGGGTAGTTGTCAATATTTTAATGATCGATCAACCAATTCCTTGTCAGAATAAAATCGAAGCTAACTATTCAAAGAAAGACGGATCACAAATCAAATCTTTATCATTCAAAAGTGAGGGGAAAACATTCCTATACTCGTGGTTACCCACCACAAGACTTCTCATAGGGACAGAGATGGGTGAAACGAAATCAAATAGTGTCGGAAAATTCATAGATACTTATCAAAAGCAAGAGATAAATAACAACATATGTCAAATACGTCATCGCCATGGAGGTTCACAAGGTGCCCGAAGAGGCATCAAAGTGATTAACGAAAGGATCAGAGGTCAGAGTCAAAATCTGAAGATAAGGATCAAATAGTGTCAGGCAATTATTATGACATTCTCAATGCCTTCAAGATTTAATCAGGTTCAAAATCTTAGGTGGTGCAAAGCATAAGCTTTCACTTTCCAAAAGTGATATCAACAGGATCTAACCAAAAGCAAGGCACGAATCAGAGTGATGCGGAAACAATGATACTTAAACAAATTCCTTATAGTCTACCCAATCCTCACTGGTCAAAACTTTCGTTCCTATAGGGAAATCTTAAAGCAATTTTCAAAGGTTGTCTTATGAGCGCCTACAGGGAAAACTTAGTGGTCCTAACTTACACCGGCCAAGGGTAAATGTATTATGAATCGCAGCCTGTCTCTCTGATACCATAATTGTAACACCCAACCCGACAAGGGTCAAAATGTCACATTATGGTGCCAAATCAGAACTTACAAATGCAAGCGAAAGACTTATAAACATAAAGTTACCAAGGATATTCTAAGGGTACAAAAGAAATGCTAATTCAATACAAGATGAGAATACAATTCCAAACAATAATCTAATCGAGTCCAAGTCCGAGTCTAATCCATATGTAATTGGGCTTCTAATCACCGGGTAGTCCACTAACGCTCCTATGCACTCTTCACCCAAACCCAGCTTCCAACCTAAAACCTGCCGCAGGAAAGGAAATGCGGCTGAGCTTAAAAAGCCCAGTGAACAGATATATAACAAAACAAATCGATAAACGAAACGTATATAAGTATGAGAAACAGAACATCATAAGCTTCTGCTGAAGGGAATATCATATGTCAAATGAATAAGAGATCCACGAACAGTCGAACAATATCATAAGTCAAACAAATGAAGAATCATAGAGATATCAACGTAAGCATAATCATAAGAGAATAATGAGCACGTATGAACAAAGGCGTGTCTACCAGAGTCACTCGAATAGACACATAGAAACATAAGGAAATGCCACGAGCCGACCTACCAGAGTCACTCGAATCACATAATCACATAATCACATATCACATATCTGTCACATCAAAGGATACGGAGAGGGGAGACCTCTCGGTACCGCATGGAGTAGCTAGCTCCCAAAAGTGTATGGGGTACAGAGCACGTACAACCATCACACTACAAAATCTTCCGAAACGAAACAAAGCCTAGGATGCATCCATACGCCCCCTGCAAAACAAAATCATATATATGCATCCTGCTCGCATGACAGGGCTACACATATGTCAAAATGGCCAAGTGATCACATATCATATCATATCGAAATGGGGACGCCGTGGATCAATCACACCTCCACAGAAAGTGTCATGCCATCGGTGCCTCGATGACACGCCCATGGTACCTCCATGAGTAGTTAGTAAACTCGGGCATAGGAACGAAACGAAACCAATCACATCATCATAGCATATTAAACGAATCATATCGAATCAAATATGTAGCAATAGAATATCATGTCAAATCATAGAATCATATCAAAAGGGATCATGTCACGAATCATATCAAAAGGTTCAAATATCAAGGATTCAAAGCAAAGGATTCATATCAACGAAATGAGGGAAACATAGCAAAGGTTTAGGGAATCCTATAACGAATCAAAAGATAAGATCAAAGTCATGAGAGAACCCCTACTGAAAAGGGATAGAATATCTGTACCTCGAAGCAAAAGCAAAGTAAAACACAAAGGAAAAGAAAATCAAGAGAAGGCTCACTCCCGCTTCACAGAACCTAAAGGAAATGATAACTAATCAATTACATTGTTCATTTTAAGTAGCCTTCCACTTTTAGTAAGTTTACTTCTTTAAGTGACTTTCTATTTTTAGCAGGTTTCCAAAATTAGTAAGTTTCCATTTTTAGAAAGTTTCCTTATTTAGTAAGTTTCCATAATTAGAAAGTTTCCAAAATTAGAAAGGTTCAACATCAAAATTAGGTTAAGTTATCACAAGGATCATTCTTATGGTATTAAGGTTCATTTTAGCAAGTATTAATGGTTTAGAGTCAATTATGACAACTTCTCATATTTTAGGGTTCAAAATGTAATTATGCCAAAGATAAGGGTTCAAAGTGTAACTATCATAATTACTCATTAAATCTAAAAGTTAGCCATAATTACCATTTCAATCCTCTTATTATTCACAATTTACAATTTAGTCCCTTTACTTAATTAATTTGCAATTAAACCCTTTTTAATTATCCAAATTACAAAATAGTCCATAACGTATATATATTTACACATTAGTCCAATAATTATCCAAAATTACACATTACACCCCTAACATATATATTTATACGAAATAACCTTAATTTATCAGAATTTACAAAATAGCCCCTCTAATTTAATTAAAAACCATTCGGATATATATAATTACCAAATATACCATTTAAACCTTCAAGTTACAAAATTTACACATAACCCCCTCCTTTTATAATTTATACGAGACATCCCTGGTCTATATTATCTTACAAAAATAACCCTTATGTTTATAAACTTACAAAACTCGTCCCCCGATTTAATATTCCAATCGATTTAAATCAAAAATAGAAACCCTAACCCTAAATTGATATTAATCATTACAAACAGTAATAACACATTAAAAACATCTTAAATTCATCAATTAAAATCATCCAAATCAAAACCCTAGGTGCCACGATTTTATTTCAATTATTTCTCATTTCGATTTCTTTTTAAACTCGATTAGAACAAAATTCCACAAGAATTAATCTAGGTCTCGACAAATATTTCCAATATTTTTCTGATGTTATTAGACATATAAGGAACCAATATAAAATATAAACTAAGCCACAAAAATTCGTTAGGCCATTTATACGATATTATCTTGTTTATAGGATAACGAATTATATAACTTGATTCAACGTGCATGGTTGGTTCTAATTCGAATTATATGAAGTATATGATGATATTAGATGATAGGAATACCTTTAGGAAGATTCGAACAAGGATTAAACAAGAAACGAATTAACTCTCTCGGCTAGAATAAAAACGAACCAAAAATCTCCCACGATTCGAATCAAGGACTCCACCACCTTCACACGATTTTTCTACTCTTCCTTGGCTTGTATATGACCCACGAAAAATGTTTTCAGAATTTCTCCAAGTCGTATGGAGGTTCACGAAATTTTGTTTGTGTTTAGGGTTTGAAAAAGAATCGTATGAATAGATAAAAATGAAAACGTGTGGTATATATGGGAATACTCTATCACACGGCACAATTAGATAAATGAGGATCAAAATTAGTTGCAATGAAGATTTGGTACATTATTTGTAATTATCTTTTGATATTATACCTTGTATTATTCGAATGATTAGTTATTATACAAAATAAATCAATACTCGGCCCATAAATTAATATAATATAAGTTTTTAAGTATTTTTAGTCATTAAATAAATAAAATGTCCCAACAAAAATATTACATGTCATTATTTATTTATTTTAGATAGTTTATGCATAATTTGGGATTTTTAATTACTTATAAATAAAATTCAAAGTTGTAGGGGCAATTTGGTCTTTTTTCTATGTTTCAAAATTCTGGGTTTTACAATTCTTCCCCTCTAAAAAGAAAATTTCGTCCGCGAAATTTGAAGTCGCAAGGTTAAACGAAGTCGTAGCAAACTGCAAGAGATCTTCACAAACATTCTCACGCCCGAGGAGGTTCTTCCAAAAGATCTTCAGACCAAATAGTTTCTCATGACTCAATTAAAACAAGGTGGGTTCAAATTCCTCAGAAGGAGACAAATCAGGTTGAATCGGGTCAAAAGCCAACGCAACATATAATGGATGATAGATGACTCTTCTCGAAATATCGTATAGGATATGAACACAATTTCAAATCGAATTAACTGTGTCAAACAGTAGAGAGCTATACAAAGAGTTCAAGATTTATAACTGAGGTCAACGGAATGCAAAACGAGAGTCCAAAGTCATCCCGAACGAAAACAGAGTATACGCATAGGTAGAATGAACCTAAAGTCTCACTAATCACAGGTAATCCAACGGAGATCAAATTCTAAACTTCTTAGGTACTCCCCAAGATATCCTATGTCCACAATGAGTGCACGTTATATGGTGTAAGTATTATCACGTTGATCAGGCGTCATAATACTAGCACCACATAATTATGCCTTCATGATGATCATACTTTATCTCGAGTCGTGAGCAAAACAACCTATCTTAATCCACCTAGTACTTCTACAGTCTCAGAGGTCAACAAAATCAAATGTCATAGACAAGAGGGAAAACAAAACAATACGCAAGAGTATCGAAATCTCAGATTGCTTAGCAGAATAAGGTACGCCGTCCACAAGCATCAGATCTTCCACAATTTGCTAAAATTCTCCAAAACAAAGTCATCATCGAACATATGAAAAATAAACACGGAACTGAAATGTTTCTAGGGAACTTAAATCATTAGAGGATCTTATTACTATATAACGAAGCTTAAGAGGGTCAACGGAAATGAAAGTTAGTCGTCAAAATATTCGACCTTCATAGAATCAATTCTTCTAAACATAAAGGGTCGGTTTCAAAAATCCGTTCATTCAACACATCCAATCTCCTTAAGTCCGGTTAGTCTGTCTTCGTCTGTTCATCAATCGGGAAGTGAAACCAAAATCGGGAACTTGTGTTTGGTTCGTCGAGTCTCCTGCATTTCTTCTTGGAATGTGATGGAGTAATGTGAATTTCTGGTATGCTCTTTAAATCCTTCGTTATCTAGTCTGCTTCCGCTCTCAATTCATCTTAATACAACCAAGATGAATAGGGAAGTGAGACTGCATGTCTTCATCAGCACTAGGTTCACCATCTCGACTAGAATTTCTTCTTCTGCATCGCCCACATTCTGCCTTGTAAGGAATGTCTTCACTCTTCAGGGTAGCCACCGTTGTTGTCAACTCCAGGTCAGGCAGTGAAATAATTCTTCTGATATGTTTCTAGTTGTCTTGATGCATACGAAAAACCTTCTGTGCTGCAAGGAAGTATAACCGAGTCTCTTTCTGAAATGTCACAAAATTTGTTCCGCCTGTATGTATGGAAGTTAATTTCCATTTCAGCTATTCCAAAACTCCATTCTCAATCAAACTAAACTGTTTCTCTCTGTTCACGAATTTCTCAATGGTATCGCAACTTGTAAACATCATCCAGAATTCTTCTGCAAGGTTCAAAAAGGTTTCAGTTCTTCATTCTGTCATCGGTCTTGACCACTTGGTGATAGTTTTCAAAACTTGCGGAATTTAAGGAGATATCCTTAATTAAGAACATCGTTGTCTCTACAAGTATTAATCTCTTCGAATGCACAAATGATCGACGAATTTCCTAACAAAGTGCAAAGATGATTTTCATGCTCTTCCTCGTCTCTGAACATACTATTAAGTCATACAATGACCATTTGCCCAAGTACTCACGAGAAAACATTATTTATCAAATTCACGAAACAGTCAGAGCTTTAGCTAATACTATTAGCGTCACTAACCGTCATAGCAATCGTTACAAATACGGAAGGCGATTTCAAGAATAACTTCAATTTATACTTCCATCTGAAAGAAACTTCGCGCTCTGAAATTGGACAGATACACAGTCGTTTCAGGGTGGAGGAATAATGGTTCCTAACAGCAGTACAGTTCAGCTTCCAGTAATCAATACATATCCTCAGTCACCATCCTTCTTAATCGCGAACGAAACTACAATACGCCCAGAAGATACACTTAAGCAAACTTGCTTCCTGGTCATCGGTTGCTGCTCTTCCCGGTTGTTCAAACCAACTGGTATGATTTCGGACACATCTGGAAGACACCTTCGCTCGGTGACTAGACAATCTCTCGGTAACATGTCAAATCCTACTTCACGCTCCGGTGGAAAATTTGGTGGTTCGATCAGGAATCATATTCAGAAAACGCAGGGTGCCAAGTAACTCTCAAGATAAGGTTCATTCATTGATGTACGAAATGGGTTCTAGGAAAACTTAGTAACTGCGAAAGTAACACACGAGTCTCCAGAGTAATGATGATAGCAAAGGGTTTAACAATCAGTAATCATGGTAGGAAGTTCAAAATCGTTTCAAACGCTAAAGGTGAGACATAGAAGGGTAGTTGTCAATATTTGAATGATCGATCAACCAATTCCTTGTCAGAATAAAATCGAAGCTAACTATTCAAAGAAAGACGGATCACAAATCAAATCTTTATCATTCAAAAGTGAGGGGAAAACATTCCTATACTCGTGGTTACCCACCACAAGACTTCTCATAGGGACAGAGATGGGTGAAACGAAATCAAATAGTGTCGGAAAATTCATAGATACTTATCAAAAGCAAGAGATAAATAACAACATATGTCAAATACGTCATCGCCATGGAGGTTCACAAGGTGCCCGAAGAGGCATCAAAGTGATTAACGAAAGGATCAGAGGTCAGAGTCAAAATCTGAAGATAAGGATCAAATAGTGTCAGGCAATTATTATGACATTCTCAATGCCTTCAAGATTTAATCAGGTTCAAAATCTTAGGTGGTGCAAAGCATAAGCTTTCACTTTCCAAAAGTGATATCAACAGGATCTAACCAAAAGCAAGGCACGAATCAGAGTGATGCGGAAACAATGATACTTAAACAAATTCCTTATAGTCTACCCAATCCTCACTGGTCAAAACTTTCGTTCCTATAGGGAAATCTTAAAGCAATTTTCAAAGGTTGTCTTATGAGCGCCTACAGGGAAAACTTAGTGGTCCTAACTTACACAGGCCAAGGGTAAATGTATTACGAATCGCAGCCTGTCTCTCTGATACCATAATTGTAACACCCCAACCCGACAAGGGTCAAAATGTCACATTATGGTGCCAAATCAGAACTTACAAATGCAAGCGAAAGACTTATAAACATAAAGTTACCAAGGATATTCTAAGGGTACAAAAGAAATGCTAATTCAATACAAGATGAGAATACAATTCCAAACAATAATCTAATCGAGTCCAAGTCCGAGTCTAATCCATATGTAATTGGGCTTCTAATCACCGGGTAGTCCACTAACGCTCCTATGCACTCTTCACCCAAACCCAGCTTCCAACCTAAAACCTGCCGCAGGAAAGGAAATGCGGCTGAGCTTAAAAAGCCCAGTGAACAGATATATAACAAAACAAATCGATAAACGAAACGTATATAAGTATGAGAAACAGAACATCATAAGCTTCTGCTGAAGGGAATATCATCTGTCAAATGAATAAGAGATCCACGAACAGTCGAACAATATCATAAGTCAAACAAATGAAGAATCATAGAGATATCAACGTAAGCATAATCATAAGAGAATAATGAGCACGTATGAACAAAGGCGTGTCTACCAGAGTCACTCGAATAGACACATAGAAACATAAGGAAATGCCACGAGCCGACCTACCAGAGTCACTCGAATAGGTCTCGAATCACATAATCACATATCACATATCTGTCACATCAAAGGATACGGAGAGGGGAGACCTCTCGGTACCGCATGGAGTAGCTAGCTCCCAAAAGTGTATGGGGTACAGAGCACGTACAGCCATCACACTACAAAATCTTCCGAAACGAAACAAAGCCTAGGATGCATCCATACGCCCCCTGCAAAACAAAATCATATATATGCATCCTGCTCGCATGACAGGGCTACACATATGTCAAAATGGCCAAGTGATCACATATCATATCATATCGAAATGGGGACGCCGTGGATCAATCACACCTCCACAGAAAGTGTCATGCCATCGGTGCCTCGATGACACGCCCATGGTACCTCCATGAGTAGTTAGTAAACTCGGGCATAGGAACGAAACGAAACCAATCACATCATCATAGCATATTAAACGAATCATATCGAATCAAATATGTAGCAATAGAATATCATGTCAAATCATAGAATCATATCAAAAGGGATCATGTCACGAATCATATCAAAAGGTTCAAATATCAAGGATTCAAAGCAAAGGATTCATATCAACGAAATGTGGGAAACATAGCAAAGGTTTAGGGAATCCTATATCGAATCAAAAGATAAGATCAAAGTCATGAGAGAACCCCTACTGAAAAGGGATAGAATATCTGTACCTCGAAGCAAAAGCAAAGTAAAACACAAAGGAAAAGAAAATCAAGAGAAGGCTCACTCCCGCTTCACAGAACCTAAAGGAAATGATAACTAATCAATTACATTGTTCATTTTAAGTAGCCTTCCACTTTTAGTAAGTTTACTTCTTTAAGTGACTTTCTATTTTTAGCAGGTTTCCAAAATTAGTAAGTTTCCATTTTTAGAAAGTTTCCTTATTTAGTAAGTTTCCATAATTAGAAAGTTTCCAAAATTAGAAAGGTTCAACATCAAAATTAGGTTAAGTTATCACAAGGATCATTCTTATGGTATTAAGGTTCATTTTAGCAAGTATTAATGGTTTAGAGTCAATTAGGACAACTTCTCATATTTTAGGGTTCAAAATGTAATTATGCCAAAGATAAGGGTTCAAAGTGTAACTATCATAATTACTCATTAAATCTAAAAGTTAGCCATAATTACCATTTCAATCCTCTTATTATTCAAAATTTACAATTTAGTCCCTTTACTTAATTAATTTGCAATTAAACCCTTTTTAATTATCCAAATTACAAAATAGTCCATAACGTATATATATTTACACATTAGTCCAATAATTATCCAAAATTACACATTACACCCCTAACATATATATTTATACGAAATAACCTTAATTTATCAGAATTTACAAAATAGCCCCTCTAATTTAATTAAAAACCATTCGGATATATATAATTACCAAATATACCATTTAAACCTTCAAGTTACAAAATTTACACATAACCCCCTCCTTTTATAATTTATACGAGACATCCCTGGTCTATATTATCTTACAAAAATAACCCTTATGTTTATAAACTTACAAAACTCGTCCCCCGATTTAATATTCCAATCGATTTAAATCAAAAATAGAAACCCTAACCCTAAATTGATATTAATCATTACAAACAGTAATAACACATTAAAAACATCTTAAATTCATCAATTAAAATCATCCAAATCAAAACCTAGGTTCCACGATTTTATTTCAATTATTTCTCATTTCGATTTCTTTTTAAACTCGATTAGAACAAAATTCCACAAGAATTAATCTAGGTCTCGACAAATATTTCCAATATTTTTCTGATGTTATTAGACATATAAGGAACCAATATAAAATATAAACTAAGCCACTAAAATTCGTTAGGCCATTTATACGATATTATCTTGTTTATAGGATAACGAATTATATAACTTGATTCAACGTGCATGGTTGGTTCTAATTCGAATTATATGAAGTATATGATGATATTAGATGATAGGAATACCTTTAGGAAGATTCGAACAAGGATTAAACAAGAAACGAATTAACTCTCTCGGCTAGAATAAAAACGAACCAAAAATCTCCCACGATTCGAATCAAGGACTCCACCACCTTCACACGATTTTTATACTCTTCCTTGGCCTGTATATGACCCACGAAAAATGTTTTCAGAATTTCTCCAAGTCGTATGGAGGTTCACGAAATTTTGTTTGTGTTTAGGGTTTGAAAAAGAATCGTATGAATAGATAAAAATGAAAACGTGTGGTATATATGGGAATACTCTATCACACGGCACAATTAGATAAATGAGGATCAAAATTAGTTGCAATGAAGATTTGGTAAATTATTTGTAATTATCTTTTGATATTATACCTTATATTATTCGAATGATTAGTTATTATACAAAATAAATCAATACTCGGCCCATAAATTAATATAATATAAGTTTTTAAGTATTTTTAGTCATTAAATAAATAAAATGTCCCAACAAAAATATTACATGTCATTATTTATTTATTTTAGATAGTTTATGCATAATTTGGGATTTTTAATTACTTATAAATAAAATTCAAAGTTGTAGGGGCAATTTGGTCTTTTTTCTATGTTTCAAAATTCTGGGTTTTACACATTCACAAGTGAATGGCTCCAAATTCTGCCTCTACAATGAGATGAAGCACCTATACAGCATCACATTCTCCGTTGACCCTGCAGATAGTCAGCTCCAGAAAAGAAAGATGAACAAGCTAAAAAATTATTAAAGTAAAAGTACCTGGTGGAGTCACCCATGAAATATGCAATCTCTTGCACTTTTTCCACACTGGTTCCTCCGAGTTCATAAATTGCTTGCCATTAACCGGAACCTCCTGCAATTCATCACCTGACACAGGTTGCACTGGCGTATTATGTTCCTCAACGTTGGGTTGAATAAGAGGTTCTGCTGCTAAATGAGTTATGCTAGAAGCGGAAGTAGCATGTTCCTCAACTTTCGGCTGTTCAAGAGGTTTTGCTGCTAAAGGAGTCATGCTAGGAATGGAAGTAGCATGTTCCTCAACTTTAGGTTGAACATGAGCTTTAGAGGCCTGGGAGGTTGACGAAGCCCTAAGGGCTTCAGTTTTCGCTTGAGGGCTCACATAACTTTCCCCATACTTACTCCGCATAAACTGAGCCCGCATTTTGGCTTTCTGTATATCATCGGCTGAAAGTGGACGACTCTGAGCTGTAGAAACCAATCTTGCAACCTGTGGACCACGGCTAGCTGGTTTTTGGCCAGGTTGCTCCACAAGCTGTACTTTTCTGCGTCCTCTATCTGAAATCTAGTTAAGGCAACAACTATGCATACTTCCACTTATTCCTTGACTTCAATAGACTTGGTATTAATGCTCTAATCCGAAAAAAAATTGTTAGTTACGGAGTAATTAGCAGTCGCTGTTTTGTATATAGTTTCATGTGGTAACTGGGAAGTGGGGCCATCACTGACGCCCTATCCTAGCACCTTAGGCTGCCCACAGTAAGGGGATTCAATCCCCCTACTTTTTCCTGACACGTCAGTTTTCTCTCTTCAGCGACCTGCAGGCGATTCAGTGCCCCAGTAAGGCGACCTACACTATAAAAAACATGCCCCACAAAATACCTATTTTAATTAATTAAGACACACACAGAAAAAAAAAATGGGACGCGATTGTCGATCGTGAAGTCGACCCATTTCCTTTTTTGTCATCCTGCGACCGACTACCCACACAAACAAGACCGAGTGATGATCGATCGCATATGTCGATCACATGCTCCTTCTGTGACTAGCCTTACAATGTTGAAGATTCTGTCTGCTTTGACTTTTTCGACTCCCCTTTCCAGTTTTTACTTTCTAGTATCTCAATTTTCACTTGTATCTGTAGTTCTGTACCTACTTTGCCCGACCACTAAAAAGTACTTGAATTTATAAAGCTATTTGACGTTTCTGACTTTCTGTTATATTTATTACACGGTTTTACCCAACTTCTAGAAACATAGGAAAACTCCATTATTATATACTAGTTGGATACCCGCGCATAGCGTCAGCGATAAATATAGTTAATATTATAAATATATTAGATGAACTGCTAGCCCAACTCTCCTCACAATTCCCTATCTGCTTAGTGAATTCGTTTCACAACACTTCTAGTTGTATGTGTTTGCTTGGGTTTCCCGTAGCTTTCCCGTGACATCATTATTCCCGCATATAGAATGACCCTCGCAATCTCTTACCCGTCAAACACTCCCTCCAAAAATATATGATTTTGACGAATTAAGATTGTATTGATTGAAATAAAAGTTAAAGTTGTAAAAATATGAATCAAAATAAAATAAACCCAATAAAAATGTAAAAACTAAAAACTCATAAAACATATCAAAATGGATGTTAAATTAAAGAGCACAAAATTTTAAAAAATATGGTGAAATTATATCATAAAAATAATAAATAGATAAAAAGTTATTTCAATTTAAAAATAAAGGTGAATTTTTAGTTGAGAAGTGACACATGTCACTCTATGATTGGAGCTCCTTATTTTAATTTTTAGTAGAGCACACAACTTATTGTGTTTTGAAAAGAGTCCGAATCTTTTATATAATAAAGCAAAACCTCTAGTGGGGACTTTTCCATTTCAAAAAAATTAAATCATTCCTTATTAGGTAATATTATATAATTACTATTTATTTATATTAAATATCAATCATTAAAAAAACCTAAATAATTCCTTATTTGGCAAAACTATTTGTAAATTCGTCTTTTAAAGAAAATTTGAGCCAAAAAATACATGTGTCAAAAATTAAAAGATAAAAAATTATGAGAAGGCGGGGTAATTTACAAATATTAAATGGTGTATTATGTAATTTGAAACGAACAAAAAAAACACAATTGCTCGATCAAAAATCCTCTCTCCCAAAACCTGAATCAATTTCACCGGAGTTTCTAACCCTAAATTGTTGCAGGACCAAAGTCAAGTATCACAATCACGTGGATTCTCAAAATTAATTATAGTTCATTCAATTCAACAGTCAGTTATAGCTCAAATTAGTTGAAAGAATTAGATATGATCCTTTATTTTGGTAAGATTTTGGGTTCTATGTCTTATTTTTTACTTCTACTTCAATAATATTAATTTTTTCAATTATATTAGTTGCTTTTCTGGCCCATAGTTAATTTTGTTAATTATGTTTTTTATAGTGGATTTATATTGAATTTATGTATTGTTGTTGTTTATAGGAATGAAAAGATTCAGAGATAAAGATATGTGTTTGTTAATTTGTGATCTAATAGTTAATATAATCTTCCTCAATTGACAACCTTCCTCAATCGAGTTTCAACATGCCAAGGTAATATTAACATGATTTGTTATATGTTTTTATTATTTGGTTTCAGCATTAGTGGTGCAAAGTTAGTGATTTCTATTATTTGGTTTCAGGTTGGTGTGGTCTTGCTACGTAGTCTCAAAGTTACGGGTCAAAACATGAATTTTCTCAGTTTGGGTCAGGCGATTCGGACCAGATTGTGTAAACCAGCAAATTTTACTCATTTTTATTACAATAATTTTTTGTATCCAATAATTATAGTAATAATGTTAAACTGAATGAATCTTTGAAGAGAATGAAATTTCATGTGGATAAAGGAATTATTGGTGTCAGTTATTCTGAGTCTCATAAGGTTGGCAACATATTATTAAGGTTATGCCTAAGTCTTTCTTTCTGTTTGACAGAAAGACCAACTCATCTAATTAAACAACCTGTTAAATCTATGGTGTGTTTGACTTATATTTGTGTTATTTGTTACTGTGTAACAGATTAAACAGGGCTACAGAAGGAGCTAAATTTATGTATTTGTCATTGAAATACTAACGGAAGGACAAATTGTACAATATGCATGAAAGAGCTCGCCATTTGTTAGCCCATGATGTGTCCGAAATTCTAGAGGCATTGGTTTATACCAATATTGAACAGGTATACCTCGCCTTTTTGTCATAAAGTTTACTCAAATTGTCATAAACTCTTCTTACATAATTTCATTTTTTGCTTTAAAACTTTGCAGTTCTTGGAACCTCTTGAGTTGTGCTACAGATCGCTATGTGCTTGTGGTGATCGTGTAATTGCTGATGCAGTCTTTTGGATTTCTTAAAGACAGGTCTCTACTTTTGGACTTTCGCTTATAAGACTCGATATCGGTCAGGAATATGATCGCCACACGGATGTCCTTGATGCTATCACTCAACATTTGCAAATCGGGTCTTACCGTGAATGGTCTTTAGAGAGACAACAAGAATGGCTTTTATCTGAACTATGGGGAAAATACCCTTTATTTTGTCCCGATCTCCCAAGAACCGAAGAAATTGCAGACGTTTTGGATACATTTCAAGTGTGGCAGAACTTCCATCGGATTGTTTTGGTGCTTACATCATCTCCATGACTACACCACGTTATGATGAGTTAACGGTTGAGTTGCTTCAACGGGAATGCCATGTGAAAAACCCGAAACGGTTGGTACCATTTTTTGAAAACTTGCGGATCTCGAATCTGCTACTGCAACCATGACCTGTATTTTCTCCATCAAATGATACCGTAACCGATTTGAAGGTAAACAGGAAGTTATGATTGGGTACTCGGCATGACAACTTTACAAAGCTCAAGAAGAGCTTATTAATGTTGCTAAGGAATTTGGCGTTAATCTTACAATGTTTCATGGACGTGGTGGGATTGTTGGCCGAGGAGGTGGGCTCACTCATCTTTTTAGACCCAACGCTATACTGTCTCACACCCGAGACCATTCACGGGTCTCTTAAAGTTAAAGTTCAAGGTGAGGTTATTGAGCAATCTTTTGGTGAAGAACATTTGTGTTTTAGAACACTTCAAAGGTTTTATGCAGCTACACTTGAGCATGGGATGAACCCTCCAATCTCACCACAACCCCAGTGGCGGGCACTTTGGATGAGATAGCAGTTCATGCTACTGAACAGTTGTCAATTTGGATTTTGTTTTAGGGGCCCATATATAAGGTCAAATGGGTTAATCACAAAAAAAAAAAAAAAAAAAAAAAAAAAAAAAAAAAAAAAAAAAAACTTTGATCAAATTGGTTGATAATCATTCAGTGTGTGTTCAAGTGCTTATCAAACTCTTGAACGGTTTTATTTTCTCTTTTATGCTAACTTTGGTAACATGATTCGTGATCTATATAGCAGATATATCGTATTAAGAGCCCAAAGATACAAATTAAGTTAATTTTGGTCTCCTTATGCTACGTGTATTGTTCTGATTCACATCTAAAACTATTGATTATGACCCAATTTTCAAACTACGAATTAGACTTATTATATTTGCTTATTCTTATTAATTATGCCATGTTACGTAATGTGTTAAATCTGAACCATAGAACATGGTAGCAACATTAGGAAGCACGTAGAAAGCTCTGAATTTATGTTTGACCAACTCACATCGAGAATGTTCCTTGATTTTTAAGGTGGAAAATGGTATGTTGGACGGGTTGGTAAAGGGTCAAAGCATGGGTCGCGGGTTTGGTTTACCCAAAAACAATTTGTATTATAAGTTATATCTTTGTTGGAGATAATAGCATATACATATTTTATATTATTTTTTTAAATGGTTGAACTATTGTTGTGTTTTTAAGATTTCAGGAGGTTAAATATGGCCACGGAGATAGCTGAGCCTAAGGATGAAGCAGACATAGCCCCAACAGACACAATTAGAGGGTTTACACGTTCGTCCTTATCTCTAGAGATAGGGACGAACGGTATTACATAGTTTAAGGCCAAATCTTTGAGATAGGGATGAACGGTGCAAAAAAAAAAATCAGGGATGAACGGTGGGATTTGACCTAAACCACAGGGACGAACGGTGCAATTTACTCTTATATTTTATTTGTGATGATTTTGTAGAGCTTGATATTAAATGGTGATGATTTGGGTTTTGCCAAGTGGTTTAAAGAATTCAGAGGCAAACCACGTTAGTGGTTTGTTTTTAGTTGCTCCATGTCGATTCTATCAAACTCTTATCTTTTATTAACGCATTTGTACACATTCTATGTTGTACATATCATGCTATAATTACATTTTTTATATATAAAGTAAAATAAAGAAAAACCAAACTCATGGTTGGAAATCCAAAATCATATACTACATTTCAAACGTTGTTAATATTTTTCTTCATAAAGATTGACATGACCGGAGAGAAGAATTTAAAAGGTCGTTGTTCAGATAAACCATATCATTCACAATATATAAAGGTACATGAACATAGAAACGCTACATGCACGTACCAGTTTCTTATGGTCATGCATCAAGAAAATACAAGCAAAATTATGATGAAAAACTAAAATCAAGACAGATGTCAGCCAGTTGCACAACAAAACACTTGCATTCACAATATCGCATGACGGTGAAGTATCATTTTATAGCCACAAAAATTTTAAGCGGAGCAAGTTTACAAATTACAATGACCCTCCATCATGTGAACAAAACTAAAAAGATAAAAAAACAATTATTCAGAAATTTAGAAAAAACCCTTGCGTGCACGGGTATTATAACTAGTGACTTTATATAGTAGTATAGATATATTTTTTACCATGATCATTATTATATTTTTTACTTCTGTAATTAAATATTACGGAGTATTGTTAAGGTACGCGGAAATGCCGACTAATTTAATGGAGTTTTCTTAAGTTTGTAGAAGTTTGGTAAAATCGTGTAATAAATATAACAAAAACGTCAAATAGTTTTCTAATCCTAATATTATGTATTAATTCAAAACTAGAATGACGATATTCTCTATAAATTCAAGTACTTTTTACAACTGCCTCTTTTCATGAGTTTTGTTACATATTTGCATGTCACAGGGGAGTTATTTTAGAGACTAATTTTTGTTGCATACTGAGGGACAAATTTACAGCATCTATTTAGTTTGATCTAAAAGTGGGATTAACATTAGATTTAATATAGCAACCTAAGTACATGTTTTTTTTCTTGTCCTTTTGTCTTTTTTATTTATTCACTTTTTCTTTTCTTTTTTATTTCTTTTTTGTCCTTTTTTTAAATTCACGTTTTTTTTTTTTCTTTTTTTTTAACTCGTGGTTTTATTTTTTATTTTTTTATTTTTTTACGTTTTTCATACATATTCGTCGGTTTTTTTTACGTTTTCGTCCGTCTTCATACGTTTTCGTCTGTTTTCTTACGTTTTCGCCCGTTTTCATACATTTTCGTCCGTTTTTATACGTTTTCGTCTGGTTTTATACGTTTTCGTCCGTTTTCATACGTTTCATCCGTTTTCATACGTTTTCGTCCGTTTTCATACGTTTTCATCCGTTTTCTTATGTTTTCATACGTTTTCGTCCGTTTTCATACGTTTTCGTCTGCTTTCATACGTTTTCGTCCGTTTTCATATGTTTTTGTTTTCGTCTGATTTCATACGTTTTCGTTCGTTTTCATACGTTTTTGCCCGTTTTCATACATATTCGTCCGTTTTCATATGTTTTTGTCCGTTTTTATACGTTTTCATCTGTTTTCATACGTTTTCATCTGTTTTCATCTTTTTCATCTATTTTCGTCCGTTTTCGTCCTTTTTCATACGTTTTCGTCCGTTTTCATCCTCTATCCTACATATTCGTCCGTTTTCTTACGTTTTCATTCGTTTTCGTTTGTTTTTAATTGTTTTCGATCGTTTTTTGACGTTTTCTTCCTTTTATGAATATCACAAGTGATATTCTGTGATATTCAGAATATCACAAGTGATTTTCAACAAATGTTTTGTAACATGAAAATCACAAGCAATATTCTGAATATCACAAGTGATATTCAGAAAATCGCAAGTGATATTCAGAATATCACAAGTGATATTCTGAATATCATAAGTGATATTCAAAAAATCGCAAGTGATATTCAGAATATCACAAGTGATTTCACGTTTTTTTTAATTCACGTTTTTTTTCACTTTCTAACGTTTTTGTCCGTATTCAGAATATCACAAGTGATATTCTAAATATCACTTGTGATATTAAGAATATCAATTGTGATATTTTGAAACGTATGAAAATGAACGAATACGTATGAAAGCGTAAAAACAGTTCTGAAAACGGACGAAAAGGTATGAAAAATGGACGAAAACGAAAGAAAACAGACGAAAACGGAGGAAGGCATATGAAAACGAACGAAAACGTATGAAAACGTCTAAAAACTGACGAAAACGTATGAAAACGTCTAAATCCAGTCAAAAATGTATAAAACTTATGAAAACTGACAAAAACATATAAAAACTTATGAAAACAGGCGAAAACGTATAAAAACAGACGAAAACATATAAAAACGGACGAAAACGTCTAAACCAGTAAAAAATGTATAAAAACGAAAGAAAACGTATGAAAACAGACAAAAACATATGTAAAAGTATGAAAACGGACAAAAACATACGAAAACGTATAAAAACAGTCGAAAACATATAAAAACGGACGAAAACAGACAAAAATGTATTAAAACGGAAGAAAACGTATGAAAACGGATGAAAACGTATGAAAACGGACAAAAACGTAAGAAAACGAACGAAAGCAGACGAAAACGTCTAAAAACAGACGAAAACATAAAAAACAGACGAAAACATACTAAAACGGACAAAAATGTCTGAAAACGTATAAAAGCTGCCGAAAACGTATGAAAACGGACAAAAACGTCCGAAAATAGATGAAAACGTCTAAAAATGAACGAAACTTAAAAAATAGGCGAAAACGTATGAAAACGGACGAAATCGTATGAAAATGGACGAAAATGTATGAAAACAGACGAAAATAAATGAAAACGAACGAAAACGTAAGAAAGTGAAAAAAACGTGAAATAAAATAAAAAACGTGAATTTTAAAAAAAAATACACGTGAATTAAAAAAATCGTGATTTTTTTTTAAAAGAAAAAGAAAAAAAATGAATTAAAAAAGCATTTATTAAAAAAAAAGAAAAAAAAAGTGTGAATAGAAAGAAAAAAAAGCGTCAATAAAAATTTATAAAAAAATGTTAATAGAAAAAAAGGACCAAAAAATGTGAATAGAAAAAAGAAAAGACAAAAAAAGAAAAAAAATGAATAAATAAGTGTAACACCACCAAAAATTGTGTCCAGCGGAAGCATACATGCATTGGGGTGCTACTATATTGGTATCACAACATAAGGTACAAAGAATGGTTTTTATTTCATTTATTTAAATTAAGAGTTGTTATCAAAGACATTTAGTTTACATGATATGAAAATAGTGCGGAAGTAAGCCCATAAAATAATTGAAGTGGTCCCAATTTCTTTATCAGAGTCGCCTATGACCATGCCCCTTGCCAAGCGCCTTCCAATAGTGAGCTATCGCCTTATACCTGAGAATACATGCTAAAGGTCAGCTTACGCTGGTGAGTTCATAGGTTTGAGTTATAAAACAGTTGTGGACCTGGAGAGTGTTTTGCTATGTGGGACTAGAGGCAGATATAGTTCATGCTTTCCAACATCATTTCAAAATCAATCAATTCCATATCATTCGTTATTAAGTGGTCGTTGTGAGTTGGCCCCTCAGTGGTCACTAGCCAGGCAATCGTTATAGTAAGGAACCACCCGTTACTACCCTGGTCTAGGCCGGAAGTAGATATCTATTCTTAGCTAGGCAATAAGTTATAGCAAGGGATTGCTATCCTAGTCTAAGTCAACATCTCTTGCTCATCTAACCTCAAGTAGTCAACACATAAGCAAATCAAAAGTAGTTGCAGGTCCAGAAAATAGTTTGAGCTAGGGAGCTCACATATATATCAGGTAAACACATAATGTCTTCGGATAGCCAATTTAAGTATATCAGTCAATCAATCAATCAATTAATCAATCAGATCTTAATCAAACAGTTCACGTATTCAGATAAACAGTCATTGAGTTTAGTTAAAACGAGCATGTATTCTCCCCCAAAAATAGTTATGAAAACTGTTTAAAAAGCAGGGGGCCATGAACTCACCTTAGCCACAACAATGCAATGATCACGACTGACACGACTGACATCTAGTTAGCTTCCAACGGCATCCAGAAGATGGTACAACAGTATAGGAACGACGGAGTCTTATATGGTAACCTGTCTTAATCATCTAGTCCGAAGGCGTATTCCATAAGCTACTACTCCCAAGTAATGCCCATTCTTAAATCTCTGAATCTCTCTTTATCCATTTATTAGTGTTTTGTGTTTGATATCATTGTGTGTGTAGTGAGAACACGATGCAGACTCAGTGAACTCACGCCAAAGGATAAACAAGTGAAATCGATGAGAAACGAGATGAGACTCAATAGTACTCACGCCAAGAGATGAATAACATACGACCTTAGTCGAGAAACTAGACAAAGCTTAATACGAGACAACCGGGTCAAACTACGTAATCCATCCGAAGCAATCACACTTAAATGGCTACTAAGTCAACCTTAGGGTCAAAGTAAACCTCGAGTAACCAAAAGTGTAACAAGGAAATTGTACGAATTATTGGATACGTATCGTATTTGTTAATACGATAGGTTCAACAATTCCTTCAATGCACTTGTTAATCCAAAGTTAACTCATACCTAGTAAGGAGACGGTAAGTCGTTGAATGGGTCATCTGTTAATATATCCCCCGACACGTTCGTTGCATACTAATTGAATTTAGCAACTCAATTAGTCCGTTAATTGTGTCAGATGGTTATATTAATGTTAACCGATCCGTAAATCGGCATCAATAATAATCTAAACCTCAAGCTTCCTACAAAGGTATATCTTGATAAACGTGCCCTCGAAACGTTTAATAACTCGTCAGTATTAAATTTAAATACCGTTTCCCTTTATTATTTTCATAAAATGTTAAATAACGTTGTTTTAGTTATTTAACGTTTTCTTTCTAATTTAGAAATATTAATTAACGTTTTAACGTCGCTTAATATTCCTTATTAATTAGAAAACATTATATAACTTCTCATCGTCATTTAATAATTATAGATAACTTATGAATATTAAGTAACGATGTTTAGTCGTTAGTTAATATTTTAAATCTACTAATTTAACATATAAATGTGTCATGTAACGTTCAAGTATAGTTTATATTTTCTCGAGTTATTTCACGTTTCGAGTCACTTTTATCACGAGTCAACTAGTCTATCTAAATAGTCTAAAGTAATACTAAGTCCATTTTGGCTCGTCGGGTGCCACACGAGACTAGAAAGTCTTGGTGACGCCCGACATGGCTCAAATCACCCAACATGTACCTATATCCACTTAGTATCTATTTCGCCACAATCACAACTTCAACATATAAATATGGGGAGAATAAAGTCTAAGGGTATTCATTAAAGTTATAAAATTATTAAAAAATATATAGAAATTGGTAAGTTTGTTTATGTCAAAATAATTTTTTTAAAATTTAACAATTAAAGTTTTATTAATTATCTCTCTTTTTCACAACTTTATTTTTTACAAATCACCTCATATGTTTTTACGCATATTTGAAGCCAATTTTGATTTTTTTAGCCAATAAGATGCGTTATTTTTCTCACGTAGCAAAATCGAACTCTACTATCAGTTCAATTGAATACTCCTCAATGATTTGATTGTACATTTCGTATATTCTCTTATTATATAACAGATTTTTGTAACTGCTTGAGTATACCGCTTCTACTTATAAGTTGATAAAATGATTAGTGACAGATGCACAGTAATAAAAAGCACTATAAACAAAATGGGTATTTGGTTTGAACATATAGATTTCATGGAATGACTTAATTCCTATTTTATTTGTTTGATTAATGGGTTTTATATTTGACTATGGGTATAAAACCTTTAAAAGTATGCAATTTCTAAACCTATAAAAAATAGTAGACGAATACTCGCACAAAACGATGGGTGTATAGTGGCAAATAATTATAGTTGTGAACTTGTGGTTCTGGTGTGAGTGTGTGACTCTTGATGTATCACTTTAATTTGGTGTATAGTGGCAAATAATTATAGTCATTGCAAGAAACTAGTTTATAGGTTATAAACAGAAAATGATAAAAGTTTGAGGATTGAACAATACTTAAAATATTAATTTGGTGGTAAATGTTGTTACCATTTTTAATCAAAGATATTATAAGCATTACACATTACTCAAGTTTAAGTATTTTTAAATTTAAGCAAAATAGCATACATATTTTATAAATAGTATAGACGAGCTTATAAACTTATTATTATTATTTCTATCGCCATACTCATAGTCATTCATTTGTATAACCTAGGGTATGTTTGGCGAAAGAGACTGGAGCTATGATTTATATTATAACCCGAAATTGAAATTCGTTTTTTTGTAAGCTTGTTTGGCAAATTAGCTTAAGCTTAGGCTTATTATTGCAAAATTACTAAAAAAGACATAATTAAATGACTTTTTTTATATGTGATGTGTGCTTATTCACACATCTTTTCTTTGCCAAATTAAGACCAAAACGGACAAAAACTAACCATAAATGCCAAGGATATTGTGTTCTTGTGTTTGTAATCGTGCAGGTACGGATATTTCAGAAATAGGCATAAAATATGCCTAAAAAAACAAAAACGAGCACGAAATTGGAAAACGTGTCAAAAGCCAAAGCCGGAAAAACAAATTACCATTTTGGGAGCTCAGATAGTCAAAATGTACCTTGGGGAATCACAGAATGCCAGAAATAGTCCTTGGAACAAGTTTTCAAGAATTGGCAAAATTGGCCCCTCAACTTTGAAATTTGGCAAAATTAGTCCCCGGATGTTTAATTTTGGAAGAAAAACTTCAAAGGACCTTGTGGAATTACAAATGGGCAAGAATGGTCCTTGTAGCAAGTTTGGGAACTTGGCAGATTTGGTCCTCCAAATTCAGAATATTACAACTTTGGTCCTTGTGATTTATAAGCTAAAAAAAACAAACGGACCCTTTGTTCTTATTTAACCCAACAAACAAATCCACTCCTTAAATACTAAACCCAGTCCACCCATCACCTCCCAAGCCCAACAACCCTTGGCCCATCTCCAATAAACACCCCGTAATATTTAACCTGGGGTCAAACCAGGTCAAACATATACTCCCTCCTCCCACACGTGAACCAGCTCCACTCAACCCTCATCATTGCTACTCCTGCAATACACCCCTGCCACACTCAACCCTCCTCCTAGCTACTCCAAACAAACACCCCAGTCCAAATTTGACCCACCTGCACAAGTAAAACAGCTAAGTTCCATATTTAGCTTTTGGCGCCAAAACACTCCAATGGTCAAGATTGAATTTAACTCATCCAAGGGTTAATATCACTGCTGGGAAATGCTTAGTGGGTCTCAAAAACCCTAGAAGGTCACTATATAAGGAGCATTGTAGCAAGAAAAAGAAGGAGAGTAGTTTTTTAGCTTATATTTTAGTAATGTTGAATTAGTTAAATTTTCCTTTCCAGTTGAAAACCTTAGTTTAAAAAGTGTAATGTTATCAATGTTCTAGTTGTAATCTCAGTGTTATATAATCCAGTTTTCATGTTCTTTGTTGGAATTCAAAAATTACCATTTTTAGTGAAAATTTCGTTTTTAACTTAAAAGTGTTAAAAAGTATTGTTCTTTGTTTCATAGGCTCAGTTTAAGTTTAACATAAGCTTTTATAAGCTCAGAAATTATTTAAACCAAGTTTAGTTATAAAATCTCAAAAAATACAAAAAAATAAGAAAAATAATTGAAAAATAAAAAATATGGTAAAGTAGGATTCAAAAGCTTGCATAAGCTGTTTAGAAGTTAGTTTAAGCTCATATTAGTGAAACATAGCTCTAGTATAAACCATTAGTAATTAATCAGTGAGAAAATTCAAAAAAAAAATCAGTACCTATGCATGAGACTGGAAAGCTAATGGAAGTTGCTAGTTTTGGAATAGCAAGGTGGACTTACACCTAGCTTATCTTTGATAAGCTAGGAGCTTGTAGCAGTTCAAGACTCCCTAGTTAAGCTAGGTTCAAGGTTCAACAGTCTTGTTTATTAATTTTCATGTTTTTAGTATAATTTTTCATATTTTGTTCTTGTGAGTTGTAATTGTTAATTGTTGTTTACTTGTGTTCATTTAAGCTTATTTCATGTTAGTATAAGTTAGTTTATCAGTTTATTGGCTTAGCTTCTCTTATTGCCTCATAAATCTCTAAAACTGATTCTTAAAGGGGTGTTTGGTTAAAGACAGTTAACTATGTCCCAGTTGGATTTTGGTGTTAATATTGGTCACACTAGGTTGCATTAGGTCACATTAGTATAGTTTAAGCATAAAATCCAGTCCTCATTTGATCAAAAGTCAAAATCATCTATTAATCCTAGTTGTGCATTCACTGTTAGAACTTTAGGAATCTTAATCATCCATTTAGTTGCATTAGTTGTTTAGTCATAATATAGCTTATTACACCAATCTTAGTTATTTAGAAGCAGTCAAATTACAATTTAGTCAACTTAGGTAGTAAATCTTAAAAAAAGTCAAAAGTCCAAATCTGTAAAATGGGATAGATTTCTAAATCACATTTAGGATTCAATTGAGATTGGAATTTGATAAGAGTTGCTTTCCTGAGTTCTTTGGTTGCTTGTATACCTGAATCAACAGATAAAATTGATTTTCAAGCTCATTTGCTTATCTAGATTTGGCTTGAAAGTAGCCTGCTTGTTCATTACCTGCCCTGCACCCAGATTTGCTATCTTGACCCATTCTTCATTTGACCATAACTTGCTCCAAACTTGAGCTTAGTCCTTGACTCTGGTTGATTTGGGAAGTTTGTTAGGGTGATTTGTTTGGTATATGCTTGGTTTGGCCTCATTTGCTTATTCACTAGCTTATTTAGGCCTCAAAATTTGCCTCATACTCTACTGCTGCTGCTGATCAGTGTTTAACTAAGCTTGTTGATTTCATATGCCTGTGTGATCCTTGTTCTTAAATTGTTGTTATTACTTGTTATGCTTGCCTTAGCTTGTTCTTGTTTGTCATCTACTTGTTTTGTGCTCAAGTGCTTATTGTGTTTTTAACTGCTTGTTTCATAAAGCTCACTAGTCTCACTTAAAGCTCATAACTATCCACTGTTTGAACTTTCAAGCTTGCATAAGCTTGTGAGTTTTGCAAATTGAGCTTATCTAACTGTTTTAAGGGTAAGTTGAACTTGTACATTGATTTTTAAGCTCATCAAGGTCTCTTGTGAGCTTTTGAGTCTATGAGCTTACACTGAATGATCATATCATCAGTGTGGTACAAGCCCAATTCTCTAACCCTTTTCCTGGTTCATTAGATAAGCTCATATTGAGCTTTTGGGCTTTTTGGAAAGCCCACAGTGTGGACTTTTCATTTCCAGGCTTACTTTGGGTCTGGGAGCTTTTGCCCTAGCTTATTTTGGCCTGCCAATCACCCCCTCAGGCCTGTTTGATCTCATGTGTTTTTGATATTGCTTATTTGCTTATTACAAGTTCTCAGTATGTCCCTTTGTGATTTTTAGCTTATTTCTAGTTCACATAAGTTATTTGAAGTTTAAAATACCCTTGGTTCAGGCTTATAAGCTGATAGCAAGCTTTTTCAAGCTTAAAACTCATTTTAAGCTTAAAAAAGCCACTGTTGGAATTATAAGCTTGCATTAAGCTCATTTTTGAGTTTCAATAAAGTTGTCTTTGTAAAAGTTTCATATTTTCAGTAGTTTAGTAGATTTGTAAAAGAAAAATCAGAAAATCAACAATTTAAATTTAGTAATAGCTTCTATTTAATTAGAATTAGCTTTTTGGCTTATTTCTTAGATTTTTCATTAAGCACTTAGTTGTTTTTACATTTTTTCTAGGTTCCTGGTATCACATAGTATTTGTATAAAAAGTTTCATAATTTCTACTGTTCATTTGCTATTATTTATAATTAAATTAGTTTAATTAGCTTTTAATTAATAATTAGGTAAATAATTTCTAAAATAGTTTATTTATAAGTTTAGGAACTTTTTATAATTTTTTTAGTACTCCTGTAATTGTTAAGTAGTTTTATAAAAAATTTCATAATTATCTAAATTAGTTTAGTATTTATATTAATTTAAATTAGTTTAATTAATAATTAGTAATTAATTAATAATAAATAATTAAAAAGTCTAAAAAAATATTTTTCTTTTTCTTAAAATTTTCTTTTGTCATTAGAATCTTAGAAAAGTAATTTTCATCACCGTAGGACTTGTACTTTTTAATATTCACGTCTTATTTTGTACGTTCGCGTTAATTTTTAATTAAAACGTACGTTTTTAGGTTTTAAACGTTTCTAGGTTCTTTGGTTCTACGTGATTGTTCATATTGTTCATTTAAGTTGTTTTCTATCATATTCCCGTAGTATAATCAATCATAACCCCTTTCCTGTTCAGAATCACCCGATCACAATTCGTTCTAAATACAATTCACACCTCGTCGGGACATAACGACCCGGGAAAACTCTGTACTCCTTGGTTAGCTGGCACGAATGGCCTGACCATATTGAGCACGTCAGTGGTTGACTTTGGTTGACCATTTTGGAGCCAGTCAATATGCTAGATATTTTTGTTGGGTCATGTAAAACCCAAGAATGCTTCGAACATGATTTGGACACAAATTAACTAAGTGTTAACTTAAACCGAGAACAATTCAAGTCACTGAGAGAACAGCCTCTCAGTGAGTCATCTTCAGGATGCTTAAGGCGAACTCAAGTAGAAGGATTCACTACTCAGGAAGGCGGTACTCCCTGAGTAGGACTTAAGCCAAAGAAGAAGATGATGGATTCAGTGAGTATTGGATAAGAACTCACTGAACCCCAGTCTCCTCAACCAACAAAGTGATTGAATGACTGAGGAACCAACGCCTGAAGAAAAGGCGGGAACAATAGGGAAAAGATCTGAGAAGATAAGAGTGTAAACCCAACACTCTTCTCTTGTCAGACTCAACCTTCCCTATTGCGGCTAAAAGTCATGGAGTGTCAGCCAACAACTCCCAAAGACTTATTTAGCCCTTTCCTATTGGTTCTTGGAAATGACAATTACTATTTGTAATTGTCAGACACGCAACCTCAACAACTTGTATTATATTTAATCACTTATACTTAGAATACTTGTGTATAAATAGAGCAACTGTGAGAGAAGTTAAAGTGTGCTTTGTATAATTAAAGTCTTGAACTTTTACAAAGGAACTTCTCTCCTACAAAGAGTATACAACTCACTGAGATAGCTCAGTAGGGTATATTGTTACCACTCAAGCAAAACTTGAGTTTCGATAGGAGACACCCCATACCCTTGTCTATTCAATCCCAAGTGTTTGTTCCGCAAAACACTTGGGTATAGATTCTTGGAATTATTTCTAATAAGAATTTAAACGTTGAAAAATATTGTTGTTTTTACATTCACGTTTTATAACTGTTAGAATAATCCTTAAACATTGTATTCGTCATTAACACCAATAGATTAACTTTCTAGTTAATTCTAATCGTGTAAAGGGACCAACAAGTGGTATCAGAGCCTCTGGTTTATAAAATCTTTTAAACTAACCAAGAGTGCTCTAGGTTTTTAAAACCAAGATCCTACTATGGCTGATATCAATGTACCCCAGCTAGTCGACAAAAAGGGTGGCAGCTACTCAGCTGTTGCACCCAGACTTGAAACTGGGAAATTTAGCAAATGGAAGAAGCGTATGATTTGCTATCTTACTGGTATGGAACCCTACTACATCACCTGTATCAGGGATGGCCCATTTGTCCCTAAGACTGGCACAGGGCTAAACAAGCCTGAAGCCCAATGGACCATAGATGAGAGGAGGGTGGTCAATCAAGACCAACGCCTGAAAAGCATCCTTATATCATGTCTTCCTGACGATATAATGGAATCAGTCATCAACTGTCTAACAGCCAAGCAAACTTGGGATGACTTGGTAAACAGCTTTGAGGGTCCCTCAGATACCAAGGAAAATAGGGTCATGGACCTTAAACTTGAGTATAATACTTTCAGGGCAAAGGACTCTGAAAGTCTCTCACAGACCTACACCAGATACAAAACTTTGATAAATGAATTATCAAATGATGGTGTTGTACTGACCAAACATGAGACAAATGTTGGCTTTGTCAACAGTCTCCCTGAGAAGTGGCTCAACTTCTCACAAGGCCTGAGGAATGCTAACCACATTCAGACCCTTGAGCTCCCTGAAATTTATGGGAAGTTTGTCTATGAAGACAACTTGATCTCAAGGAGATACCCTGACTCAAAAACACATGAGTCCAAAAAGGCCTTAACCTCAACACCCATATCAACTGCTTTCTATTCTAATGGTGTTGTGCAGGATACTCAAGAGGTTTCTGAAGAAGAAATTGATGAAAGGACTGATGAGGAATACCTGAATGACCTGAACTTGGAATTCCAAGAGAGGGCACTCCTTGCTAGTTCAAAACGTTTCATCAAAAGAAATCAGTCCAACTTTACAAAATCAAAAGCAAATGAAATCACAGAATGCTTTAAATGTGGTAAAAAGGGTCATTTTGCTAAGGACTGTTATTCTAAAACTATCTCAGAACCCTCTTACAAATTTTCAGGAACTAGCAAGTTTCAACCTAAAATGTTTCAGTCCACCCAACAATACCAAAACAAAGGTGTAAAGGATTTTGAAACAAAATATAGGAATATCAAAGCTAAACTTGCACTTCTTGAAGCCAACCCCATATTGTCTCAGGCTGTTCAAACACCTAAACCTATTCAGACAAAGAACAAGGTTTTAATAGCTGAAGCATATGATTGGGATGATGAAGAAGTTTCCTCAGATGAGGAAATAAGAGTTAGTGCACTGATGGCACTTTCAGAAGAGGATCAGATGGCTGTGGGAAAAGGCCATGCTAGAAATGGAGAATGGGTCAACATCACCATGAAAAAGGTAAATACCTTACTTTCTATGGATGATGATTCTGATTGGCAGTCTTACATGAATTTTAATTTGTGTTGATTTAAAGTTTGTTGAAGAACAAAGACTTAACTTGCTTTCAAAATATAACAATATTGTGTCGAAATTGAACAAATGTAGAGATGAACTGCTTGTACTTAAGCAAGCCAAACTAGAAACAATAACTCTACAAATTCAGAACACTGAGATTTTGAAACAAAACCAAGTCCTTCAAACTGAACTTAACAAAGAAAAGGCTATCATTCAAAGCTGGACCAAGAAGAACCCTAAGGTTTTTGACACTATGGGATTAATCTCTCAGAAAACCATTGGCATTGACCCTCTTATGGTTGATCCAATTATGTGTCAAAATGAATTAAACTTTGTTCCAGCTGGCATATCTTTTGAGCAAGAAATGCTTCCCAAGTCAAATTACTGGATTGTCAGGGACAACCCAGTCAGTAAGTTACCAAACTTTGAGACTGGAAAGATCTTGCTTCCTGAAAGTCAGGCCTTGAAAAATATGCTAGGACTCACTGAAAAACTCAGTAAGCTTGAACTCACTGAACCAATCACTGAGTCCCTGGATGAGTCTGAATCAGAATCATACCCTCCACTTCCTCCACTGAATACCCTTCAGGGTGCTACACCTAACCTAGGCCTCCCACCTATGGTCTTCTCACCACACTCTCCTAAGGAGAGATCAGGAAGGGGAACAACCATCCTGAAGAGAGCAAACCTTGATGTCTCAGTAAATACTGATGACTCATCAACTTCAGTCCCTTCTGAAGAAACAACCCAAAGCCCTGACTCAAAAATTGATCAGTTGGCTGAAATGGTCAGGAAGCTAGGAGAGAAGATTGAATCTTCTGAGAAATCTTCTCAATCCAAGAAGGAACAAAAACCAACTTCCTCAAAAACCAAACCCAAACCCACCAAACCCCAGAAAAGATGTGAGCTATGCAACTATACAAATCATCTCACTGATGATTGCTATAGAGTCCTTTATTGCATGATTTGCAAAAAGGAAGATCACAGGACCTCTGATCATAAACAATGCTCAGTCATGTCAAACTTTTCAGGACTCAAGGCTCAGTGCCTGAACTACCCTTCTGATTCTAAACAGAAACAGAAGCAAAAGGCCAAGCCTTTTCCTCCCTGCCCTTTGTGTGGGTTTAATGACCACCATCCTGACGATTGTCAATATGACAAACATGGTGAATCTAGTGGAAGCTCCACTCAGAAATCCTCAGGAAAAGACAAGGTCATTCAGTCAAGAAGAGGAATGAAGCAATCCTCTCAGACTACTGAGGCTACCCCTACTACCAAATGCAAAACATGTGGTAGCTCAATCCACTCAACCACTGACCATGAATCAATTAATACTTTCATAAGGACCTACAATACCAAACCCTCCATGAAATGGAGTCCTAGAAAGAACTGACCTAGTTTACTATTTGTGCAGAAACATGCTAGGGACCCTATTTGGCATCTAGATAGTGGATGTTCAAGGAGCATGACTGGTGTTAAGGAGTGTCTGCACAAATATGTGGAAGAACCAGGACCCAAAGTGATATTTGCTGATAACTCATCATGTCTCACTGAAGGTTATGGTTCAGTTAACTGCAATGGTATTGTCTTTACTAGGATAGCATATGTAAATGGTCTTAAGTACAATCTGATCAGTGTCAGTCAACTATGTGATGCAAAGTACATAGTTCAGTTCGATGATAAGCAAGGAACCATCTTCAATGCAAATAAGGAAATTGTCCTCATTGCACCAAGGAGACAAGATGTTTATGTATTAGACATGTCAAGTCTAACTCAGGATGGAACATGTCTCTTTGCTAAGGCCACTGATGCACTCAACTGGCTTTGGCATAAGAGACTAACCCACCTGAACTTTAAGAACATTAACAATCTTGTAAAACAAAACAAGGTCCTTGGCTTACCATCACTTGTGTTTTCTAAGGATAAACCATGCTCAGCTTGTGAAAAAGGTAAACATCACAGAGCATCCTTTAAAACCAAAACCAACTTTTCCATCAGAAACTGCCTACATCTTCTTCATATGGATCTATTTGGACCTGTCAGTCCAAGGTCTATTAACCATGAGAAGTATACTCTGGTCATAGTGGATGAATACTCAAGATACACCTGGGTATTTTTCCTGATCAAAAAGAGTCAGGCAGCTGAAACAATCATGTCCTTTGTCAGGAACATTGAAAATCAAAATGACATTAAGGTCAAACAAATTAGAACTGACAATGGGACTGAGTTCAAAAATAATGAACTTGAATGTTTCTGTGATGAGAAAGGTATTTCCCAAAACTTTTCCTCTCCATACACACCTGAACAAAATGGTGTTGCTGAAAGGAAAAACAGAACACTTATTGAAGCTGCCAGGACAATGCTATGTGGATCAGTCCTTTCCAACCATTTTTGGACTGAAGCAGTCAAAACTGCCTGTTATACACAAAACAGATCCATAATTGTCAAGAGACATGGGAAAACCCCATATGAGTTATTCAAAGGAAGAATCCCTGACATCAGCTACTTTCATGTCTTTGGGTGTCCTGTGTTTATTCATAATCACAAGGATCACCTAGGAAAATTTGATGCAAAAGCTGATGATGGATACTTCCTGGGATACTCACTTGTCTCAAAAGCCTTCAAAGTGTTCAACACAAGGAGACAGCAGACTGAGGAAACATTTCATGTTACCTTTGATGAGAGCACTGATACAATCAGATTCTCAACTGCCTCAGTAGAAGAGATAGGAATTGATAATTCTTCTAGATATCCTCCTGATGAATATCTATCTGAAAACAACTCTTCTACTCAGTATCAAGAAGATGCTAACCTCTCCTACTACATTATCCCTCACAACCTACCAAACCCAACCATCACTGAGTTTGTTGAAGCACATACAAGTACTGATGATATCCTTCAGTCTGAACAAAATACTCAGGACCCAAACAATCTCAGTGATGACTCAACCCACTTAGACACACAAGGAAATGGAAATCTTGTGTCTAATCCTGATCATACCCATCAGGCTTCTACAAGTTCTAACCCACTCCCAAGACCTCAGGATAGTTGGACCAGATCTCAGAATATAGAGCTTGTCAATATCATTGGTGAGCCTTCTGAAGGCATGCTTACAAGAAGCATGGCTGCTGAACTGAGAGCAGCCTCATCCAATGAATGCCTATTTGTGGACTTCATTTCCACAATTGAACCCAAAAGTGTTAAAGAAGCACTTAAACATCCAAGTTGGGTTCAGGCCATGCATGATGAACTAGAACAATTTGACAGAAACAAGGTAATGACCTTGGTCAAATGTCCTGAGAATGTCTCAGTCATTGGCATGAAATGGGTATTCAAAAACAAAACTGATGAAAATGGCATAGTCATTAAAAACAAAGCCAGACTTATAGCCAAAGGCTATAATCAACTAGAAGGCATTGACTATGAAGAAACATTTGCACCAGTAGCAAGGATGGAAGCCATCAGGATCTTCCTTGCTTTTGCTACATACATGAACTTCAAGGTATACCAAATGGATGTTAAAAGTGCATTCCTAAATGGTTCACTGAAAGAAGAAGTTTATGTTGAGCAACCTCCTGGATTTGAAAGCCATGAGTCTCCTGATCATGTCTATAAGCTTAACAAAGCCCTTTATGGACTGAAGCAAGCTCCCAGGGCATGGTATGAGACTCTCTCAGCCTTCTTAATCCAAAACAAATTTGTCAGAGGCAAGATAGACAACACATTGTTTATCTATAAGACAAATAATGATGTCATACTAGTACAAGTGTATGTTGATGACATCATCTTTGGCTCAACAAGTTTCAAACTTTGCAAACAATTTGAAAAACTAATGGCAAAGAAGTTTGAAATGAGCATGATGGGAGAACTGACATACTTTCTTGGTCTTCAGATCAAGCAGACTGATAGAGGAACCACTATCAGTCAAGAGAAGTATGTAAAGAATCTACTGAAGAAGTATGATCTCAGTGACTGTGCCTCAGTCAAAACTCCCATGGCTCCCCCAAACAACCTTGGTCCTGATCTAACTGGTAAACCAGTCAATCAAACTCTCTTTAGAGGAATGATAGGATCACTGATGTATCTACTTGCATCAAGGCCTGATATCCAATTCTCAGTATGTCTATGTGCCAGATATCAATCTGACCCAAGAGAATCTCATGTCACTGCTGTGAAAAGGATATTCAGGTACCTGAAGGGCACTCCTAACCTTGGATTATACTATCCAAAGTGCTCAGGACTTGATCTCAAAGGATACTCAGACTCTGACTATGCTGGATGCAACATGGATAGAAAAAGCACATCAGGCTCTTGCCAAATTCTTGGTTGGAAATTAGTCTGTTGGAGTGCTAAGAAGCAACAGTCAGTTGCCCTATCCTCAGCTGAGGCTGAATATGTTGCTGCAGCTAGTTGTTGTGCAAATGTACTCTGGATGAAAAGTCAACTCAGTGACTATGGAATTCAGTACAAGATGGTACCCATCTTTTGTGATAACACAAGTGCAATTGCAATCTCTAATAACCCTGTTCTTCATCAGAGAACAAAACATATTGATATCAGATATCACTTCATCAGGGACCATGTCATAAATGGTGACATTGAATTACACTTCATTCCTACTGAATATCAGTTAGCTGATATCTTCACCAAACCTTTGGATGAACCAACTTTCACAAGACTGAAAGCTGAATTAGGAATGTTGGATATAGAGAATCAGTCCACTGACTAATTTTTTTTTCTCTCTTCCAACTAAAAGTGTAAATTCTTAACATCTCAGGTCCCTGACTGAATATGTATATCAGTGAAAACATCTCACTGAAGCCTCTTCCTCAGGAACTAAACCCAAGTTCCTGAATCCTTGTCTCAGGAATCATTCCTCATTCCTGAGTCATCAGTGACTAATCCCAAGTCCCTGAAAACCAATCACTGAATGAAAAGTCATTCAGGACCCTGAAAAGGACATTAAATACTAACTTAAATGCTCTAAGTATCTAGTTAGTAAATGTCCGAGGTTGGTAACTGAACACATATTTAATTCAAGAATATTTGTTCTTTTTTAGCCTTTCTGGCTTCCACCTATGGGCCACCACATTCCCACTTGGCATTAAATGCCTCTCCAATCACATTTCAAATATGTGATGACTCATCTCTGCAAGTTGCACTTTTGCAGAACTGCTCAACTGTTCACCTCGACTGTTGCGCCAAACTAGGAAAGTGGAGTGTTGGCATTAAATGCGGATCCCAAAACTTATTATTCAAACCAATTTCCAAATAATTTTTTGAATAAATAAAGATGTGCTCAAATGACCAAAACACCCCCATCTCCTCTTTCCTATAAATACCCCAACCAGAAGAATACATACACACGTTTTTATAGAATTTTAAGCAAAACTCTGCCATTTTTATTCTCAAAAACAAATTGTGTGTACATTCTTAAGCTTTAGAACCCCTTTAACCTTAGTCAAACCCAGACTTACCCATAAATGGCTTCTTCTAAAGCTGTGAAATATGCCCCCAACGTGGATTTCACAATGGAGGGTGTAGACCTAACCAAAAATAATGTGGTGGGAAATTTCTCATATCCACAAATCTACCCAGCCTACAAGAACGTTATGAAATATCTTCGTAATTGTTTTCTTGCAAAGGCTTTCACACATACCCCCTCAGTCATCTACCATGACTATTTGAGGGAATTCTGGTGTACGGCTGTGGCAACCAGCCCCAAAGACACCAAAGAATCAATCATCACCTTCACGGTGATGAATGGGAGTAGAACCCTCTCCTTTGACTACTCAGCATTCATCAAAGCCACAGGCCTTGACTTTGCTGAAGCCTTTTCTCCCAACCCTACTGATCAGGACATAAAGAATGAACTGATCTTTCTTGCACCCCATGACCCCAGACGTCCAGGAATGTCTGTGGGAGGCTTACTGGAAAAGGCTCCAGTAGTCAAAACATGGTTCCACCCTATTTGGAGGATACTGATGACATTTGTCATTCAGGTCCTGGGTGGAAATAAATCCTCTACGGAACAGTTGAACTCATCACAACAATTGATGTTGTTCAGTCTCCTTGAGGGTACAAAAATAGACATCGGGGGAATAATCTTCCGAGACCTCGTTGCTAAGCTCTCAGGAAAACATAGGCAAAGGCACATGTCCTATCCTAGATTTGTTTCCTGTGTGCTTCAGGACCTACTCGGTTCTGACTATGTGAGGACTGATGCAGAAGGTACGAAGCCTGAGGTACTGCACAAGTCAAACTTCACTAGTGGCATCAGTGAGGTTACACTTATTGCCCTGACTGAATACATGCAATCAGTCATTCAGGGTAATGACGCTATCTCTCCAGTTCCTTCACCGACCAAAAAGGTGAAGAAGACAAAGAAGGGTCAGTCCAGCCAGGTGGTTAGACCCAAGCCACTCGCCACTGAGACTGATCCTCAAAACCAACTCAACCTTAAAAAGAGGTTGAAAAAGGCCGAGACCTCTGAGACACCCATTTCTGAGACCCTCTTGACCTCAAAACAAAGGCCAACGGAAGTCACTGAGCAATCATCCTCAGTGACCTCGGGCACACCCATTCCACATGGTCCAACTGACATAAACAAGTCAGAAGGATCAGGAAGCATTCCCCCCTCACATCCCGATGAAGGTACTGATAAATCACAATCAGTGCCCAAGGGAGGAAAGGGTCCTGAACCCTCGGTAGGGCAGCACCACCCTACTGGGAAGAGGACCCACACCCCCTCACATCCCGATGACGGAGCTGTCAAAAAACAATCAGTTCCCAAGGGAGGAAAGGGTTCTAAATCCTCGGTAAGGCAGCACTACCTTACTGAGAAGGGGACCCACAAACACTCACATCCCGCTAACGTTCCTGAGCAATCACCCTCAGGATCTCAGGGAGAAAAGGATCCTAAATCCCCTGAAGGACAGTACAATCCTGATGGGAAGGGGGTCCACAAACTCTCACAATCAGTACCTAGTGATACTACTGAGAAGCACCCATCAGTAGTTGAAGGTGCTAAGGGGGACAAAGACTCAGAGGGAAAGAAACAACCCGCTGATATGGAACCCATCAACCCCTCAGGCGGATCCAGTCTTTCAGGAACTGCCCCCAAAAGCCAGGCTGGTGTTACCCCAGTTATTATGGCTAGTCAGGCTGAGACAACCCACTCAGTTATTATGACAAAGGGGTCAGGACCTGACCAAACCGAAGGCAAATCTTTTTATAAAGAGGAGCCGGTTGATTTTTTGGGTATTGAGTCCATGGGGGACTATCAGGCTTTTATGGAGTCTGATGAAGAGCTCAGGGAAGAGAGTGAAGAAGAAATTTTTGAGGCAGGAGAGGATATGGAAACTGATGTACAACCTGATCCATCACATCAGTCCTCTCCAAGCCAAAGTGAAGAGTCAGGCTCTCAATCTTCTGATTCATCTACTGACATTCTCCAGAAGTATGATAACTCTCTTCCCCTCACTGAAAGAAAGTTGGTCAAATTCCTACTGAAGACCAACAATGCTCTTTTCACTGGTCTCACTGATGAGATGTTTGATCAACACACTGAAGCAGCTGTTCACTATGCCAACCTGAAGGCAGATGTTGAAAGTTTTCATGAAGATGTGATCGAAATCCAATCAGACACCAAACATTCCCTGACAGCTATTGATCTTCATTTCCAGAAGTTCAATCTTTCTCTTGAAGGCATCACCAAAAGCCTTGGTACTATTCAGTCAGCTGTTAAGGATGACCCCATACTCACTGAAAAGATCCTTCAAGCTGCTGAGACTTATCAGAAGCAGTCAGCTGAAATCCATGATCTCTTCAGCTTACTGAAGGATTCTAAACTTCAGGGTCTTACTACCTCCTTGGACTCAATCAGGACTTCCATGGGTCTTCAGGAAAAACATCTTGGTACTTGGGCACAATCTTCAACATCCTTGGCATGGTCTCTTGGGTCAAGGATGTCAGGCATCGAGGCTTCTCAGGCTTCTCTGGCAGATCAGATCTCAAGTCTTCAAAAAGACACCTCGGACATCAAATCAATGATGACTGAGATCTATCAGGCCTTCAAAGGTCCTACTGCTCCAGTGACTCCAACTCTTGCTATCACCATGGCTCAAGCAACAGTTGAGGGGGAGAAAGACACTGGAGTCTCAAGCCAACAACCTCCTTCTCACACTGAGGGGGAGATTCCTTCTCACACTGAGGAAGACATTCCTGAAGCCTCTTCCTCCCATCAAGATAAAGGCAAAGGCATTCTCACTGAGCCTGAGCCTCAACCAGCACCTATCACGGTTGCAAAGGATCCTGAATCACCACTCAGGATCCCATATGAAATTGATGGAGTTCTTTACCACTTCTCAGCTGATGAACTCAGTACTTATCTTCAGGAAGAGGAGGCAAAGAAGAAGTTGAAGGAAGAGGAGAAGGCAAGCAAATCTGCCTTAATCAAGGTTGTTCATGAAGAGGCTGAGAAAATTGGTCTTGAGGCTAAGGATCTCTCAGGAAGAGAAGGTGGTATGACCTTTGTGAAAGCTCAGTCTGAGGAGATGACCACTCTCAGGCAGAAAAGGGAGGAAAGAGCCAAAAGGGCTGAAGAGATCAGGCAGAATAGGATTAAGAAATATCAGTGGTATATGACTGAAAGGATGAAGCCAGAACCAATCACTGATGTTCATATTCAAAGAAACACCAATCCTGCCGTTGTCACTGTCTACAGAGGTGCTGACAAGAGAAACTTTGACGTTCATTCACCTTTCAGATTCGCTGACTTTGGGATCACTGAATTGGACGAGTTGGGTCCATTAATAGCAAAGAAATCAAATGTTGTGGTCCCTAATCTGATGAAGTCATTGAGTCTGAGGTATGAAAGATTGGCAGCAGCACCTCAGGAACTTGGCATTCAATCTCTTCTCCCTGAATCTGCACAACCTGCTTCCTCTCAGTCTTCTTCAAGGAAAAGAAAGAAGATAGAAGCTGAGCCTGAGATCAAGATTCCTGGTCTTGACTGCAATAGGGCTCTCCCTGAAGGTGTTCCTTTCAGAAACAATATGGTCATTGAACAGCCTGAAAGAGGGTTGTTCTTCATTGATGAGTTTGGTGACAAAGCCTTCCAGAGGTGGAGTGATATAGATCTATCAGGGATCAAAGCTATGCTAGGCTTTCTAATGATGGCCTCTCCACTCAAGAGTCCTGAGAATGTGAGGTTTTGTCATGACCTGAAAAGAAAAATCAATGAACATCCTGACCAACATGAGCTGCAGTCGAAGAAGCCCAAGCTTGAAGCCCTTGGAATCAAGTTGAACTGATGACCTGCCTGAATACCCAACACTATCCTTTTTTTTGTACTTAGTTTTGTTAGGACTTGTAAATGATATTAATAAGATGATGTTTTTATTATTTCAGTGTCCTTATTTACATTCTAGTACATTCAGTATGAGCAGAAGTCGTTAGCTCACTCATATCTGATCAAAACACTTAGGAATAATTTATATCCAAATAGGGGGAGATTGTTGGGTCATGTAAAACCCAAGAATGCTTCGAACATGATTTGGACACAAATTAACTAAGTGTTAACTTAAACCGAGAACAATTCAAGTCACTGAGAGAACAGCCTCTCAGTGAGTCATCTTCAGGATGCTTAAGGCGAACTCAAGTAGAAGGATTCACTACTCAGGAAGGCGGTACTCCCTGAGTAGGACTTAAGCCAAAGAAGAAGATGATGGATTCAGTGAGTATTGGATAAGAACTCACTGAACCCCAGTCTCCTCAACCAACAAAGTGATTGAATGACTGAGGAACCAACGCCTGAAGAAAAGGCGGGAACAATAGGGAAAAGATCTGAGAAGATAAGAGTGTAAACCCAACACTCTTCTCTTGTCAGACTCAACCTTCCCTATTGCGGCTAAAAGTCATGGAGTGTCAGCCAACAACTCCCAAAGACTTATTTAGCCCTTTCCTATTGGTTCTTGGAAATGACAATTACTATTTGTAATTGTCAGACACGCAACCTCAACAACTTGTATTATATTTAATCACTTATACTTAGAATACTTGTGTATAAATAGAGCAACTGTGAGAGAAGTTAAAGTGTGCTTTGTATAATTAAAGTCTTGAACTTTTACAAAGGAACTTCTCTCCTACAAAGAGTATACAACTCACTGAGATAGCTCAGTAGGGTATATTGTTACCACTCAAGCAAAACTTGAGTTTCGATAGGAGACACCCCATACCCTTGTCTATTCAATCCCAAGTGTTTGTTCCGCAAAACACTTGGGTATAGATTCTTGGAATTATTTCTAATAAGAATTTAAACGTTGAAAAATATTGTTGTTTTTACATTCACGTTTTATAACTGTTAGAATAATCCTTAAACATTGTATTCGTCATTAACACCAATAGATTAACTTTCTAGTTAATTCTAATCGTGTAAAGGGACCAACAATATGCTAGATATTTTTGTGGGTAAATAAGTAATTTATTGTTTAAAAGCTCCGGTCTAAAGTTTTTAGCCCCTTTTATAAGGGTGGGACTTATAGACTTATGACTTATAAACCCTTTCATAACCCCACATGATTAACGAGACTTGTTTTATAAATTGGCTTATTTTAAAAGGTTAAACCCTTATAAGCCGTAAACCCCTCTGCCAAACATACCCTATTGCATTGCCCCCAAAGTTGCTCCGAGTGCGCAGTAGATAGAGTTTTGTGCTTATCCAAAACTAGTTTTAATGCCCGTGCACGCACGGGGCTTAGACATAAATTTTTGTGAGTATTAATGTTGTTATTGTGATTTTAAAGTAGATTGTGCAATTTTTCTAAAGTACATCTAATATTTATATGTTTGATTTTTATATTGTCTATAACAAATACCACCTTATAAAAATGGGTTTTTATAACTTGTGTCATAGGGGCACAAGTCAAGCACACCAAAACGACTCAGAGATCCATAAAAAAAAAACTCAGAGACCCACACAAAAGTGTACCTAAGTCTTTTTGGTGTGCTTAACTTGTGCCCTAGAGGCACAAGTTAGAAAAATCTTGTAACCCTCATATACTTCGACTCAATGTAAGAACTTTAAAGGTAGATAACTTTTAGTGCATTGTTGCACCATAAATATTTGCAAGAACAACATGTGGAGATGCTGTTCAGATTCAATGCAAATATTATACTTATTGCTGAAGGCCTGAAGCTATTGGTCTACAACAAATGTTGGCAAGTTTCCACCCAAGATAGTTCATCCCAAGGGCCACTTAGCATATACACAAATATCTATGAGACAAAAACAAATAGTTTTTATATTATATGTTTCTTTTTAACCATGGTAGTACTAAACCTTGAGTGATCAAAGTTTGAATGGTTCATGACTTCATGCTATTAAAAGGGTAGATATCAAATGCTACAGATATTCAAAAAGGGAGAATTCATTTTTACATCTTAACGAATACATTTTGGATATTTGCAACTTAATCACCAAAAGTTTACGGTAAGAAAAGTTCTTGTCCGAACATAATTCCCAAAATTATTCAATCGATGAGAAATAACTATGGTATGTTGCTTTCTTGTCAATCATGTGTAACAGGACGATCTTTTGTTTTTTCCAGGATGTCATCATAGATAAGTGCCCATGGATCCTCCTCTAAGGCTTTATTATGTAGCTACTCTACATGTGAGACAAAAACTCAAATGATATAAAGAGACATAAAATGTAAAAGTGGCAAAAGGGCGAGTGGGGTGATGGTCATGATGGGTAAATTTAGGTACGGGTTAAAAAAGTTATGGGTTGGCCAGCAACACTCATAGATAGAAAAACTCATGTTTCTCATTTATAAATCAGTGTGTCAAATATGCGTACAAAAAAGATAATATTTCGACAGAACCTAATCCTTTTGTAAAAAGATCCAGACACACACCTATGAGGATTCTCAATCCATTAAACCCATTTGTATGTTAGTTTTTACAATCTTTTAAACGTTACCGGTTTGACCAGAGTTATAACATTATCCAAATTAACCTAATTATAACAAAAAATGTCTATATGATGGAAATATTATGTGTTGTAGCTTGCATACCTCCTTGAGAGTTGAGAGTCTTTCTGTTGCCGACTTGTCGCGAAATATCTCTCTCGACACCATTATCATATAGTCATCAAAATCAAGTGTTCAATGGAAGGGAGCTCTGGCAGGTTGCTTCTTTTGTTGGGAGGTCCCCTTGGGTTTAATCCGTATCTCATATCACTTCCCTGTGATGGGAAATAATGTTAGGTAAAACAACATTTAATTAAGCTATTCTTTTTTGTTGAATGCATGAATTAAGCTACACCGGGATCTCACAGAAACCTATGGTGATCACCAACAAAGATTTTAAAACCATAAATAAACATGAATAGTCCAAGGTGGACAATTTCCGAAACAAACTTATCATATTTACATGGTGAAAAAAGAATCACAAGTAAGCAAATTCAAATAGACATCCAACAGCTACAGAGCAACAATTGCTCATATATAAAAACTTGCATGGAACAATTATCACTTCCGTAATAGTATAAAGAGTTCCTAGTTTTTGCATCTAGTGAGTAATAAAGAACCGTCATAGTTCTACCTAAGAAACTAAACCTGTAATTTAAATGCAAAATTTAATTTTCAGTATCATTGTCCTCTAATAATGAACACAGTACAAAGACATAACACAATCGCCAAATCATGCCACAGTTTCGAGGTTCACTTTAACCAAAAGGAACTATACCGAAAGCATATGTTGTGTCGAATAATAATAGTCCTATGATTGTCGCATTAATTTTTCAGACTAATATAGTGTGTAAAATTACATTGATTTATTTGTATTAAAGGGTACCGAGAGATCAAACAAAAATCAAATTTAAATCATAGGAATGTCAAATATCAACTATATTTGTTACTTTACTTACTTACGTATATATCTGTAAGTTCTGCCTTCTTTTTCATACTCATCTATTTTCATTTTGACTCGTCTTAACCATGTCCCAGAATAAGATCCGTTATTCAGCTCATACTCATTTACTCATTAAAGGAATCATCCTTTTTGACTAAACAAAACATCAAGAAGACCTTGCAACAACAATTACGATTACAATTACAGTTGCATACGTGTAAGGAGATAATTAGGAGCACGTTTTCAGAACATATCTTACGTTTTCAGAATTATGTATACTCTTACAGCTTACAAACAATTATAAAAAATACAATACAAACATATATGATCATTTTTTTTTAATATTATCATAGTACAGAAAAACAAATTACCTCATTTTCATAAAAAATTTCAAATTAATTCCAGCTTGTTTCATCAAGAATGACACCGGAAAGACTTCATATAAAGTAATTAGGAGAAACTTATATGGAATTTCCTTTATTAATTACTTTAGTTTCCCATTTTTTAGCATGTTGTTGATTGTAACAGTACAAAGACGCAGCCACATAAATTCAGGTGCAATGAACATTTAGGATAGCAAGATTTAAGCCAAATTTTGCATCCTAATAACCAACTACGTCAGTTTAGTGTTTTTTTTTTTTTTTTTTTTTTTTAATAACCAACTACGTCAGTTTTTTTTTTTTTTTTTTTCCTTTAGTAATCATGGTTTGTGACCTTTTGGACGACTAATCCAATGGGTTTGAGGCCATTGTCACACATACTCAAACCGGGTAAAGCCCTCGCCTTTTTACTAAAAATAAAGACGAACAATGAATTAGACCCCTAAGAGTTCCAACTTAACTAAATTAAACAAACCTGGAAAATAGATCATCCAAATAGGGTTTGTTTGGAAAGCTTACCGGTGGTCCAAAAAAGTGTACCTGAGACAGTGTTGCTAGAGGTACTTCCCACCTGCTGAATGCCTAATACATGTCAAGCAGATACTTGAATAACCCAATTTTTCAAACATTCAACATAATAAAATATTATTATTACAATTCAAGCAACAGAAACACATTTAAACAATATCTAGTATTTACTGCATCGTGCTTCATTTCAATCGCGTATAACGGGATTTTCACATGAGTCAAAATGTCAAATTAGTGAAAAAAAATTGTATTTTCAGTTAAAAATATTTATAAATAAATAATAATTATCATGTTCGTCAATTATTATTTTTATTCATGTTTAAGTTTGCACGATCATGTTAATAACCCATTAAGCATGAAAAGTTTTACTTTACGAAGCATGTTTTCCATGTTAATAAGCCATTGAGCATGAAAAGTTTTACTTTACAAAGCATGTTTCGTAGGCCTCAAGTAGAACATATGTAAAGATAGTAGTGGAAGGGCCATTCACCGACAACTATCCGACGAAAGATAAAAATCCCAAAATGATCGAAATTAAGAGATGCCGGGATGCAAGCAACATTATATCTATCGGTATCTATATAAAAAGATCGAAAAGAAACGAATTAATTTACCTCCTAGTATGTTGTTTGATTTAATAAGCTCGCCAAGGGTGAAATCCCAATCTAATAACTCCTGACATTCGAAAGTGGTGCCTCTTTTTCTCTTATTGTTTGATGATCTATTACCCTGCATCATGTTTTGGTATTGAACCATTTAAATATATTGATTAATTGCCCTGTTTATAAAGTTATTTGGGTCCGAAATAGACAAAATCATTCAAGTAAAAGTAACATTATACCATTACTTGCTTGGGTTCCATTTCATTAAGTCAATGACCATCCTCATCGTCATCAACTTTGCTCTCAGGTTCTACATCTTCAACGTATACGAATTTTCTTTTCCAAAGAGAATGCCTTTCTCATATGGATACGCCAACTAAATAAGTAAATTAAACGAAATTTAGAAACAACAAAATCTATAGAAAAATTATGATTAAGCTAAGGCAATGTGCTCCTTACTTCCAGATGCTTAAAGTCTTGTTCCCTTAAAACATGCAAGTCTTTACATAGTACTTTAACCTCACAAAATAATATGTTAACAATTTTTACACGCAGGTAAGAGTTAATATAACAGATAGAATCATTCATAACCAAAAAGGAAAAGGGAAAACAATTATATGGCAGACCGTTTATCAATCTCGCATGACAAAGCCGGCTCAGCCCGGGCGAAGTCATTCCTTTTTAGGAAGTCATGTATTACATCGACCCTCGAGCCTCCATATCCAAACTGCAATAAAAGATTCCATAAAGCCCTTAGACTACTGCATAAAACACCTTCATAAATAGGCCATAACACAAACGTCATCATGTTTTAAACTCTCTAACTACATGTTATATAAACATGTCAAAGAACAATCTAACGATCAAAATTTTTTAATAGGCTCCTACTTTATTATAACAGATACTAAACCAATGTCAATTTTAAAATTATTTGGCATTAGTTACACATTTTTTCCTATAATAACTCAAGTATACACAAAATAAATACTACCTTCAAAATTAACAACACAAAAACCAACTAAACTTTCTACTTCATGTTTTCGAAAAGACCGGAGTCCAAGTGTTTATAATCTCACTAAGTGTTCATAATTTCACTGATACAAATATTAAAGCCAAAAGAATACATATATGCCAATACCTTCATATGAGAAAATATTCATTCTCATTATAATGTCTAAGACATGGTACATTGTTTATTTTTTAAAGTTTTACCAAGCGACACAAATCCTCTTCAAACTGGTGGCGATCGAACAATGTCTGAAATCGGATTGCTAATTGGTGTTGTCGAGTCTACAGTGTTGCAGTTATATCTATAATCTATGCTAATAGATATCAAGATCCAATTTTAATAACTAAATATAAAAATATCAAAATACAAATAGATTACCTCAATTATGATAATATATATGAAACCCCTTACCGGATTCTTGACAAAATAATATGTGTCCCCATATCTCATCAGAAAATTAGATTCATTCAATTCGATTTAGGGTTTCGATATTGTTAGTTTTCATTGATGCTTGAATTGGGAAAATTTTCTTTTGTGAGCCGTATGATATCAGGGTTTTGATTTTGATTTTGAAATCATAGGGGAGCAATCATGATGGGGATGTTTTTTCTTAAATTTTCAAATTAACCCTCCCGTGTTTTCTAACTTTTATTTTTTTACATATTTAACACATATATTTTCCTTTTCATATAATTTGATTGCTGGACGTTTTTTAATAATGTTGACCATATTGATTCTCAATTTTGACTTTCAATTAATCAATTACATCGCACGATTTTGCCTACGTGGCAAAATCAAGCTTTCCTATTGGCCCAATTTTCTTTTTCAATGAGAAGGGTTTTGTAAAAACGCTTCGAAATGATGTAATTCTTTTATTATATAAAAGATTCGGCATACCCTACTGGCCAAAAATAATGAAATGATTAAAATTAAAATCAGATTGTGACATTTAGTTGGCACTAATATAACACCAACGACACATGACTGAGTGGACATTGCTCCAATATCAAAATCATAATACACTTTTCATTTAAATTGTTGCTTTTTCAATATTTGAACATTTTTTAGGACTATTGCAATGTGTAAATTCAAAAATGAACACTATATCAATTGTTAAGCAATATACAATCACATGCAACACGCGAATTGGGATTTACATGAATTTGTAGAGTAAAATTGAATTGCATACCCTTATTTTGATGCACACCAAGGGACAAATCCCCACCATCCGTCTAGTTTGATCTAATGGTGATGATTAACCTAAGATTAAATATGAAAGCCTAAGTCCATATCTTTTTTTCCCTCTTTCTTTGTCTTTCTTATTTATCTCTTTTCTTTTCTTTATTTTTTATCTTTTTTTTAATTTCGTTTTTTTTTTCTTTATTCTTTAATTTACGTCTTTTTTTTTTTTTCTTTTTTACATTCATGTTTTTTTCTTCGCTTTCATACATTTTCGTCTGTTTTCATATGCATTCGTCCGTTTTCTTACGTTTCGCCCGTTTACGTCCGTTTTCATACGTTTGCGTCTATTTTCTTACGTTTTAGTTCGTTTTCATACGTTTTCGTCCGTTTTCATCTGTTTTCTTTCGTTTTCGTCCATTTTTCATAGGTTTTCGTCCGTTTCAGACGTGTTTTACGCTTTCATACATTTTCGTCTGTTATTCGCCCATTTTCGTCTATTTTCTTACGTTTTCGTTTGTTTTCATACGTTTTCGTCAATTATTCATACATTTTCGTCCGTTTTCAAACGTGTTTTTTACGCTTTCATACTTTTTTTATCTGTTTTCTTACGTTTTCGTCCATTTCGTACGTTTCTGAATATCATAAGTGATATTCTGAATATTACTTGTGATTTTCGGAATATTACTTGTGATATTCTGAATATTAGATCCATGATTTTCGGAATATTACTTGTGAGGTTCGTTTGATTGTGTGGATGATTTGGGTGGTCTTGGTTCATGGAAGATTAGATCCATGGTTGAGTTAGGTGGAAGAACTAGAGAGAGAGGTGGAAACCCTTGAGAGAAACTTAAGATCTATTAGATTCAATGTGTGAAAGGTTACAAGAGTTCCACCCTTCCCATGTGTGAGAAGGGGTTTATATACTAACTAATATTGTGCCCCTAGTGGGCTGTAGAGTGAGCTGACAGTGGGGAAAGCCCCGATCCACTCCACAAATATAAATACGACTAATACTATTAATACGAATACTAATATTACTAAGCTAATATAAATAAGCCTACGAGCTATGTAAATGCTAAATAGATACTCAGGGTGACCGAACCTTCATCTGAATATTTATATTTTTAACAATCTCCCCCTAAGGGAGGTCACCCCGGAAATAATAACTTGAATTCTAGCATTTTGTCTTCTGAAGTTGTCTTCATAGCTCGTAGTCTTTGATTCTTCAATGTCTTGAAACTTTGTGCATTCAGCAGTAATCTTTTGATGACTGATCGGTTGTCTTGGATGATCTTTGAGAATTCTTCGAGTTTATCATCCAACTTTTATCTTCATGTCATCGTTCAGCAGTATGTTTCAATGTGATGTGTTATTCTTTGACCCGACATGCTCACACCATTTGGTGTCATGATCTTCAACATCAGAGTAAGCAGAAGCCGTGTTGAAGGTCTTTAGGTTGATCATGACAATGTTGAATTCCAATGATGATGTAGTGTGATCATGTGGTAATGGAGTGATTGTTGAGTCGACATGCTCACACTTTTTCTGGATCATGATCTTCAGCTTCAGAGTTGCGGAAGCAGTGTTGAAGGTCTTTTAGGTTGATCATGAATCCCTTGATTAAGTTGATAGCGAAGTGTGAACATGTGATGATGGATTGGCATCTTTACAGCAATCAGCTACAACCGCATTCAGCTGCAACCTTAATCAGCTACAGCATCTAACAGCTACAACCGCCAGAAGTTCCTGCATACGACAGTTAGCAACAAAGCGTCCGATACTTACAGGTTTGGACTTCGAGATTGTTAACAGCATAGTGTGAAAACTCTCTCTAATCCTTACCTAGACCGTTCCTAATCGAAAACCCACAGAAGGTTTTTTAAGATCGAACCGTAGCACATCAACGATTAGGTGAGTCGCTGGAGATCACTCCACGACTGTAGACCGTTTGAAACCGCCGCGATCACTAAGCGTAATCCACAGGAAATTACCGAAGTGACCTGCTTTCAGGGCTGTTTGATGTTGACCCTGGCAGGAATTTCCATTCAATCATTGAGAATTACATTTGTAAATTCTCTCATAAATGTTGTGGCAGATTGCTAAGATCTGCGTAGGACTCATAAGTTTACGACTGGTGTCCTTAATGTTGAACAACCAGAGTAGAAATAATTCGTGTCACTATGAGATCTTATTATGCATCTCGTGGCTCTAGACTCAATAGTGCATTTTGATTTAGTGAGCGGAGGCTGGAGAGAACTGCCACCTTTTCAATATCATCTAACTCGGAGTGAGAGAGACGATAGAAATGTATTGAACTCCATGACAATTGAAACAAGAGTCCTTTGAGGGACCTTGAGTGGCTAGGGAGGGTTGTGCAGCGTATCACTGGGTCCATGATACTTTGTCTTCAATGCCAGCAATCAACTAAGTGATTCTGACAGCATATGTATTGACCCGGTTTCTGCCTAAAGTGTAAGGAGGGCTTCTTTCTTTTCACCCTTTATCTTTACATTTCTTTTTCATTATTCAACCCCTTCAGCACTTACCGAGACTTCATTACTAGAACCTTGTTGGGTTTGTTCCAGTACTAGCTCCATCTCAGTCGGCACTTTTTCCCATAATCACACTATTCTCCTTTTTAATCATACCTAAGGACTTCTACACTAACTAGTGGATTATTGATCGGGTCCAAACAGTCAACTAATATGGACCAAGTAAATGGTCAACAAAAGTCAAACTATCTAGAAACCAATACAAAAATCCAAGGAATATAGTTTTATCCCCGGGTCGTTAAAGTCCAAACGAAGCGTGAAATTGCGATATAAAACATTTCGTGATCAACTGTTATTGACAGAGTTAAACAAAATATGAATAGATAGGAATTATTTGTAACTAAAGTTATATTTTATATATCTAAGGGGCTTAAATGCAAATTAAACAAATTTAAACTATTTAATTCTAATTAAAATTCTATTTAACTATTTATTAATTAATAAAACCTATTTAAAAATCTATTAAAAGGATTAGAAATTATATAAACTACTTATAAAATTACAAACAAGTTTATAAAAATCTAGCTTAACTAAATCTTACTTATTAAACTTAAAATTCTAATTATATGATTAATTATCTAATTATTATTAATTTTTAACTATTTAAAATTACACTAAATTACAATTAAATATGAATTAAAGCTAAAAATGTGAAAATATAATTCTGAAAATTCTAACTTAACTTAAAACTAATTTTAAAACTGAAAACTTATTTATTACACTATTTAATTAATTATTATTAATATTTAACTATTTATTAATTATTTAAAATATACTAAAATATGAAATTAACCTAGAAAAATGAAATTTTAACTTAGATAAATCTAAAATAACCTAAAACTTATTTTAAAATTGAAAATATATTTATTATACTTTTTATCTATTTATTATTAATTAATTACTATTTAATGACTATTTAAACTATTTAAAATTCTAATAAACACTAAATAAACTGAGAAAAATCTAAAACTTTTTACAGAATTATTAAATAAATACAGGAACCTAAGAAAATTATAAAAACACTAAGTGCTTAAGGAAAATAAGCTAATAAGCAATAAGCTTCTTAAATAGAAGCTATCACTTCTATTATTTTTGGTTTTTCTGAATTTTTCTTTTACAAAACTAATTTAATACTGATAATAAGCAACTATTGTGAAAACAACTTTTCTAACAATCCAAAATAAGCAGATTGAGGGCTTATTATTCCCACAGTTGTGTATATAAGCTAAAAATGGATTTTGATTAAGAACAAGCTAGCACAATAAGCTAGAAAGCACAGATAAGCACATGGAATAAGCCAGGAAATCTCAATAAGCAAAAACCAAACCTGACAAACCAAACAGACCCAAAGGACTAACTTGCAGGCCTCTTGTGGAGATCCGGATTGTACACGGTTAAGGTGGTTAAACCTTGTATCTTTGTGTATGAGATATATTGACTTAATATGATTAAGCACGCGGAATTTACTTAACCACACTTAGAAGGTTATTTATGTTATGGAAATGGAAGAATTATATTTGTTACTTAACAATGAACAAAGAGAATATTTCACTAAACGATTCAATATTATTCCAAATAATACGAGTGATCTTGAGTTTTTCACTAGGGTTACAAAAAAACCTTGAATCTTATGTTTTTGACTTGTGATATTGTTTTTGTTCTTTTTCTAACAGTTATGCATGTGCATGTGTGTGTCACTTACAATATCCAAGTCTAAGATCTCTTTTATAGTTGCAAGAGATCTTTACAAATTTGCTAAAAGTCTTGACCGACTTACTTTGTTAACTTATGCATGTTGGTGTCAGTACATAAGATACAACATGTATCTATGTATACAACTTGTTAACTAAGCACATGGAGTAAGATATTTTCTACCGTATATGTTTGACCAAAATACAATAAATATCTTCTTGATCTTATCCTCTTAAACAGCAGAGTGTTCTCTATCAGCAGGAACAATCTATCGCTATCAGTAGAATCATCAGCAGAGTCATTGCACTAAACAGCAGAGTCAATGTACTAAACAGCAGAGTTAACATCATCAGCAGAAACATACTTGGAGTATTTCCCGATTAAGAACTTCATGAATATTTAATTCCTAACAATCCTCCCCTAAACATGTGAATCAATTCAAACATGTTTTCTGAATTAAATGAGGACTTATCTTTAGAAGATCTTTCAAACACTTCATGAATCTGAACTGATCTGCTCTATTCTTCTTTGACTTTAGCAATATCAAAACATTGTACCAAAAGATGGTGCAATTTCCTTGGATGGAGGAATTGTAAGAGGCAATGATTTCAATCAAGTGAAATCATCTATCAGCATGCCTTTGCAAGTGATAAACAAACATAATGAACTGAAATTGAATCTTTCTTTCGTTTGATCTAGATAGAACTTTCTCCTTTGGAATGCTTCATCCCTTCTAGATATTTGATCTGTTCTAATCATTTTCAACCTCTACATCATCATCTTGTATGCTCTTGTCTTCTCCTTCCATATATTGGTTTATTCTTCCTTTTCTGGGCAATTATTTCCTCCCCTGAAGCAAATAACTTTTGTTTCCTCCCCTTGTTTGGAAGATCTCACTATGTACTAAAGAACTTCTCTTCATATCACCTGATCTATCAGTTTGAACTTATTTTCAGACAATATTGTACATGAAGCCATCAATTCCTTAAGAGTTTAAGTTGCTGTCCTCATCACTTCTAGGTGTGTTAACTCCTATGAGAGGTGAATCAGTGGACATTTTGATTCATAATCCATAAATGAATGGTTTTTCTGAATCCTTGAAAATCCTTTTAAGAAATCATTTAGCTTAGTAGTATGTTTATGATTTTGGAATTGAAAAATCATACTACATTCAACCATTTTGAAAGAATCAAGTGTGTAACAGACACCTAATCAAAATTTCGGTTTAAAAATAACCTCTGGTTGTGTGAGAACCAATGTATTTCAGTTATCACTAACTGCCTGTGAAAAGATAAATCTATTCAAAAGATTTTCTTGACAGGGTTTCCAGCTCATAGCAATTGTTACCTCCAACACAAGTGTTAGATTCACTTTCACTAGCTGTTATTTCTATCAGATGTCCTTAGACTAACTCATTATACTTGAAAGTATAAAATGATAGAAAGTGAGTTGTATCAGTTACTATCTGATCAACTAAGTCATCAATTCAATGTGAAATATCATAACTAGATTTCAAGAAAGAAGTTTTAAGGAGGTTTAATTCCTAAACTCAGTCCATCATAAATCTATTATGGTCAGCAATATGATAAGAATTCTGCTGTTCCCATTTCACTTGAAACATCCTTTGTGTTCACATATTCATACCTGAAATAGTTAGTCTAAAACCAAAAGAACAATGTACAAAGTACTTGTCTTGCATTAGTATAATCATAAAACCAACTGTATGAATAACACAATTCAAATTTTGATATATTAGCAGTACCTTATAAATCCAGTAGTACCAACAAAAATTTATGTACAAAAACACATCATATTGAAAATTTAAAGATTAAGCATTCCAATACTTGCAATTAAGTACTGAAACCTTGAAACATCAAAAGCTTTTGTTAACAGATCTGCAAAATTATGCTCTGAAGCAATTTTAAGAACTTGAATTAATCTTTTCTCATTGCAATCTCTTATAAAGTGATGCCTAATTTCAATGTGTTTTGTTTTAGAGTGTTGTACAGGATTTTTAATAATACAAATTGTACTACTATTATCAATGTAAATAACAGTGTTTAAGAAATTGTACCCATAATCAAGGAGTTGGTTTTGAAGCCATAGAACTTGACTAGAGCAACTTGCAGCAGCTATATATTCAGCTTCAGTTGTTGAATTTGCCACACTTGTTTGCTTCTTACACTGCCATGAGACAAGTCTACACCCAAGGAATTGACATCCTCCAGTTGTTGACTTTCTGTCCAAGCTAGCACCAGCATAATCACTATCCGAATATGCTACCAAGTCAAAAGGAGATTCTCTAGAATACCATATACCCAACCTTGGTTGACCTTTGAGATATCTAAAAATTCTCTTGACTGCAGTTAAATGAGAAACCTTTGGAGTAACTGTGTACATCTACATTTTCTCCATCTTCATCTTTCAGAAGGTGCTTCTCTGAGTCCATTGGTGTGCTTGCTATTTTTGAATCAGCAAATTGAAATTTTCTAAGTATCTCTGCAACATATTTGTCTTGACTAATAAATATGCCTTCAGATGATTGCTTAACTTGCAAACCCAAAAAGAATGTAAGTTCTCCCATAGAACTCATCTGAAACTTATCTTTCATAAGCTTCTCAAATTCTAAACACATTTCCTTCCTTGTAGATCCAAAGATAATGTCATCCACATACACCTGCACTAACAGAAGATCCTTCTTGTGCTGTTTGATGAAAAGTGTCTGATCAATCTTCCCTCTTTGAAATCCATTTTCTAATAAGTAGGAAGCAAGTGTTGCATACCAAGCTCTTGGTGCCTGATGAAGGCCATAGAGAGCTTTCACTACTCTGTACACTTTGTTTGGATGTAATGGATCAATGAAACCAGGAGGTTGTGAAACATACACCTCTCTTTCAATTTTACCATATAAAAATGCGCTTTTGACATCCATTTGATAGACTGTGAAGCCTAAAAATGAAGCATAAGCTAGAAACAGCCTAATTGCCTCAATTCTTGCTACTGGAGCATAAACTTCATCATAATCTATTCCTTCTTCTTGTGTGTACCCTTGTGCTACTAATCGAGCCTTATTCTTGATCACAATTCCTCTGTCATCCCTTTTGTTCTTAAAAACCCATCTAGTGCCAATTAGCTTCTCACCTGTAGGTAAATCAGCTAGCACCCAAACCTTTTGAATCTTGAACTGAAGAAGCTCTTCTTGCATAGCCTCTACCCAGCTTGAATCATCTAGGGCTGTAAGAATATTCTTTGGTTCCTTTTGAGAAAGAAAACATACAAATAAACATGAGTTTGAAAGTTCATGTTGTTTTGAAGCATAAAGGGCATCAAGAATCCCTTTTTGGTCTGAAGAGACTAGTTGTCTTCTTGTCTTCACACCAGATTGTACATCTCCAATCACATTATCTAGGGAATGAACTTTGTGAATTCTTGTGTGTGGGGTTGTTGGAACTTGATAGTTAAGTGGAAGATTACTAAAATCCACTTCATCTTCAGAGAATTCTGCTTCTTTTGTGTGTGATGGCCCTATATCAGAAGTATTTGGCCCAACAGCAGAGTGTTCTGGCTTATCAGCAGAATGTTCTTGCTCATCAGCAGAGTGTACTTGCTTATCAGCAGAGTGTTCAGCAGGAACAACTGTACTATCAGCAGAAACATTGTGTTGATCCATAGTTCCATCATCTTTTCTTTGAGCCTCAACATCTTCTTTTGAAGCTAAATCCACACTTGTACTTGACCACAATGGCATAATGACATCAGATTGATCTTTATCTAACTCCACCTCATTTGTTGCTTGTGAACCTGAAAAATTATTATTTTCTGCAACAACAGGTAAATAATTCATAGAGTTTGTTAGATAATCAAGATCAAATATCCATTTTGGTCCTTGACCTACTACATTGGATTTGTTTTCTTGGAACTCCACATGTAGTTCTTCTTGAACTTTCTCAGTTCTTAAGTTGTAAACTCTAAAAGCTTTGCTAACAAGAGAATATCCAACTAAGAAACCTTCATCTGCTTTACCATCGAATTTTCCTAAATGGTCTAAGGTATTGAGAATTGTCACATGACATCCAAAAGGTCTAAGAAATCCTATTGCAGGAGTTCTACCATTAAAGAGTTCATATGATGTCTTATTGTGAGTCTGCACAATTAAAACTCTATTTTGAACATAGCAAGCAGTGTTAATTGCCTCTGCCCAAAAGATTATTGGTAGCTTAGAATCAGCTAACATTGTTCTAGCAGCTTCAATTAGTGTTCTATTCTTTCTTTCAACACATCCATTCTGTTGTGGTGTTCTAGCAACACTATATTCTCTCCTAATACCTTTTTCTTTGCAGAAATCATCCATAACTCTATTTCTAAACTCTGTCCCATTATCACTCCTAATGACTTTTACTTTCTTGCTTACTTGATTTTCTATCAGTGTAATTAATTCCTTAAGAATGCTTGATGTCTCATCCTTAGAAGCTAAAAAGAAAACCCATGTAAATCTGCTATAGTCATCAGTTATAACAAGACAATATTTTTTATGTTGTATACTTCTTACTGAAACTGGTCCAAATAAGTCCATATGCAGCATAAACAATGACTGATTGATAGAGTTAAAAGTTTTGGGCTTACAAGTGGCTTTGTGTTGTTTGCCTTTTAGACAAGCAATGCATGTTTGATCATTTTCAAATCTTTTGTGAGGTAAACCTCTTACCAAACCATTCTTAACAATTTTATTTATGGTTTTGAAGTTAATATGACCAAGCCGTCTATGCCATAACATTGATTCATCCAATGTGGCCTTTGATACAAGACAAGTTAAATCTTCTTTAGGAATGATGTTCTTCATATCAACACTATACATGTTGGCCTTTCTAGGAATTCTAAGAAGTACTTGATTTTCATCAGGCATCTTAAAATCCTTAGATAGAACAAGACATTCAGTGTCAGTAAAAAGCACATTATTCTTTTTGTCACACATTTGTGAAACACTAAAAAGATTATACTTTAACTCTTGTACATAGTACACATTTTCAAAATCTAAATTTCCGGTTTTAATAGTACCTTTACCAGAAATTTTGCCACGAAAACCACCTCCAAAGGTAACATATCCTCCATTGAATTCTTGAAAATCTGAAAGATAAGACATGTTGCCTGTCATGTGATTGGAACATCCACTATCTGAGAATCCTTGATCTTGATGATCAATAGAATGTCCCTGCACACAAATAAGAAAGTTAGTTTTCTTTGGGGATCCAAGCCATTACTGACTTGAATCTGCCTCTTGCATCAATATAGTTTAATCTTTTAAGGACTGTTGATGCAACATTGGATTTTTGAATCCAACATGCTGAGGCCTTAACAGCATTTGCCCTATTACCCTTAGCAGCAGAGTGAGTAACATGTTCAGCAGAGTTTGCTAACCTTGAAGTCACACCCTTTGGTTTCCAAATTTGTTTGTAAACCACTGCTTTTGTTTGAATGGGCCTTAGAACAGTTTTAGATGCATGAATGAAAGTTGTTTTTGCATCCTTAGCTGTTGATTTTGGGTTAATAGTCATAAATGGTCGAGCAGCAGAGTAAAATTTGCTATCAGCAGGATCATTTGGTCTATCAGCAGAATCAGATTTTGAGATAGACTTGTTTTTGACTACTCTGGGGTTTGATTTCTTATAACTAGAGTGAAAGTGAGATTTAGGTGTTTGCCTTTTGTGATTCACTCTATGGTTTTCATACCCAGATACCCTTTGGTTGCAGAAAGCTGCAAGATGGTCAAAACTACCACATGTATAACAAGCTTTATTGTAAAATTCAAAGTCATCACCTAATTGGTTAGACTTGAGGTTGTTCCAATTCCTTTGGTTACCTCTGGGCTTGTTTGTAGTTCTATATTGTTCACAATATCTAACTGGTTTCCTAACTGTCTTAACATTTGACTTAGGCCTGTTAGTGTTGTGATTGACTATCTTAGGAAGACTTGTTCCTACTTTCTTAACCAAGACAGGTTTAGACATAACCTGTTCTTCTTCACTATCACTATCAGTTGTGCAATCTTCAACAACTATAGCATCTCCTTTCTTAACAAAGGACACCTTGTCCTGATAAGATAAAGTTTTATCTAAACTTTTACTTACCTTTTCTATCTTAGGAGATTTAGTGACCTTAGAACCATATTCCATGATTGGTTCTTGAAACTCAGGTAACCCTGTGTGTGCTAAATCAATACCTGGAGGTGAATGAACACCTCTGTATGGAGGGGGTACAGATTTAAATCCAACACCAGAATTAACTTTATCAATAACTTGGGCTTCCCAAAGCTTATTGAATCCTTCTGAGGAATGTGCTAAAACATCCACAGAAACCTTTACATTTTCTCTTTCATTCTTGTGTTTAGCTAATGATTCATTCAACTCAACAATACACTCATTTCTGATCTTAATGTCATTTTTTAGTATATTGATGTCATCAGCAAAATGAATTTCATTATTTTTAAAATGTAAAACTTGTTTTTCTAAAACACCTAGACCTCTTTTGTGATTAGCCAAATTAAACAAAGAATCAAGCAGTTCTTGTTTATGAGCTTCAAATCTCTTATTAAGGTCTTCATAAGCTTTAAGATTAGGACATGATTCAGTACAAGATGTAATATTGTTTACCTCTGAATCAGAATGAGCCATTAGAGCAAATTCATTGGCCAAAAGAGCAGCATTAGGTGGTGCATCCTCTTCAATAGCCATAGAGCTCCAATCATAACCAATACCATCAATAGCCAACATAGCCTTTGGCTCTTCAACAGTAACTTCCTTTCTCCTATCTTGCTTATACCATGTGTTTCTATTCTCCTGCTTTCTTGGGCTTCTACACTCCTTAGCAAAGTGTCCTAACCTATGACAGTTGAAACACTCCACTTTCTTCTTATCAAACCCAGCAGTATCATTACCATTTATGGTAATCTGCTTCCCAGTTCTTTGCCAATACTTCTTAGCCCTCATGCTAAGCAAAGCAACCTGCCATTTAATATCCATAGCTTCCAAATCATCACCATCTACCTGCTCAAGGTCTTCATGGTTGAGAGGAGAGCCATTAGATTGACTGGTAATAAAAGCATAGAATGTTGAATCTCCAAGACCAGCAACATCCTTGTGAGAACTTGTAGAAGGAGCACTTTCACCTTCATCTACCTCTTCACTCTTACTAATACTAGGAACTGACAAGAGTGCCACGTTTCCAGAACTAGTACCATAAGTTCCAGACTTTCTAAGACTTTGTTCAACAATTTTGAAGTTGTTGTACAAATCATTGAGTTTCATTGTTTCAATGTCTGGCTTGTTCATCCAGACAATAACATGAGTATGGAACTCATCAGGTAGACTTCTTAAAAACTTCATGTTGAGATCTTCCTTCTCTGTCTCAACACCTAACACAGCTAACTGACTGACAAGCTTGTGTAATCTTGAGAATAGCTTATCAAGAGACTCATTACTAAAAGCAGTAAAGTTTTCAAATTGTTGCTTTAGTAGTGTCTTCTGTGTCTTTTTGGTAGTTTCATTACCACCAAAATATGCACAAATCTCTTCAAAAAGAGTTTTTGCATCAAGATACTTGTTGAATGATAGCATCTGCTCACTAGGAATGGTCATAAGCAGCAAATTTCTTGCTTTCTGATCATTTCTCTTCAGTATCTTCTCTTCATTTGACACTGGTCCAGTATTTCTTTTTCTACTTGTTTTACCTTCTAGGACAACCTCTGAGTAGCTTGGTGAAAAGGAATCACCATATATAATTATGTCCCAAAGAGTATAATCTTGGACCATGAAATATTGCTCAATTCTCATCCTCCATAACTCAAACTCATTGGGTTTGATTATGGGCAACTTTGCAGCAACATTTGTTTGAACATCATGTGGATCCATTTCTGTTTCTTCTAATTCAAATATATCAACCTGTCTCTGATACCAACTGTGGAGATCCGGATTGTACACGGTTAAGGTGGTTAAACCTTGTATCTTTGTGTATGAGATATATTGACTTAATATGATTAAGCACGCGGAATTTACTTAACCACACTTAGAAGGTTATTTATGTTATGGAAATGGAAGAATTATATTTGTTACTTAACAATGAACAAAGAGAATATTTCACTAAACGATTCAATATTATTCCAAATAATACGAGTGATCTTGAGTTTTTCACTAGGGTTACAAAAAACCTTGAATCTTATGTTTTTGACTTGTGATATTGTTTTTGTTCTTTTTCTAACAGTTATGCATGTGCATGTGTGTGTCACTTACAATATCCAAGTCTAAGATCTCTTTTATAGTTGCAAGAGATCTTTACAAATTTGCTAAAAGTCTTGACCGACTTACTTTGTTAACTTATGCATGTTGGTGTCAGTACATAAGATACAACATGTATCTATGTATACAACTTGTTAACTAAGCACATGGAGTAAGATATTTTCTACCGTATATGTTTGACCAAAATACAATAAATATCTTCTTGATCTTATCCTCTTAAACAGCAGAGTGTTCTCTATCAGCAGGAACAATCTATCGCTATCAGTAGAATCATCAGCAGAGTCATTGCACTAAACAGCAGAGTCAATGTACTAAACAGCAGAGTTAACATCATCAGCAGAAACATACTTGGAGTATTTCCCGATTAAGAACTTCATGAATATTTAATTCCTAACAGGACTAACTTGCAGGCCTCTTGTGGGGTCCACAAGAGAGGTCAAGGGCTCAAATGGAGGATTGATCCAATAAGCTAGCCTGGTAAACTCCTCAATAAGCTAATGGCATGCCCTGGGTCCCATAATTAAGCTCAGGAAGAGCTTATGAAAAGTGCTACTCACACTGATTTACTCAGTGTGAACTGAGTATTCAGTGTGACTTGGGAGTCCAAATTAAGCTAGGGCAAGAGGTTTAAAGACCAAAATAAGCACTGACTTAATAAGCTGAGCTACTAAACTTCCCAAAAAACCAAGAGACAGGGACTGGGCCCCACTAATAAGTACTAGGGAAGCTTATGAAAAATTGCTAAAAACCTGATTCCTGGTGCAGGGCATATGCTTGCCCTGCAGCCTGAAATAAGCAATTGAATAAGCCTTAAGAAAAATTCTAAAAATTGAAACAAAAATAGTTCAAGCTAGATGAGCTGACAAACTTTTATTTCCCAAAAGCTCAAAATCTGAAACCTAAAGATGAGATCAATAAAAATCTCACAACTTTTGGAAAACTGACAAACTAGGCTAATTTTGACTTTTTAAGAACAACTCTACTTTTGACTATATTGAATTTGATTCACTTCTATTCTACTGAAATGGTAATAATAAGCTATGATAAGGCTGAATTAAGCTAGTATAACTATTTGAGAGCTGAATTGAGTGATTAAAAGTCCTAAACCCTTAACAGTTAACAAGTTAATAAATTAAAAAGCTAATTTTGACTTTTTAACTCACAAGGTCTGAGCTTAATGGTTTATTTGACCTAATGAGACCCTATGTGAGTTATTACATCCACAAAGAACAACCAAAACACCTCTGAAGTCAGTGAATTCAGCTGATCCAAACACTCCTTAACATAACTGATTTTAAGATTAACACTAGGAATGACCAAAATAGCTAATAATTCTGACTATTTAGTGAATAACTAACTTAAGTAAGATGAGATAAGCAGATTTCCAATAAAGATGAGCACTAAATAAGCTAAGAGCTAAATTTTACTTAGTTGACTGATTTTAGCTATTTAATGAAAAATGAGTTCTAAGCTTAAACTAATTATCAAACTAGGCTACTGTTACTTCAAATAACTCAGATAAGCAAAGAAAGTGATAATAAGCACACAGATAAGCTATGGAACAGTAAATGACCAAAAATTGAGATTATGCTTACAAATGCCTTCCAGCTTAGGTACTGAGAATCAAGAACCACAGATCAATCCTATAGGTTTCCACAAACCTCTAACCCATAGTCATCCATAATTCACTATGCTCCAGCCATCATCTTCATTCTTCACTGATTTTTCATTTTTAACCTATTTTTCTATATTTTATGAGTATTGGTGAATTATAAACTAAAACTGAGTAGAAAGCTTTGAAAGCTTTTAAAAAGCTTTTAAGGAGACTTACTGAGCTTAAAGGAACAGAGAAACAACATTTAACAATAATAAAGCAAAAGTGTCAATTTTACTTAAAATTGCAAAATCTAAATTTAACTTATGAAACTTGGAATTGATATTAAATAACTTTCAAAGTACACTACTGGAGTTGATTACAAGCTTTAGAAAGCAAATATGACAACTAATAATCTGAGTTTAAACTAATTCGACATATGAAAATTAAATTCTACTAAAATTAACTACTATATCTTTTCCTCTGCTTCATCTCCCTCTTTATAATGACTTGAAGGGCTCCTTGTCGACCTCTGAGCAAATCCCATCTCATCTTAGCCCTTGATTTCATCCAATTCATCATATTCGTACACATGGACTTTTGGCGGGAAAAAATATCAAGAGCAGGTTTTTACATTTATTGGGACAATTAAGGAAATTTGTATGTTGTAGAGGTGGAGGGGAGTAGGTAGTGACTGGGGGGATAAGGTGGAAGGCCAGGTAAGGGTGGTATTGGAGGTGGTGGTTTTGGCGGGGTGTTGTGAGGAAGAAGAAACCAGGGTGTGGGTTTGACCCTGGTCAAACTGGTTTTAATATAAAACACGGGGTAATGGGCTTGTGATGTTGGGCTGATGATATAAAAGGGTGGGTTTTTATATGTTGGGTTATATATAAAGGGTAGGATCCGGATTTGGTTTTTAGTGTATATAAGCCCAAGGACCAATGTTGTATTTTCTGATTTTTGAAGGGTTAAACCTGCAATTCTCCAATAAATATCACAAGGACCAATTATGCCAATTATGAATAGTACAAGGTTTTCTTTTGATAATTTCCAATTTTTAAAACCTTTAAGGACCATTTTTGACATTTTAAAAGTTGAGGGATCAAAGTTGTAAATATGCAATTTTAACTTTAAAGGACTATTTCTAACAACTTATGAATCCCCAAGGACCTTTAATGATTTTTGTACAAGTTTTGAATAACCAAGGACTATTTTTGCCAATTTGTCAAAGTTTAGGGACTGAAACTGTAAATTATGTATATTTTGCATGTTTTTCATCAGTTTTCACTCCTTTTGCACTTGTAACACATAAAAACACAATTTGATGATATTTCCTGTATTTTGAAGCATATTTGAGTGTTTTCAGATGTTTTTCCAGTCTAAATGTGATAGAAATGATGAGTATTTACACACTTATCAATCCCCCAGACTAAACTATTGCTAGTCCCTAGCAATATTTTATGAAGATTTAATGGATTTCATCTCTTTACCAAAAGCCATTACTTCTGGTGTAGCCAATTGTTTCAGTATGAAATACTTTGGTACAATGATAACCAAATGATTTTGAGCAAATCACCAGCTGTCAACGGATTTGTTTTGTCTTTACCAAAAGCCGTTTGCTTCTGGACTAGCCAACTCTTCACTATAACAAAAGATATGGTGAGCTGAATACCATACAATTTTAGGCAAATTGTAAGCCGTAAACGGATTTGAGACATCTTTACCAAGAGCCGTTTGCTCTCGGATTAGCCAATCCTTATGTGGGTTAGATATGGTGGACTGATAACCATTTATTACGTTCTAAGTGAGAAAAAAAATTTAAAATTTTGGCCAAAATGGGGGTACTAGATGGAACATGTGATCAAATTCGTGAGAATTCCCCCCCACACTTAGAACTGAATATTGCCCTCAATATTCAAAGTACCGGCTATTATGCCGACGCTTAGAACGTAAAAAGGAAATACTACTGGCCATTATTTATGTAATATTTACAAGGTTTTTTTTTTTTTTTTTTTTTTTTTTTTTTTTTTTTTTTTAATTATATGTACAACATGTGGGCATCTCCCCCACACTTAGGGTGAGACATGGGTGAAAACCCATGTTAGGCTACTGTTTTTGATAACCGAGTCGCTAACTTGACTCGACCCCGCATTAATTTGTTCATGGGGAAGTAACATGTGGAAGAGACCATCTCAATCGGACTTTCTTTCAAGATGTTTGTATAAACATTGAAGTACATGAAAGTTCCACACCGATAGAGATATATCCTGGCTTTAAACCAATGTTAAATGGAAAATGCCGGGGTCAAAAGTAACATCCTCACTCTCAAATGAGTGAAGGACAGGAGAAATCACCGGGTAGGTGAAGGAAAGTAGGGAGATCTGGGTAGTAACTAAGATAAGAACTTCCTCCTCAAGAATTGCATATTCAAGTGGCTGAGGTAAGTCCTTAAGCTTGATCTCAGGAAATTTATCAGTTTTATCAACTGATTTGATTTCCTTTTTATGAAGTTGTTTGGGTGGGAGGGAGGGATAATTTTCTGGGTACAACAGTTGTTCAAGAAGAAGAATAACATCTCCCTCCTGATCACTCTCGGTATCATCAATATCTGGAAGAAATGTATCCAAATCGAGATAAGCATCGATTTCATCTAGAATAGAATCACTTCCCTCATTATGAAGTTGTTTTAGTGGAGGAGGGGGAATTGGATCTTTGTTTAACAAGCTTTCTAGAAAAAGAATGTCCCCCTCAGGATCAATCTCAGCGTCATCAATTCCTGGTAGGAATGAATCAATCTTGAGATAAGCCTCGATCTCTTCCAAAATGGAATCACTTCCTTCATCCGGTGTGAGAGAAGGGATGGAAGAGTCAGAAATGACTGGAGCAGAAGTTTCATCCACAGAATCAAAAATTTCAACACGATAAACCGATTCCGGAGGTGGGACAAGTGGTGTGCTCTTAGAGCTAGCAGTTTTTACCACTTCCGATGTGATGTTCGATTCTAGTTCATCGTAGTAAAAAACACTCTTAAATTCTGTGGTACAATTTTCAAACCATTTGTTTGAACCAGGGGTAATTCCCTTTGCTTTGAGCTCAACACGTTTTTGTGAAAGACTCTTAACCTCAAATCTTGAGAGCATTGAATCACTTCTTTTGGAAGCAATCACGAAATCAGATTTTTGATTAACCGTAGCAACATTGCATTTGGTGGTTAAAGGTTTAGAGTCTTGATTAATGTTAAACGTGACTTCTTCATTATCAACCCGAATGGTTAATTCTTCGGCATATACATCAATGTTAGCACGACTTGTTCTTAAGAAGGCTCTCCCCAGTATGAGTGGAACTCGAGGATCGGCATCAAAGTCTACCACAACGAAATCAGTAGGAAAATGGAACTTTCCTACTTTCACAATGACATTCTCGGCTATTCCAAGTGGATGTTTTATAGTATGGTCCGCTAGCTCGAGTGTCATGCAAGTATCGGTAAGCTGTGGAAGAGATAATTTCTCCCATACTGAGAGTGGCATAAGGTTAATGCTTGCGCCAAGATCGGCCAAGGCTGAGCACTGAACCATCCCCAAGAAATCACATGGGATTAAAAACTTGCCTGGGTCTCCTAGCTTTTCGGGAAGCTTTTTGAGGAGTACCGCTGAGCATTGTTCGTTTAGAGGGGTCTTTGCCATCTCAGACAACTTATCCTTGTTGTTTAGCAAACTTTTGAGTGTAGATGCAAATTTGGGCATAAGAATGAGAGCATATGTGAAGCTGATGTCAAAGTGCAAATCACTGAAGATTTCAAAGAATTTCTCCTTCTGTTGATTTGTTTTGTCCTTAAGCTTCTGATCATTAAGCCTCGAAGGATATGGAATTGAAGGCTTAGGATTGGTCTTCGGAACATCGGGTTCCGAAATTTGAAATTGGACATTTTGAGGTTGGACGTGTGCGGTACTTCGTGGGCTTGAGAATTGCACCTTGTCCGTTGTCACCTCAGTATCTTGAGTCACTCCCCTTGGTGGAGGGGGCATAGGAGTCGAGGGACCATCAATTTTCTTAACACTTCTTGTTGTGATCGCCTTCACATCGCCCCTCGGGTTAGCGATCGTGTTGCTAGGAAGAGTTCCCGAGCCCGAGGGTCGATCATTTAAAGACTTTTTGATCTGGTTTAATTGAGTAATCAATAACTGGTTTATCTCATATTGGGTCCTATTTGTCTCATCTTGGGATTTTATGAATTGCTTAAGCAACTCATCTGAGGACGTTTGATTTTGGTTTTGGACATTCCGTGGATTTTGGTTGAAATTCCTCTGATTTTGTCCTCTGTTTTGATTGAAATTTTGTCCTTGATTTTGAACAAAGCGATTTTGATTTTGATTTGTCACAGGTGGAAAACCAGGTGGTACCATAGCATTATGTGCTCGGTACTGAGTTTCAGCATGCGGTCGGTTTTGATTGTAGTTTACTGCAGCTACGGGAGCTTGGTAAATAGAATCATCGGTTGCTTGACAATCGTAATACGCATGTGGGCCACCACAAGTTTCACATACTTTGTTTATGGCTTTGATTTGTTCCGGTTTATGAATTTCACTCTTCATTTCTTTCATTTCTTTCATTTCCTTCATCATGCAACGCATTGCGTCCGTTAGAAAGGCTAACTCTGATGAGTTACCGGATGAAGAAGCTTGAGTGACAGGAACATTCACTTTGTTTCGAGAAATAGGAACTTTTGATTTATTTTCACAAATTTCAATCACCTCTTTAGGTCGACGATTAAAGATATTGCCACCGGCGACAGCGTTGAGAGAATCTTGATCGTTTCCATTCAACCCATTATAAAATATATTGATCTGTTGTAATTCCGTGAAATCATGATGCGGGCATTTTCTTAGGAGATCTTTAAATCTGTCCCATGCCTCTCCGAAGTTTTCATCGAAACCTTGACGAAATCCAGAAATTTCATTTTTTAGATTAGCCGTCTTTGATGGAGGGAAGAAATAATTGACAAATTTCTTTACGAGATCTTCCCAAGTTTCAATGGATCGAGGGGGTTCTTTATCCAGCCAAATCCGGGCTGCCCCTTCGAGTGAAAATGGAAATAGCATCAATTTAATAACTTTTTGCGGCACATCCTTGTAATTGATTGTAGAGGTCAACTTGTTGAACCAACGGATGTGTGCATACAGATCTTCTCGTTCAAACCCGTGAAATTGGTTTGTAGAGACGAGTTGAATCAAATGCGTTTTCAGTTCAAAATGATCAGAGTTGATTGGTGGTAAAACGATGGCATCTCCGTAACCCTCGGTGGGTGCTTGGAGCATCTCCGCCATTGTGCGATTATCTGCCATGTTATTAGTGGGAATAGTACGAATCTCGGGTTCGACTATTCGGGCAGCACGTCTACGATTACGTCTTCTTGGAATATCTACGAGTTCTCGTAAAGGACTGGTCGACGTGGAAGAACGAGTGCGCATGCACTAAATAAAATATTTTAATAAAAACAAGATCGAATCAAAACACAAGTGAACTTAAACCAATAATCACAATATGAATGGCTTCTTTGAAAAAGGTACACCAATTCACAAGGATAAAGAGGCAAGTTTTAATCTTTTGTTTGGAGACTTATTATGGTCACACCCCCAGTTAGGTAGTGTTCTGTCTTGGTTTTCGATAGTGTATTTTATGTAATTATTTTAAACAAGAAAACAGAAATGTGTAGGTGTGAAAAAAAACTGAAAAATGTTTTTGGTAACCGATAAATCAAAAGTTCTTGTTTCTTTCAAGACTACGCGCAGTGGAGCGGGAGAGAATAAATGGATCTCTCTTCAGTCTGCAATTTAATGTCAAGACTTCCGTATTCCCCGTGTATAGGTTGTAATCTTAAAATACTCTGAAAAACAATTAATCTCACGATTTATTTTGTAGTTTTTTATTTTTTTTGGTGTTGCTAACACTTCAGGAGAAATGTTAATGACTTTTTTTTTGATATGATTAATATTTTTACAAAAATTAAAAAGTTGGTGAAATTTACAAAGAACGAGGTCAACAGCACGATACTTCAATATGCTTCAAACGCGCAACATACCTCCCCGGCAGCGGCGTCAAAATTTGATCGGGTCCAAACAGTCAACTAATATGGACCAAGTAAATGGTCAACAAAAGTCAAACTATCTAGAAACCAATACAAAAATCCAAGGAATATAGTTTTATCCCCGAGTCGTTAAAGTCCCAACGAAGCGTGAAATTGCGATATAAAACGTTTCGTGATCAAGTGTTATTGACAGAGTTAAACAAAATGTGAATAGATAGGAATTATTTGTAACTAAAGTTATATTTTATATATCTAAGGGGCTTAAATGCAAATTAAACAAATTTAAACTATTTAATTCTAATTAAAATTCTATTTAACTATTTATTAATTAATAAAACCTATTTAAAAATCTATTAAAAGGATTAGAAATTATATAAACTACTTATAAAATTACAAACTAAGTTTATAAAAATCTAGCTTAACTAAATCTTACTTATTAAACTTAAAATTCTAATTATATGATTAATTATCTAATTATTATTAATTTTTAACTATTTAAAATTACACTAAATTACAATTAAATATGAATTAAAGCTAAAAATGTGAAAATATAATTCTGAAAATTCTAACTTAACTTAAAACTAATTTTAAAACTGAAAACTTATTTATTACACTATTTAATTAATTATTATTAATATTTAACTATTTATTAATTATTTAAAATATACTAAAATATGAAATTAACCTAGAAAAATGAAATTTTAACTTAGATAAATCTAAAATAACCTAAAACTTATTTTAAAATTGAAAATATATTTATTATACTTTTTATCTATTTATTATTAATTAATTACTATTTAATGACTATTTAAACTATTTAAAATTCTAATAAATACTAAATAAACTGAGAAAAATCTAAAACTTTTTACAGAATTATTAAATAAATACAGGAACCTAAGAAAATTATAAAAACACTAAGTGCTTAAGGAAAATAAGCTAATAAGCAATAAGCTTCTTAAATAGAAGCTATCACTTCTATTATTTTTGGTTTTTCTGAATTTTTCTTTTACAAAACTAATTTAATACTGATAATAAGCAACTATTGTGAAAACAAGTTTTCTAACAATCCAAAATAAGCAGATTGAGGGCTTATTATTCCCACAGTTGTGTATATAAGCTAAAAATGGATTTTGATTAAGAACAAGCTAGTACAATAAGCTACAAGCTAAACTAAAGAAAGAAAAAGTTAGATTCTACTGAGGGTGATGAAAAATAAGCTAGAAAGCACAGATAAGCACATGGAATAAGCCAGGAAATCTCAATAAGCAAAAACCAAACCTGACAAACCAAACAGACCCAAAGGACTAACTTGCAGGCCTCTTGTGGGGTCCACAAGAGAGGTCAAGGGCTCAAATGGAGGATTAATCCAATAAGCTAGCCTGGTAAACTCCTCAATAAGCTATTGGCATGCCCTGGGTGCCACAATTAAGCTTAGGAAGAGCTTATGAAAAGTGCTACTCACACTGATTTACTCAGTGTGAACTGAGTATTCAGTGTGACTTGGGAGTCCAAATTAAGCTAGGGCAAGAGGTTTAAAGACCAAAATAAGCACTGACTTAATAAGCTGAGCTACTAAACTTCCCAAAAAGCCAAGAGATAGGGACTGGGCCCCACTAATAATAACTAGGGAAGCTTATGAAAAATTGCTAAAAACCTGATTCCTGGTGCAGGGCATATGCTTGCCCTGCAGCCTGAAATAAGCAATTGAATAAGCCTTAAGAAAAATTCTAAAAATTGAAACAAAAATAGTTCAAGCTAGATGAGCTGACAAACTTTTATTTCCCAAAAGCTCAAAATCTGAAACCTAAAGATGAGATCAATAAAAATCTCACAACTTTTGGAAAACTGACAAACTAGGCTAATTTTGACTTTTTAAGAACAACTCTACTTTTGACTATATTGAATTTGATTCACTTCTATTCTACTGAAATGGTAATAATAAGCTATGATAAGGCTGAATTAAGCTAGTATAACTATTTGAGAGCTGAATTGAGTGATTAAAAGTCCTAAACCCTTAACAGTTAACAAGTTAATAAATTAAAAAGCTAATTTTGACTTTTTAACTCACAAGGTCTGAGCTTAATGGTTTATTTGACCTAATGAGACCCTATGTGAGTTATTACATCCACAAAGAACAACCAAAACACCTCTGAAGTCAGTGAATTCAGCTGATCCAAACACTCCTTAACATAACTGATTTTAAGATTAACACTAGGAATGACCAAAATAGCTAATAATTCTGACTATTTAGTGAATAACTAACTTAAGTAAGATGAGATAAGCAGATTTCCAATAAAGATGAGCACTAAATAAGCTAAGAGCTAAATTTTACTTAGTTGACTGATTTTAGCTATTTAATGAAAAATGAGTTCTAAGCTTAAACTAATTATCAAACTAGGCTACTGTTACTTCAAATAACTCAAATAAGCAAAGAAAGTGATAATAAGCACACAGATAAGCTATGGAACAGTAAATGACCAAAAATTGAGATTATGCTTACAAATGCCTTCCAGCTTAGGTACTGAGAATCAAGAACCACAGATCAATCCTATAGGTTTCCACAAACCTCTAACCCATAGTCATCCATAATTCACTATGCTCCAGCCATCATCTTCATTCTTCACTGATTTTTCATTTTTAACCTATTTTTCTATATTTTATGAGTATTGGTGAATTATAAACTAAAACTGAGTAGAAAGCTTTGAAAGCTTTTAAAAAGCTTTTAAGGAGACTTACTGAGCTTAAAGGAACAGAGAAACAACATTTAACAATAATAAAGCAAAAGTGTCAATTTTACTTAAAATTGCAAAATCTAAATTTAACTTATGAAACTTGGAATTGATATTAAATAACTTTCAAAGTACACTACTGGAGTTGATTACAAGCTTTAGAAAGCAAATATGACAACTAATAATCTGAGTTTAAACTAATTCGACATATGAAAATTAAATTCTACTAAAATTAACTACTATATCTTTTCCTCTGCTTCATCTCCCTCTTTATAATGACTTGAAGGGCTCCTTGTCGACCTCTGAGCAAATCCCATCTCATCTTAGCCCTTGATTTCATCCAATTCATCATATTCGTACACATGGACTTTTGGCGGGAAAAAATATCAAGAGCAGGTTTTTACATTTATTGGGACAATTAAGGAAATTTGTATGTTGTAGAGGTGGAGGGGAGTAGGTAGTGACTGGGGGGATAAGGTGGAAGGCCAGGTAAGGGTGGTATTGGAGGTGGTGGTTTTGGCGGGGTGTTGTGAGGAAGAAGAAACCAGGGTGTGGGTTTGACCCTGGTCAAACTGGTTTTAATATAAAACACGGGGTAATGGGCTTGTGATGTTGGGCTGATGATATAAAAGGGTGGGTTTTTATATGTTGGGTTATATATAAAGGGTAGGATCCGGATTTGGTTTTTAGTGTATATAAGCCCAAGGACCAATGTTGTATTTTCTGATTTTTGAAGGGTTAAACCTGCAATTCTCCAATAAATATCACAAGGACCAATTATGCCAATTATGAATAGTACAAGGTTTTCTTTTGATAATTTCCAATTTTTAAAACCTTTAAGGACCATTTTTGACATTTTAAAAGTTGAGGGACCAAAGTTGTAAATATGCAATTTTAACTTTAAAGGACTATTTCTAACAACTTATGAATCCCCAAGGACCTTTAATGATTTTTGTACAAGTTTTGAATAACCAGGGACTATTTTTGCCAATTTGTCAAAGTTTAGGGACTGAAACTGTAAATTATGTATATTTTGCATGTTTTTCATCAGTTTTCACTCCTTTTGCACTTGTAACACATAAAAACACAATTTGATGATATTTCCTGTATTTTGAAGCATATTTGAGTGTTTTCAGATGTTTTTCTGGTCTAAATGTGATAGAAATGATGAGTATTTACACACTCATCAATTATCCCTGGGTAGATCCCTCCGGCTCTGGCGGGATCGTGGGAGCTTGTACCTAACCTTACCATCCTTATAACTCCAATGTATGAAATACAGTGGTCGGTCTTTGGTGTTCATCCACGATTGCCTGACCAAATCTTTGAAAAATCTCTCAAAGTGTTCATGATTCTGAAATACATTTTTGCAAACACTTGAGAGTTTTATATTTTTCAAATGCTCCCCCTCAACATGTGCTCGAGTGATTGTTTTATAAATTAGCACATGTTAGGTGAAGCTCGCACTTTTGAATTGATTGATTTTCCAAGAACATGATTATCGCGAGACACGCTTACATCACTAGTGAACTAGCTTGAAATTATTACCCGTCCATATCACATTCAAGGAAAATCGCTCGAAATCGGTACATTCTACTCAGATACGTCCTTTGCGAGACACGTTTACATCACCAGATAAACTGGCTTGAAATTATTACCCGTCCAGGACATGTCCTTTCGACTACTGACTTTAGCTACCGTCAATTCATTGGTGAAGTCTGAGCCTTGCTCACATAAGATGCATGCCAAATCCCTTTTGTCAATTCGCTCCCCCTCAATATGTGCATCGATATACGAAAGAGTTTAGCACATATGGGAGAGCTTACATTTACGTCCAAACATCACATTTTATCAGATTTCATATTTAAATCACATTCTCTCCCCCGATCAAAAATTTCAAACCAATTGAGATTTGTGATCCCAATTGATTTAAATAAGTTAGAAAATGTGGGAGAAAATGTGTCTGATTTAATGTAGTCTGATGATGGGACATACTATGCTCCCCCTTAATCTAAGAGGGAGATTCACTGCTTATTTTGCACAAATTGATTATTATGACACATATGATTTTGACCTTTTTGCGCAGACGATGTAATCACCCGCTTTTCTGAGTGAGTCAGTGGTCAACATCAATCATCCATCCACCAACAAATCTTTCGCAAATGTAGTTGATCCCCACTTGGCGAGACCAAAATAGATGAATGGTGGTGGTGGTGGTGAAAGTGTTGTTGTTGTTGTTGTTGTTGCCGACGTTGTTGTTGTGGTGAATTCCGAGCCAATCAATAGAGTTTGAACGTCTTATCAAATGGTTAGAATGGGAACTGGCACATTCATTTTGGCTATGGAATCTGCATAAGAATATCAACACAGATATACATACATACAGATACACTATTCCTTAATAGCTACCCTTCAGCAGCTTGCCACATTATAATACCAAGTTCATCTTATAATCAAACCACAATCAGGAAGTACGTCAAACCACTATCTAGCATGAAGAGCAATTAGAAATCATGAACATGGCAATTCACACAGATTTCAATATTCAATTCAGGATCTTAGGAACATGATTCTAACATAATAGCAATATACCTAAGCGAATCCTGAGAACATATGCACAATATCAACAACAATTAACAGCAGAGACAAACAACATTTGAAACTCATTCACTTAGATCATACAAATGCCAGTGGAGTATTCAAGAACATCAAACACAACTGGTTTTCTAACTTCTTTTAGGTTTTGAGTCTTAATGTGTCTAAGGGATTAAACGAGGATTCCAAAGTGATACAAATGAACCTTCTAGTTATATGAAGCTAGGAAACTATAAGCAAATTGCACATAATGTCCTAAACTTTCTAGCAACTAACACATTTGGCCATTTGATATAAATTTTAGCAATTTCCTCTTCAACTAATACCCCATTAACTACAAAACCTTTTCAAAGAATATGAATTAATCTAGAAACCCGTTTGATGATATAAAATTTGAATTCACTCTACCCCTCAATCAATGACCCGTATTTTAGTTAAATATTTGTAGTCGTTGATTGAGTGACAAATTTTATGCACAATCCAAGTATAAAAGAACTTCAAGCAACACAAAAAATCACCAAGTGTCTTACAAATAAATTTCAGAAGAATCTTAGAAAGAAAACTATTTGTATGCAAAGAAGACTTCTCTTCTTATACAAGAAATGATGCACTGAAACGTACATCAGATCGAAGAAACATGGATATAAAGTAATCCATGCCCAGGTGAACATCACCCAGTTGGAGGAACAACCGTCTTTTTGGCGACGTGCTTTCCCCATTTTGAAGCGCGGGTTGCTATCTAAAGTAATAGCAAGCCATTTAGACATGTTTTTACAATCCATTTTAACTTCTGCTCGAGCTTCATTTAAAGACCCGTGCCATTATTGAATGACATTTCTAGGTCCGTAAATGTTATCGATAAACAGAAGACATGCCTAGGTGAAACTATTTTTGGTATTTTCTATTTTCTAATTTTTTATGGTTTTTCTGGTTTTAAGTTTCTCTATTTACAATATGCAGGTATTCTATATAGGTATTCTATATATCTATTTACAAAAAGGTATAAGATATGAACACATATATATATATACAAGGATACGAACCAGAAACCATTACTCCTCAGCATCCTGAATCTTCTCTGCATTCATCACTCGACTTGTTGAAGAGCAATGTGAGCACTTTTAATTAGGGATTGATTCTGGCTATTCACTCTCCCCTAATTAGTGCTCTCCCCCAATCTGACAACCTTTATGATGAACACCCATAATAGGAAGAAGACTTTGGATGAACACCCATAATATGAAGAAGTCTTTTGGTAACCAAATGCATGTTGTCTTTAGTCTTCTAACGCATAGCGGAGAACGTAGAGTAGACTGAAGACTCGACCTTCTTCAAGATTGCCCAATATGGAGGAACAGAATACCAACCATCATCATCTCACCAAATACCTTCCAGTAACCTTACATATAACCCATCAGCCCGCAGCGTACACATGAGATGATAACACACAACAGAGAATGTAGAATAGACTGACGACTCGACCATCTTCAGTCTTTAGTATAACACCAAAGTAACAAGTTGAACCACTGATCATCTATAGTATGTATCCATCCTTGGATATTAAGCCCTGATCACGTGAACCTGTTGTGCGTCCTTGATGTACACATTCTCTCTCCCCTGATGGTTACGATTAATCAGCCCATGACGTAACAGTGAAACGTTAATACCAAGGTAACAAGTTGAACCACTGATCATCTCTGCGGTTATCAACACCGGAATAAATGATTAAGCCCGATCACGTGAACCTGTTGTGCGTCCTTGGTGTACACATTTCTCTCCCCCATGATGGTTACGATTAATCGGAATCATCATCATGATGTGTACATGCAGCGTAATGACGTGTACATGAAGCATTGACTAGAAACCCTTTGTTGTTGATTGTACCAGCCCGTGAGACGATGTCGATTAGCATTCCATGACCATGTTCTTCAACACCTTGATAGAGGAAGAAGATGTAGTGTTGGAGAACCATGGTTTGCACGACTCCTGAACTGACGTATTCAGGAGTCGTCTGACCATTTCTCAATCAACAATCAACATGTAGAGTCATATTCACCCTTTCCCCCCCCCCCCCTCAAAAATTGCATATGCCTGCCAACTGCAAATTTTGATGATTGAACTAGTGAATATGAATACCATCAACGGTAAGTAGCTCCACTTGACGGTTCTTGAAGGCTGACATGTTGTTTATTCACCCTTTCCCCCCCTCAAAAATTGCATATGCCTGTCAAATGCACTTTTTGGTTGAATAAGTGAATAAAAGTATACTCCAATATGCGCCGATCCACTTGGAGACTGAATAAGCACGGAAAGAGCATGAAACTTGTTGATGAAAATGGCCATAAAAATAAGAAGATTCCTCTTCTTTTTGAAGATAAAGTGCACTCAAGCGTACACTTTTCTTTTCTTTGAAGAACGAGGCATGAACTGATATGAACAGACATCATTATGATGAAGACCGAGGCCTGAACTGAGGTATTCAAACGTCATAACCAATGAAGAGCGAGGCCTGCACTGATGTGTACAGACGTCATTGTCGTTGAAGAACGAGGCCTGCACTGATGTGTACAGACGTCATAATGATGAGGAGCGAGGCCTGAACCGATTTGTTCAGACGTCATAGTCGTTGAAGAACGAGGCTTAAACCGTTGTGTTCAAACGTCATAACCAATGAAGAGCGAGGCCTGCACTGATGTGTACAGACGTCATATCTCTCTTTTCTACTTCTCTCATCTAACTCCTTACCAACCCCATTATCCTTCTATCGGCTTGATGTCGTGACCACTGATGGAGAAAAACCCAATATGATGAACTTGAGACTGAAGTAACATAACCTGAGTTTGTGACTTAAACTTGTACTAATGCGTGACTAAGAGCGGTGTAGAGACTTCGTGCAACATTGAATCCCTAAGTACTCTATACTCTTCAACCAACCAACCATCAAGTATAAGATGTACATCACCTCTTGAATATCAACTTCGTGTGACACTGAGCACTACAACGTAACTCCTTAAAGTGATAGTTATTTTGTAATAGAGAGAAAGAAAAAATAACTAGATATCCAAGTCCTCGTCATTGTAAATGTCAAAAGCTCGAACAAGGATCTCGAAGAATCTTCATCCAACCTCCCCGATATCTTCAGATACTAAGTACACGCACCCATGAAATTTCACTTCAGCCTCAAATAAATAATAATGAATTCACGCCATAGTCACATTTTGTCGTTTAAATTCCCCGATCAAGTCCTTCATGATGCTATAACTGAACTTTGATAATGGTTTTAACCCGATCATGGTTAAGAGCGCATAACCCATCATCACGGGATTTTACAAATCTATGATTTAAACCGAGAAATAAGTTCTTTCGCGGGATTTTACAAAATCAAGAAGAAACCGTGAGATAGTAACAGATTGAATGTGGCATGGCTGATTTGATTTTGGTGAATATTAGTTTGGGTTAAGAATATCTCGTGAGAATTACAGATCACATCACAACTTTTAAAACCTTTGTCCAACTAACCAACCTCGTACACAAACAACTATTTGTGACCACTTGATGAAGGAAACCCGATATACCAATATTGCAAATGAAGTAGAATTACTCAAATTTGTTACCTAAGCTTGCATTGTTGTTGGAAGAACGGTGTTAAGTCTCTAAGTACGTAATGTTATCTTGACAGAGTATGAGACTTTCATCACCTCTTGCGATTATCCACAACGTCTTCTACGTGTGACACTGAGTACTACAATGTATCTCCTTTAAGTGATAGTTAACCAGGTCTTCAACCATCCACCCCGACTTCTGGAAACTAGATAACCCAAGTCTTCAACTTACATCTTAAGCACGAGCAAGTTATCATTGAAATCATGCATCCAACCATCCCCGACTTCAAGATAAACTAAGTAGACGCCTTCGTGAAATTCAATCTTCAATATCAAACAAGGAATACCAAATTAACTTCGTGATCATTTTGTGCGGTTGAATAGTCAAAGGGAGAAGAAGCATGCGCTAATTCTTAGCAATGCCCATGACTCATAGTCAGTCCAATCAAACATAGCTGTCTGACCTAGCTGCTTGGATGATATCGGTGTAGTGCATGGAATAGTTGTCGTACTGTGTACAGGATTTTACAGTTCTTGAGATTTAACCGAGAAATAAATTCAAGAACAAACTGCACAACAGTAAATATCAGACCGCTGAAATCTTAGGCAAATCGCTAAGCCCCAAACCACTGAAAGCTAAACCACTGAAACTGGAACCGCTAATATTCAAACCTCTGGAGACTGAACCACTGAATCCTGAATCGCTGTAATCGGAACCGCTAAAGTTCACATCGCTGGAGACGGAATCGCTAGGAAACTTGCGCTAATTCTCCCCCTCAAAAAGGGCATGAAATGACCTTTTTGCCAAAGCTGAGAGTCCGTGATGTTTGTGAATTTGTCAGGCACAATACATGGAAAGAGACAAATAAAATTACTGCAAAGACGATGGTGATTAAGACTCTCTTGTAGTAACCCCTTGCTTGTCTCCTCATCAAGGGCTTAGTAGATTAACAAAGTCACTGAAGCTCGTAATATGCCAAAGCCGCTAGATGAAATGTGTTTATCTTAAGAGTGAGTAAAAGGTTAAAACACGTCTCTAAACAAATCACCTTCTGTCTTTAAGTCTAACCACCTCTTGAGAAGATCTTGTGCTACAATCTCATTAGAAGCTTGAGAAACAACAGTCACTTGATGAAGCTTGAGAAAGAACAAGTCCGCGACTTATACTTGCACTATATTGTGATTTAGAACCTATATTGAGCACAACAACGTAACTCCTTTAAATATAGGTAGTGATATATACCCAACCTTCCATCCTTTATTGTATATATCCACCTATTGAACATCCAAGTCTAATCACCCTAAATTGCACTAAATTTGTGATTTAGAACCTATATTGAGCACAACAACGTAACTCCTTTAAATATAGGTAGTGATATATACCCAACATTCCATCCTTTATTGTATATATCCACTTCTTGAACATCCAAGTCTAACCACCCAAAATATGCTCGAGCAAGGGTCATCAAACATCGTGCATCCATCCACCCCGAGATGTTTGAGACACTAAGTACACCAACCCGTGAATTAACAAACCAACCAAGTCACTATAAATTCCCAATTCCTGCCGATCTCGAAGCACAAACTTATCCCAAAATTTTTTTGTCAAACCTCGTAATTTTCATTATGTCTAAGTCCATGTCCAGCCTACATGTCCACACTTGATTTGACAGGATTTTACTACTCTTGAGATTTAAACCGTGAAATCGAATCTTTCGCTGGATTTTCTAAAATCTCTGTAATCCCGATGACGTTCATAACCCAAAAATATCACAACCCAAAATAATTGACGATCTCGGAATCTTGAAGCTCGATCAAGATTGTTGGCCAAGATTATGCCACAAATTACTTGGGAAAAAAAAATTCGGCTCAAAGATAATATCTTAACTCAAATCAGTTCATAATCATAGGCCTTTTGACAAAATTTCGAGTCCCGCTTAGCAATACAATCTATCACAGCCCAACTCACATAACGGATTCATCTCATGTGTACAATTAATCTTGGCTCAAACCATAAACAGATTAAATTCATCCTTGTGATCACATTTCATAACAATTAGCCCATCATATCCTTACCCAATTAATCATCAAGCAGGCCCATTTAATCTCATTGTCAACTTTTGACTTTGGCATTATGTCGCTTCTATTGTTTCATCGTTTCATCAAAACCAAGAATGATTGTCGTTATGTCACATCTAAACCAAAGTCACGTGATTTTGAAATAAACCCAAGAATCTCACGTGAAGTTTGACTACAATATGTTCTTGTGATTTTGAAATAAACACAAGAATGTGATTTTTTTGAGTTTTAAAGAATGTGATTTTGTCGTTTATTTCATTTATAAAGAAGAGGAATCTTTAACATCACGTGATTTTGTTGCTTTTTTTCATTCTTCTTAGAGTAAACTACATTTTTGGTCCTCGTGGTTTATCAGGTATAACGGTTTTGGTACAATAGTTTCAAACGTATCGGATCTTGTCCTATTTTGTCTGACCCGTAACGGGTTTGGTACAAAATTCGTTGACTGGATGTTTGACTAATTAAAAAAAATTGATCTGACCAGAATACCCTCGAAGTTAACCCCAGAAATTGCACCATTCGTCCCTGAGCTAACGGCCATTAGTTCCGTTAGTTATTATTTGACAACGTTAGTCCATTTAGCCAACGATTATTTGCAACGTTAGTCCTTTATACATTTTTGTCCGTTTTTCTTACATTTTCATACGGTTTTGTCCGTTTTTATACGTTTTCGTCCGTTTTTAGTCGTTTTCATCCGTTCTTCTTACGTTTTCATACGGTTTTGTCCATTTTTTTTACGTTTTCATCCGTTTTTCTTACGTTTCATACGGTTTTGTCCGTTTTTTTTACGTTTTCGTCCGTTTTTCTTACGTTTCATACGGTTTTGTCCCTTTTTTTTACGTTTTCGTCCGTTTTTCTTACGTTTCATACGGTTTTGTCCATTTTTTTTTACGTTTTCGTCCGTTTTTTCTTACGTTTCATACGGTTTTGTCCCTTTTTTTTTTCGTTTTCGTCCGTTTTTCTTACGTTTCATAACGGTTTTGTCCGTTTTTTTTTACGTTTTCGTCCGTTTTTCTTACGTTTCATACGGTTTTGTCCGTTTTTATTACGTTTTCGTCCGTTTTTCTTACGTTTCATACGGTTTTGTCCATTTTTTTTACGTTTTCGTCCGTTTTTCTTACGTTTCATACGGTTTTTGTTCGTTTTTTTTTACGTTTTCGTCTGTTCTTCTTACGTTTCATACGGTTTTGTCCGTTTTTTTTACGTTTTCGTCCGTCTTTCTTACGTTTCATACGGTTTTGTCCGTTTTTTTTACGTTTTCGTCCGTTTTCTCTTACGTTTCTTTACGTTTTGTCCGTTTTTTTTACGTTTCTCGTTGCCGTTTTTTTACGTTTCATACGGTTTTGTCCGTTTTTTTTACGTTTTCGTCCGTTTTTCTTACGTTTCATACGGTTTTGTCCGTTTTTTTAGTTCGTCCGTTTTCTACTCATACGGTTTTGTCCGTTTTTATTACGTTTTCGTCCGTTTTTCTTACGTTTCATACGGTTTTGTCCCCTTTTTTTTTACGTTTTCGTCCATTTTTCTTACGTTTCATACGGTTTTGTCCGTTTTTTTTACGTTTTCGTCCGTTTTTCTTACGTTTCATACGGTTTTGTCCGGTTTTTTTTTTATGTTTTCGTTCGTTTTTCTTACGTTTCATACGGTTTTGTCCGTTTTTATTACGTTTCATCCGTTTTTCTTACGTTCATACGTTTTGTCCTTTTTTTTACGTTTTCGTCCGTTTTTCTTACGTTTCATACGGTTTTGTCCCTTTTTTTTACGTTTTCGTCCGTTTTTCTTACGTTTCATACGGTTTTGTCCTTTTTTTACGTTTTCGTCCGTTTTCTTACGTTTCATACGGTTTTGTCCTTTTTTTTACGTTTTCGTCCGTTTTTCTTACGTTTCATACGGTTTTGTCCGTTTTTATTACGTTTTCGTCCGTTTTTCTTACGTTTCATACGGTTTTGTCCTTTTTTTTTACGTTTTCTTCCGTTTTTCTTACGTTTCATACGGTTTTGTCCGTTTTTATTACGTTTTCATCCGTTTTTCTTACATTTCATACGGTTTTGTCCGTTTTTATTCAAAATATTTTCGGAAAAAAAAAATTTTTAAATAATTTTGAAAAAAAAAATATTTTCGGAAAAAAAATTTTTTTTTTTAAATAATTTTCAAAATTATTTTCGGAAAATTTTTTTTTTAATTATTTTCAAAATTATTTATTTTCAAAATAATTTTTTTTTAAATAATTTTCGGAAATTTTTTTTTTTAAATAATTTTCAAAATTATTTTTTTTCAAAATATATTCGGAAAATTATTTTTTTAATTTTTCCGAAAAAAAATATATTTTGGAAATTTTTTTTTTAATTTTTCCGAAAAAAAAATATTTTCGGAAAATTTTTTTTTCAAAATTTTCGGAAAAAAAAAATTTCGGAAATTTTTTTTTTTTCGTACTTAAGAAAAACATCCGAAAGCCAATAAAAATGGACAAAACCGTAGGAAAATTGGACAAAAACGATAAAAACGGACAAAAACGTATGAAACGTAAGAAAAACGGGCGAAAACGGATAAAAACAGACAAAACCGTATGAAACGTAAGAAAAACGGACGAAAACGTAAAAAAAACGGACAAAACCGTATGAAATGTAAGAAAAACGGACGAAAACGTAAAAAAAAAGGGACAAAACCGTATGAAACGTAAGAAAAACGGACGAAAACGTAAAAAAAACGGACAAAACCGTATGAAACGTAAGAAAAAACGGACGAAAACGTAAAAAAAAAGGACAAAACCGTATGAAACGTAAGAAAAACGGGCGAAAACGTAAAAAAAACGGACAAAACCGTATGAAACGTAAGAAAAACGGACGAAAACGTAAAAAAAAAAGGACAAAACCGTATGAAACGTAAGAAAAACGGACGAAAACGTAATAAAAACGGACAAAACCGTATGAAACGTAAGAAAAACGGACGAAAACGTAAAAAAAAAACGGACTAAACCGTATGAAACGTAAGAAAAACGGACGAAAACGTAAAAAAAAGGGACAAAACCGTATGAAATGTAAGAAAAACGGACGAAAACGTAAAAAAAAGGGACAAAACCGTATGAAACGTAAGAAAAACGGACGAAAACGTAAAAAAAAACGGACAAAACTGTATGAAACGTAAGAAAAACGGACGAAAACGTAAAAAAAAAAGGACAAAACCGTATGAAAACGTAAGAAGAACGGATGAAAACGACTAAAAACGGACGAAAACGTATAAAAACGGACAAAACCGTATGAAAATGTAAGAAAAACGGACAAAAATGTATAAAGGACTAACGTTGCAAATAATCGTTGGCTAAATGGACTAACGTTGTCAAATAATAACTAACGGAACTAACGGCCGTTAGCTCAGGGACGAATGGTGCAATTTCTGGGGTTAACTTCGAGGGTATTCTGGTCAGATCAATTTTTTTTAATTAGTCAAGCACCCAGTCAACGAATTTTAGACCAAACCCGTTACGGGTCAGACAAAATGGGACAAGATCCGATACGTTTGAAACTATTGTACCAAAACCGTTATACCCGGTAAACCACGAGGACCAAAAATGTAGTTTACTCTTCTTCTTATTATAATAAAGTGGAATAAAAGTCTAGACAAAACGCTAGAGAATCAAAAGAATTTGTTTCACACCACAAACCGACAAACTGACAATTTCCAAACGACAAACACATGTGATACAAAACGACAAGCCACATGTGACACCAGAATGTGCATCGATATGTGATATTCCATTTAATTTTGTGAGTTTGAGTGCTTTTGAATATGAAGTATAACAACAAATCGCTAAAAGCAATACACACAAAACGCTACATTTATGAGGACACAAATCGCCACTTTTGCAACAACAGGACAAAACGCAACGACTCATTAAGACAAAACGCTATTTGAGACAAAACGCTAGAGCACAAAACGCATCTTTGTCACAATCAGGAAAGTACACAAAACGCTACCACAAAAAAACGTCACATTCACATATTTTGTCCCCATTATTCTTTAATTTGTCCTCTTTTCCGGTTTAGGTTAAAAACCCAATCACATAGGCAACCCACAACAGCCATTTTCCCATTATGCAATACCACAAATCGCTACATTTTCAACCAGTCAAAAAGCTAGGACACAAAACGCTATCAAGAACATCTCCTTTCTCAACCACATAACGCTAGGATGAACATTCTTTTGATGATGGACTTATAACCAAAACAAGGCCACAAAACACAAAAAGTAGTCACAAATGTGTACATGTAGGTTCGAACAGCCAGGAAACATTTAAACATAGTTTAAACCACAAAAAAAAACCAAATAACATTATAGATCTACCCGGTTCGAACTTATTCGAGTGCTACCCAAAAGGGACCGAGATAAGTACCACAAGCCACAAGCAATTCGAACAGACCTGTTAAGAAAGATAAGCCAAGAGTGATATTTGACTTAAAAGTATCACATTTTGCAAACACTCAAAGTGTACAAATGATTTTCAAAACAAAAAAAAAAATTTCGGCCCACAAACAACCGAACCAAATCCATTCAAAGCACAAAAGAAGACCACAACTTGTTAATGCCTAATAAAGTCGCGACCCACAATCTGACGGAATAATGATAAGGCCCACACAATGATTCGATCCAAAAGAATGAATAGAGCAGTTTGTACACAAAAATGAATAGAGCAGTTTGCACAAGATGAGAACCAAAAAATGAGTAAAACAGTTTGTATAAGAGGATTCGAACAAAAAAAATGAGACCAACACACAATCAAACGAACCTAACCATGGCTCTTGTTACCAATTGTAAGATCTAAACATCTTGATTGTGTGGATGATTCGGGTGGTCTTGGTTCATGGAAGATTAGATCCATGGTTGAGTTAGGTGGAAGAACTAGAGAGAGAGGTGGAAACCCTTTAGAGAAAACTTGAGATCTATTAGATTCAATGTGTGAAAGGTTACAAGAGTTCCACCCTTCCCATGTGTGAGAAGGGGTTTATATACTAACTTATATTGTGCCCCTAGTGGGCTGTAGAGTGAGCTGACAGTGGGGAAAGCCCCGATCCACTCCACAAATATAAATACGACTAATACTATTAATACGAATACTAATATTACTAAGCTAATATAAATAAGCCTACGAGCTATGTAAATGCTAAATAGATACTCGGGGTGACCGAACCTTCATCTGAATATTTATATTCCTAACAATTTCTTACGTTTTCGTCCGTTTTCCTACGTTTTCGTCAATTTCCCTACGTTTTCGTCCATTTCCTTACGTTTTCGTCCGATTTCTACATTTTTGAATATCACAAATGATATTCAGAATATCACTTGTGATTTTCTGAATATCTATCACTTGTGATTTTCATGTTACAAAACATTAGTTGAAAATCACTTGTGATATTCCGAATATCACAAAATATCATTTGTGATATTTAGAGTATTATTTGTGATATTCAGAATATCATTTGTGACATTCAGAATATCACTTGTGAAAATTCTAAATATCACAGAATATCACTTGTGATGTTTATAATATCACTTTTGATGTTCAGAAACGTATGAAAATGTATGAAAATGGCCGAAAACGGACGAAAACGTATGAAAACGGACAAATATGTATGAAAATGGACGAAAACGTATGAAAGCGTAAAAACACGTATGAAAACAAGCGAAATCGTATGAAAATGGATGAAAATGAAAGAAAACGGACGAGAACGTATGCAAACGAACAAAAATGTAAGAAAACAGACGAAAATGTATGAAAACGGATGAAAATGGGCGAAAACGTAAGAAAACGGACGAAAACGTAAGAAATCAGGCAAAAACATAAGAAAGCGTAAAAACATGTCTGAAAACGGACGAAAACATATGAAAAACGGACGGAAACGAAAGAAAATGGACGAAAACGTATGAAAACGAACAAAAACGTAAGAAAACGTAAGAAAATGGACGAAAACGTATGAAAACGGATGTAAACGTAAGAAAACGGACGAAAATGTATGCAAACAGATGAAAACGTATGAAAGCGAAGAAAAAAAACGTGAATAAAAAAACGTAATTAAAAAAAAAAAAAAAAAAAAAAAAATGCAAAAAAGAAAAGAAATAAATATGAAAGGCAAAAAGACAAAGAAAGAGGGAAAAAATAAACTTAGGTTTATATATTAAATCTTAGGTTAATCCCTACCATTATATCAAATTAGATGGATGGTGGAGATTTGTCCTTGATATGCACCAAAATAAGGGTATTTAAAATAAAACGACTCGAATTTGTATTTGACATTGTCATTAGTAAAGTGCTCCACTTGTATTAAGAATTGATATGTTAAGTGTTTTTGACTTCCACATTACTCAATTGGAAACTCAATATTTACTACGGAGTACGGGAGTATAACGCATTCCAACTCTAATACCAATACTTTCTCCTCAAGCAATCCTAGATTCCTAGGAACACATAAACTAGAACATGAAATCTTGCAAAATAGTCAAGATACAAAAGTAATTGTTAATACAAATAAAGTCAAAAACGTGATTTGCATTATTCGGTCTCTACTAGTTTTGATAATCACAAAATACAAACACACGTTACGTAAAACTACGACTAATAAGTTTTTGATCGAGAAGACTCGTTTTGGACTTCAACATCACTTAAGGTATGTACAAACATCTACCAACTTGTGTATGTGATCAAATGACTTATTTCTCATCTAGACTTTACATTTTCATGTCACAAAACATTTATACAAAAGTATTTTTGTATAATTTAAAGAAATGTTTTATTAAGAAAATGTTTTCAAATTTCAAATCCATAACAGCCATATTTCCTGCTCAAAACCGACATAAATTTTTCACCAGATAAATTTTCACCACGTCAGGACAAAAATGGGAGTGTATGTCGGGACGGTCCCTTAAATAGGCCGGCAGTCCCTTATCGATAAAGTACCGTCTGGTATTTACGAGACCGTCGCCTCTCTCCTGACGGCTATAAATACATAACTGTTCTCTTTCCGAAAACTTTACCTCTTATGCACTAAAACTTTCTGTATTGCAAAAGTGGATACTTTTCTGGGAAGGAAGTACTAATTTTCTACTAAAAACATTGACTACAGTATGTATTTGCTTATTTCTTTTCTTTTGTGTTTATTAAATAGGGAGCGATAAATCCGTTGCAAGAGAACTCTGAAAACTCGAGGTATACCAGTTATTAATAAAGTTCGGATGGAGTTCTCAATGCTTTTGGCTATGGCTACTAAACCATAATACCTGTTTTTCTCATTTTCCAGCTGGTCACAGTCGGTCAAATTCCTCACAGGGCCTTCTGATGATTCAAATATAAAGCTTCTTAAAGGGGGAACACTACAACATTCACCCCTTTTAGCGGGGACATATTGAGGCTTTTGGCGGGGACTTGTCCCGGCGAATACCTTTTGGCGGAGACATGTCCCCGCCGAAAGTCCCCCGCCAAAACCTCTTCGCTGATACCTTTTGGCGGGGACTTGTGGCCTTTTTAGCGGGGACATGTGGGACCCACACTGCCAGCGTGGACAACTTGGTCTGGTCAAACATTGCCAGCGTGGCAATACTTTTGGTGGGGACATGTCCCCGCTAAAAGTATTTTTCATTGGTGTAATTAGTGTCTTAATCAGATGATTTGCTTAATTATTCATGACTTTTCGCGGGGACATGTCCCCGCCAAAAGTAGTATTCACAGAAATAGCTCATATTTTTGGCTGGGACATGTCCCCGCCAAAAGTATTCACTAGACATAACTGGAGCATGCTTTTGGCGGGGACATGTTCCCGCCAAAAGCTCCTGACCCATTTTGCAACATATATTGCTGCAAAATGGGTAATTTCCAGATTTTTTCGGGAAAAAATCCAAACAATAACCTGTAACCTGTATATACTCAAATCCACTACAACATCGCCAAATTCGCTACAACATCGCCAAATCTCTAAACATAATATCATATATAACCGAAATGCTACAATATCGCCAAAACGGTTCAAAAACCGTGATCACATGATTATCCGCAAATGGTTCTACAAAAGTATACTTAACCTAGTCATCTGCAAATGGTCCAAAACTATACGTGTAATCCATTTAGCGGGAATCCTAACACATAATCTAAATAAACACATAATAATCCATCAAATATCCATAAATTTGTCCATAACCACTACAAAACATATAAACCGACCCAAACAACCCATACGCTACTCCTGAGTCTCCGGACTCCCCCCACTACCCCCACTCCCCTCCTGGGTACCTGCTGACTCACCTTGTGAAGCCTCATGTGATCCCGATGTCCTCGCCTGAGTTGATGTCCCCGCCTGAGTCGCTAGCTGCTCGGGGAAACTCGGCTGATGCCGCGCCCACTCCAACAACCCATCAAGAAATGTCCTTTGGCTGGAGAGCTCCTGGGACTGCTTCTGAACAGTTTCCTGGAGCGAGGACGTGGAGGCTTGATCATGAGCTCATGCGGCGCTGAAGGTCGTCTGATGACCACCGCGGGGTAAGACTGGACCTACGCCAGGAACGTGACCTCGCTGCTTGCCACCGATCACGTGGCGGATAATATCGAGGTCAGACATAGTCGTCCCCTCGGAGGTGCTCTCTGTCCGCATCCGTATCATCTGATTCTGTTTAGTTACGAAAAAACAAGAAAAGCAATATATAAGTCGTGATTTATTATATTGCATTAATGTGGGTGAGTTTTTGGAAATAAATTATACTTACATATCTAGCCTAGGACACTACAGACTCCCAGACGTCGCCTCTCATATGGTTGTGTCTGTAAAGCGCGATCAAGTCTCTACCATCCACGGAGTCGGTGGGTTCTCTCAACTGTTTATAAATAAAATCAATAACGACTCACCCAACACTATATAAATAAATGAAATGATTAAAAAGTGTCTTACAAAGTTATCGCGTATAACAGCTAATGAATGCGACCCATGAAGACTAGCACTCGGATTCTTGAGCCGGTTCTGCATGTTGGTCTCCGCTTTCTTCAATTTCTTCGGGTCTGACCAATGGTTCACCTGCTTATTATAAATAATAACAAAATATTATGTAAATGAATTATTATTATTATTATTATTATTATTATTATTATTATTATTATTATTATTATTATTATTATTATTATTATTATTATTATAACAACAACAACAGTAGTAGTAGTAGTAGTAGTAGTAGTAGTAGTAGTAGTAGTAGTAGTAGCAGTAGTAGTAGTAGTAGCAGTAGTAGCAGTAGTAGCAGTAGTAGCAGTAGCAGTAGCAGTAGCAGCAGGAGTAGTAGCAGTAGCAGTAGTCAGGAGTAGTAGCAGCAGTAGTAGCAGGAGTAGCAGGAGTAGCAGTAGTAGCAGTAGTAGCAGTAGTAGTAGTAGGAGTAGCAGTAGGAGGAGCAGCAGTAGCAGCAGCAGCAGCAGTAGCAGCGGCAGCAGCAGTGGCAGCAGCAGCAGCAGTAGTAGCAGTAGTAGTAATAATAATAATAAAGTATGGATCGAGAAATTTACATATTTTTCCCAATCGTCAGGCAGCATGTTATCCGGACGCTTTTCCTTGATCTCGTCCAGCTTCTCAACCCCACCTTGCTCAGTAAATTTCTTCTTTTTGAATTTGTACTTGTTGTCGTCGTATCGCTTTTGGAGATAACCTTCGATACTATCGGCAATAGCCTTTCCATTAGGACCGACAAGGTGCTCGCCGAGATCGAAGAAATACTGCAATAAATATAATTAAAATATATATTCAAATTTAAATGAACAATCAAATTTAAATAAATAACACATTTAAAATAAATAAACACAATAATTAAAAAAATAAAAGATAAAAAAAAACTTACGTGGAGCTGGTCGTCGATGTGCGCCTTGGAGGTAGCGGGAACATCTGCCCAGGAATCGAAATGCATGGGAATTGATTCCCGTAACAACTCCCCGACCAAGTTGGAGAACCACGAAGCGCGGGGGCCCACATGCTCCCAAAACCCTTTGACGTTCTTCTGGAATCTGATCGTTATCGGACGACCAATCTCAGTCCTCGTATTGCGGAGGTCCGTGTTCTTTGTGGGACCACACACCACCTTCCCGCCTTTCCTAATTTTGGCATTGGGCTTGCAAGGCTTGGGAGGTCTGGATTTAGAGCCTACAAGTAATCAAAATCAAGTGATGATGACATAAAATAACAAGTTATCAATTTCAAATAATGATCAAGTTTAATTAAAATAATCGAGAAATTCTTATGCTGACAATTAGTGCCTATCCTCCTCGGACCATTGGGTGGCTCACTGCCTCCATCGCCACCCTGGCTCCTAGCAACAACATCTGCCATCTGTAAAATGAACTAGTACAAGAACATATAATTAGTGAAGAAACACATATACGCATATGTATATAAATAATCAAATAAATAACAATTAATTCAAAAAAAAATAATAGATAATCAAATAAATAAATAAACACATTTAACCAATCGATAACAATTTCATTCAAATAAGTATCGTTTAACAAATTACAATTTGAGATCAATCTCCCTCATCACTAAGATAAAAACCCTCATTACTAGTGTCGGCTTCATCTTCACGATCGACGTGGTCATGATCTTCACCATCAGATGCTAAATCATGAGGAACGTGGTCATCATAATCAATATCATCTTCGTCGTCGACATTAGTGATAATTGGTTGTGGTGGTGCCTCAACTTCCGCTAGCTCAACATCTATATCTATGGTGATATAATTCAACTTATCCAACTCAGCAGAGAGTGTGACATGTGATGAGGTGTTGTCATGTACAACATCCTGATTGTCCTCTACCACGATGATATCCGGGTTCCAAATCTTTCGATGATAAGAATCTTGGACGACCTTGAAATTACCACGTTTACCTGGGAAATCTAGGTAAAAGACTTGTGTTGCTTGTTTTACAAGAATGTATGGTTCATTTTCAAACGATACACGATCTGTCATAATTTGTGTAATGTTGTTTCTATGGGTACAACGTTTTATGCGACCATCGTTATTAGTGTTGAACCATTTGACTTTGAACAACACAACAGTGAACGGAATATACAATAACTCGAGAATTTCTTCAAGCTGGCCATAATACATTCCTCCGCTAGGATTAGGAGTTGAAATTCCGCTATTTTGGGTTGAACGACGTAAATCACGGTCGTGTACGATAAACTTCACACCGTTGACTATGCAAGAGTTGACTGAGGCTGCAGTATATGATGGTCCACAAGCCAAAGCGAATAACTCGGTAGTACAACTTGGGTCGTTCTTTACTTTTAACTCACGAATCTATGAAAAAAAAGTTGAGAATATATATATAGATGAGTAATAGTCGTTATTTTTACAGGGTAATACATACAATAAGTCTACCTTGTTCCCAAACCAGCGAGGAAATCCTTCTTGTATGTCATTGCCAGGAAATGCCCTGTAATTGTTCATTATATTAGAATAAGTCGTCGAATAATAACTTAAGTAAAACAAATTTTGAAATAAAACGAGTACCTCTTGTACTCGTTCATGTACGGGTCGATTTCATGACTGTTGTGTAGTACATACCAGCGTACTTTCTGCATTGCGGCTGGTTCAAGCCGAATTAATGATTGTTTACCATTTTTTTACAGACTGATCGAAACACTTGAAATCAACTTGTTGGGCTTGGACCGTCCTCATTCCGGTCAGGACGATTAAATCTCGTCTCAACACCCCAAAAATAATGCGAACAAAAAGTTAATGCTTCATCAGCAATATAACCCTCCGCTATTGAACCTTCAGGCTTAGCTTTATTTCTGACATAATTTTTGAGCTTTTTCATGTATCTTTCAAATGGATACATCCACCTCATGTAAACAGGCCCGCCTTCAATAGCCTCTTCGGATAGATGAATAACCAAGTGAATTATAATGTCAAAAAAAGCTGGAGGATAGATTTGCTCGAAACTGCACAAAATATTGATGAGTTGTTCTTTAGCTTTCAACATGTCATCCACCATCAAAGTTCGAGCGCATATTTGTTTGAAGAATGAACAAAGCTCGATTATTGGTGTTGCGGTGGTTTGGTCCTTCAAGTAATTTTGAAGTCCAGCAGGAAGTAACCGCTGCATCATGATATGACAGTCATGAGCCTTCAAGCCTGTTATGTTGTTATCATTGTCCGTTACTTTATGCTTGAAGTTATATCCGAACCCATCAGGTAGTTTAACACCTTTGATGAATTGACAAAAAGAAATCATGATATTAGAATAAGTCGTCGAAATGAATACGCGAATTGAATTGGAACAAATAAATTCTGAAATAAAATGCGTACCTTTGATGAATTGACAAAAAAGTTTTCTTTCTTCAGTTGTGAAAGAGTACGTGGGATGAGGCTTAGAGCACTTCCCGCCGCCTTTGTTGACGAGCCACAAAGCATCACGAATATTCAAATTATGTAAGTCTTGTCTTGCCTTATTGGTGTCTTTTGATTTGTCATTCATTAACAAAGTACCCAACACACTTTCACACACATTTTTTTGGATATGCATGACATCTAAATTGTGTTTTAGTGTAAGAAAAGACCAATACTTTAGCTCGTAGAAAATAGATACTTTGGTACAATTCAATTCGCGGTCAGGATCACGTTTTTTCTTCGCACCCCCAAAACTTGGATGTTTCCCCGGGATACGTATAGGCAATCTCCCAAGTTGAGTCAAGATGTCATGACTGGTAAATTTTTTAGGATGTGGTCTATCATCGAGCTGAGTATAGAATGCCCTTTTGTTCTTCCGCCATCTATTGTTCGCTTTTAAGAATCTTTTGTGACCAACATAAGCGGTTTTGCTTAACACGCGAATAGATGGAGTATCTATATTACAGGTCGGACATGCCCTGTAACCTTGCCCACTCCACCCAGACAAACTACTTCGAGCGGGAAAGTCATTAATAATCCATAAAAGCGCTGCTTTCTTACAGAATTCTTCGCCTGTAACAGCGTTCGTAGTTATGACCCCATCTTTCCATAAAGTCTTAAGGTCTTCGATCAAAGGCCTCAAGTAAATATCTATGTCCTTCCCGGGTGATTTAGGGCCCGAAATTAACAACGTCAACATAAGAGAAGTCTCTCTCATACATATCCAGGGAGGCGTATTGTATGTTGTTAATATTACAGGTCACATGCTGTAAGACTGACTAAGGTTGCCGTACGGATTGAAACCATCAACAGCCAACCCTAATCGGATGTTTCTTTTTTCATAAGCAAATTCTTTCTTATACTGGATGTCAAATTTCTTCCATGCTTGACCATCAACCGGGTGTTGCATCTTACCGTTCTCCGTAGACTGCCCAGAAGCATGCCAAGTCATATGTTTTGTAGTGTGTTTAGACTTGTACAAACGCTGTAGTCTAGGAATGATAGGAAAGTAACGCAATACCTTGTTAGGAACTTTCTTCCCCAGTGTGTTCTTGTCTTTCCATCTACTAGCATTGCAGAGGGGACAATTCTGAAAATCTTCGTTACCCATCCCCCGATATAAAAAACAATCATTTACACAAGCATGTATGGATTTGTATCCTAACCCGATTGTTTTATATGTCTTCTTTATTTCATAGTATGACGATGGGATTTTGTATCCTGGAACGGGTGGGAAACATTCACGGAGAAATTTTAGTGTTTCGTTAAATGTGGTGTCACTCATTTTACCTTTAACCTTAATGTTCGTAAACTTTGCCATAAAGTCCAATGAAGACATCCAATTACAGCCCGGGTATTGTGGGTCGTTGGTATGTGCTAAAACACATACCTTTTCTCGACCAAAACCGGACCAAAATAACCAAAAACCCGACCAAAATGCCAAATATATTGTGTTTTTGTGTTTTTACATATGCAGGCACGGATATTGAAGAAAAGGACAAAATCAAGCAAAAACCGGGAATAACGAGCACGAGATTTGGAAGAGTGTTAAAAGCCGAAGCCGGGAAGAAAATATGGTCAAAAAGTCAACAGAGGTCCTCCAATTATCTAAGATTGTCAAAAGTATCCCTTGGGAAATATTATTGGAAGATGGCAGAATTAGTCCTCATGGTTTCAGAAAATACAAATTTGGTCCTTGTGATTGTTATCTAAATCCTAAAACCTATATTAACTAACCGGACCTTTAAATAAATCCCAAACCCAATATAAACCCATCCCACCGTATCACAAAACCCAACCCACCTCAATATTAAACCTAGCCCAACCTAATTCCTCTAACCCAAATCCACTAAGCTAAACCCGGTCCAACACTTATACCCGACCCACAAACCCATTCGGTCAAAGAAAGATAAAAAGAAATAATAAACTCTCACTTTACCCTTTACCTTATCTCTCTCACAAAAATTCTTACCCGTATATCCCTTCCCCCCCAATTCCATGAACCCTAAAATTACCACACTCAAATTACCCACTCCCACATATAATTACCCAATGATTAAGTTCTTCTAGAAGCTGACGCACGTGTCAGTGAATGTCAGCAGACTAGGATTGCCAAGGTGGACAAAAGGAAGCATTTCATTGGACGGGACACATCACTCACATGATCCGAGGGCTATGATTGATTGAGATGATGATATGATGATTGGATGGCCGAGATTTCACTTCTGGATCCTTCCCAGACCTCAGCTCAAGGCTATAAATACAAGACCCTTACTCACGGTTTGGACGTTAGATAATTTAGGGTTAGAGTTAGGGTTAATTAGGAGTAGTTTTAATTAGAGTAGTTAAATTTCAGCTTGTGGTAGCTTATTGTGGGAAGCTTTTTGCTAATGTACTCTTCAGATTTATATTTGTACTCGATCCAAGTTTTTTTTTATAAAAGACAATGTAAGTAAACTCTGCTTATTAGCTTATTTCCAGTACTGTTCTTCTTTTTTATTAACTTGTTTGATGTCTGTCATTTATAGTTATGGTTTAATTAGGTCTGCTGTAGTGTTAGTCTCAAAAACAGTCTAGAATAGGGTGTGTTTGGCTGAAAGCAAGTTTATGGGTTAAAATGGGTATGATTCGAGATGTACTGTTTATATGCCAGGTTTCTGAGAATTATTGAGCTGATTCATAGGTAGTTCAGATGTTTTCATAGGGTAGTTTAAGGATTATTTTAGGTCTGCACTAGGGAGTTTAATCATAAAAGCTGATTCTGCCATATTAAGCATTGCATCTGTTTAGCTTATTTAGACTCCATGTTCACACTTGAAAGATTGCTTTTAAGGGTTTATGTAAGTTCCCAGTAGCTGATTTGCTGTGGCCAAAAAGTTCACAAGTTTGCGCCAATTTCATGTATCTGCTGTTTAAATACTTAGTGCAGAATTCAGTTTTGAGCTGCTGTACTTAGGTATTTTGTGGCTTGTTAAAATAAGCTTAGGCTTTCAAATTTGGTTTTTAGTTAAGTTCATATATCAGGCTAGGCTATAGACATCTGGGATCTAGGTTTTCGGCTTATTTAAGCGCTTTTTCTGGGGTTGCAAATTCAGCAAAATTGCTGATCTGATATGAAGCAGATTGTGTGGTTTTTGATAGCTGATCTAGGGCGAATTTAAGCTAGCAAACAAGTGTTTGTGATAGGGCTTTTGGGATATTTATAATCTTTGCTTAATAAGCTTTCTAAAACAGCTTTTCATTTTAAAATTGGTTTTGATTTGAGCTTTTTATAAGCTCTTGAAAAGGGCTTGTGTGGATGATTTCGGATATAAAGAAAATAAAATAAGTTTCTGTTCTTGTCACTTTGGTCCCTATAATTTCTGTTTTAGTTAAAATCGTACCAGGGTTCTTTTTAGTTATAAAAAGTTTGTTAAAAGTACATATTAGTCCCTGTCTTTGTTAGGAAAATTTTTAATTTCAGTTTTTACATTAGTAGTCCCTTAACTTTTATAAAGTTTTGTTTTCTTTAATTTTCTTTTATAAAATCAGTTTCTTTGAATTACATTTTCAGTCCCTTTAGTTTTTATAAACTATTTCTTAATTTTCTTTTATAAAATAGTTTTTCTAAATTACATTTTCAGTCCCTTAGGTTTTTACTTTTGCATTTATTCACTTTTAGTTTTATAAATCTCGGGATTAGCCCGGGATTTGCGTTATTTGATTTCTTTTACATTTTATTCATCATTCGTGCTCTTATTTGTTAACGTAAATTGTTTTTTCTATAATTTAGTGTAAACAACAAAAAATAATAATCTTTCACGTCACTTATTCACTTCACATTTTCACGACATCGAATCGACTTAAACGCCGTCAAACCTTCGTTGGGAGAACGACCCGGGGGAATTGTATTCGTTACAATTTCTTTGGTTTCAAAATAAAAAATATAAAAACAAACATCAATAAAATGGCGCCGCTGCCGGGGAAGGCTTGAAACGTTGTCGTTGATTCGTATCGTATTTTGTGTATTGAAGAACCTTCCCCGTGGAAGTTATCGTCTTGTTTTGTAAATAAATTGTTTTTGAAAAATAAAAAATATATAATAAATAAATAAATAAAAAAAAAACCATTTGAATACTTGTCACCAAGTATTCACAATACCAAAAAAAAAAAAAAAAAAAAAAAAAAAAAAAAACACTTTTCATAAAGTGTTTTCACCATTAATAAACATCCTCGGTCTTCCGTTGAAGGAGGGCGGTTGTAAACCATTCCGAATAAACAACAAAACAAATCGTGAAATTAAACGTTATCGGACTACTTTAATTCTACAACCTAATCACGGGGTTTAAGGAAGCTTGACATTAAATTGTCGAGCTGAAGAAGGCGGGTTTTTAAGCATCTTCGGAGCTACCTTTGCCTTCCCGCCACGCTGCGCGTAGTTTTAAAGGAAACGGTTACGGTTAACGTAACGGTTACCAAAAAGAAAATAAATATAATTTTTCTTATAAAAATATAAAAACCCAAAAATATTTTCTTTTTCAATTTGATTTTTGATTTTATGTTTGAAAAACCAAAAAGAATCTCCGTTATCCTCTTCATGTTTGATTCTCTTCTTTTACCCTCTATACCGTTTGATTCTTGATCTTCTTACCCTCTAAAAGTTTGATTCTTCTTCTCACACCCTCTTGTGTTTAATTCTTATGGATCCTATTTGTTTTAAGTGTGGAGAACCGTTCTTCGAAGGTTCATGTGTTTGGTGTACGTGTGATCAATGTGGTAGTGATATTCATGATGGCGTTTGTTTGAATTGTAATTCTCCCGAATATGTTCACAATTCGTTTAACAATTTTTCAAACGTTCCCGATTATTATCCGACACCACCACCACCACCTTCGTTCACTTGTTTTAATTGTGGAAATCCCTCCAATGAAGGATCACCGTGCGGACAATGTTTTTGTAATCAATGTGGATACACGAATTGTATATGCTACGTCCCGAGTGCTGAAACGTCTTATGCTTGTGATACGAGCTTTGATAATTATCCTCAAAACGATTTCAATCTTCCTTTTCAAAACTCGTATGAGCAAGTACCGTATTATAATGGTGATTTATTTCAAAGTTCGTCAAATTTTGAAAATTGTGGGGGATCGTTTGATAATTCTTATTATGAGCCAAATTTGTGTTACAATTCTCATGGTTTTGACCAACCCCCACAAACTCACGACAATTATCAAGATAGACTGCGCGAAATTGTAAAATCTTTGGGAGACGTTGTCGATGCAGTTCAAAATCAAGAGCAAGCGGTGAATCAACTTTTGGCTTATCGTCATGAGAAGTCTATAGAAGAACTACTTGCCGAGGAAAAAGAGGCTAATTTTCGGAAGGCCTTACAGCAATGTGCTGACGAGGAGATACTTGTGTCATTCAACGTTTTCCCTGCAATTTCACCTATCTTTCCTCCCGTAGAACCCGAGGACTCTTTAATAATGGGGGACGAGCATCTAAACACTATTCCGGCAACGGAATCGGACGAATTCCAAAAGTCTAGTGTTGAGAACCTCGTCCCAATCCAAAGTGAGTCCGGGGAAAATTCTAACGGTGATTGTGAATTTGTTGAAAATGATCATTTTGATAATCTCGTTGATACGAATGATAAGCCGTTTGATGATATGTACGTTGAAAAGAACAAAGATGAGATGTTCTCCGATTCCGACAACGACGATTCTTTATCTTGTGGAGACATCGACTATGTGGAGGAGTCACCTTCTGAGCTCGTCAGCTTAGAAGAAGAGGATGAAGAAGATAATGATACTGAAATCCAAGATGATGTTCTTCGTGAGAAATTATCTACAATTTATCTTCTCATTTCTAAGATCGAGGCATTAAATGATCCTCCGACTTCTTCATTTCCTATCCCCGATATGGATAGTGATTTCTTACCCGAGCTTGAAATTTTTCGATTTGAGGAGAAGAGTAGTGGCAGCCCCACTATTCATGCTGATATTTCTCTTCCGGATTATGAGCGTTTTGACTTTGAGATCGACTCTGAACTTATTTTGAGCAATATTTCAAATAATCCGTTACGTGATTCTCTTTTAGAGGATGTCGATCGATTTCTTGCTTCGGATGACTCGATACCACCGGGTATTGAGAATGGCGAGAATGGTCTTATTGAAGAAATTAATGATGATGATTTACTTTCTGAGGCTGATTCATTTATCTTTGATTTACCATCTTCTCGTCCACCCGCGAAACCACCGGATGTAGATCTTGGATCCGGTGTGACTGAAGTAATTGATGGAGTGGTGGACGAGACTTATGATACTTATGATCCCGTGCTTACTATTTTGTCCACCCAACCCACCCGTGATTCCAATGATGTTTATGCTTTTACCATCCGTGTGTTTCACCCTTTCTTTTCTTATCCCCTCATTTCTCCATCTTTCCACTCCTCCGGGAGTGAGGATACCGTCTTCGACCCCGGCATCTCCGTTTTTTATGCCGGGTGTCCGTTACAGGGTGTCCGTTCCTCTTGCTCCCCCAAGATTAAGTAAATTCGGGGCGAGTCTAAGCTATACGACTCGATAAATAAACAAGCGCTTCGTGGGAGGCACCCCATGCTTATCATTCTATCTTCTTATCTCTTTTCTAATAAAGTGAGTGAGGAGGGCTACCTCTTCCATATCTTGTGTTTCGTGTTTTTCTGTGCTGTGTCCAGGAATGCCCGATGATGAAGACTCTCGTGCTCGTAGTTTCCTTCACGCTACTCGAGTTTCATCATTCGCAGCTTATCGATATCCTAAATCTTATCGTTTACATCTATCTTTTGGCATAATTAATAAACGGCCTTAGATTTTTGTAAGAGAACCCGTACCTTTAAGACATTGAGGACAATGTCTCGTTTTAGTCTGGGGGGGTAATCTTGCGATTTGATTTTTGCCTTGCATTTCTGCCGTTTTCTCATGCAACCCCGTTTTTCCTCTAAAATTTGAAAAAATCCAAAAAAAAAAAAAAAAAAAAAAAAAAATGAGAAAAATTTAAAAATTTTTGCAAAAATATAATAATTTTTGACATTTTTGTTGATTTTCCGCTGGAGAGAGTAGGAATAAAATTCTGACTTGATCGGGCGTGTTGAGCCCTAGCTTGTCTCCTTAACCGTTTATAATCCATAAGCTAGTGCTAGTCTTTTACACAAGGAGCTAGAAAACGCGAATTCTTTTTAAGAGTTTGCAAGTTCCCGTATTTGACTTTATATATGCATGGCTTGATTATAAGGCTAAGTATTCGCGGATCTTATTATTTAAGATTTTAAATTTGCGAAGAACGAGAAATGATAGAGTTGTTTATAAGCTAGATTGCTAAACGTGGAGTAGTTGGATCTCTTTAGAGCTCATCGAAGTTACTAGTGGCTTTTTGTTCCCATAAGCTTGTTTCACTCCAAAAATAGAAATTTAGGAATAATTAAAGCTATTTTGGTTTTGGCGAAATTTAGTTTTTATTTCTTCCGTAGAGAATCCTTGCTTATGGAAGTTGGGTACACATCAAGGTACTGTCAGTGTTACAGTGTAATAGACTATTCCATCTTGCCGGCTCACAACCGATGTTGGGATTGTTATAAAAGCCGTAGGACTCGGGATTTGGCAAAATATATAATGAATAATAAATAATAATAATAATCCAAAGCCATAAAAAGTTTTCTGCATCTTGCCGGTTCGCAGCCGATGTTGTAGACTTCTAATAAAGGCAGAGGAAAAATTCCAAGGTCATAATAGACTATCACATCTTGCCGGTTCGCAGCCGATGTTGTGATTGTTATAAAGGGCCAAGGATGAATAATATGTGCTTAATAATGTTAAAAATGCCAAATTTCGACTCCGAGGTATCCTAATAAAGGCTTCCGTCTCTGGACTCGTAGATGAGTTGTTTCGGTCGCAAATAAAAGGGATATTCTCAAAATCATGTTAAATCAGAGACCTTGATGTGGACCTCATTTTTGTATGCAACGGTTTTCGAGGGAAGGTTTGGAAACTACTTAGCGTCTAAACTAGGTATCTTTATCGGTATAAAAATTATCGAAACGAGAATTTGAAGAAATTCATTTCTCACCAAAAATAAAATAAATAGAGGAAAATAGGAATTTGGGAACAAGGAGTCCACAATTAGCTTTCTGAGTAGTGTTGGCAATCTAACTTGTAAATGACAATGATTTCGTTTTTAAGCTTAGTTTGGGGACTCGTGAAAAATCAGGGACGACGAATTTTATCCTTATGGTCACTTCTTTATGAGTCGTGTTTCCTACTCGAGGACCCTAAAAATTATCGAAAGATAATGATTGTCAACAAAACCGTCACATGAATAATAAGAAAATACAAAAATAGAATAAAAAGGAAAATCGGGGAGTTTTTATAACATTGCATGAGGACATTGCAATACTTAGTCTGGGGGATTTTGGTATGTGCTTAAACACATACCTTTTCTCGACCAAAACCGGACCAAAATAACCAAAAACCCGACCAAAATGCCAAATATATTGTGTTTTTGTGTTTTTACATATGCAGGCACGGATATTGAAGAAAAGGACAAAATCAAGCAAAAACCGGGAATAACGAGCACGAGATTTGGAAGAGTGTTAAAAGCCGAAGCCGGGAAGAAAATATGGTCAAAAAGTCAACAGAGGTCCTCCAATTATCTAAGATTGTCAAAAGTATCCCTTGGGAAATATTATTGGAAGATGGCAGAATTAGTCCTCATGGTTTCAGAAAATACAAATTTGGTCCTTGTGATTGTTATCTAAATCCTAAAACCTATATTAACTAACCGGACCTTTAAATAAATCCCAAACCCAATATAAACCCATCCCACCGTATCACAAAACCCAACCCACCTCAATATTAAACCTAGCCCAACCTAATTCCTCTAACCCAAATCCACTAAGCTAAACCCGGTCCAACACTTATACCCGACCCACAAACCCATTCGGTCAAAGAAAGATAAAAAGAAATAATAAACTCTCACTTTACCCTTTACCTTATCTCTCTCACAAAAATTCTTACCCGTATATCCCTTCCCCCCCAATTCCATGAACCCTAAAATTACCACACTCAAATTACCCACTCCCACATATAATTACCCAATGATTAAGTTCTTCTAGAAGCTGACGTACGTGTCAGTGAATGTCAGCAGACTAGGATTGCCAAGGTGGACAAAAGGAAGCATTTCATTGGACGGGACACATCACTCACATGATCCGAGGGCTATGATTGATTGAGATGATGATATGATGATTGGATGGCCGAGATTTCACTTCTGGATCCTTCCCAGACCTCAGCTCAAGGCTATAAATACAAGACCCTTACTCACGGTTTGGACGTTAGATAATTTAGGGTTAGAGTTAGGGTTAATTAGGAGTAGTTTTAATTAGAGTAGTTAAATTTCAGCTTGTGGTAGCTTATTGTGGAAAGCTTTTTGCTAATGTACTCTTCAGATTTATATTTGTACTCGATCCAAGTTTTTTTTTATAAAAGACAATGTAAGTAAACTCTGCTTATTAGCTTATTTCCAGTACTGTTCTTCTTTTTTATTAACTTGTTTGATGTCTGTCATTTATAGTTATGGTTTAATTAGGTCTGCTGTAGTGTTAGTCTCAAAAACAGTCTAGAATAGGGTGTGTTTGGCTGAAAGCAAGTTTATGGGTTAAAATGGGTATGATTCGAGATGTACTGTTTATATGCCAGGTTTCTGAGAATTATTGAGCTGATTCATAGGTAGTTCAGATGTTTTCATAGGGTAGTTTAAGGATTATTTTAGGTCTGCACTAGGGAGTTTAATCATAAAAGCTGATTCTGCCATATTAAGCATTGCATCTGTTTAGCTTATTTAGACTCCATGTTCACACTTGAAAGATTGCTTTTAAGGGTTTATGTAAGTTCCCAGTAGCTGATTTGCTGTGGCCAAAAAGTTCACAAGTTTGCGCCAATTTCATGTATCTGCTGTTTAAATACTTAGTGCAGAATTCAGTTTTGAGCTGCTGTACTTAGGTATTTTGTGGCTTGTTAAAATAAGCTTAGGCTTTCAAATTTGGTTTTTAGTTAAGTTCATATATCAGGCTAGGCTATAGACATCTGGGATCTAGGTTTTCGGCTTATTTAAGCGCTTTTTCTGGGGTTGCAAATTCAGCAAAATTGATGATCTGATATGAAGCAGATTGTGTGGTTTTTGATAGCTGATCTAGGGCGAATTTAAGCTAGCAAACAAGTGTTTGTGATAGGGCTTTTGGGATATTTATAATCTTTGCTTAATAAGCTTTCTAAAACAGCTTTTCATTTTAAAATTGGTTTTGATTTGAGCTTTTTATAAGCTCTTGAAAAGGGCTTGTGTGGATGATTTCGGATATAAAGAAAATAAAATAAGTTTCTGTTCTTGTCACTTTGGTCCCTATAATTTCTGTTTTAGTTAAAATCGTACCAGGGTTCTTTTTAGTTATAAAAAGTTTGTTAAAAGTACATATTAGTCCCTGTCTTTGTTAGGAAAATTTTTAATTTCAGTTTTTACATTAGTAGTCCCTTAACTTTTATAAAGTTTTGTTTTCTTTAATTTTCTTTTATAAAATCAGTTTCTTTGAATTACATTTTCAGTCCCTTTAGTTTTTATAAACTATTTCTTAATTTTCTTTTATAAAATAGTTTTTCTAAATTACATTTTCAGTCCCTTAGGTTTTTACTTTTGCATTTATTCACTTTTAGTTTTATAAATCTCGGGATTAGCCCGGGATTTGCGTTATTTGATTTCTTTTACATTTTATTCATCATTCGTGCTCTTATTTGTTAACGTAAATTGTTTTTTCTATAATTTAATGTAAACAACAAAAAATAATAATCTTTCACGTCACTTATTCACTTCACATTTTCACGACATCGAATCGACTTAAACGCCGTCAAACCTTCGTTGGGAGAACGACCCGGGGGAATTGTATTCGTTACAATTTCTTTGGTTTCAAAATAAAAAAATATAAAAACAAACAGCCCGGGTATCGTGGGTCGTTGGCAGTTTCAAGTAACGCTTCAAACTCGTTACGTTGAGGAAGTGTCGTTGCTTGAGTTGGTTCGTTACTTGTCTCGCCAATATTTTCTTGAGTTGGCTCATTCGGACACATATCATGAAGGAACTCAGCCATGTCACTCGTCCCAGGATGATTTGTGTTGGGTACTACTGTCCGGGTATCCGGTTCACCGTGATTATACCATTTCGTATAACTGTGGTCCCAACCATTTGAGTGTATGTGATCAAACAAATCTTCGTACTTTATCCAACCATTGTTATAACAACCAGCACATGGACACCTTACATTCCCATCAATATTCACAGAGGACTTGGAATACTCGCAAAAAGCTTTAAGACCTTTTAAAAATTCGATGCTAGCACGAGATAATGAGACCCAACTCATATCAATTGGCATAAATGCGTTTTAATGATGCAACAAATAATTATATAGAATTAAACATGTTCACGAGTTGTGCGTTTTAATGATGCAACAAATAATGACATAGGTTTAAGTTGAAAAGCTGTAAACACATATATAAAGGTGGAATTACGAGTTGTGCGTTTTGTTCACCTAATCCAACTATGGAAGGCAATCCTAACCCACTCTTTGAATGTTTCGTCTCATATATGAATGCGTATAACTGAATTTATTATTTGAGAAAATTTCGGCAGCATTTCCCCTCAACTCCCCAAATATGTGCATTAAAGACATATTCGTAGGAGTAAAGGGGAAACACTGTAGAAATTTTCACAAATAGTAAATTAGTTATACGCATTCATATCCTAAATGAGACAAAACATTCAAAAAGTAGTCCCAAACAGGGGACTTTCCGAAATTAATTTCTAATAAATTAATTTCAGACGGGTTTTCTATGGGATGATTAACTTTGGACGGGGACTTTCCAAAATTAATCACTAAAGTCCTAACATATTCGCATTGTCAATATTCGTAGCTAACATAATGATTCGTATATGAAATTACTTAAGACAATTCAACAAACACACATGTGTGTATATATATATATATATATATATATATATATATATATATATATATATATATATATATATATATATATATATATATATATATATATATATATATATATATATATAAATGGTTATATATCGCGGTTAACAAATTAAGGGGGTGTTTGTTTGAGCTTATTTGTTTTTCGGCTTATAAATCATAAGACTCAATTTTCCGGCTTATTAGGAGACTTGTGAGCTTATATAAGTTTATTATATCATAATATACTTATATAAGCCAACAAGTCTCCAAATAAGCTGGAAAATTGAAGCTTATTAAATATAAGCCGAAATCAAATGAGCTCATAAACACAAACACCCTTTAGGTGCAGAAATAAACCAAACGGCCCTCGGTTGGCTGTTAACAAGCAGAACCAAATGCACCCTATCGGCTGTTATCGGGGTAGAAAAATAAGCAGAACCAAACACAAATGCAAACAAATAAAGACAATTTCAAACAGATTCATGTGTACATGTCCTAAAATCCTTATGGTGTCGTGAGCCAAGCAAGACATAACACCCCCGAAAAAAACAAACACCCCTGCTGTTATCGCGCGGAACACACCCTTCGGGGCTGAAGAAAAACAGCAATCCCAAACACCCATGTTGTTAACCAAACACACCCTTTCGGGGCTGCTGTTAACCAAACGCACCCGGTCGGGCTATTATCAGGCCCACGTATAAGCTTAAACAAACACCCCCTAAAGCAACCTGGCCAGAACACACCCTAAAGCAAGAAACTTCAACCTCTATACGTACGTACTTTCCACTATCCTAACTCAAATACCAGTCTGCCTCACTCCCACATAACATCACTTAAAACAATCTTAGCATTCAAATTACAATCGGCCAAACACAAACAAAAAAACGTACTGAACAGTGGCTCGGTCAGGTCTCGGCTGCTCTTGACAGTAGGTTGCTAACGACTGTGGTCTCGACAGCAAGTAGGCTCGGTCAGGTCTCAATAGGCGGTCTCGGTCTCAACAGTGAGCTAAAAAAAATACATAAACACAAATTAATGAGTATAAACTTTTGGCGGCGACATGTCCCCGGTAAAAAAAAAATTAACAAAAAAATCAAACATAACTTAACCCACTATAAACCTGTGGTCTCGGCTTCGGGTCTCGGCTACGGGTCTCGGCTTCAGTTCTCACCAGCAACTATACCAAAAAAAATTAATAAATAATCAAAAACTAAAAATTAACAATTAACAACATTAACAAACAACAAAATTAATACAAATTACTACAAATTAATGCAAAAATTGAAAAAAAAAAAAAACCCACCGAACAATGGATACCAATCGAACAATGGAGGGTAAGAAAGGAGAAGAGAAGAGAAAGAATCAAACAATGGAGGGTTTGAGGATAGAATTAAACATTGGAGGGTTTGAGGATAGATGCTAAACGTGCACAGTGGTGCGAGTGTGGGTTGCGGTGGTGGAGATGGTGGTGCGGTGAAGTAGTGGTGGTGCTTTGGTGGTGTAGTGGTGGTGATTCGGTGGTGTATACGCAGAAGCAGAAGATATTAGGTGAGGTTTTTTTTTTTTTTTTTTTTTTTCTAAGTGTAATCCTAGATCTGTAAATAATAGAGGTGACTTTTGGTACACACTTTCGGCGGGGACATGTCCCCGCTAAAAGTAAATTTGTCTTTTAGTCATCCCCGCTAAAACAAAATTTGTTTTTTAATGCAATCTTTTGGCAGGGACGAGTCCCCGCTAAAAGTGTTTATAATTCGCCAAAAACTTTAGCGGGATAAAGTAAAGCGTAGAGGGAAAAACAAATATAGGTGAAATCTTTTAGCGGGGACATGTCCCCGCCGAAAGAGTTTTAAATTTAAAAAAACTATTTTATATCATTTTGATTAATTACTTTAATATAATATTTATTATAAATACTTTTATAAAATAAAAAGAAAATATTAAAAAAATAGTTTTATAAAATTAATAAATTACTTTTATATAATTAAAAAAATTTATTTATTACAAATATATACTTTTATAAAATTAAAAAAATATATATTTAAAAAATATTTTATAAAATTAAAAAGTAACTATTAAAATTCAAAATAATAATTAACATTATAATTAAATAACAAAATAGCAAAAATACTCTCGAGATCAACAACCATGTCATCTGTTTTGTCAAGTCTTGTCTTCAACTATTTCAAAAATACTAAATCCAATTAGAATAGATCAAACCTCAAATTCAATTTGTATCTTGAGATCACAACTGTCAGTTCAATGTCTTGTTATACCAGATGTTAAACGAACGAGTCGAGATGCTATGGTTATATACGAGATGTCTAAACGAACGAGTCGAGATGACTATGGTTATACACGAGATGTTAAACGAACGAGTCGAGATGCTATGGTTATACACGAGATGTTAAACGAACGAGTCGAGATGCTATGGTTATACACGAGATTGATTTAAACGAACGAGTCGAGATGCATGGTTATAACGAGATGTTAACGAACGATCGAATGATTAGAACACGAGATGTTACGAGGTCGAGATGCTATGGTTATACACGAGATGTTAAACGAACGAGAAGAGATGATATGGTTATACACGAGATGTTAAACGAACGAGCCGAGATGATATGGTTGTACAGGAGATGTTAAACGAACGAGCCGAGATGATATGGTTGTACATGAGATGTTAAACGAACGAGCCGAGATGATGTGGTTATACATGAGATGTTAAACGAACGAGCCGAGATGATATGGTTATACACGAGATGTAAAACGAACGAGTCGAGATGCTATGGTTATACACGAGATGTTAAACGAACGAGTCGAGATGCTATGGTTATACACGAGATGTTAAACGAACGAGTTGAGATGCTATGGTTATACACGAGATGTTAAACAAACGAGTCGAGATGCTATGGTTATACACGAGATGTTAAACGAACGAGCCGAGATGATATGGTTATACATGAGATGTTAAACGAACGAGCCGAGATGATGTGGTTATACATGAGATGTTAAACGAACGAGTCGAGATGATATGGTTATACACAAGATGTTAAACGAACGAGTCGAGATGATATGGTTATATACGAGATGTTAAACGAACGAGTCGAGATGCTATGGTTATACACGAGATGTTAAACGAACGAGTCGAGATGATATGGTTATACACGAGATAAACGAACGAGCCGAGATGATATGGTTGTACATGAGATGTTAAACGAACGAGCCGAGATGATGTGGTTATACATGAGATGTTAAACGAACGAGCCGAGATGATATGGTTATACATGAGATATTAAACGAACGAGCCGAGATGCTATGGTTATACACGAGATGTTAAACGAACGAGTCGAGATGCTATGGTTATACACGAGATGTTAAACGAACGAGTCAAGATTATATGGTTATACACGAGATGTTAAACGAACGAGTCGAGATGATATGGTTATACACGAGATGTTGAACGAACGAGCCGAGATGATATGGTTATACACGAGATGTTAAACGAACGAGCCGAGATGATATGGTTGTACAGGAGATGTTAAACGAACGAGCCGAGATGATATGGTTGTACATGAGATGTTAAACGAACGAGCCGAGATGATGTGGTTATACATGAGATGTTAAACGAACGAGCCGAGATGATATGGTTATACACGAGATGTAAAACGAACGAGTCGAGATGCTATGGTTATACACGAGATGTTAAACGAACGAGTCGAGATGCTATGGTTATACACGAGATGTTAAACGAACGAGTCGAGATGCTATGGTTATACACGAGATGTTAAACAAACGAGTCGAGATGCTATGGTTATACACGAGATGTTAAACGAACGAGCCGAGATGATATGGTTATACATGAGATGTTAAACGAACGAGCCGAGATGATGTGGTTATACATGAGATGTTAAACGAACGAGTCGAGATGATATGGTTATACACAAGATGTTAAACGAACGAGTCGAGATGATATGGTTATATACGAGATGTTAAACGAACGAGTCGAGATGCTATGGTTATACACGAGATGTTAAACGAACGAGTCGAGATGATATGGTTATACACGAGATAAACGAACGAGCCGAGATGATATGGTTATACATGAGATGTTAAACGAACGAGCCGAGATGATATGGTTATACATGAGATGTTAAACGAACGAGCCGAGATGCTATGGTTATACACGAGATGTTAAACGAACGAGTCGAGATGCTATGGTTATACACGAGATGTTAAACGAACGAGTCAAGATTATATGGTTATACACGAGATGTTAAACGAACGAGTCGAGATGATATGGTTATACACGAGATGTTGAACGAACGAGCCGAGATGATATGGTTGTACATGAGATGTTAAACGAACGAGTCGAGATGCTATGGTTATACACGAGATGTTAAACGAACGAGTCGAGATGATATGGTTATACACGAGATGTTAAACGAACGAGCCGAGATGATATGGTTATACAGGAGATGTTAAACGAACGATCCGAGAAACAGTTTCATCACCCAAGGTTTTTGTACATCAAAGTGTCAAATATTTTGTTATTAACTGCAAAAGGTAAAGAGCGGTACGCATAATTAAGCAATGCACATTCAATAGGATTAATGGAACAAATCTACCTCATAAGTACTGTATTAACTTTTATAAAAATATAATGTAGTGACCATACTGTCAGTCCCTTCTAGACAAAAAAGTTACAATATTAACTTTTATAAAGATATGGTCTTATATACACTCTATCCTAAAAACTTATCCTCACAATATAAACACACACACACACACACACACACACACACACACACACACACACACACACACACTCATCTAACTAATATAAACACACACACACACACACACTCATCTCACTATCTCTCTCTCTCTTTCTCTAGCAATTTCCGTTTTCCGGCGACACCAGCAGTTTCCGGCCGCCGAAATCTTTTTCTGGCCACCACCTTTTATCACCTCAACTTGTAGATCGGGCCACCCCAGTCACGATTCTACCACTCAACCTCACAACCACAAACACACACTGTTATCATGGTGAAGATAGCAGAATATGAAGCTTTTCCTTGTCCTAGTGAACGAGGAGACGTAATCCTGCAAGAGTCGCATAAACCTTACTCAAAGGGTAAACAATACTATGCGTGTCCTTTCTCGAAGGTGAACAATTACATACTTTTTTGTGTATATTATATAAATAATTTTGTTAGTTGTTAAAAATAATAGTTTTTACTCTTTAACAGGGTGGGACAACGGAATATGGATGCGATTTCTTTTTATGGAAGGAGGACCGAATCGCCAAAATGACCGCTTCTCTTGGAGCTTAAACATCAAGCGGTTCTGGATCTGCTCCAACAAGGTGCTCAAACTGTCATGAAAAAAATCTTAGGATAAACATGCTTGAGGCACAAAATCAGTTGCTACTCTCAAGATAAGGATGCTGGAGGCAAAACTTGATATGGCAACGTATCCCGACAACCACGACCATGCATGTCAGTCGGATGCAATACTTCGTGACCTTTTAGGTGACATGGATAATTTTCATATGTAGTACTGTTGTTGTTGTTGCTGTTGTTGTTGTTGTTGTTGTTGTTGTTGTTGTTGTTGTTGTTGTTTGTCGCGTTGTTGATGTTATTGTTGTTGTTTAATAAAATGTTGTTGTTGTTGTGAAAACTGATGTCGAACGTGCTTTTTATTTTTAATTAGTATGCTTTAATGTTGCATTATTATGTATGTTTTAAATATACAATTTTTCAACACTAAATTACATATGCACAAAGAATAGAACAGAAGGAACAATATCACAATTAACAAACACGGAGGCAAACCGTTTATTTAAAACACGCAAGAGTTCTCAACCACATACATTTTCATACAGACTCAAACTAAACAACTCGACAAGCAAACGAAACAGATCAAACAAAACAACTTGACAACCAAACGAAACAACTCAAACTAAACAACTCGACAACCAAACGAAAAAGATCAAACCAAACAACTCGTTTATTTTTTTTTTGCGGCTACTTCCCGCTTTGCTTGAACTCGCACCATCGTTTCCTTTCCTAGCTCTCATTTCCTTGAGACGTGCAAACGTAGCTTCCAGATATGCTATTCTATTTTCCAGATTATCAATTTCGGTGTTGACGTCAAACGTGCTTTCAGCTTCATCGTCACCTCCAACAGCAGCAGGTTGAGCTTCAACAGCATCTAGCTCTTTCAAATACTCTCTATAGTACGGCTTTCTCCTCAACCATTCCAGAATCTTGTCTCTCTGCCACGGTGCACAGTTCGCATAAGAACCATATTCATCAAAAATTTCCCAGCCCCAATGAAGTATAATTTCATTACACAGGAGCTCGTGTGATAAAGCCTTTGACCACTCCTGTTCCGGCGTTAAACCATCCATTGTTATGTGTGTTTTAATATGTGTTATGTGTATATTATAATATGTGTTATGTGTATATGTGTTATGTATATATTATAATATATATAAAAGTTTGGCCGACAAAATTACATTTTGGTGGGAAAATTCGCGCCTTAACTTCTAACGGGGACATGTCCCCGCCAAAAGATGTTAAGCCACCGGAAAGTTTAGGTGGGATACAGCTATTAGATGGAGGAAAAAATGGTAACAGTTTTCGGCGGGGACATGTCCCCGCAGAAAGTTCAACATAATGGAACCGCACTTTCGGCGGGGACATGTCCCCGCCAAAAGTGCAGGCGGGAAAAATACCCGGGAACGTTTAAGGGCAACTATTTTGGTCAAAGTTATCCAAATATCGAAAATACTTTCGGCGGGGACATGTCCCCGCCGAAAGTGTGCGTTAAAATTTTGCGAACGGTCAGCGAGATTGTGTGCCAGCTCAGCACTTTTTTTGTCGTGTAGCGACTTTCGACGGGGATAGAGGCGTCGCTACCAAAAGGCTCCTCGCCCGTCCTCCTTTTTGTTGTAGTGGAACCTCAGCTCGTATCCTTGGAGTTTTATGTGTTTTCAGTGGAAACTGATAGCATTAGCAAAAATTTAACATAAATCTAGCACTTTACGATAAGGATTTCTATAAAGTGGATCTCGATTCTTCTTGGACTCTCTTTTATTTATAAATAAATAACTTTTGGCTGTAAAAGGTAGCATCTATAGGTTTGGTGCAATACTGAAACTTCATATCTTTCTGCATAATATTTAAAGTACCTAAGAAAAAATCAGACACGAAAACATAGATGATAAATAAGGGGTTATGTTGACCGGACCCCCCTTAGTGGGGGAATATTCCTTTTGTCCCCTCCCTGTCCCCTCCCTGTCCCCCCTTTTTTCCAGTACAACACAGTTTCTTGTCAGTTTCTGCTCCGTATTTCTGACAGTTTTAAGCGTTTGACTTATTAAACTTTATATTTTCTGTTCCGCACTTTCAGGTTTAGCTTTTTGATATAAACAAAATTAAAAAAAAAATAATAATAATAATAAAAAATGGGGGGGGGTCGGGGGGGGGGGGCGCCTAAAACTTAGGGGAGGGTAGGGATAAAGGGCGCCTTTCTTAATGAGTTTTGTTAGATGTCATCAATTTCAAGATAGATTTTGAAACGTATCAAATGAATTTAGCATTGTCATAAACTTGAGTAATATTAGTTGCGAATCACACAAGTTATCATATAAGTAACACATTAGTTGCATGCACAACAAAAAGTAATAATTTTGTAACTTTTTTTGGACTTTTTGAGAAAACGTTGATGAGAAACAAGTAAAAAGCAAGAAATGTTTGAAGGTTGTCGTTTGTGATCTGCATGGTAATGTCTCTAAAACTACAACAAATGTCTTGTACAGAGAAGTAATTGAAGGTATATGATTAAAACTTGAAGAGTTATGTAAAATATACACGTCCCTTTATCTTTCTCATATTCTCAATTATAATATATTATCAGTCACAACATGCTTTTACTTACATCATCTATGGACTATTAGGTGTGCACGACATATACAATGGGTTTTGAATCGATAGGCGCTCACACACATCATTTTCTATTCGAGACAATCAATTTTAGATTCGTCAACGCTTGGACGTTTGTTAGTATAATTGTAACAAACTCAATTGCTTATCGTATAATTGACGCATTGTCTCATTATTTCTTTCATATATTAAATGTAAAATGTTTACGTTATCATTTTGCTTATCATCTCATTTCCTTATTTCTTTTAAAAAAAAAACCCGGTGTCAACGGGTCTTTAAGCTATTATTTTATATGCTAACGTAATTAAACAAAGATTCTCTATTGTTTACCCCCAACCAAAGTTTTAAAAAAGAATAGTTTGGCTACAATTTTTGTAGTCAATTACCTCCTTTATAATAAAATACACAAGCAATGAATCTGGGACTCACAAAAAAAATCATTAACCCATATTTATAGCAAAAATTTGTAGCTAAATAGCTAAAAAAAAATTGTAGCTGATATATTCCATTCAAAAAAACCCACACAAGATTACAATCAACAACTAATGTAATTTGCTTTAAGAATCTACAATGTTTTTACACAAGCGCATACTTTTTTTTTTTTTTTTTTTTTTTTTTTTTTTTAAATGAAAACTTTACCGCATCAATTCTGAATACTTTAGAAAGAAGCTTCCGAAGAAAATTCAATTTAACTACTTTGAAACTATGGTTAGAGATCATGAGACGATAAAGAATGAGAAGACCGTCAAGGATGGAACCAGGATGGGTTCCGAGATATTCACAGATTTTCTCGATATGGTGTTAATTTGTGTAAAAATACCCGATTTCTTCTAAATGCACCTGATCTAATAAAATTGTGTATATAGTCTTGTTTTTATTTTTTTTCTTTATTAAATGCACCTGGTGAAAATAGTATTTTGGTTCCGTCCTTGAAGACCATAGTCGATCTAGAGACGAGGGGCATTTTAAGATAACTTCATCCGACGATTTATGGTTTTGGTATAGTTTTTTCTCCTGTCTTACAACAAATAATCTTTTACCGTTATGATAAAAATGTTGTTTACAAAAGGGGTTAGTTTGACGCGTAATTGTGCCGAATAAGATTAAAACCAAGAACAAGGATCCTTGACCCAAAACTCCAAATACCAAGCTTATATTACCCAGGTTCTTCCTGGCACAAACCCTTAGCAAATTGTAGTAGTAATTTAGTGAAAAAATGTGAAGTGAATTTTTGTGTGTCGAGTGACATTATAACAGGAGATACTAGATCTTGTAATGTATTTTATCTATACTATTATATAAAGCATTTAAGTTGTGGGCTCCATCAAAAATTAAAATAAGGAGCTCCAATCATAGAGTGACATGTGTCATTTCTCAACTAAAAAATCACCTTTATTTTCAAATTGAAATATCATTTTATCTATTTATTTATTTTATGATCTAATTTCACCATATTTTTTAAAATTTTGTGCTCTCTTTAATTCAACATCCATTTTGATATATTTTTATGAGTTTTTAGTTTTTATATTTTTAGTGGGTCTACGTTATTTTGATTCAAATTTTTTACAACTCTAACCTTTATTTCAATCAATACAATTTTAATTCGTCAAAATTATATACTTTTGGGGGAGTGTTTGACGGGTAAGCGATTGCGAGGGTCTTTCTATATGCGGGAATAATGATGCCACGGGAAAGCTACGGGAAGCCCAAATAAACACATATAACTAACACATATACATTCGGAGTGTTGTGAAACAAATTCACTAAGCGGGTAGGGAATTGCGAAGAGAGTTGGGCTAACAATTTATTTACTATATTTATAATATAACTATATTTGTCGCCGCCGCTGTGCGCGGGTATCCGACTAGTGTTCCATTAACCATGTAATAAACCTTAAAGTTGCTTTTCACAATTTTTAACTTAGCTTAAATATGTGCCGCGGTGTCCTGATTTTACATAATTAACTGAGTGTCGGTACGCGTGTAGGCTCAATTTTTCAGAAAAAGCGAGATAACCTCTCGGTTTTTAGTTTTAATCGTCAGTAAGTGTCAGAAAATATTAAAAATAGTATTTTCTGATAAGAATTTAACTATTAAAATAATAGTCGGGAAAATTACTGTTTGTCACATCGAAGCCCGAACAAAGATTATAAGTATATATTAAATGGCAAAGGAAACTACGTCGTTTTGCTTAGCTTTTTTCCCGCCAAAACCACCAGGCCTTCTCTAGCCCAGTGATCCACCACATAAAGCCCAAAAACGTTTCCAGATCCAAATCTCGGTTCCTAAACAAGATCCACATCCATTTCACTTGGGGTGTTTTTTTCCCCTTATCTTGATATAACTCCAGCCACACACATAAACACACCAGAAGTTTCCAGAGGCATACACATACACCGGATGCCAGAAGATGAAGAAGATGATCGGAGATGCCAATTAGGGGTCGGTTAATTAAGGTATGTTTTTTTTAGCCTTAACAAAACAGCAAATCGTAAGGTATATTTTCTTTCAGTATACGATTTCATCGATTTTGATTAGTTATAATGTTTTCAATTTTCATATTGAATGTTGTATTAGTAATTCGATTAGTAGTGTCTGCTGATTAATGATAATGTTGCTTTTGTTTTGTTTTGTTTTGATTTTGATTAGGTTTTTTCGATGTTCGATTTTCTATCGTTGTATTCGTTATTAGATTAGATAAGCAAGCATCTTTTGTTTTTAGTATTAGTTTCGTTTCAGGTTTTGTTTGTTTTTTCCGTCTGATGCTGATACAATGACAATGCTTTCGTAACTTTTTTAACACCCCTAATTGTTCTAAGTGATGGGTTTTTTTCGTTCAGCCGACGCAGATCTTCATGAGCATTTGTTGATGTTTTCTACCGTTTAATAATCGCCTTTTAGATATGCCAAGGTTAATGTCAAATACAGTTTGGTGAAATACGGACTTTGGTTATGATTAAAATAAGTAAATTTAAAATGAAATATTGGTGTTTCATGATATTGTACAAAAATGGGTGATTAAATTTTTGATGAGTGACACTTGCTTAAGGAATCACTTAACCAACTACTACCACAAACTGTTAAAAGAAAAATTATAACTACTTTTGAAAAGTTGATTGATTATTATTTAGTTTGGATCATATAATTTGGATCATGGTACTGTATAATTAGATTAAGGTGACATAACTTGACTTTTTGTAGTGTTATGTCGTTGATTTCGTGTAGACTTTTGATATGTCTAGCTCATTGACTGACTTTTGCGCGTATTGGTCGTGTACTCTTTGCTTAATTAGTGGTAGCCAAGCTTAACTGAATCGAACTTAACTAAAAACGAGTTCAAACGTAAGCATGAAACGAGTTTAAAGTGTTAGATTTAGTTTTTATAGAGTATGTGTGTAGTTAGCTGATGAGTAATATGAAGTGTCATCAGTCATTGTATTATCTATGAGTGGTTTTGAGGAGGCTCTTTTGGGCCTGAATTTCCCAACTTGAGTTGGGCTAATTTTACTGGACCATCTTTTATGATCTGATTATGGTTTGGGTCTATATTGTTAGCCATAATTCTTAAATTTTGGTAATAATTTCAGCACCTTCTTTCAAATATACTGGACCTTCTTTTATGTCCCTTTTTTGGATCAGATTGGAATAGATAGATACACATATTGACATATATGTCCATGTTTCATGCTTTATGCAGATACAAGCATACAACCAAACAAATATCATAAGTCTGCTCAGATTGTCCCTGTTTGATCTAAATCCAGATTCTTGGTGATCAATGTTCATACTAAAATTCGCTTTGAAGCTGATAGTCGTCATCCAAGGCGGCAAAGCAAGTCCTTTGTGTTGCAGAAGATGGCATAAACCAACGGGTTTTTGTCTTGATTAAACTAACACTTTGAACCAATAATTAAGTTTCCTGCTTTCTTTTTATCATACGTTTTTACTGCTTCAGTTTGTATTTTGTCGACTAACAATATAAGTATACTTATACTATGCGTTCGGAGCTGCTGCAGACCCTCGAGATGATGCCTGTAATAGTCTAACCGGTCCTAAAGTACTCACCACAGCTGCTCTTATCCTCGATATGCTTACGGATGTTCTCTCAAATATGTATCCAGTGCTTCGTGATGAATCTTCCATGGCCTTACTAACCCCTTCGTCTCCTACCACAACAGGTAATTAATTAGCATTTTCAGCATAAGACCGTAACTGATGAATGGTGACAGATTCAGTGGGTCGAGTAAATGGTCAAATGGGATTGGTCACGACTGGAAATTTTGTTCATCTAAGATGGGGCAAATGTGTTACGGATTGATTATATAAGTATTTATACGCTTATTCCAAAATCAGATAACAATGAATTGTCTAGATAAAACGAATTTTGCGCTTTTCTTAAAGTAAATAATCACTAGCATATTTCCAGTTGGGTAGTTCCAATGAAAATGTTCACATTATCAAACTTTTAGAGAATTATATTTAATAATATGTGTAATGTAAATCTTTAGCATTTCTTCTAGCAAAAAACCGTCCTACTTTCCACTTAAAAAAATTACCGTGCAAATGAACAACCAAGATACACACCACACAATTTTTAGCAAATGTAGCTTTTGTTATAAAATTGGTCGTTGGAGCATCTTTCTTATGTAGTTTTGAATTAGTTGTTGCATGTTCAGGTTGTGCCGTTCTGCCCATCTCCATTCTCATTAGTCGATTTCATTTCCTGCTGCTAAGATACCAAGACAATGTCGCGAATGGGTCAACCAGGTATGTCTCGAACGTCACCTCACATGTCGTAAATTAATTGTCAGGTTGTTAAATCAATTTAATGTGATGCAACCGTTGAGCAAAGTGATTGACGCACAAAGTCAAATGGCAAATGTTTGTATGACCAGTTAGCCACAAAAGGTCTTAGGACCAGCTACTTATGTTGATACTATCTGTTTTCATTGGTCAAGGTTCGAAGGATAGGGTGAGTTGCCCTTAGGAGGGATATGTTTGGATGCGTTTCTTGCAAAATAATGGTTAAACATTTATGTAAGTATTTTACATATATACGGTTGGCAAACATACTGATAACTTAAGAGGTGTTTGGATTTACTTTCATTTTCGTGTTTGATAGGTTATATTTTACATGTATATAGGTGTGCTTTCGAATTTTGGTTGGCGCCAATTTTTTTACCGAATGACTTCTCACAATCACCACGCCAACGGCAGCCACATCACATATTATGGTTTCATCCTATTTGTGTTTTTATAAATTGGTTATTTTGAAATTTGGCTTTATGTTCAGTTGGGTATAGTTGTGTTGGTAATGGGCTAACTATAGTTTTTACCTTTTTTTACATGTCAGGAAGCATTCATGTGTTTTGCCGCAGCCAACATGTTGTTTGAACGACTGCATCAAAGTAGTGCTTTAAAGGAGTATGTATAGTCCAGTAAGCTGTTGTACTCCCAGCACTTGGTTACTTGGTCGAATGAATAAGGCCATGAGGGCCTGCATATAAAAAGTAGAGTAAGTTGTTAAATTGGTCAACTTTAGTGTCTAGCCTTATAAATTTGTACCGAACCCATGTGTAGTAAATGACCCAACTATCAAAACGATTTCTATCACTAATTTTACAACCCCTATGAAACCTCCAGTATCTGTTGGAAATCAGATTTCAAATAAATGATCAGCAAACCAATTGTATTGCTATTAGGCTATTATTTTGTTGGAAACATTATTAGTTACTTTGGGTTTAACTTATAATCGAAAACAAAACTTTGAATTTGGTGTGAGTTGTTTTGGTTTGAGTAAAAAAAGTTTCAAAACTGAACAATCAAATGTTGTAATGTTATGGCTTATGAGTTATGACGCATGCTTGATTTAACCAAATACAACGGAAAAAAAAACCCCGCCAGGCCGCAACGCGGCCGGCCGACGCCATGCTTGTTATTACAAAGTATGCGAGAGGTGCAGGGTTTGAGCCCCACTCTTATTGATTTTGTTATTTTCGTCTTAACAGGCCAAAAGCCCGCCCATTGTCTCACCAGGCCCATCTTGTACACATAGTGCCCTAAAGCCCCTAAACCATCAGCTGCTTTTAAATTAGTTAAACTTTTAGCCGCTTTTAACACATAGTGCCCTACAGATCTTATTCCCAATCGATCAGGTGTGTAAATTTACTACTATATCCTAATTTAAATAGATTATATCCTAATTTAATGTTATTCGTGTTAGTCAATTTAATGTTATCCTAATTTAATGTATGTTATTCGTGTTAGTCAATTTAATGTATCCTAATTTAATGTTATTCGTATTATCAATTCATTGTTTAAATTGTTATATCCTAATATTTTATGGCTTTTTCTAGTTAACTATAATTAATAAACTTAAATTACCATGTTTAAATGTTAGATAACATTAAAAATTTCTTAATTCTCTTCTAATTACCATGATTAGGGAATAATCTAGTTCTTTTAATGCGCCATGGTGGCACATATTAGAAAATCCCATATTTTATTGTGATACAAAAAAATAAAAATGAAGAAAATAAGATAACACATGTCTTAATAATGACAGAAATATAAGAACTCCCTACTTAACAAGATAAATTGTTCCACATAACTAATATCGAAAGATTTCAAGTCTTAATAATGACAAAATTATAAGAGAACATCACTTTTATGTCTTCAAATATGTCTCTTGCAGATGGATTAGTTTCAATTTAAACGGCTTCTAACCCGTCTTGGTGTTGGAGGCGGAGGCGTTGGAGACGGAGGCGGCCATGTAAACAACAAAGAGGCTGAATCTTTCAAATCTGTTGCACCTGCTGTCGTTGCGATAAAAACACGGTATCTTGATCTCCTTAAGAATGTTGCTACTTGTTCAAATCCTCTCATTGCTGTTATGAGAACAATGTTGATAGGCGCCTGATTATTCATCACAAGTTTAAGGATGTACGCCATCATAGAGTTAGCTTGTGACTCTTCTTTATCACCAGATGTTTCTCTAAACTTGATACCAGGAAATTTCTCACCTCTAGGTGGTAATGTGTGATTTTCCCCAAATACCCTTATTGCAGGAGAAGCAGATTTCCCAAGACCGATCACTTCCTCAACCTTATCTGTTATGAATCTAAATACTTGATAGTGCTGAAGATCCATAGGTTTTTTGCAGGTATTTGCATCCCATATAACAAAAGTTTCGGCACGAGTAGTCTTCAACATCTTTGGCCACAGTTTTAGTCGCATACCTTGACAGGTACGGACCTTGAGGACCCTCTCTTACTTTCTTCAAACCATGCAACGTTCCAGAATAAAGACTCTCCCACGGAACACAGTAGTCACTGCTTAATTTCAATTCAGCATGAGTACCCTTTGGATAAGCCAGTAGGGTTGTGTAACCTTGTTCTGTGAAGGCTTGAAGGGATTGGCACATATCACGATCCCCGCTAATTAGAGTTAGGCATGCCGGGGGAGGGTGCACTAATGCATACTTTGCCATTTGTATCATGAGCTCCATGTCGGCCGCATTTTTAATCCCACTTGGGACGTCGACCAGCGCACCACCTCCCTTGTAGATTTGTTTTCTTTGATTTGATGAAACAGAACGGGGTTTCATGTTTCCACAAACAATGAAGTCATCAATGTTTATGTTTTCTAATGCGGATTCGAGTGCTCGTTCGATATTCTTTGTTGCTTGACAGTGGTTGATTGGTTCATGATTTGGCACCTTGGTGTTCTCAACATCCCAAGTCACCGCAGCAGACTTTTTCATCCTGTAGATTCGTAGGCTGTTAGGCTACTATGTGATATTATATATAGATTATATCATGAATTATATATTATATATATCATCATAGTAGCCTAACAGCCTACGAATCTACAGGATGAAAAAGTCTGCTGCGGTGACTTGGGATGTTGAGAACACCAAGGTGCCAAATCATGAACCAATCAACCACTGTCAAGCAACAAAGAATATCGAACGAGCACTCGAATCCGCATTAGAAAACATAAACATTGATGACTTCATTGTTTGTGGAAACATGAAACCCCGTTCTGTTTCATCAAATCAAAGAAAACAAATCTACAAGGGAGGTGGTGCGCTGGTCGACGTCCCAAGTGGGATTAAAAATGCGGCCGACATGGAGCTCATGATACAAATGGCAAAGTATGCATTAGTGCACCCTCCCCCGGCATGCCTAACTCTAATTAGCGGGGATCGTGATATGTGCCAATCCCTTCAAGCCTTCACAGAACAAGGTTCACAACTCTACTGGCTTATCCAAAGGGTACTCATGCTGAATTGAAATTAAGCAGTGACTACTGTGTTCCGTGGGAGAGTCTTTATTCTGGAACGTTGCATGGTTTGAAGAAAGTAAGAGAGGGTCCTCAAGGTCCGTACCTAAGTACCTGTCAAGGTATGCGACTAAAACTGTGGCCAAAGATGTTGAAGACTACTCGTGCCGAAACTTTTGTTATATGGGATGCAAATACCTGCAAAAAAAACCTATGGATCTTCAGCACTATCAAGTATTTAGATTCATAACAGATAAGGTTGAGGAAGTGATCGGTCTTGGGAAATCTGCTTCTCCTGCAATAAGGGTATTTGGGGAAAATCACACATTACCACCTAGAGGTGAGAAATTTCCTGGTATCAAGTTTAGAGAAACATCTGGTGATAAAGAAGAGTCACAAGCTAACTCTATGATGGCGTACATCCTTAAACTTGTGATGAATAATCAGGCGCCTATCAACATTGTTCTCATAACAGCAATGAGAGGATTTGAACAAGTAGCAACATTCTTAAGGAGATCAAGATACCGTGTTTTTATCGCAACGACAGCAGGTGCAACAGATTTGAAAGATTCAGCCTCTTTGTTGTTTACATGGCCGCCTCCGTCTCCAACGCCTCCGCCTCCAACACCAAGACGGGTTAGAAGCCGTTTAAATTGAAACTAATCCATCTGCAAGAGACATATTTGAAGACATAAAAGTGATGTTCTCTTATAATTTTGTCATTATTAAGACTTGAAATCTTTCGATATTAGTTATGTGGAACAATTTATCTTGTTAAGTAGGGAGTTCTTATATTTCTGTCATTATTAAGACATGTGTTATCTTATTTTCTTCATTTTTATTATATGCACACCACTAAATGAACCTCTTCTTTAACATATAAAATCCTAGCTCCATCTAAATGAACCTCCTTGCACTTCCTGAAAAAACGTGTTATATTACTTGAAGACATTTGCTATGCTCACCCATTATTCCAATAGATATGCACGCCACTTGTCAGAATTCAGGTGCTGCTTCAGTAATCGTACACGTTCTCACATTTAGCACATCCCTACTGTCAGAACCAAATTGCATAGCAGATTAATCTCTTAGGAAACATTAATTGAATGTTATTGTCACCCAGAGCAGATAACTCTATAACGAAGATCAGGGCATATCATATACCTTAGTCAAAAGCTATTATTATCACCCGTTTTTGGCCCCTTCAGCTGAGTTTCTTTTTCTTTTTCAAACGAGCCACCGTCAGTCGAGTTCTCTTTCAAACCAGAAGCCTCGTGATGACCTGTTCCTGCAGCTCCAGCTGAAAAGTCGAATTGGTGACTTCTAAACTCGAAATGGTTCTTCCCTTACCCATCTACTTCATCTTCAAATAACTTATTAGTAAAATCTTCCATGTTTGTCTCACCTGAAAAGGATAATTGTCAAATATAGAGGTTTAGTTTGAGTTATATTTTATACCTACAACATGTCAAACTAGTAAACTTTATAGAGATGTTGAAATGGAACAAGTGCAACTTAAGAATAGTAACCCAGAATGTATTAAAATACTAATAACCTCTTATTAACTGCATACTGCATTGAAAAAAAAGAGCATCAATGGTTTACTTTATGTAACCATATCGAATACAGCAATATATAAAAAGTAAAAAAGTAAAGTAACTCCCAATACCGTCTTCCACGGGTTATGGGTCCCAATACCGTCGACGACGGTGTATGGGGGAGGTTGAGACGTAGACAGTCTTACCCCTACCTAAGGTAGAGAGGCTGCTTCCGGTTCTACCAAAGGTAGAAAAGGACCCCCGGCTTTTTGTAGGGAGTGAGGATCGAACCCTTGACCTCTCGGTTGAGAGTCAAGGGGTTTTCCAACTGATCCAACCCTACTTTGTTACAGAATACAGCAATATATAGGGACAAATATTTGTCCGTCAACCCAATCCAACCCGTATAGAACAATTACTCGTCTTGACTGGAACAAAATTAACCCAGCCACCCAAACTTGCCCATTTTGCCACCTTTGGTATAAAAGTCACCCAAAATCAAATTGGATATCCAATTGGATTATCAATAGATGAACATTAACAACTTTTGAGGGTTTACTATCCCACAGGTGATTAAACTCACATGCTGCAGTTTAATTGATCCCAGTACCTTGATTACACCTATTATCAGGGAATGCAGAACTGATAGCATAATCTTGACCGCCTTGTAGATGACTGACTGTAGCAGTTGCTGGTGTTGCAGATAATGATTTGACAGACGAATCTGCACTCGCACGAATAAGACAACAATCAGCCTTTTAGTGCAGAACAAGACATGATTTTGGTAAGCAACGATTTAATATAGGTTGGAAATTTTAAGATGAGCATACAATGATCTTGGTTGGAAAACTCGACTTGATCCTCCTGAGCACCTTTTGCATGACTGATTGTAGCAGTTGCTGGTGTTGCAAAAAATGATTTCAGCGACGAATCTGCACTCCCATAAAAAACAATCAGCTTTTGTATGCAGAATAAACCATATGACTTTGGTAAGCAACAATTTAACTCAAATACTTAAAGATGGCCATACAATGATTTAGGTTGGCACAATCAACTGGACCCTCTTGACCACCTTTTGCATAAATATTTGTAGTACTTGCCGACATTGTAAATAATGATTCCTGAGACGAATCTGCACTCACAAGTATATGAACCTGTCATATTTCATTTGTAGAACAGACCAGAATCTTGGAAAGCAAGAAATATAGATGCAAGAGTTGACAATTACTATCTAGTATCTACAAACGAATGGTTTTGATTTTAATCGTGTTCTACCTCCAACAGATTAAACTAGTAAAATCAGAGATTTAAATTTTTAGCTACATTAATGATTATAAGGGTAGAAAGTCGGCCAAAACATGTATTTACCTTCAAAAGCGTTTCATTTAAAAGACTAATTATATTGTTATTTGCAACCATATTTAACAGGGGATTTATTTAAAAAATTAGACAAAGAAAGTGTTTGTGGTTCAACCAACCCTCCCCATTTAAACATGTACTAAAAGTTGAAATATTATTCACCACCCAGTTTTCAATGGTAACATAATTTTCACACCAATAAATCTACAGATAGACGTACATTGATCTTGGTTCACAAAATTGACTGCATCGTCCTGACCGTCTTTTACATACTGGATTTGGCCAGCAGCTGGTGTTGTAAATAATGATTTCATAGATGAGCCTGCACATGCACAAAATAGAGCAATCATCAAACCATGACACTGGTAACTAAAGATCACACTTTCAACCCCCTTAACTTCTTTATAGGCCAATTTGGGTTGTATCACAAACAGGTCAAATTATGTAAATTATCACGCAAGTCGAACATGCTGAAAAAGTCATTTTCGTACTCAAAAAATCTTTCTATTCAACTATTCAGATTATTGTTTGTATTAAATTATATTTTCAGGTCAGCCAGCCTTTCTTGCCACCACGAATTTGTAAGCCAGACCAATCATGTTTAGCAAGGATTATAAGTATTGAGAGGTGCGACAACAATGATCTTTGTTGGCAGAGTTTAGAAACTGAACTAACCAGTCCAGTTGAAAATTTCTTCATTCATATTTGGATTCGGATTTTCTTTCATCACATCTACTTGAGTTGATTTCCCTTCGGTCACATGTCCAGAAGCCTTATCAAAATTTTTTACCGAGTCGACCAAGCCAGCTGCAGAACCAGAACTTCCTTCTTTGAAAGAACTTGCTCTTGCAGAAGTATTAATATCTGAAACTTGATTATCTGTTGACCAATAATCATACAACTATATCATGGATTATATTAATATGTATTAATAATGCAGCAAAAAGACTAGCCAATAGAGGTACCTTTTCGGCTTTCATCCAACTCGTAACTTTCATTTGCTGAGATTGGTTTCTGTTCATCTATTCTGAAACTATAATCCCCCAAACCCTGACATGTATCCGTTCTTTGCGTTTCCCCTGTAAAAAATATCAAGTCATTTGCTAAGAAATCATCCAACTTTCTCAAAGCATCCACTATTTCAGATTTTGTTCTTATCTTTTTAAACATCTTCATGCTCCCAACACATTTAATGCATGTGTCATGTGGGTGGACTTCTATGAAGTTATAAGAGGTTCATACTAAGTGAAGATAGGTTAATAAAATATAAGGTTTGTAGGTTGTTGATTGGCATCACGTGGCACACTTGTAAAGCTTTTAATATGTTTAACCTAGTGGATGCCCATAAATGCATCATACAATAAGTCTTGAAGATGGGAGATGCTACACTACCTTGCTTACTTCTATCATTTTCCTCGGAGGAAGTAGGTGAAGCTGAAACTGTATCACCAACAGTTGATAACAGAAGAAATAATCAATGTTATGAACAAAATGAAGTACATATCAAGTAAAACATAACAAAAAACAGCCTTACATTCTTGTGTAAACACAATTGACGGGCTTCCTTCTCTGGTTGGATGGTCATAATCATCTATATCTCCCACAAGCTGTGTGTCAAACTCATCAACACCAAGATTTGAACCACCATCCAGACAATGATCAGAAGTTGATGCATGATCAATCTCCTTTGTCATGTTGGTCTCTTCTGTAATTTGTTCATCACTCATACCAGGATAAACACTCACTTTCTTTTGAAACACCTTCAAAATTTTCAGATGTCCCTATGGTTATCTGCTCATTCCCGCTGTCATTGTTTATATCAGTGACTTCTGTTGACCCAAGTCCATCTGCACAACAAAGAAATATATTTTATGCCTAAATCATTTTTGGGACAGGATTACTATGAACTGTATCCAAAATAACACATACAAATATCACCAAAAATGTTGGCGACAACATCTTTATTGATGTTTGGTAAAGACTCCTCCAGAACATCAACCGTCACACATGCAACCTCATCCCCACGTGTAGCAGGAGTTGGTGGTGCTTCTGTGCTCATCAATAAATCGGATGGTCCAACTGAATTACTAACACCAGCAGTATAGCATGTAGCTTTACCTCTAGCAATATTAGACTCTGGCACGGATTCTTGGTGAGAAGACGAGTTCAAAATTTCGGTCAAGGCAGGCATATTTTCATTATTCTCAAGTCATCTCCTCCAACATATTGTTCATCCGTGTCAGGACTATCATTACTCGCTAATTTATCACACTCAGATTCTCCATCTTGCTCATCACCTTGGTCATCAACAACTACTCACTGTCAACAACATTGCCAGAGACATGCACCTCGAGTGTTTCATAATCATTTGATGGCTCTAAACCAGTTTCAAGCTATTTATGCACACTAATAGTGCCGTCTTTAACATCATCCTCACCTATCACAGGAATAGGAATCACATCATCATTGCCAGTTACCAATGTTTGGTCAGACTCATGTTCATTATTTGTGTTCACATCATCGTCTTCACCACCGCTCAAAGCAGTTTCCTGAAGCAGATGTTCCTTATTGGAAATAACACCTTCGTCAGTTTCACACTCATTGACATTGGCATCTTCACCATCAAACTTCTGTGAAACAGATGTGCCAAATATAGGACTCTCGTTTTCATCACCAGATGTACCCAAATTTGGGACATCGGATTCGGTAGATGCTACTGCATCATATTCAAGCTCCTTTGCAGGTTCATTTCCAGCATCAACTAAAACATCATCTTCGCCTATCATGGGAGTGCCAAATACATCATTTCCATCTAGTGGCTTCAAATGGGCTTTTTGGTCTTCAACAGATATATCATTGGCTGAGTAAGGAATCTCAGTTATGACATTAAAAGAAGATGGCTCTGAGGTACGTTCAGGTTGATTAGTCATGTTAAAATCATCAGTTTTGCCCAGAGAAGTATCAGATACATCATCATTGTTTTCGTTGTTGAGCTTTGGGTTAGACTCGCGTTCATAATTAGTACTTACACCCTCGCCGTCACCATCTCCACCACTTAACACAGGATCCTGAAGTAAATGTTCAGAATTAAGACCCTCGTCAGTTTCACACTCCTTTCCAGTATTGACATTGGCATCTTCAGCATCTAACTTTCCCAAAACAGGACCGTTACTTTCATCATCGGGTTTGCCAAATATAGGACTGTCATTTTCATTATCAGATCTGCCCAAAATTGGGCTCTGATGTACATCAGTACCAGTAGATTGCACTAAATCAGATTCCAGCTCCTTTGCAGGTTCATTTCCAGTATCAACCTCTTCTTTAACAATCTAAAGCTACTGTTACCTTTCTCACCCCATCGGACAGATGCGCTTCTTAGAAACTCTGCTCCCATTGGTGATTTTGGAGTTGACACATGACAGAGGATCTACATAATCTGCATGTAGATGGTATGTAGATTAAAGAAAATGTCAAAATAAGTAATTTCATTTAGAGTGCAACAAATAGAACACTTATGTACCTGAAGATGGAGGCAAGTGATAGTTTAGTTTAAAGAATTTTGAAGCTTCTTTATCCTTCTTATGACATAGTACGCGTATTAAGGTGTTAGCATCATCCAAAGATCTTTTGTCCACGAGTTCCAGATCCAAATCCGGTGGACAAGTTTTCGCTTGCCATCATCAGCATATGGATAAGTGAGTCAGCCTGTCATTAGTGGAAGAAAGAAAGAGCGAATGTCACTATCATAACCTGACAAGTTATTTTCGAAAGAACAAAACGATTTAGGATGAAGGATGCATACATCTAGTGAGAAAAGACTCGAGCAAATTTTGATTCAACCTCCACTAGTGAACGGGGAAGACCTTCTCCATCAGCAACAAAAAGATCCTGCATCCACAAGTAGCATTGTTCATGTACACATAAAGATGTGTTAACTGTTAAAAAGTAAATAAAAATGAACGAGTGGGGGAACCCGCGCGTTGCTGCGGGATTGCCATGCTAAATTTAAATTTCAAACGAAACGATAATGCAAAGATTATTTCTGCTTATGTATAGTAAGTTAGTCATTAAGGAGTAAGTATGCAAAAGATCGATAACCCCAAGTAGTATTCTATCTACAATCATTGGATTGGAAGTGTTGTAAGTCAACTTAGCCTAAGAAACATCTAAACATGAAAAATCTGGGATCTAAACTGTAAATGTAGAAACCTGGGATCTAAACAAATGCCACAAAAGTGTGAAACCTTATCATAACCAAGTTCAATTTAGAGATGAAACATAGGGTATACGTAATTTTCTTAGCCATCTTATTGGTTCATATCAACTGCAACCTAAATCACTCTTCACCTAATTACATAAACCAATCAATAATACCACATCATAAAATTATACATGGAATATGTTATTATGATAACTTCTAATATGTGATTTGAAAGAGCGAAACTAATTTAGACAAAACTGTGCACGGAATAGGTTCTTTGCAGTTAGATATTATGATAATTAAATGTGCAAAAATCATTTTGAGCTACTGTAATTAAATGCAACATCATTACTTTCGATCTTCACATCGACTCTCTTACATTAGATAGGTAACTATTCCAAGTTTCGTTAGCATGTCCATGAGTATGACTTTCAACTTAAACACCCTTTTGAGCTTGCTTGTATTGACAACAGCTGGCAAGTGTCCCCTATCAGTAGTATGTGCTCTATGTTGTTAACCATATTCTCCCATCACCTGATAAGGTATACAAAGATGTCATAAAGTTCAAACAATGTAATAATTTACCTATAGATGTATTCTTTCATCAAAGCACCATTAAAGAGCTTTTTAAATCTCTTTTGATTCTAATCAAATTTTGTTAGTAGCCTACATAAAATTCCACACTGCCAGACACTTAATTGTACCTAAAAAAAATGAATTACTTTCAGTGCATCTACATAGAACCTATAGAAGTGCAATTTAGCATTTTATCCATTTCCCAATAATCAGTTTGTTCGCTAATGATCCTAGTTAATGAGTTACATAGTTTAATCATAAAACTACACATACCAACTGAAAGAAATTGCTATAATATTCTATCTTTATGTACTTATAGGATGTAACATTTTTTGTATATTCAGTCAATACATAAGAATTTAAAATTCCAATCAGCTTAAGTATTTTCATACAATTGTGGTCACCGGAAATGTACTTTTAAAACCTTGTAAATAATTCTTTCTATACTTCAACCCAAATTAATTAACCTAATCCGTTTCCTTAATCCGTACTAAAGATCAGAATGTTTATTTTCGGGTTCGACAGCCGATATGGAGCCTGTGTTTAAGTGTCACCACTACTATACCAAATTAATCTATCACTTTAAAAAGATGAATGTAACTGCTAGTTATCCTTAACCCGTCCCACCCATTCTGCCACACCTAGTATCATGTAATTAATAAAAGGAGTCTTGTCACCTGTAACGTGATCGAGTAAATAGCTTCCAATGCCTGGACGTGGATTTCAGGATCAGTAACTGGTTTACGCTCAATTGAGAGTGCACTTCGATGATTATCAGCTTCAAACAGCAGTTCCCGATAGTGCTAGACACCTGATCAATATAAAGTATTTGTTTCTAACTTTATCTCCTCGTACTTCCTCAATAGTTACAAACTAAAACCTGATGATAAAGGAAAAAATGCATAATTTCAGAGAAGGTAATTTTACCGTAGTCGTAATTAGGGGTGTTCATCGGTTCGGTTTTCGGGTTTGTGGGTTGTATGGCTCGGGTTTATCGGTTTGAAATTTTTTTAAGTCAAAACCAAAACCAAACCAAACCAGATATAGGACGGATAAAACCAAACCATACACCAAATTACAATTCGGTTTGGTTTCGGTTTAAACCAAGAAAACCAAATTCAAGTAAAAGCAGAGTGGTGTTTTATGTAATTTGAACTTATAAAAACACTATAAATTTCTTAATCTTAAACAATAATAGTTAGGACTTTATATATATGAAGATTGTTTTTTATAATATGGGAGATACTCAAAAGACCAAAACTTCATTCAAGGGTGATCATCAACTTTTAAAATTATAGTAACGTAAAAGAAAAAAATATATAATGGAAGCATGGTGTTTCCACTCAAATGATCAAAAAAAGAAAAACAAAATAATCTCATACCGAAGAATAACTTTCCTAGGCGGCTTTAGGTGAAGCAAATGTTGTTTCTATACGCCCAAAGGGTGACTTGAACAACCTGGTGAAAGAAGGATTTCAAAGCGCAAGGAAGTGGAGAGTTGACAACCCACACAATTAAATCTGATATGATTACTAGGTAATAAGGTAACTCCCACCACTTAACTAAAATTTATAGATCGTGAGCCAAGTTAAATTTTTGAAGTATCCATATCATCATCACACAATTGTATAGTCAAGATCTATACCGCATTTGTCAAGATTCATCCTTGAAGGGAGACGATCATTTGAGAGGCACCAAGAAGCTATGTTGCTTTTGATCGAGATAAGTTTGTTACATCCTGTTTTGTCATTGTTGCCCCGTTAGAAAACTTGCTTGCAAAGCCACGTATCGAGGGACGATAGAGGATACAATGTTGCAAAACTCGCTAGGCGTAGGCGGGGCGGGTCGACCACCTTCGAGGCGGAATTCGCCTAGGCGCCGCCTAGGCGGATTGACTTTTTCTATGTATAAATTTTAAAATTATATGTATATTGATACATTTTAGTATAAATAACTAAGCAAGTATAAAAAATATTGGGCTTTAAATATAAATTAATGTTTTAACTTAGTTAAATTAAGGTTTTTTAATATTACAGGGGCCAATCATGGACAATCCAATTCTGCTAGAGAAGAGTTTAAGTGTATTGCTGTCTTTGTTCAAGTTAAAGAAGTTAAAGGGGCTGAGTGTATCTTTTTTCTTTATATTACCCCACCTCTCTTCTAGGGTTACTTACCACTTATAGCAGCCGCTTATTTGCTGCTTTCACCACACAATATTAGCAGCTAACCCTAGCCGCTCTCTTTATCACTGCAGCCTCTCAATAGCTGCTCTCTCATTACACTTACTCACTTCTTGTATTAAGATCATTTGATCTTGCTTGTATTACTTATCAAACGCAGCATAACTGCTGCTGTATTACCACTTTATATCTTCGTACAAGTGGTTTCAATCGGGGCTTCTTATCAGATCTTAAGATAAATCGACGTTGACCGGCGTTGACCGGTCCGCCGCCTAGGCCAATTTGACCCGCCTAGGCGCTTTTTGACCCGCCTAGGCGCTTTGTTGACCGCCTTTTGACCAAAACGCCTAATTTGGCCGATTTGGTACAAATCGGGGCGGATTAGCACCGCCTAGCGCCTAGGCGGCCGCCTAGAACGATTTTTGCAAAGCCACGTATCGAGGGACGATAGAGGATAGAATGTATGAAGTAGATTCAGTATCGTCAAGATGTGATTTTTTTGGTCCAACTAGCTCAAGTGTGGGATTCAAGCCCATTACTAAATAAAAACAGATCCTTGGTTGAAAAAACAAATTGTCAATTTCGATTGCATGAAGTGCAAGGAACAAATTTTCAAGGCTACTATTCTCTATCAATGATCTTCCATTGACCGGAAAATAAAGCCATCTCCCCCCTTTTTAATGAAAATGGAATCCATGTCGATGTAAGAATTTGTGGTTACTCGATGCAACCGAGAAGCGATTTCCAAGGGCTAGGTTGATGTTTATGAATACAAGCAACATCACGTTTAAATTCATTATGGCTTGCCGGCTTCTATATGTAGAAGTGATAACCTCTTTCCAAAAGAAATTGCCATCCGTGTAACACCACCCTTTTGATAAAGGAGATAATAAACATATTAAAACTTGGAGAGCAAGAAATAGAAAACTTGGGGGACAAGGAATCCAATTCCGTTTTATTAGGAAACTTTTCTTATGTTGATCTTTTTTTGTTAATTAGGATTAGTATGCAATTAGGAAACCATTACTTTTGGTCAAATAAGAATTAGGATTCTTAGGTCTATTTAAACCGCGTTCCAGTATAGTTGTATTCATTCAATTCATTATTAAAAATTTCAATTCAATTTTTGATCTTATCTGCTCGTGAAGTCAAGTAAAATAGGTTTATTGCGTCTACAATTAACCTGTTTACAACGTGTTCGACTGTTCGTAAACAAAGCTATTCGCTGTCCTACTTCAGGGTCAAAGTCACCTTGAATGTCGGTCTCTCCCAAATTGACTTCAGGTCACTAATTTCAATCTCGTCTTTTATCAATTCAAGTTTTCCCCGATTGTTCCTTATATTCTTTTCTTTGAGTTGTTTATTCTGCTAAAAAATTTATTGTTCATCGCACTGTTAATAGCACACTTTTGCAAGCCTTACAACCGATCCAACAACAAATTGAACAAAATACCAAAATTAGACGAAGAAGTTGATCAAGTTGATTCCGTGAATCAACAAAGAATCGTACGCTTAGGATAAAGGCGGACATACCATTGAAGACTTTCTTGATTGGGTTTCTGAAACAAATAAGTACTTTGAATTCATAGACATTCCCGAAGAATCCCAAGTCAAATATGTTGCTTACAAGTTGAGAGGAGCCGCCTCATCTTGGGGGGACAACCTTCAAAAATGTCATCGTCGCAAAGAAAATAAACTATTGGCACGTGGTGCAAGATGAAACGATTAATGTTCGTGCGGTTTCTTTAGGTTGATTACGAGCGGACTCTTTATTCACTATATCAGAATTGTCGCCAATAATCTCGAACCGTATCAGAATTGAAGAATTCACGAGACTAGCATCCCAAAATCAGTTAAGCGAGTCTAATGCACAAGTTGCGAGTTTCAACAATGGTCTTCGTTATGATATTCAAGTCGTTATATCTCCCCAAACAACTTGAACTCTTGACGAAGCCATGCGGATGGCGTTGTAAAACAAGGAAAGGGCAACTTTAAGTTAAAAGGTAAACCCGAATTAAACCAAAGTTCGAACTAATCAGGAGAAAAGACACAGCCACTTTATTCCAATGAAGCAGATAGTGAGAATAATAAGTTTACATACGCAAGTACTACCTCATAGCCAACAAAGAAACCGACAAATCCTTATGCCCGACCAGTTGGTAACAAGTTTTTTCGATGTCAAAAAACAGGTCATACTTCTAGCCAATGGTGAGTCAGCAGTAAATGTCACAGAACGAGATGAATTGTATAAAGAATCTGAGAACAAAGAATGTTTCTTTCGACCCAAAGACGTTCTTGACGAGAAAGAGGATGACCAAGGGGAAGCCGTAAATTAATGCTCACCACTTCTAGAAAAAGTGAAGACACCCAACGACACATCTTTCGAACACGATGTATAATCAATCAAGACGTCGCAACGTCAATCAATGATGGCGGAAGTAGCGAGAAAATCATCTCACGAGAATATCATCGCGGGACCAAGATTTAAGATTGTCACATAAGGTGATCTTGTTATGGTACATTTACAAAAAAGAACGATTTCCAATGGACACCTAAAACAAGTCAAAGAAAAAGCAAAAAGAAGATTGATCCTTGTCGAATTTTGAGGAAAACAAATGACAATGCATATGTAGTTGACCTACCTAAGACATGGCAACCTCCAATACCTTATCATTTCAGATTTGGTTGACTACTACTCTCTCCCTCCTGATGAACTCCTTCACACCAATGAGAACTCGTGGTCGAGTCTTTTCCAAGTGAGAGAAAATGATGAAAGAGATAACCTGGAAACACATTAAAACTTGGGGAACAAGGAATCCAAGTCACAACAGGAGACTCTCCTGACTATGTTTTATTAGGAAACTTTTCTTATGTTCATCTTTATTTGTTAATTAAGATTAGTATGCAATTAAGAAACATTTACTTTTAGTCAGTTTACAATTTGGATTCATAGGCCTATTTAAACCGCGTTCCAGCATAGTTGTATTCATTCAAATCAATTTTTGATCTTGTTTGCTCGTGAAGTCGAGTAATCAATAGGTTTTTATTACGTCAACACTTAACCTGTTTATAACGTGTTTGTAAACAAAGCCCTTCAGCATCCTACTCCATATTTGTAAGACATTACAATATTTAAAGCAAGAAGAGAATCAATACCAAGACAACGACGCCAATGGTAATAATTAATTGTATGTCAAGAACGAGAATCGTGTATTTTTTTTAAATTAATGATAGAAATGAGAAAACAAGGGTAATATTTAGTCAAGAATGATGAACTATACAGAGTAATAGAGTATACATGGGCACACTTAAATTAGACAATTTCTCACTAAAATAAATAATGAAAAGCATTTAGAAACTAGGATTGCCAAAACACTATCAAAATACTTTAATAGCTTTTCTAAAATACAATTAGCCATTAAGCACCCAAAATTAGTTTAACCAAACTCCCCAAAACAAAATGAGGAACAAGTGTAATGGTAGATAAAAAATGCATTACGAAATATATAGTAAAAATACATGTTGTACTGTTGTAGTAACTTTGGTCACCAACAGATATAGCAAATTCGCGCATTATTATATGCATGATTTGTATTATATTCTTCATGATTTTGGAAGTTCTATAATCTTGAGGTATTTTGATTATTTATAGATTGGTTTGTTAATAACTATGGTTTGTGTTCAAAATTTTATGTTGTGTTCTTAATAAAAGAATAATTCAAAGCTATGTTTTAATGATATCACTTGTTACCGAACTTCAAAACCGAGGCATAACAAAGTAACAAAGCACAAAACGATTCTAGTAATTTACTATTAATAAAATATATGAATCAACATAGAATACAAGTTACCCAAAAAAAAATATATTAAGAACCAACATAATTATCAATCAATGCATACTAAAGTTACCCTAGCCATCACATCCTAAGGATCAGCACTAGAGATCATGTATAATCAATCCTACAAAAACATCTAATGATGCCTAACATTGTGATAATAATTATTCAGTGAGCAATAACATGTAGAAAAGTGAATAATTATAAAAGTGCACACAAGTAAATATAAATAAATAAATAAATAAAATAGTTAGAAGATTTACCTTATAAGGATGTATGTGTAATCAGCAGGCAGGATTACGTCGGTTGTTTTATATCTTTTTATGGAAGGCGGAGCCGCCGATAAAGAGGAGGCGGAGATCGATATAACATGATATATAGAAATTGTCAGAGAGATAAAACTTGAAAGGACAGCTTGAGTTAGGTTTGTGATGAGGGGCTTTCTGGGCCGTTGATTTGTTTTAGATCCGACGAATGTTACAATGGCTTTTTTTGTTCGTTTGTGTGACATGTATTTTATTTTAGAGCCTTATTGTTAAAGCCAAAGTTGTAGGTTTCATCATTAACTCTCAATAAATACACAGATCGTCCCAATTGAGTTGACTGATCCTTTGACCATAAAGACGATAGTTACGTTAGTTAAGTCCAGTTGCAACGTTAGTCCCTAACACGTCATAACGATCATTTGCAAATTAGCCCTTTACACTAATTGCCGTTATTAATTAACTCAAAATTTGTTTTTCTTAAAAAAAAATCTTTTCTACGCAGTTTTATACATGTGTATAATACGTTTTTATACATGTCTTTATACACGTTTTTATACATGATTTTATATGTGATTTTATTTTTTATACACGTTTTTATACATATTTTTATACACGTTTTTATGCACATTTTTATACATATTATTATGCACATTTTTATACATATTCTTTATACACATTTTTATACATGTTTTTATACATTGTTTTATATGTGGTTTTACCACCTTGTTATACACATTTTCCACACCTTTTTATACATGGTTTACAAACGGTTTATACACATTTTTATATACGTTTTTATAAACATTTTATACACATTTTTATACATGGTTTTATACGCGTTTTTATACACATTTTTTCATACAATTTTATACATGTTTTTATACACGTTTTATTCACGTTTTTATACACGTGTATAAAAACAATGTATAAAAATGTGTATAAAACGTGTATAAAACCACGTATAAAACCATGTATAATAATGTGTTAAAAAACATGTATAACAACGTGTATAAAAACATGTATAAAACCGCGTATAAAATCATGTACAAAAACGTGAATAAAACCGCGTGTAAAACCATGTATAAAAACGTGTGGACAAACGTGTCTAAAACGTGTATAAAAATGTGTATAAAAACATGTATAAAATCGTGTATAAAGCGTGTCTAAAAACGTGTATAAAACCGCGTATAATACCATGTATAAAAACGTGTGGAAAAACTTGTATAAAAACAGGTATAAAAACGCGTATAAAACAATGTATAAAAACGTGTATAAAAGTGTGTATAAAACATGTCTAAAAACGTGTATAAAAACGTGAATAAAACGGCGTATAAAACTATGTATAAAAATGTGTGGAAAAACCTGTATAAAACGTGTGTAAAAACTTGTATAAAACCGCGTATAAAACCATGTATAAAAACGTGTCTAGAAACGTGTATTAAAATGTGTTTAAAAACGTGTATAAAACCGCGTATAAAATCATGTATAAAAACGTGTATAAAACCACATATAAAAACGTGTATAAAACTCGTATAAAAACATGTATAAAAATGTGTATACAACCGCATATAATAACATGTATAAAGACATGTATAAAAATGTTTTATACACATGCATAATACGTGTATAAAAATGTGCATAAAACCGCGTAGAAAAGATTTTTTTTTAAGAAAATCAAATTTTGAGTTAATTAGTAACGGCGGTTAGTATAAAGGTCTAATGTTGTGAATGATCGTTGGCTAAAGAATAATGTTGCCATATGACGTCGTTAAGGACTAACGTTGCAACTCGACTTAACTAATGCAACTAACGTCGTTATGGTCAAAGGACCAGTCAACTCAATTAAGACAACCACATGGCCGATTTGTGTACTTATCTTATATTATATAAAGCTTAAGTAGCCTTATAAATGTAAAGGGGTCATAATAAATGTCCTAAGAATTGATTCTATCATATAAAGCCTTCAACATTGATTCCAAGCAACTCAAACATCTCAATTAGTATGTGTACATTGATTTCAAGCAACTCAAACGTCTCAATTAATAGTGGTTAGTCTTTTTACCTTCCCGTCCATTAGTTACAAATATTTTATCAACTATATAATGTGTCAAAAATCACACACAACAAACCACAACTTCCTCCACACCGCGTGCACATTGGGCTACAACTTATTATGGTGGTAATGTAAGCATCATATCGTCTTACTTATTTAGCATGTTGATTTATATTGTTTTATGTAAATTTCACGTGTGTTTTGTGTGTGTAACAATGTAGGACATAAAGATGGTGCTTAGGAAGTTTGGTAGTAACATCATCTTCTCTAATGGTTTAAGAGATCCTACACATCGTTGTCTTATCAATTAAGTGGAACATGCACGAACATTTTCAATTTGATCGAAAATGCAATATATTGATTAACTGTATTTAAGTTACTAACGATCAACTATATCTAATTGTTTTTTGCAGCGCGTCAAGAATCATTAAAGAAAGAGATCGAGAAGTCACAAAAATTGTATCAAGAACAAAACATGCAAAAGGCCAATGAACAACAACGACAAAGACAACAACAACAAGAACAACACCACGGCCACCGGTGGAATGAATACTTAGCATTCATATTAATAGTACGTTACAAATTAAACATGCAATATTTTACTTCATGTAATACCGATAAACGGGCTAATACTATTGATTCGTTAGCAAGTAAGTTTATTGAAAATAATGTGACGAGCATTCAATTTTTAGTCAATAATTATTACTACACTTTGTTGGTGCATTTTAATATTTTTGCTCTTAATGTAGTTTTTTGTCTTGCGGTGTGTTAATGTCACTTTCTTAATTAAACGTATTGGAATATTGCGTGACTTTGATATTTGATATGTCTGTGTAAATTATGTCGATGTTACATATTGAAAATGGTACATAGTATATAATAAAAATATAATAAAAATATCTTCACACTATCATCTCAACAATGAGAATCTTCTAAATCGAAGAAGTATATAAAGGAAAAGAAAATTGTGTTTAGTTAAATGTCGGGTCTATTGAATGATTGGAGCGGGTTTATGATTCGGACTTGGGTCATTGGATCTGATTTTTTATTATACGAGTTATAATTTATACTCTTGAATATACTAATTACTTTAATGTTTTATGTTTTTATAGTTTTGTTAAGAAGGAAATTTGTTTTATAGTCCGCTTTTAATAATGTCATTTATTTGAACAACGAAGTCCGTCTTTCACAAAAAATGAGAGTTTCAAACATGAACCGAAAATTAGTCCCGAACATTACGAAAAAAAACAATTAGATCCAACATGTGTGCATTGCATGGGTCCTGAGGCATTCCAAACCTGTGTGCATCGCACGTGGATGAATATAAAAGGTCTCCAACATTAATGTCATCGCTTCATATTTAAAATAATTTATGTAACTTATACATATTAAAAAATTACATGTGAAGAGACTCTTTTCAATGTAACATCTTGAAAAAAGTCTCTGCACATATACTCTTTTAATGTCAATAAACTATTATTGTATATTTGGGCATCACCATCATACTAACAACCCGACAATTTACACAATCATTTTCGCACGGGTCTTGAGGCAGCCCAAGTTATTTATGACGAAAATTAGTGGCAAACATAGTTTTTGACTCGACCTCAATTAAAACTGACAGAAATAAAGGCACCAACATTTTTCATGCCATGCTAACAAAAGTTGTGGTAACATCACAACTTAGGAACTTATTGACCAACAAAAGTTGTGGTAACATCACAACTTAGGAACTTATTGTCAATAAACTATTTTAAATGTGTGTCATGCTAAGAAAAGGTGTGATACCATCATAATTTAGATATATAATGATGAAAATAAGTGCCGAAGCTTACATGACAATAAACTATTTTAAATGCGTGTCATGCTTAGAAAAGGTGTGATACAATCACAACTTAGATATATAATGACGAAAATATGTGCCGAAGATTACATATTAGTTTTATATCAAAATATAGGGGTGTTACAATTTTGAGAATAAATACAAAATCTAAACGTTATAAATAACTACTAATGTGTCATAAAAAGTTTAAATATAATGTTACAATCTTGAGAATAAATACAAAATATAAACTTTATAAATAACTACTAATATGTCATAAAAAGTTTAAATATAAAATTTACCGATCAACTAAGGCCATACTTACAAAAGTCTAATAACGAAAAAAATTACTGCACATTACACTATGACCAATTAGATAAAGCCCGTGTGCAACGCACGGGTCTGAATTACTCGTATACTAAAAGCTTAAGTAACCTTATAAATGTAGGTGGTCATAATAAATGGCGCCCGCGCGTTGCCGCGGGATTTTTTTTATTCAAGTTTCTAAAAAAAAAAAAAAAAAAAAAAAAAAAAAAAAAAAAAAAAAAAACTGTAGCTACAGTACACTGTGGCACTGTTCATCCGATCCACGACCCGACCCGACCCGACCCCCCAAACCCGACCCGCCCTAAATGGTTTCTACAGTTGCCATGGGAGGGAGGCCAAAAAGATCCCAACAAATGTAATATTAGAAATGTAAGTGGTCATAATAAATGGCTCACGAATTGAAAGTGAAATGTGGATGCTTCTGTTGGAATATGTGAACTATATAAATAAATCATAAACACATATAATCATCAAAAGCACGCAGCGGAATAGATCTACAAGAACATGTAATTAATTAAATTAAATAGACACGTACCTTAATGATTCCTAGCAAGAACAAGGAATCCCTTCAACAAGAACAAGTAATATAAACCCTAATTGGGAATATATTAGGATCGATCACCATCCAAGATCACAAGCTAAAGTAAGCTTGTCACTCGTTCCTGTACACACGTAATGATAGCGTTTCAATGAGAAAAGCTAGGTTCTTGATCACCAATAAACCAAACACTTTATTGCTATACTTGATTCGCCAAATCCTAGTGGATTTAAAAGAGGGTCGAACAAGTGTAAGCAAGAGGAAGAGAAGAAGAAGAAGTTTGGCTTAGTTAGGGTTTCAAGATTAGAGAAAAACTAAAACACAATGAATTGTATTTATAGTGTTTCTTTTCTTTGTGCCCAAGCAAACCAAAACCGGCCCTCCCCCTAAAAGGAAAGTCTTGGCCGATCCTAGTATCCCACAAGGGATTCTAGATCCTTCTTTCTTATTTTCACGTTTAGTCCTTTAACGGTCGTTAGTTAAAACCCCGTTAAGTACTAACCGTCGTTAAGTGTTTTATTGGTGAAATGAATAAATAAATAAATACATAAAATATATATATTTAATTATTCATCATTGAAACTCTCACGTTAATGTGTGCAATCCCGAGCCTCGGGTTCGAAACCGGACATACGTATATTAATATTTATACATAAAACTAACAGCTCCCACTTGGATAAACATTAATATAGTAATGACATGGGTCAGCCTAGCTTAACCTTCCCAATGCCCCCAGCTCGATCCGAGTTGTGGTTCTCCTGGAAAAACCACGTGATGAATTTAATCATCATACTTATCCTTTTGTTACTAATACCGCGTTAATTTGGATATGGATCTTTGTCATTCCATAATTAACTTAGTTTCTCGTTTATACATAATTGAACAAGATTACCAAAACATCTGAACGTCTTCCAGATAGACTTTGGGCGTGGCCACGCAAACATCTTGTCAATCCTACGAGTGGCCAAGCAGTATTAAACTTCAACACAAAGTTGAAGGAACAAATCCTTTATTGACTGCGAGCATAACCCTCGAACTTCGCATCATTTCTGAAAATGGCCCTTATAACTACCTTTTACGGTTAGCGTTAGACCACCTTACAGAAAATAAGCTACATCCTCGGAAATTATCTGTCATCTCAAGTCTGAGGATAAATATTCATGATATACTTGATGACGACGATCCATAAAGTATAATCATGTGGTTGGGATAAGTCCTATATTCAATTTATCCAATATTGAATATCATGTGACATTGGTATCTCAACCTTACAGTTCATTCTACCAATCCTCACATTTGTCTTAGTTTAATAATATTCTCATATTATTAATTGACAACGGACTATTTTAGAATAAAATATAATAATTTTTACTCATGGATTTAAACATGCAAATATAGGACACAAATATTAATAATGAGAATAAACGCTATCCGCACTTTATTTCATTAAAATAATAATTGTTTACACGTCCCTTATCCAAATACTAACTAGATCGATGCATGACAATCTTCATTAATGAATTATGCCACAAGTCATGTTCCACACACTTGTTGACAAGGCATAAATCAACTAATGTTGATCTATCGGAATTTTGAGAATACTTATTTCATATAATGAAATTCTTGTATGTGTGCATTCATCTATCTAGATATTGCTACATACTTCATAAAATGCGTGACATCCTCATGCACGAATTTATGATAATTAAACTACCAAACCTTGTAGTTAAAGCATTCTAATTATTTATGTATAATGCAACTATGCTCATAATGAGCATAACTAGTACGCATGGTCTCCTAATAAGGATGAGCTTCCACCATGACTAGTATTGAGTGTCATCTCAATCTTACTAGCATCATTGTATCAAACAACAATATGCTCTTTTAAAAGTTCCGTAAACTTTTACATTCATCGTGTAATGTTTGATATCTTCAAAACCTTCAAGATTTGACCATAATATCAATCAAGTAATAACTTGCCATATGGTTCACATTTAGAATTTTTGAGCAAGTCCAGGCTGAGGATGCAAATTCTAAGCCATATCCATTACACTTAACTATCTAATAATTTATAATTAGATATTAATGTTGTCAATCATCTTTCATTCAAGCATGATACAACAAGCAACATGATGTACATGAATAATCATTTTGTCAATACTTAGATTCATTCATGTCATATCTTTTCAAGGATATGATTCTATCTAGTTCTTCTAATAGAATATCATGTTCTTTTAGAATCAGATATTATTACCGCTTATGTTTATTACAACAAACATATATTCCAAGGTTTTATTTTCTATATGAAGTTTCATTCCAAACTAAGACTTAACATATAACTATTAATGTCAATGGAATGTTACTTCCCATATGTTTTTCAACATATATGAAATAAGAAAATAAATTTATCACTCCCACTAGCTTTCAGGAATATTAAGAAATATCTTAATTTTAATTATAAATCAAAACTAGATTTAATAACTAAAAATAAGTATATCTTTTAGATGCATGCATTAATCATTTACAAATGATTTGCACTTTTGTATACTATTAAAGATTATTTCGATTCAAACACTCCTTTCAATTACTTTTCGTCCTCGCACAAGTAATTTACCAAGAAAGAGTTTTGATATTCCATTATTGACTTCATATAAATGAAACTAATAATGACAATCATAATCTTTATATATTTAATGTGTTTAGAAAGAATTCCAATCCCATTTAATTGCTTAATTGTGATTGATAATCTTTTCACATATTAAATATGTATACAAATTTTGTCCATTATGATTTCTACACAAAAATTTAAATCTCTAGGATTTTCATTTCCATTGTAGAAATTCATTTTCATTCTATAGTGTTTCTATAGAGTCTAAGATTAACTACGTTTTCAAACTAGTTATCTTATTGGATTGCATCTAATTTTCATAGTATGAGTAATTTGCCAAATGAACATTTGCAATTTATTAACAGGCATACCACGATCCTGTAACTCATAACCCTCAACATATTCTACAAATATTTGAGATATCCGTGCGGATCTATGAATAAGAATTCCATCATCATGAGATTTAACACTAACATGTTAAATCCTCATTATGATTTTGCTAGCGTATTTAGAAGATTATGTATCTTGTAATCTTTATCTTTTGAAGATAAAACTCCCACTCACCTTTTGCAATTTATAGATTACCTATAAATGCTTAGCAAATAGAGCAACACAAAACTTGTTCTCTTTTTGGGACTTTTACAAATACTTATTGACAGTTCTTAATCTTAGTTTGTTAATAACCTACCCAACAAGTAGTTCAACAAATTCTGAACTTCAATTTTTAAGACTTAATGTGATTCAACACATTCCATATTAAATGGTGTCTTATTAATCTTATAGGTTGGAGTCTAATTGAGTATTTTCAATCCATACTCAATTTTCTAACCTTGATTATCTTTAGGAATATTAGAAGATATAGTTATCTTTAATCAAACAATTTTTCAAGAGTTTGATTCTCCTAATTGAACATACCATACATACTATGTATTCCATTAGGATTAATATTGTAAGTCTTTCTTACAATATATAAGATAAATATATTTTCGTTTTGGCTTACCTATTTACCAACTAAATCACTTTAATGGTACAATAGATTTTTCAAGCCAATTGCATAATTTATAACATAAGTGCCTTATTGTCCAAGCCACTTAATTTCTATGTCTTACCAAAAAGACATAAACTGTTATAATCCCATTCTACGTTACAAATCATTGATCAACTCAATGACTCCTTGCATATGTCTTAATTAAAAAACATAACAATATAACGTCTTACTTTGTTATAAGTCTTATAATAATAAAAGACTTCATATTTATATCTTTATACAAAAAAAAATATAAATATGCATAACTAAAGTAATTATGAAACCCACAACTTGGTTTCAATAGTTATTTCAAGTTAATTTATTTACTTCATATATTTATGTCATTCCAAGAATACATAAACATCTAAATATGAAGTAGTATAAGATTACTTCATTTATTTATGTCATTACAACAATACATAAATATTCACATTAGAAGCAGTCTTATTATCATATTGACACTTGCTCTAATAATTTTCTAATTTAGGAACTTGTAAATAACATAGTTTTATTACATCAGCCAAGGCTGCTAATAATAAAAGTATGTAATTTACCTTGTTTTTAATATCTAGTAATGAAAGTAGATATTAACTCCAAGTGTTCCATAAATTAGAATGTGTGTAAAACACCTTAGAACATTGATCTCTTACCTTATAGTCAAGAGATCCCTTTAAATCACATTCCTTTATGTTGTTGCTTGCACACAATAAGATCTCTCCCACTTGTGCATGGAACAACATCACGTATCGAATAAACAACACGTCAATAGTTTGCTTATTTGATCAATATGATTGTGTCATAGATATAAGTAGATATAGAATCACCTCGTCTAGTAAGGAAACGTACACGACTATCCTTAATACCACAAGTGTCTATAATTGGAAAGTATTTATCTCAAGAGATTCTAGAGATAATCTGGGTAACTACCAAGACTTGTAGCTCCCACTGAATTTAAGATCACTGCATGAACTCATTATTCAGTAATTTCAGCACTATGCTCCCACTGGCTTTGACAACATTGTAAGTGTTGCATTACCAGTAAAAGCAAATAGCGTGTTGTTTACTTTCCTACACCCTTGATGAATTCCTTACGTAATACTACTAAGGTACTCAAGGAATGTATTCTACTTTGTAAATGATGGAATATCCATCAACGTAATTAACTTGAAAGAATTGGGTATGCAATTTCTTCCTTAGTTAGGTCTACCATTGTAACACCCCCAAATTTGTTTTGTGGCAGCGGAAGATTTATTTGGGTGTTACTGTGAGGATCGAATACAAAATTATAGAAAAACAGCATGAGACGGCATTTTTAATTTACATAGGTCCATAATACAAATTCAGTTACAAGGCGTTACATCAGAGTGCTAAGGTTTCTCTAAAGAAACATCAATTTAACTGAATTACAACTTTATTTTACACCATTTATTTAAGATAGGGTGCGCCTGCTCCATGCCTTGCCTTGCTCCTCTTCAGTTCCCTGAGATACATGCTTAAAAGTCAACATAATGTTGAGTGAAATCATGGAGTTTGTAGTTTAGATATCAGTTCAATCACAAGTAAGATTGTATTGGAGATACAATCAGTTTAAAAAGATTGATATTGCAGTTCATATATTGCCCTAAGTCTCATGACACGCAAACGTTAACAAAGTACCGCATAAACGGAGGTGTCCACCAAATTAATGATGAAAGTTTTGCCCTCGTGTAATAGGTGATTTTGCCAATTCCTATTTCTCTCAAATATAATGCATCGCGACTAATACGACTAGCAAAAAGCATTCCGTCACAGTATTAGTGGATAGGTCGTCAAACTCTAATAGATCTATTCATTATATTCGCGTTCACCGCAGTGATTAATGGCTCATGATAAAGGGTCTTATGGCAATATGGTGTACTTAGGCATATATCAAGTCAGGTAGCATACAGAAAAATACTTGTGATTTAGTTATAGCATGTATCCCCCTCACGGAGTTTAAAAAGTATAAAGAGTTTAAAAAGTGAGGCCATGACTCACCTTATGCGTTCCTGGTGATGGTAAAAATAAACTCAGAGGTGATTATAATAACTTCGATATAGAACCTGGTAAATATATATAAATAACTGAGAATCTGACTAATTTCTAGTGGTGTGTGTGTATGAATGGTGGATGATGATTATACAACGATTCAATCGTTGAAGGTGAAAGTGTTATATGATTATGGTACTCGTACTCTCGTAAGATCATATCTTCCCAATGTAAATGAAATATAATCATGAAATATTTCTATCGCTAATAACTAATATGCAATTATAATGCGAATATGCATATGAAGTAAAGATATGGTACAAAAATGAAAAAGAAGACAAGTTATAACAGTTGGTCCTTGATCTTTCCATATTTTTACATTTTCTACCCTAACCGTGGTTTGCGTTACATCGTTAGTCCTTATTCAGTACATAGTCCAATAATAGTCCAATAATTGTCCATAAGTCCATATAAGGCTTGGAGTTCAATGGTATGGCAAATTAAGTCCTTTACAACTGTTTTCACAGCTTCAGTCCCTTAGTTTCCAGGTTTGGCAGTTTTAGTCCTTTTCGGTTAAGTCGCGTTACATTTTTAGTCCTTTTTGTATATAAATGACGGAAAAATATTCTGAAAATTTCTATAGCTTTATTAAGTTTATTTTAACTTATTTCAAGTGCTTATTCCATGAACGAGCTTATTTTTATATTATTGGGCCGATTAACGAATTCATTTAAGGTCCGTTAACAAATTTAGAGGCGAGGGCGTGAAAACTGTTTTGGGCTTAGATTTGGGCTATTTTTAGGATTCTAAAAATATATTATATGGGCCTGTTGGACCTTGTTATCGAAAATCCTTGTTGGGCTTGATTTTTGGCCCAACCGAATGTTTATAAAATTTTCTGAAATCGTTTGCTAGATACTAGTGATGGTCGATTCAAAATGAAATGTTTTGAGCGTGTTAACAAGTTCATGAAGTCGAACTTAAAACATGAAAAATATAGCTTGCTAGGTTGTCTATCGAGTGATGTAAAAATCTAGATATATTATATACGAGATTTAAAAATAAAGTGGTAGTTTTTGGCTTGGTCGAATGAAGTAGGTTTGTGAAATATCCCATGAAATTTTCTAAGTGTTTTGCTCTTAGTCGAGTAGCATTAAAAAGGTTTATTTTAAGTGTCGATATGACCTTGTGAGTGGGATCTTAGAATACGAATTATTTAGTTTGCCATGTGAACTATTGATAAGTGCAAAAATATTTATGTTTTGCATGAAATGTTTCGTATTAAATTAAACGTGAAAGGGTTAGTTCGAGTGGGTTTTAACTAGTAAAATTTTGGATATTTGTCTATTTCTTTTCAACTGGTTTGGCGTGGAAGTTATAGTTTGTGTTCGAGTTGAATTAGGGTGATATACATGAAGTGGTCATATGTTAAACGTAACATGGGTGGTTCGAACAAGTTAAGGTCCGTCATATTTTCTCTACCTTTCGTTAACTGGTTGAGCTCAAATGTTTTAAATTCGAATAAAATGTGCATGCAACTAAATGAAGTGTCACTATATACGTATTTGAGTAAGAGACATAATAATGCATGGTGTGTTTATATGTTAAATGTGAGACAAGTTTATAATGGTATCGTATGGATGAAATAAAATAAATATGTTCGAACGTACATGAGTTATGCATGCGTGAGTACGTGAGATATATATTTAAGAGGGAATGAGAAGACTTACAACACCTTTGAGAAAGGTGGTGGAGGCTTAGCAGTAATCGGTTGGAACACGAAAAGAAAACAATCCCACTTGCTTCAACTCCTTTACTCGAAGCTAGTTGAGTTCTCTGTCGTGAAGGGTAGGTTTAAGTGAAGGTATTTTGATAGTGAAATGGGTGTGAAGGAGACACACGCAAAGGCAGTGAGCCTTGAAAAGTTTATAGGCTTTGACTCCTAATGCTTTGCTTCCAAGTTCTTGACAGAAAGTGATTATAATGTTTAAGGAATGTGGTGATTTTGATAGAAAGTGATATGTGATAGAAGAGATCGAATGGAGGAGACTTATATAAGCAAAATATCTTCAATTTGCTTGACTTCTTGACCCAATGATTAGGACCACTGTGTATAGGGGACACTTGTGTGATGATATGCTAGTTTAAGTGTGAAATGTGTGTGGTTGGTTGTGATTTTGGCTGCTAGTTTCTTGTATGCTTTTGGTTTCATTTGGTTCTTACATATTATCACAAGTTTTAGTTTATTGAGTTACAATTCACGTTCCTTGTTTATTTTGCATATGGAGTATCATACTTACTTGATAATATAATTAGTAGGTTTTGGGAAATTGTTGTAGTACGATAATACCTTGAGTCGATGTCTTTAATAATGTGCTTGGTTCGAATTGGGACATCCAAAATGAGTTTAGTATCGGGTTCCTACTTGCTATTTCTAGTTGGGTTTTTGGTATCCTAGTAGTTAGTTAATGGTGTATTCGAATGTATAAAAAACATGTAAAGTTATAGTTTGACATTTAACATTGCATGTGGTATTTCTTTTTGAGCAGCATATCGATCGGATTCATAAAGGAAGCAAGGAAGTAAGTGAACTAAATATTGTGGTGTTGGGTTGTGCAAAAATCAGTTGGGTTTGATGGTTCAAATGTATAATTGCCATATTTGATCTTTAAGGTTTGCATGGGGGTTCTTGAGGAAGTGTTGTTTCGATCGGGTGAAAGGAAAAGAAAAACAAGGAAATACAACAAATTAAATAAGTGGGTTGAGTAGGCTGTGATGTTTACTTGGGTTGACTAGCTCGATGGACTTAGTGATAATAGGGTTTAGTGTTTGTGGTTGGGCCGAGCAGTTAAGAGTCCGGTTGGTCTTAGTTTAGGATAGAATTAGATTAAGTGTTGTGCTTAGATTTTGGTTAAATATTGTTGGTGAGAAATGGTTTTGTATTGAATGTGTTATAGACATGTTAATTCTTGTTGTGATTATTGTCTCGTGATATTGATCGTAAAAATGTGTTGTTGCGTCGGAGAGATTATCTCTAGTATCGGTGTGTTTTATTATATATATATATGTATATATAATGCGTGGCTATTAACAATAATAACGAAAAGTTTAAATTTTTAGCAAAAATAGGCATTAGGAAATAGTAATACGAGATTATCATTAATCGTTAAGATTGATTACAAGGGTTTTTCACATGATCCTACAGTACTCCTCCCTCATTCGAATTCCGTCCCGGAATTCAAGTCTAAAATGGCTACTAAGAGTGGTTTACGGGAATAAATGTGGATATTTTTCACAAATTTGGTCTTCGCGTTCCCATGTGTATGTTGGTCCTCTCTTAGAGTCCCATTTTACTTTCACAATAGGAATACGGCTTTGCTTGAGTTGCTTAACCTCTCTATCCATTATCTCTACGGGTTCCTCTGTAAATACAAGTTTGTCGTCTAGTTTAATCTCTTTCAGTGGAATGACGAGAGTCTCATCCGATAGGCATTTCTTAAGTTGAGATACGTGGAATGTAGGGTGTATCCTACTGAGTTCTTCTGGAAGTTCTAACTTATAGGCAACTGGGCCAATCCTCTCGAGGATTTTAAATGGTCCAATGTACCTTGGGTTGAGTTTTCCACGCTTTCCGAAGCGTATCATCCCCTTCCAGGGCGAAACTTTTAGCATAACTCTATCTCCGACTTCAAACTCCATGGGTTTCCTCCTCACGTCTGCGTAACTCTTTTGTCTGTCACGAGCGGCTTGGAGACGATGTTTGATTTTGAATATTTTCTCGGTTGTGTCGTGGATTAGTTCTGGTCCGGTAAGCTGCATGTCACCAACTTCTGTCCAACAGATAGGTGATCTGCACTTTCTTCCGTAAAGTGCTTCAAAAGGTGCAGCCTTCAGGCTAGCTTGGTAACTGTTGTTGTACGAGAATTCAACCAATGGTAAGTGTTTGTCCCAACCTTTTCCGAAGTCAATCACACATGCTCTAAGCATATCTTCTAAGGTTTGGATTGTCCTTTCACTTTGTCCATCAGTTTGAGGATGATATGCGGTGCTCATGTCCAATTGAGTACCGAGGGCTTTCTGTAAGGATTGCCAAAATCCTGAAGTGAATCGACTGTCTCTGTCAGAGATGATAGAGATCGGGACTCCATGTCGGATTATGATTTCTTTGAAGTATAACTGAGCGAGTGTGTCCAACTCGTCAGTTTCTTTGATAGGCAGAAAATGAGCTGATTTGGTTAAACGGTCGACGATAACCCAAATGGTGTCATATCCGGTCGACGTTCTTGGTAACTTGGTAATAAAATCCATAGTGATTCTTTCCCATTTCCAAACTGGTATCTCGGGTTGTGCAAGTAGTCCAGATGGTTTCTGACTTTCGGCTTTGACCCTTGAACAAGTTAAACACTTCCCAACATATGTTGCAATGTCGGCTTTCATGTTTGGCCACCAGTAGAGTTGTTTGAGGTCTTGGTACATTTTGGTGGATCCGGGATGAATGGAATATTTAGACTTGTGAGATTCATGCATGATAAAATCTCGAATACCTCCATGGAGAGGAATCCAGCATCTTGTCTTGAAGCATAACATTCCATCGGATCTTCGTATGAATCCATTCTCGCTTTCTAGCATGCCCTTAATTTTCTCGTGAGCTCGATTTTCTTCCTGAAGAGCTTCCGATTGGGCTATGAGAATTTGAGATGGGAGTGGTGAATGAATTGTCATTTCTAATGATCGGACTCTAAGAGGTTTGATCCTCTCTTTTCTGCTCAATGCGTCAGCCACGACATTCGCTTTACCGGGGTGGTAGCGAATTTCACAATCGTAGTCGTTGAGTAGTTCTAACCATCGGCGCTGTCTCATATTCAACTCCTTCTGATCCAGTATGTGTTGAAGACTTTTGTGATCGGTGTATACCGTACACTTTGTACCATATAGGTAATGTCTCCATATTTTAAGAGCGAATACTACCGCTCCTAGTTCTAGATCATGAGTGGTATAATTTTCCTCATTTTTCTTGAGTTGTCGAGACGCATAAGCTATGACTTTGTCTCTCTGCATTAGTACCGCACCTAAACCATGATGTGATGCATCACAGTATACTACAAAGTCGTCGTTTCCGTCTGGTAGCGCTAGAATTGGTGCTTCACAGAGTTTTTGTTTTAGGAGTTGAAATGCTGACTCTTGTTTCTCTTCCCAGATATACTTCTTGTTTTTCTGAGTGAGTTCTGTCAAAGGTTTTGCGATTTTGGAAAAACCTTCTATAAACCTTCGATAGTAACCAGCGAGTCCTAAAAATTGTCGAATTTCAGTGGGAGTGGTGGGCGAAGCCCAACCTTTGACTGCTTCGATCTTAGCGGGATCAACGTGAATACCTTGACTGTTGATGATGTGACCTAAGAATTGAACGGTGGAGATCCAAAAATCACATTTGGAAAATTTTGCATATAGTTTTTCTTGTTTGAGTACACCCAAAATGGTTCTCAAATGTTCCGCATGCTCGTGTTTGTTACGCGAGTAGATCAAAATGTCGTCGATGAATACGATTACAAACTTGTCCAGATATGGTTTACACACGCGGTTCATTAGATCCATGAACACTGCGGGTGCGTTGGTAAGACCAAATGGCATTACGCGGAATTCGTAATGTCCGTATCGTGTTCGAAAGGCTGTTTTGGGAACGTCTTCTTCTCTGACTCTTAGTTGGTGGTATCCTGATCTTAGATCGATTTTTGAGTAAACACTCGATCCTTGCAGTTGGTCAAATAGATCGTCTATTCTTGGTAATGGGTATCGATTTTTCACTGTGAGTTTGTTCAACTCTCTATAATCGATGCACATTCGGAATGTTCCATCTTTCTTTTTGACGAACAGGACTGGTGCTCCCCAAGGTGATGAGCTGGGTTGGATGAATCCTTTATCTGACAGTTCTTTCAACTGCTCAGATAATTCTTTCATTTCGGACGGGGCTAATCGATATGGTGCTTTTGCAACAGGTGCTGCTCCAGGCACTAAATCGATTCGAAATTCTACTTGCCGGATTGGTGGAATACCTGGCAAGTCTTCAGGGAATACTTCTGCAAACTCATTTACAACTGGCACTTCTTCTAGTCGCTTTTCTTTCTCTTTCGATTTATCTTCCGTTACTTGAACTAAAAATGCGTGACATCCTTTGTTTATGTATTTCACCGTTTTGATGTACGAGATGATATTGAGTTGGGTTTTGTAGTGGTCACAACGAACGATAAGCGTTTCATTGTCTACGGGGATTTGGATGACTTTTTCATCGCAGATGATTCGGGCACGATGTTTGGATAACCAATCCATTCCCATAATTGCGTCAAAGCTTCCAAGTTGGATGGGCATGAGATCGATCGGAAATGATTTGTTTTGGAGGGTTAAGGTGCAGTTTTTGAGTACGGTGTTAGTGTTTAACAATTTTCCGTCGGCTATCTCAATTTCATACGAGGTGTCTAATTCTACAGGCGCTATCTTAAGCAATAAAGCAAATGAAGTAGATACAAAGCTTCTATCGGCTCCAGAATCAAATAATATTTTAGCACTATTTTGATTCAGTAAGAAAGTACCCGTAGTGACGTTGGGGTTCTGTGACACGTTTCCATCTCCGAGTACGTAAGCTCTTCCTCTGGCAACCTGATTGAAGTTCTTGGGGCAGTGGCTTTTATAATGACCCGCTTCACCACATCCGTGGCACTTTACTGTTACTGGGTGCGCATTCGCTCCCGTGGCTCGGCAGTCTCGGGTCACATGACCTATTTTCCTACAGTTACCGCAAATGGCGGTACAAGGTCCTGTATGATGCATCCTGCACTTGTTACACTGGGGTTTTGTTCCAGCATACACTTTTCCTTCGGCAGGTGTGGCCACATAAGCTCTAGTGGCTTCTTGTCTGCGGTTTTGTTGTTGATGTCTATCATTCCTGCTTTGCTGATAGTCTCTATTACGGTTGCTTCGACCATTGTTGCGGTAGCTCCTGCTGTGATTGTAATAACTGTTGCTGTTCCTGTTGTTGCCGTCATGGTTATCATAGTTTCTCTTTTGTCCACTGACTGTGGAGTTAGAACCTCGTTTAAGCACTCGACTCATCATTCGCTGAGCAAATACGAATGCGGCTTCGAGAGTTTGTGGGTGTGATGCGGTGACGTCTCCCTCAATGCTTGAAGGTAGTCCTTCCACATATTTCTCCAATGTCTTTTCCAAGTCAGGTACCATGTGTGGACACAAAAGAGATAACTCTTGAAATTTTCGGTTGTACGTGCTGACATCATTGTTTTTCACCTCCAGCTGGTGAAATTCATCTTCAAGCTTTCTGATCTCGGTACGGGGACAATACTTTTTCAGCATTTTATTCTTCAGTTCGGTCCACGAGATCTGAAATGCTGCTTCAGTACCCATTATTTTGACCGTAGCATTCCACCAGGATAATGCATTTCCCCTTAAAGTTCCAGTGGCGAAAGTGACCTTGTTGATTTCTGCACAGTTGCTTCTCATGAATACCGTCTCCATGCACTCAAACCACTGTGCTAGTTCCGTCACTCCTTCTACACCTCGGTAGGTGGTTGGTTGGCAACTTAAGAATTCTTTGTAAGTGCATTTACGTGGAGTAGATGCCTCACTTTCATTTGTTGCTCCCATAGTATTGCTTGAGCGGTTTGCTGCATCAGCCTCGCGTGCTGCGGTGATGCCTTCCTCAATCATTCTTCGAACCTCCTCAAGCGTTAGTGTTACGGTTGCGTTGGTGGTTTCGTTGTCGCTATGTGCCATTTTCTATTAATGTCACCAAAAATACAGATTTAGAATTTGGATAGAATAGCTGAGTATATGCACAATGTAATCATGGTGTGAAATGGTGGTTAAATTGAATATCACTATGCCTCTTTATTTTGTTTAGTTATGGATATGAGATTGTTAAGGACAATCGATTTAATCATACAAACTGAAATTCATCAACTTCTTCAACATATCACCATATTATATGTGTTCAGGTTTTTACAATATTTACACAATTTTGAGAATCATAATAATAATAGGTAACATCACGACATATCTGGATACAATTACAATACATACGAACAACCATAATACATAAGTTAACAGATATATAGTACATCACTACCAGCATTACAACATTAATAACTTGATCAGTTGAGTTATACAACAAAACGATACAAGAGTCTTTATTAATTGCCACATGCGGCAGACTACAATGTCTCAAACTATACAATATGCCTTAGCAGATCTAGGTGCAAGCATCAACCTGATGCCTCATTCAGTATGGAAGAAACTCTCTCTTCCGGCTCTTACTCCTACCTGCATGACTCTTGAGCTTGCAGATCGAACCATAACTCATCCCTGCGGCATTGCCGAAGATGTATTTGTGAAAATAGGAAAGTTCCATTTTCCAGCTGACTTTGTGGTTGTTGATTTCGATGCTGATCAAAAGGTTCCTCTAATTCTTGGAAGAGGATTCCTAAAAACGGGCCATGCTCTCATTGATGTATTTAAGCATGAGATCACCTTGCGTGTGGATAAGGAAGTTGTTACTTTTAACCATGATCAAACATCGAGTTACTCCTCAAATTTTAATTCTGCTTCGGTTAACCGAATCGATGTCATTGACATTACTTCAAAGGAATACTCTCAAGAAAATCTTGGTTATTTTCATAATTCTGTGAGTGGGGAACCCACCACATCTTCTCAACATATCATAGCAGACTCTTCCCCTTCTCTCACTTCGGTTGAGGGAAGTGATCCCTTTTGGGATGAAGTCGATGCTTTTCTTGCTGTAGATAGTTCACCTCCGCAAGAGGTTGATCATAACTATCTTGATCCTGAGGGGGACATTCTTTTTCTGGAAAATTTGTTAAACGAAGATTCATCTTCCCCTCTTCCACCAAAACAACTTCATAATGAGAAACCCAAGTCAGTTGAGAAAACTGATAAATTTTCTGAGATCGAGTTTAAGGACTTGCCTCCTCCGCTTGCAATTCTTGAGGAGGAAGTTCTTGTCTTAATTGTTATTCAGATCTCTCTTCTTCCCTTCACCTACCCGGTGATTTCCCCAATCTGTCACTCGTTCAGGAGTGAGGATATTACCTTTGACCCCGGCATTGTCCATCTAACATTGGTTTAATGCCAGTCATTATCTCATCGGTGTGGAACTTTCACATACTTCAATATTTTTCCAAAATGAAAGTCCGATGTAGATTGTCTCTTCCACAAGTTACTTCCCCATAGACTTTTAAATTGCTTTTTCTCCCGGTCTGTTCAGGAGCCCTTTGTTACAGTTGACCGTTCACAAGCGGTTAGCTTACGTGATAAACCTGACTGTTCGGGAGGAATCAACTCAATTCGGGGTCGAGTCGAGCTAAGTGACTCGGTGATCAAAAATATTAGCACAACATGGGTTTTCACCCGTGTCTCTGTTTTCTTTCTCTGTTCTACCATCAAGTGTGGGGGAGATGCCCCACATGTTGTAAATATGTACAGTCAAAAAAAAAAAAAAAAAAAAAAAAAAAAAAAAAAAAGAAGAAGAAGAAAGGAATTTGCATGCCTTAACGGCTTAAATGCAAATTAAATAAAAATAAAATAAATATCTATATGAAATAAAAGGCTATTAGTATTTCCCTTTCACGTTCTAAGTGTTGGTTTAACAACCGGTACTTTGAATATTGAGGGCAATATTCAGTTCTAAGTGTGGGGGGGAATTCTAGCGAATTTGATCAAATGTACCATCTAGTACCCCCATTTTAGCCAAAATTTTAAAATTTTTTCTCACTTAGAACGCAATAAATGGTTATCAGTCCGCCATGTCTAACCCACATAAGGATTGGCTAATCCGAGAGCAAACGGCTCTTGGTAAAGATATCTCAAATCCGTTTATGGCTTGCAATTTGCCCAAAATTGTATGGTATTCGACTCGCCATATCTTTAAAAGTTAAGAGTTGGCTAGCCCGCAAGGTTATGGCTTGTGGTAAAGGCAGTGAAAAACCATGATTGGTAATCAGCTCACCAAAGATAATAGTTATAATTTATCTAAGAGTTGGCTAGTCCAGAAGCAAACGGCTTCTGGTAAAGACAAATCAAATCCGTTAACAGCTTATGGTTTGCTCAAAATCATTTGGTTATCGGTGTACCAAAGTTCTTACTTGAACTGAAACATTTGGCTACTCCAGAAGTAATGGCTTTTGGTAAAGAGTTAAAATCCATTAAGTTCTTCATAAAAGATTGCTAGGGACTAGCAATAGTTTAGTGTGGGGGATTTGATATGTGTCTAAAAACACATATAATTTACCCGTTTAAACCCACATAAACGTCCAAAAACACACAAATATTATAAATACCATTGAAAATGTGTTTTTATCTGTTTCAAATGCAAAATGATTGAAAATAAGTGAAAACGAACCAAGTTTGCATAAATGGCAAGTCTAGTCCCTCAAGTTTCAAAAGTTGTCAAATTTAGTCCTCGAGTGTTTTAAAAATGGAAAATCATGTTTTAAACCCCTTGTACTATTAATACTTGGCAAGAAATACCCTTGTGATAACTTTTGAGAATTTACAAAACAAGTCCCTCAAATATCCAAATTTACATATTAGGTCCTTAAAGTTTTAAAATAATAAAAAAATACAACTTTGGTCCTTGTGTAATTATTTTATGGCAGGTTTAGTCCTTGGAATAAAGTTTGGGAAGATGACAACTCAGCCCTAAAGTTTCAGTAAATTACAAGAATGGTCCCTATGATTATCTAAAATAAAATCCGGATCAAAACACTACCCATAAAATCCAAATAAACCCAACCCTTTTATTATTTACCCAACCCAATCCTTATACCCATTTACCAAGCCCAAACACAAACAAGCCCAACCCTTAACTGAGTTAACCAAACTCAGTCAAACAAACCTTTGACCCGTCTCTTTCCCACTCACCCCGCCATAACCAGTCATCCCCCCAGCTGGCTTAAACACCTCATCCCCCTCCTCCTACAAGTCACCTAACACATCCAAAACCAATTAATGCTTTCTTCCCACTCCCCACTAGCAATATCAGAGGATTTAGTCAAAATCCTGTTTTCCCGCCAAACTGACAAATGGACTGAGGAGATTTAATCAGAGCAATTCAATGGTGTGGATGCATTGTGGATGTCGATAGAGGATTATCCCAGTTCAAAATTAGTATATATAATATGTAATGTAGCTAGAAATAAGAGTGTGTGAAAATTTAGTGTAAAATTAGTTAATCGTATTTTCCATTCCAAGTAGTTTAATTTGTAATTTCCAAGCTTCAATCAATCAATACAAACGTAATTTTAGTGTATTCATTGTTGTTTCTTGATGATTGTCAGTAGTGTAATATTTATGCTTTGTTCTGATTTTCAATTGACACTGATAATTAGAACTTTGTTAAGTAGTATATAAAATAGCTTCTCAGCTGTTTTTAATAGCTTGTATAAGCTTCTCATAGCTTATTATAAGTCTATTGTATTGTAACATGTTCTGAATTCCAAGAATTGAAGAAAGTCAAACAAAGTCAAACTGAAGTGGAATAAGCTGAAATCTGGGGTATAAAAGCTAATCTGGATGGTTTTCTGGTTCTTAGCTTATTGACAACAAGCTAGGAGTGGTTTTTAGTCCTTGTTCTATTGTTCTATTAAGCCTTGACAGTTGTAAGAATTTCCTCATTTTTGGCATTATTTCAATATCACTGTACTAGTGCTTATTTCCTTCTGATTATTGATCTTATTTGCTATTTGATAGTTTATAAGTGTATATGATCAGCTTGTCAGTAGCTTAACTTCATTTTATTTACTTTGCTCAAAAATCTTTAAAAACACCAAAAACAGCAACATCTAGTCTAGCTTATAATTTTGCTTAAGTCTGTATTAAAAGTTGTTAATAAGTGTTCATATAAGTTGTTCAATCAATAATATATAAGGTCTTAGTGTAAAACTTTGGTTTTCCTTTGTTAAATCCAAATCAGCAATCCATAAAGGACTGTTTGGTATATTAACAGTCAGTAGGTTATATAGTTGGTACTGTACATTTGCCTTATTGCCAACTTTGATCCAGCTTATAGTAACCATAATAAGCTGATTTCCAGTCATCATTAGTAGTATAGCTAGATTATCAGTATTTGTGTCCACTGTGTGAATTTTGGGCAGTAAAAAGCTAAAATAAGCCATCAGCAGCCACAAGCTGATTTTGGCTTTGTCCTTAGCTATTTTGTAATCCTTATAGTCCATATAGTTGATCCATATTAGCTGCTTTAGTCCATTTTGGTCTGTGCACAATATTGTGCAGGTCTGCACAAACAGACAATCAGCAGACCTAGTGCTTTTGTCTGCTGATCTTGCCCTCAATCAGACCCCAATTGGGATGCTATTGATGGGGCTTTTGTACTTTTTAGATAGCCAGTAGTTCAACCTTGATTTTGCCCCCCTTAGGTTGCCTTTTAGACAGCTTATTGTGTACTTAATTTGGTCTGAAAGTCTGCTGTTTGCCTGAGCTTTTCTGTGTATATCTTTGAATCAGCCAAACTACTTATTAGCTTAATACTTGTGCTTATTTGGATTATTAAGTTGTTTAGTGCTTAAAATTGTTGTTTAATCCATTCCTGAACTTTTGGGGAATTTTTGGATTCCATTTAGCTTATTTTGGGCTTATTAGCTTATTGCTTATCTGCCCAAATCAGCTTATATAGCTTAGTGAACTTCTCATTTTATTTTTCCCAGCTTCCTTATAATATTTTAGCATTATCTGTAATTTTTCATAATTTTCCTAAGTCTTTTAATATTTTTAATCATTTTAATTAGTTTTTAATAGTAAATAAATCATAATAAATAGAAAAATAATCAGAAAAATACAAATCCAATTTTCATAATTTTCTTTTGTTATTTGTAATCTGTGAAAAATTTAATATCATTAGTAGACCTTAAGAAAATATAAAATAGAAAATAAGTGATAGTTTCTATTTAATTAATTTTATCTTTTTAAATTTTAATTAAGTAATTTTCATTTTTATAATTTTCTTAGTTTCTTTTTAACTTATAATATTTTTAGAAAAAGTTTTAGAATTTTCTTTGTTTATTTAGTATTTTTTATAATTTTAATTAGTTTAATAAATAATTAAATAATTAATAATTAATAATAAATAGATAAAAAGTGTAGAAAAATATAATTTAAGTTTTTTAATAAGTTTTAAGTAATTTTACATTTTTAGGTTTTAAATTTTATAAATTTTAGTTTTTGTTCCATTTCAGCTTTTTCGTTACGCGTTTTCAGGTTATTTTTATTCGCGTTTAAATTCCCTGTGTATATCTGTTTTATTTGTTATTTAGGATTGTTAAAAAAGCAAAATCCAAAAATATCTGAATCATCAATCACTTTAATCCAAAGCTTTGCACAGTTTTCCATTCACACCTCGTTGGGAAACGACCCAGGTGATCACTTGCCTGGTTTCACACACTACACACGAGCATCCTGTTCCGAGTCTGCATTTGTTTAAATATAAGTGTTGTTTCGGGACGGATCAAATTTTGGCGCCGCTGCCGGGGAGGTGTGCTGCGACTGTTGTGTAAGTTTTAGCGATTAGTGATTTGAGACCCTTCTCCCAAGAAGTTCCTATTTCCCATAAACAATATAAAATACAAAAATATTTTTCATTTCTTTTCTATATATATTATTATTATTAATATTATCATATAAAAAAAATAAAAACACCAAAAATAAATTCCTTTTTCTTTGTTAATAATAAATAAACAATAAAAATTACCATCGAGAACCAAGACAGAGTACTACCTAACTGGGGGTACGACCATAATAAGTTCCCAAACCAAAGATTTAAAACTTGCCTTTGTATCACTTGCGAATATCGGCTCACCTTTAATTGATAAACAAACTCTAACGGAGGTTCTAGGATAGTCTGACATTAAATTGTCGGACTGAAAGAAGCGGGTTTTTAAGGAGCGTAATTGCCCACCTTTGCTTCTCCGCCACTCTGTGCGTTTATCTTTTAGAGAGCTACCGTACGCTTGTTGATTATTGGTTTAAGTTCACTTGTGTTTTGCTTCTGTCTTGTTTTAATTGGAATATTTTACTTAGTGCATGCGCACTCGTTCTTCCACGTCATCAAGCCCTTTACGTGAACTCGTAGATATTCCGAGAAGACGTAATCGTAGACGTGCTGCCCAAATAGTCGAACCCGAGATTCGTACTGTTCTCACTGAAAATATGGCAGACGAACGCACTATGGCTGAAATGCTCCAGGCACCCACCGAGGGTTATGGAGATGCCATCGTTTTACCAGCCATCGATTCTGATCATTTTGAGCTGAAATCACATCTGATTCAGCTCGTATCCACAAACCAATTTCACGGGTTTGAACGAGAGGATCCATATGCACACATTCGTTGGTTCAACAAACTGACCTCTACAATCAATTACAAGAATGTGCCACAAACAGTGATCAAATTGATGCTATTTCCATTTTCACTTGAGGGGGCAGCCCGAATTTGGCTGGATAAAGAACCCCCTCGATCCATTGAAACCTGGGAAGATCTCGTTAAGAAATTTGTAAATTATTTCTTCCCTCCATCAAAGACGACTAACCTAAAAAATGAAATTGCTGGTTTTCGTCAAGGTTTCGATGAAAATTTCGGAGAGGCATGGGACAGATTTAAAGATCTCCTAAGAAAATGCCCACATCACGATTTCAATGTGTTACAACAAATAAATACGTTTTATAATGGGTTGACCCAAAATGATCAAGATGCACTTAACGCAGCCTCCGGTGGCAATATCTTGAATCGTAAACCCAGAGAGGTGGTTGAAATTTGTGAAAATAAATCAAAAGTTCCTATTTCTAGAAACAAAGTGAATGTTCCTGTCACTCCTACTGCTTCTTCTTCATCCGGTAACTCCTCAGAGTTAGCCTTTTTAACGGATTCAATGCGTTGTATGATGAAAGAAATGAAAGAATTAAAGAGTGAAGTTCATAAGCCGGAACAAATCAAAGCAATAAACAAAGTGTGTGAAACTTGTGGTGGCCCACATGCGTACTATGATTGTCAAGCAACCGATGCTTCTGTTTACCCAGCTCCCGTAGCTGCAGTAAACCCAAATCAATACCGTCCGCATGCTGAGACTCAGTACCGAGCACAGAATGCTATGGTCCCACCTGGTTTTCCACCCGTGCCAAATCATAATAATCAGAATCGCTTTGTTCAAAATCAGGGACAAAATTTTCACAATTCCCAAAATTTCAATCAAAACCGAGGTCAGAATCAGGGTAATTTTAACCAAAACCGTGGTCCAAATTTTAATCAAAACCAAGGTTCAAACCGCAATCAGACGTCCTTAGATGAGTTGCTTATGCAATTCATGAAAACTCAAGAGGAAACAAATAAGACACAACGTGAGACAAACCAGTTATTGGTTGCCCAATTAAACCAGATCAAAAAGTCTTTAACTGATATACCTTCTACCTCGGGAGGTCTCCCAAGTAACACTGTTACCAACCCTAGGGGTGAACTCAAAGCTGTCAGTACACGGAGTGGTAAATCTCATGTTGGATTCAAGGTGATAAAGGACCCGGTACTTCCCACTAACAATGGAAGTGCTAAATACGTCCAACCTTCGGTCATCCAACCTTCTGTCATCCAAAAATCTACGCCCACAATTGCTCCCCTACCGTCAAGAATAGATCCTACGCTATCACGATTTACGGTTAAAAGTTTGTTAACCAAACTTAGTGAGCAAAGATCAGCCAGATATTATTCCGAAATGCTCAATGCTGTTCCTGTCAGTGTACTTGATGACAGTGATGATGATGAAGATACCACTTTCGTCAAAGCTATCACCACTCGGAGTGGTGCTTCTTATAAGGGGCCAGCTGGCCCTATTCCTCCTCCGTTATTTGAAATGGAAAAAGAGACGGAGGATACAACAGACAAAGTGCAAATTCCAATCCCACAAAGTACAGCACATGTCCATCCTCCGGTTAGCCCTAAAAAGAAATCCAAACCAGGAGTTGTCTTTGAGACTCCTGAAGTCATTGCTCCTAAATCCAAACCTCACATTCCTTACCCATCGCGCTTAAATGAGCAAAAGCTCCGTGAGAAGGCTAGTCAACAAAATGATAAATTCTATCAAATCTTTAAAGAATTACACTTTGACATAAGCTTTGCGGATGCTACTATTCTGATGCCCAAATTTGCAGCAGCAATCAAACACTTGTTAAGCAACAAGGAAAAACTGATTGAAATGGCCAAAACTCCAGTAAATGAGAACTGCTCAGCAGTTATCTTGAAAAAGCTTCCGGAGAAGCTTGGAGATCCTGGAAAATTTCTACTACCTTGTGTATTTCCGGGAATGGTTGAATGCTATGCCTTAGCAGATCTAGGTGCAAGCATCAACCTGATGCCTCATTCAGTATGGAAGAAACTCTCTCTTCCGGCTCTTACTCCTACCTGCATGACTCTTGAGCTTGCAGATCGAACCATAACTCATCCCTGCGGCATTGCCGAAGATGTATTTGTGAAAATAGGAAAGTTCCATTTTCCAGCTGACTTTGTGGTTGTTGATTTCGATGCTGATCAAAAGGTTCCTCTAATTCTTGGAAGAGGATTCCTAAAAACGGGCCATGCTCTCATTGATGTATTTAAGCATGAGATCACCTTGCGTGTGGATAAGGAAGCTGTTACTTTTAACCATGATCAAACATCGAGTTACTCCTCAAATTTTAATTCTGCTTCGGTTAACCGAATCGATGTCATTGACATTACTTCAAAGGAATACTCTCAAGAAAATCTTGGTTATTTTCATAATTCTGTGAGTGGGGAACCCACCACATCTTCTCAACATATCATAGCAGACTCTTCCCCTTCTCTCACTTCGGTTGAGGGAAGTGATCCCTTTTGGGATGAAGTCGATGCTTTTCTTGCTGTAGATAGTTCACCTCCGCAAGAGGTTGATCATAACTATCTTGATCCTGAGGGGGACATTCTTTTTCTGGAAAATTTGTTAAACGAAGATTCATCTTCCCCTCTTCCACCAAAACAACTTCATAATGAGAAACCCAAGTCAGTTGAGAAAACTGCTAAATTTTCTGAGATCGAGTTTAAGGACTTGCCTCCTCCGCTTGCAATTCTTGAGGAGGAAGTTCTTGTCTTAATTGTTATTCAGATCTCTCTTCTTCCCTTCACCTACCCGGTGATTTCCCCAATCTGTCACTCGTTCAGGAGTGAGGATATTACCTTTGACCCCGGCATTGTCCATCTAACATTGGTTTAATGCCAGTCATTATCTCATCGGTGTGGAACTTTCACATACTTCAATATTTTTCCAAAATGAAAGTCCGATGTAGATTGTCTCTTCCACAAGTTACTTCCCCATAGACTTTTAAATTGCTTTTTCTCCCGGTCTGTTCAGGAGCCCTTTGTTACAGTTGACCGTTCACAAGCGGTTAGCTTGCGTGATAAACCTGACTGTTCGGGAGGAATCAACTCAATTCGGGGTCGAGTCGAGCTAAGTGACTCGGTGATCAAAAATATTAGCACAACATGGGTTTTCACCCGTGTCTCTGTTTTCTTTCTCTGTTCTACCATCAAGTGTGGGGGAGATGCCCCACATGTTGTAAATATGTACAGTCAAAAAAAAAAAAAAAAAAAAAAAAAAAAAAAAAAAAAAAGAAGAAAGGAATTTGCATGCCTTAACGGCTTAAATGCAAATTAAATAAAAATAAAATAAATATCTATATGAAATAAAAGGCTATTAGTATTTCCCTTTCACGTTCTAAGTGTTGGTTTAACAACCGGTACTTTGAATATTGAGGGCAATATTCAGTTCTAAGTGTGGGGGGGAATTCTAGCGAATTTGATCAAATGTACCATCTAGTACCCCCATTTTAGCCAAAATTTTAAAATTTTTTCTCACTTAGAACGCAATAAATGGTTATCAGTCCGCCATGTCTAACCCACATAAGGATTGGCTAATCCGAGAGCAAACGGCTCTTGGTAAAGATATCTCAAATCCGTTTATGGCTTGCAATTTGCCCAAAATTGTATGGTATTCGACTCGCCATATCTTTAAAAGTTAAGAGTTGGCTAGCCCGCAAGGTTATGGCTTGTGGTAAAGGCAGTGAAAAACCATGATTGGTAATCAGCTCACCAAAGATAATAGTTATAATTTATCTAAGAGTTGGCTAGTCCAGAAGCAAACGGCTTCTGGTAAAGACAAATCAAATCCGTTAACAGCTTATGGTTTGCTCAAAATCATTTGGTTATCGGTGTACCAAAGTTCTTACTTGAACTGAAACATTTGGCTACTCCAGAAGTAATGGCTTTTGGTAAAGAGTTAAAATCCATTAAGTTCTTCATAAAAGATTGCTAGGGACTAGCAATAGTTTAGTGTGGGGGATTTGATATGTGTCTAAAAACACATATAATTTACCCGGTTTAAACCCACATAAACGTCCAAAAACACACAAATATTATAAATACCATTGAAAATGTGTTTTTATCTGTTTCAAATGCAAAATGATTGAAAATAAGTGAAAACGAACCAAGTTTGCATAAATGGCAAGTCTAGTCCCTCAAGTTTCAAAAGTTGTCAAATTTAGTCCTCGAGTGTTTTAAAAATGGAAAATCATGTTTTAAACCCTTGTACTATTAATACTTGGCAAGAAATACCCTTGTGATAACTTTTGAGAATTTTCAAAACAAGTCCCTCAAATATCCAAATTTACATATTAGGTCCTTAAAGTTTTAAAATAATAAAAAAATACAACTTTGGTCCTTGTGTAATTATTTTATGGCAGGTTTAGTCCTTGGAATAAAGTTTGGGAAGATGACAACTCAGCCCTAAAGTTTCAGTAAATTACAAGAATGGTCCCTATGATTATCTAAAATAAAATCCGGATCAAAACACTACCCATAAAATCCAAATAAACCCAACCCTTTTATTATTTACCCAACCCAATCCTTATACCCATTTACCAAGCCCAAACACAAACAAGCCCAACCCTTAACTGAGTTAACCAAACTCAGTCAAACAAACCTTTGACCCGTCTCTTTCCCACTCACCCCGCCATAACCAGTCATCCCCCCAGCTGGCTTAAACACCTCATCCCCCTCCTCCTACAAGTCACCTAACACATCCAAAACCAATTAATGCTTTCTTCCCACTCCCCACTAGCAATATCAGAGGATTTAGTCAAAATCCTGTTTTCCCGCCAAACTGACAAATGGACTGAGGAGATTTAATCAGAGCAATTCAATGGTGTGGATGCATTGTGGATGTCGATAGAGGATTATCCCAGTTCAAAATTAGTATATATAATATGTAATGTAGCTAGAAATAAGAGTGTGTGAAAATTTAGTGTAAAATTAGTTAATCGTATTTTCCATTCCAAGTAGTTTAATTTGTAATTTCCAAGCTTCAATCAATCAATACAAACGTAATTTTAGTGTATTCATTGTTGTTTCTTGATGATTGTCAGTAGTGTAATATTTATGCTTTGTTCTGATTTTCAATTGACACTGATAATTAGAACTTTGTTAAGTAGTATATAAAATAGCTTCTCAGCTGTTTTTAATAGCTTGTATAAGCTTCTCATAGCTTATTATAAGTCTATTGTATTGTAACATGTTCTGAATTCCAAGAATTGAAGAAAGTCAAACAAAGTCAAACTGAAGTGGAATAAGCTGAAATCTGGGGTATAAAAGCTAATCTGGATGGTTTTCTGGTTCTTAGCTTATTGACAACAAGCTAGGAGTGGTTTTTAGTCCTTGTTCTATTGTTCTATTAAGCCTTGACAGTTGTAAGAATTTCCTCATTTTTGGCATTATTTCAATATCACTGTACTAGTGCTTATTTCCTTCTGATTATTGATCTTATTTGCTATTTGATAGTTTATAAGTGTATATGATCAGCTTGTCAGTAGCTTAACTTCATTTTATTTACTTTGCTCAAAAATCTTTAAAAACACCAAAAACAGCAACATCTAGTCTAGCTTATAATTTTGCTTAAGTCTGTATTAAAAGTTGTTAATAAGTGTTCATATAAGTTGTTCAATCAATAATATATAAGGTCTTAGTGTAAAACTTTGGTTTTCCTTTGTTAAATCCAAATCAGCAATCCATAAAGGACTGTTTGGTATATTAACAGTCAGTAGGTTATATAGTTGGTACTGTACATTTGCCTTATTGCCAACTTTGATCCAGCTTATAGTAACCATAATAAGCTGATTTCCAGTCATCATTAGTAGTATAGCTAGATTATCAGTATTTGTGTCCACTGTGTGAATTTTGGGCAGTAAAAAGCTAAAATAAGCCATCAGCAGCCACAAGCTGATTTTGGCTTTGTCCTTAGCTATTTTGTAATCCTTATAGTCCATATAGTTGATCCATATTAGCTGCTTTAGTCCATTTTGGTCTGTGCACAATATTGTGCAGGTCTGCACAAACAGACAATCAGCGGACCTAGTGCTTTTGTCTGCTGATCTTGCCCTTAATCAGACCCCAATTGGGATGCTATTGATGGGGCTTTTGTACTTTTTAGATAGCCAGTAGTTCAACCTTGATTTTGCCCCCCTTAGGTTGCCTTTTAGACAGCTTATTGTGTACTTAATTTGGTCTGAAAGTCTGCTGTTTGCCTGAGCTTTTCTGTGTATATCTTTGAATCAGCCAAACTACTTATTAGCTTAATACTTGTGCTTATTTGGATTATTAAGTTGTTTAGTGCTTAAAATTGTTGTTTAATCCATTCCTGAACTTTTGGGAATTTTTGGATTCCATTTAGCTTATTTTGGGCTTATTAGCTTATTGCTTATCTGCCCAAATCAGCTTATATAGCTTAGTGAACTTCTCATTTTATTTTTCCCAGCTTCCTTATAATATTTTAGCATTATCTGTAATTTTTCATAATTTTCCTAAGTCTTTTAATATTTTTAATCATTTTAATTAGTTTTTAATAGTAAATAAATCATAATAAATAGAAAAATAATCAGAAAAATACAAATCCAATTTTCATAATTTTCTTTTGTTATTTGTAATCTGTGAAAAATTTAATATCATTAGTAGACCTTAAGAAAATATAAAATAGAAAATAAGTGATAGTTTCTATTTAATTAATTTTATCTTTTTAAATTTTAATTAAGTAATTTTCATTTTTATAATTTTCTTAGTTTCTTTTTAACTTATAATATTTTTAGAAAAAGTTTTAGAATTTTCTTTGTTTATTTAGTATTTTTTATAATTTTAATTAGTTTAATAAATAATTAAATAATTAATAATTAATAATAAATAGATAAAAAGTGTAGAAAAATATAATTTAAGTTTTTTAATAAGTTTTAAGTAATTTTACATTTTTAGGTTTTAAATTTTATAAATTTTAGTTTTTGTTCCATTTCAGCTTTTTCGTTACGCGTTTTCAGGTTATTTTTATTCGCGTTTAAATTCCCTGTGTATATCTGTTTTATTTGTTATTTAGGATTGTTAAAAAAGCAAAATCCAAAAATATCTGAATCATCAATCACTTTAATCCAAAGCTTTGCACAGTTTTCCATTCACACCTCGTTGGGAAACGACCCAGGTGATCACTTGCCTGGTTTCACACACTACACACGAGCATCCAGTTCCGAGTCTGCATTTGTTTAAATATAAGTGTTGGTTCGGGGCGGATCATATACTAAAGTGGGTGATAAACGACATAGTACTGTAATAATCCATATATCGTAAAATAAGTAACTTACTAACATCAAGTGGTGTGATATAAGCATGAAATGATCTAGTTGTGTGCAATAGCTATCAAGTATACAAAACTTCCATCAGATAATTCTAATGTATAACGTACCGATTGCGGCAGCAAGCAGGCATGGAGGGTTTAAGGTAACATGGTGTATAATTAATTTGTTTGAAAAAAATGTAGTTATAGTCCAACGTTTGAAAACATTTGGTTCTCTATAACCAAAGCTCTGATGCCAAACTGTAACACCCCCAAATTTGTTTTGTGGCTGCGGAAGATTTATTTGGGTGTTACTGTGAGGATCGAATACAAAATTATAGAAAAACAGCCTGAGACGGCATTTTTAATTTACATAGGTCCATAATACAAATTCAGTTACAAGGCGTTACATCAGAGTGCTAAGGTTTCTCTAAAGAAACATCAATTTAACTGAATTACAACTTTATTTTACACCATTTATTTAAGATAGGGTGCGCCTGCTCCATGCCTTGCCTTGCTCCTCTTCAGTTCCCTGAGATACATGCTTAAAAGTCAACATAATGTTGAGTGAAATCATGGAGTTTGTAGTTTAGATATCAGTTCAATCACAAGTAAGATTGTATTGGAGATACAATCAGTTTAAAAAGATTGATATTGCAGTTCATATATTGCCCTAAGTCTCATGACACGCAAACGTTAACAAAGTACCGCATAAACGGAGGTGTCCACCAAATTAATGATGAAAGTTTTGCCCTCGTGTAATAGGTGATTTTGCCAATTCCTATTTCTCTCAAATATAATGCATCGCGACTAATACGACTAGCAAAAAGCATTCCGTCACAGTATTAGTGGGATAGGTCGTCAAACTCTAATAGATCTATTCATTATATTCGCGTTCACCGCAGTGATTAATGGCTCATGATAAAGGGTCTTATGGCAATATGGTGTACTTAGGCATATATCAAGTCAGGTAGCATACAGAAAAATACTTGTGATTTAGTTATAGCATGTATCCCCCTCACGGAGTTTAAAAAGTATAAAGAGTTTAAAAAGTGAGGCCATGACTCACCTTATGCGTTCCTGGTGATGGTAAAAATAAACTCAGAGGTGATTATAATAACTTCGATATAGAACCTGGTAAATATATATAAATAACTGAGAATCTGACTAATTTCTAGTGGTGTGTGTGTATGAATGGTGGATGATGATTATACAACGATTCAATCGTTGAAGGTGAAAGTGTTATATGATTATGGTACTCGTACTCTCGTAAGATCATATCTTCCCAATGTAAGTGAAATATAATCATGAAATATTTCTATCGCTAATAACTAATATGCAATTATAATGCGAATATGCATATGAAGTAAAGATATGGTACAAAAATGAAAAAGAAGACAAGTTATAACAGTTGGTCCTTGATCTTTCCAGATTTTTACATTTTCTACCCTAACCGTGGTTTGCGTTACATCGTTAGTCCTTATTCAGTACATAGTCCAATAATAGTCCAATAATTGTCCATAAGTCCATATAAGGCTTGGAGTTCAATGGTATGGCAAATTAAGTCCTTTACAACTGTTTTCACAGCTTCAGTCCCTTAGTTTCCAGGTTTGGCAGTTTTAGTCCTTTTCGGTTAAGTCGCGTTACATTTTTAGTCCTTTTTGCATAAAAATGACGGAAAAATATTCTGAAAATTTCTATAACTTTATTAAGTTTATTTTAACTTATTTCAAGTGCTTATTCCATGAACGAGCTTATTTTTATATTATTGGGCCGATTAACGAATTCATTTAAGGTCCGTTAACAAATTTAGAGGCGAGGGCGTGAAAACTGTTTTGGGCTTAGATTTGGGCTATTTTTAGGATTCTAAAAATATATTATATGGGCCTGTTGGACCTTGTTATCGAAAATCCTTGTTGGGCTTGATTTTTGGCCCAACCGAATGTTTATAAAATTTTCTGAAATCGTTTGCTAGATACTAGTGATGGTCGATTCAAAATGAAATGTTTTGAGCGTGTTAACAAGTTCATGAAGTCGAACTTAAAACATGAAAAATATAGTTTGCTAGGTTGTCTATCGAGTGATGTAAAAATCTAGATATATTATATACGAGATTTAAAAATAAAGTGGTAGTTTTTGGCTTGGTCGAATGAAGTAGGTTTGTGAAATATCCCATGAAATTTTCTAAGTGTTTTGCTCTTAGTCGAGTAGCATTAAAAAGGTTTATTTTAAGTGTCGATATGACCTTGTGAGTGGGATCTTAGAATACGAATTATTTAGTTTGCCATGTGAACTATTGATAAGTGCAAAAATATTTATGTTTTGCATGAAATGTTTCGTATTAAATTAAACGTGAAAGGGTTAGTTCGAGTGGGTTTTAACTAGTAAAATTTTGGATATTTGTCTATTTCTTTTCAACTGGTTTGGCGTGGAAGTTATAGTTTGTGTTCGAGTTAAATTAGGGTGATATACATGAAGTGGTCATATGTTAAACGTAACATGGGTGGTTCGAACAAGTTAAGGTCCGTCATATTTTCTCTACCTTTCGTTAACTGGTTGAGCTCAAATGTTTTAAATTCGAATAAAATGTGCATGCAACTAAATGAAGTGTCACTATATACGTATTTGAGTAAGAGACATAATAATGCATGGTGTGTTTATATGTTAAATGTGAGACAAGTTTATAATGGTATCGTATGGATGAAATAAAATAAATATGTTCGAACGTACATGAGTTATGCATGCGTGAGTACGTGAGATATATATTTAAGAGGGAATGAGAAGACTTACAACACCTTTGAGAAAGGTGGTGGAGGCTTAGCAGTAATCGGTTGGAACACGAAAAGAAAACAATCCCACTTGCTTCAACTCCTTTACTCGAAGCTAGTTGAGTTCTCTGTCGTGAAGGGTAGGTTTAAGTGAAGGTATTTTGATAGTGAAATGGGTGTGAAGGAGACACACGCAAAGGCAGTGAGCCTTGAAAAGTTTATAGGCTTTGACTCCTAATGCTTTGCTTCCAAGTTCTCGACAGAAAGTGATTATAATGTTTAAGGAATGTGGTGATTTTGATAGAAAGTGATGTGTGATAGAAGAGATCGAATGGAGGAGACTTATATAAGCAAAATATCTTCAATTTGCTTGACTTCTTGACCCAATGATTAGGACCACTGTGTATAGGGGACACTTGTGTGATGATATGCTAGTTTAAGTGTGAAATGTGTGTGGTTGGTTGTGATTTTGGCTGCTAGTTTCTTGTATGCTTTTGGTTTCATTTGGTTCTTACATATTATCACAAGTTTTAGTTTATTGAGTTACAATTCACGTTCCTTGTTTATTTTGCATATGGAGTATCATACTTACTTGATAATATAATTAGTAGGTTTTGGGAAATTGTTGTAGTACGATAATACCTTGAGTCGATGTCTTTAATAATGTGCTTGGTTCGAATTGGGACATCCAAAATGAGTTTAGTATCGGGTTCCTACTTGCTATTTCTAGTTGGGTTTTTGGTATCCTAGTAGTTAGTTAATGGTGTATTCGAATGTATAAAAAACATGTGAAGTTATAGTTTGACATTTAACATTGCATGTGGTATTTCTTTTTGAGCAGCATATCGATCGGATTCATAAAGGAAGCAAGGAAGTAAGTGAACTAAATATTGTGGTGTTGGGTTGTGCAAAAATCAGTTGGGTTTGATGGTTCAAATGTATAATTGCCATATTTGATCTTTAAGGTTTGCATGGGGGTTCTTGAGGAAGTGTTGTTTCGATCGGGTGAAAGGAAAAGAAAAACAAGGAAATACAACAAATTAAATAAGTGGGTTGAGTGGGCTGTGATGTTTACTTGGGTTGACTAGCTCGATGGACTTAGTGATAATAGGGTTTAGTGTTTGTGGTTGGGCCGAGCAGTTAAGAGTCCGGTTGGTCTTAGTTTAGGATAGAATTAGATTAAGTGTTGTGCTTAGATTTTGGTTAAATATTGTTGGTGAGAAATGGTTTTGTATTGAATGTGTTATAGACATGTTAATTCTTGTTGTGATTATTGTCTCGTGATATTGATCGTAAAAATGTGTTGTTGCGTCGGAGAGATTATCTCTAGTATCGGTGTGTTTTATTATATATATATATATATGTATATATAATGCGTGGCTATTAACAATAATAACGAAAAGTTTAAATTTTTAGCAAAAATAGGCGTTAGGAAATAGTAATACGAGATTATCATTAATCGTTAAGATTGATTACAAGGGTTTTTCACAGGATCCTACAACCATCCCCATCATGGTATGTAGCACCTTTAAATGGTTAAAGCATAATAACTAGACCAAACATTCTAGTTTGCCTTTTACCACTTTTGCGGTAATTAGTCTAATTTCTAATTTAATAACTCCTAACCATGCAATTTCTTTAAGAAATTCGCCATGAGTTATTTCTTAGAATATAGACAATTCTAATTTTCCTATTATACCTTTCTCATTCATGAAAAGGAATAGGATTAAGTCTCACTCTTCACACGGAAAGTGGACTCGGTTTATTCTTTTCAGCAAAAAAAATTGACTCTTTCCAAAAACCCCTACGGGTGTAGATCAATTTTCTACTAAAAGAATATCCCATGTTTATGGTTTTAACGTTGCATTAAATACATTAAAAGAATTTTCAAAATTCAATTTAGTATTTTTTTGATAATAACTTTTCAAGAAAATTAAACACCCACTGGTTAAATAACCATTTAATTTTCAATGAAAAAATAGGATCCAAATTGACGTCGTTTCATCACATCAGCTTTGGCTGCTAGCAATGAAAGTACTCAATAAGGTAGAGCTGCACTCAATTGCCAATATTCAATTGCAATTCCTAGAATCATGGGACTTACATTATATTGCCAACATCAGTTGCAAAATGTAAGCATGTTTCATCCCCAAATCTTTATGCCTTGACGCCGTCCCATCACATTCAGCTTTGGCTGCTAGTGATGAAAGTGCCCAATTAAGTTCACCAACTTAAGAAACTGTAAATTGACGTCGTTTCATTGCATTCAGCTTTGGCTGCTAGCAACGAAAGTACTCAATTTTACCCTTAGACCGCACCCTTTGAACATCAACATTCAGCTTTGGCTGCTAGTGATGTAAGATGAAACCTTAGGTGTTTCCTTTTGTAGTTGGGTGGCATTTAACTTAAATTTTAAGGGTAATATGATTTTGATGTGTTAAATCAAAAAATATGTACAAAGATGTCATGCATTCATCTTTGTATCATATATGTTTTCAAAAACAAAACCGTTTACTCATTCATAGCTCAAATCATCAAATCTTTTAATTGAGGCGTTGAGCAAATTACAACATTGCCTTAAGATGCTTCGTATTTATCGTGGTGTACTTGGTAAGTCTAAAATTGACGCACAGGCGGGCGTAGGGACGACAGCCGCCGAAGCTGGTTAAAACCGTGCCCCTCTAAGGTCACAATTTAATGTGTACCAACTAGAACCCACTTTTTAGTTTGCCAATTTTAGGTCCGCCGCTTCGACCACTTAGTACAGTCGCAATCAATCAGCTAAAAAGAATATAATTTTCTTGCTAAAACAATTAATGTAGTAAATTTATTATTGCTAGTCTCGCCTGGGAGCAAATTACCGTGCGAAGCGAACCACTGTCGGCACATAAGACTTGGCAATAATTAAAATTACTACAAAGGTTTCATAGTTATTAGTCTTATTTATTTTTATTTTGAAAATTACCCTCTTTTGTCGTTACAATCCATCATAATTATTAAAAACAAAAGATCAAGTAATTACAAAAAATAAATAAACACATAATAACAAATATATGATCATCAACGATATCATATAGCCACATGCAAACCTTTTTCAATAAATCCTATTAATAATTCTATGTGTAATTTTAAATGTATGTAACTAACAAAACTCCCATTGGTTTTCGAGCTCATTGTGCCCAATGGTCCACAGACGCCAAATAACTTAGCCGCGTAAGTTTTAGTTAGTTAGATACCACATTGCGCATAACTTATTAATTAATATATATTGAGGTTTTCCCCAATTTAAGATTTATTTAAAACATGTAGCAAACAATTCAATACAAAATCATACAAATCACACCATGACAAAATATGCAAGATTTTGTCATGGATACCATATTGATCACATAATCATGTAGTCCATATTATTATGTCAATATTTATTGTACGTATCTAATTAATTAGTGACATCACATACGGTATTCACTAATTAATCCCTAAAAATTTCATGCAATCCTAGGGTTTCTATCAGATTAACAAATCAACCATAAAACCCTAAAAATTATGTGGGTGTCGACCCACTTTAAACCTATTAGGGTTTTTAAATCAAAACCCTAAAATTAAATTGCATGTATCTATATCAAGATTCATTTCTAGGTTTAAGTAATTAATTACAAGTTCTTAAACGAGGCTCATGATGCCACTGTTGGAATATGTAAACTATATAAATAAATCATAAACACACATAATCATCAAAAGCACGCAGCGGAATAGATCTACAAGAACATGTAATTAATTAAATTAAATAGACACGTACCTTAATGATTCCTAGCAAGAACAAGGAATCCCTTCAACAAGAACAAGTAATATAAACCCTAATTGGGAATATATTAGGATCGATCACCATCCAAGATCACAAGCTAAAGTAAGCTTGTCACTCGTTCCTGTACACACGTAATGATAGCGTTTCAATGAGAAAAGCTAGGTTCTTGATCACCAATAAACCAAACACTTTATTGCTATACTTGATTCGCCAAATCCTAGTGGATTTAAAAGAGGGTCGAACAAGTGTAAGCAAGAGGAAGAGAAGAAGAAGAAGTTTGGCTTAGTTAGGGTTTCAAGATTAAAGAAAAACTAAAACACAATGAATTGTATTTATAGTGTTTCTTTTCTTTGTGCCCAAGCAAACCAAAACCGGCCCTCCCCCTAAAAGGAAAGTCTTGGCCGATCCTAGTATCCCACAAGGGATTCTAGATCCTTCTTTCTTATTTTCACGTTTAGTCCTTTAATGGTCGTTAGTTAAAACCCCGTTAAGTACTAACCGTCGTTAAGTGTTTTATTGGTGAAATGAATAAATAAATAAATACATAAAATATATATATTTAATTATTCATCATTGAAACTCTCACGTTAATGTGTGCAATCCCGAGCCTCGGGTTCGAAACCGGACATACGTATATTAATATTTATACATAAAACTAACAGCTTCATGTGTTAGTACATTGATTTAATTGTCATGCATAAGGATAAGTACATAGGAGATAAGTGTTTGGTGCCATGAATGCATAAATTAAACACACCAATTAGTGTTAGTCTTTTTACCTTCCCGTCCATGAGTTACAAATATTTTATCAACTATATAATGTGTCAAAAATCACACACAACAAACCACAACTTCCTCCACACCGCATGCACATTAGGCTACAACTTATTATGGTGGTAAAGTAAGCATCATATCGTCTTACTTATTTAGCATATTGATTTATATTGTTTTATGTAAATTTCACGTGTATTTTGTGTGTGTAACAATGTAGGACATAAAGATGGTGCTTAGGAGGTTTGGTAGTAACATCATCTTCTCTAATGGTTTAAGAGATCCTACACATCGTTGTCTTATCAATTAAGTGAAACATGCACGAACATTTTTACTTTGATCGAAAATGCAATATATTGATTAATTGTATTTAAGTTACTAACGATCAAATATATCTAATTGTTTTTTGTAGCGCGTCAAGAAGCATTAAAGAAAGAGATCAAGAAGTCACAAAAATTGTATCAAGAACAAAACATGAAAAAGGCCAATGAACAACAACGACAAAGACAGCAACAACAAGAACAACAACAAAAACAAGAACGACGCCACGGCCATCGGTGGGATGAATACTTAGCATTCATATTAATATACATTACAAATTAAACATGCAATATTTTACTTCATGTAATACCGATAAATGGGCTAATACTATTGATTCGTTAGCAAGTAAGTTTATTGAAAATAATGTGACGAGCATTCAATTTTTAGTCAATAATTATTACTACACTTTGTTGGTGCATTTTAATATTTTTGCTCTTAATGTAGTTTTTTGTCTTGCGGTGTGTTAATGTCACTTTCTTAATTAAACGTCTTGAAATATTGCGTGACTTTGATACTTGATAATTGATATGACTGTGTAAGTTATGTCGATGTTACATATTGAAAATGGTAGTATATAATGAAAATATCTTCACACTATCATCTTTATCCATAAATGGTGCAAATCAATAGACTATAGATAAAACAAATACGTATTAATGATTCGGGTAATCATATCCACAATTAGTATCGGCAATTAAGCGATTATGTTATTTTGAGAATTTATCATTTATATAATTTTACTGTAGTTTAAATCTTACATAATAAGTAATATCATTTTGACGATTTATGTAGTTTAAACAATATAGATATACCATTTATATAATCTATTGTAAATTAAATTTAAATCTTACTCAATAAGTAATATCACTATGGAGATTAATTGATTATATTTTAGTTTCATTTGTAGAATGACAAACAAATCTGGCAAAATGAAATTGTTATATTAGTTATTAAGAGTAGAAATATTATATGTTGAGATTGATGTCTTCAAATATATTTATATATGCAATATGGTACAAATTAAATATACTAACAATATTGGACCGATTTTCACAGCAATAAAAAATATTGAAACTTAAATGGTTTTTGTGCATAAAATAAAGTTCGAGTAATTAAGCGTAGTAATGTGGAGCTACCGTATTTGATATGATAAAACCAAAAGGATAATTAATTGTCACAAGCTAGATCTCAAAATATAGAGAATATCCACTTTGTTACGATTTTATATAAGGGTTACATTTATTTTGAAAGAACCGTATGCGTTTAACCTCCCTTTGACATTTAGTATGTAACTTATACATTGATGAAGCGAAAAGTGTTACGCTTTTAGGGGGTCATTTAAGCCCTAATTCGTGATTATTTAATCAAATATTGCCTCAAATCGTTCATTTTGTTATTTTAGGTACTTTGGAGAAGAAATCTGGAAAAGGAAGCATTTTGGACGTTTTTGGAGCATAAAAGTGAAGAAAACGACAAAGTCTCAAAATATGCTGGAAACAGTACCTAACGGCGTCACGGCATGCTTGGTGAAGGCGTCAAGACTTGGCAACAGAGGTGGATATGAAGATTGCACGTGACGCACCAGAATGGAAAATTGTACTTAAAGAGTGACAGCGTCACCCTTTGTGACGCCTAGGTGGTCAAGTGTTGGATAAAGCGTGACGGCCTGGAACTCCTTAACACCTGACGGAGTCAGATATAGATCTAGGCCATCATGGAACCCTAATCGCGGCGAGGTGACGGCGTCACACCCTAAAAGGTGACGCCGTCAGATCTGTAAATCTATATACATTTTCGTAATTTTCATTCATTGTGTGGAACTTTTTAGAGGAAGTCTTGGTGTAACCCTAGCACGATTTTACTGCTCTTTTTAAAGGTTTTATACCTTTGGATCCTCCATGTTACATTGAAGATAAGTAATCATTCAATCATTCAATATGTCTATGTGTTGTTTGATTTTATCTTGTGCTTGTCTTTTGTTTAACATGCTAGGCTAGGTTTTCTTCGTGTTTGCTTAGATCTAATGAAACCTAACTATTGATTATTGGTTGATGGTGTGTTATTAATTGTATTGGATGATTGTTTATCGATGTTAGGCTTAAGAAAACTGGCTAACCTCCTATATGGTAACTTGCTTGAATGTCTTAAGAAACATGAATCGGATGTGTACTATGGTTATATGGTTGTATTTAATGCATAAGCGAATTCTAGTGATCCCATGTTAGGAGCTAGTTGTCGGCTCGACATAGGAGTGAAGTAAGAGCTTATAGAGTTGGGGAAGATCGTACACACCCCCACGACTGGTATTAAGGAATGCAACCCGTCATCCACGCAATTATAACACACTAATCAACCGGTAAAAGATAGTTAGGGAGTAATGAAATCTAAGTAAACACACTTCTCTCCATATAAGTTTCACAACTATTTTATTTTATTTGTTATTTTATTTTATTGCAATTGTAGTTATTTGGGTTAGTTGACTAACAACTAATTCCGCCCACTCTTCCAATACCCGAGATTTTTACTTGCTTTCCTTTAAAACATAAAAATACAAAAAGAATCATCCCTCACCCTTAGACCTATTAGAGTAGCTTTCAATCCTAACGACACTATTCCCCTAGAGAACGATCAATCCCCCGGTACTTGCCACTTCACTATACTACATCGGTCAGGTACACTGCCTGGTGGGGATTTCAAGCCTCTTGAGATCCCTTGAGAGGTAAAACCTTTTGCGTGGTCGCAATCCCGCGCATCAAAGTTTTTGGCGTCGTTGCCGAGGAATAGTTATTGTTTAGGTTGATTTTTATTTTATTAGGTCTACTCACTAGATTCCTTTCTAGTGAGATTTTTATTTGATTTTTCTAGGATTTCTTTAGTCTATCTATTTTCTTCGTTCTTTTGTTCGTAACCATTACCATCCGCCATCATGGAAGGTGGTAATATCCTTGATCCCAACAACCCACCACCACAACAAAACCAACCTCCTAGAGCCCGCACTTTAGGAGACAACTCTCGTCCTAGCCACCATGGCTATCAAAACACCATTGAGCTCACTCAAGGAGCCAATGTGTCACCCTTGCGATCCGACACCATCTGATTGGTGCAAAGCGGATGTGCATTCCATGGACTTCGTTTCGAAGATCCAAATCAACACCTCAAGGACTTTCTTAAGATCGTAGATTCCATAGACCTTGATGTTGCAACTCGAGAGACGACCCGACTGCGTCTCTTCCAATTCTCTCTGCGAGACCAAGCTAGTCAGTGGCTAGAACGTCTACCCGCAGGATCCATTACCTCTTGGGATGATCTCACCACTCGTTTCCTTGCTCAGTTTTTCCCACCGGGAAGAACTACCAAGCTTAGGAATGATATCTTGATGTTCTAACAACGTCAAGGCGAAACCCTCTACGAGGCATGGACTCGATTCAAGGACTTATTACAAAAGGTCCCTCACCATGGCATAGATCTTTGGCTCCAAGTACAAATCTTCTATGACCATATCAATATCCCCACGAGGCAAACCATTGACCAAGCGGCCGGTGGTAAGCTACGTGATCTAAGTGCGGAACAATCATGGGAACTCATAGAAGATCTTGCTCTCTATGACAACGAATGTTGGAATGATCCCCGTGATTTGAATAAAACGGTCAAGGCAATATCTTTGCCTTCGAACAATTCAAGCACTTCCGACCGTAGGATCATAGAACTTGAAGACCAAGTCAAGTTTCTCATGAAATCCTATGAAGCTCCTAAACCTTCAAGCCAAGTGAACAAAATCACTTCTTCATGCGAATTATGTAGTGGTCCCCACGACACTCGTGATTGCATGGAACTCCCCGAACAAGCTTTTGTGGACTACGCATCATCGCGTACCGACGGAGCGGGAGACAAGTGGTACACTTTCAAACCCGAGCCAAACCCTTACGGTGATTCATACAACCCCTCTTGGAGAAATCACCCAAACCTTAGGTGGAAGCAAAACCAAAACATGCCCCAAAATAATTCTTCCAACTCACCTAATTGTTTCCAATCAAGCGGTTCATCCTCAACCCGTACTTTCAATAACAATCCTTCCAACAACTATGGTAGTACCAATAATCTTGAAGGATTGATGTCCAAGTTTATGGCATCTCAAGAAGCTCGTATAGCTAGGTTCGAATCCGAATTTAACCAACAACAAACGGAGATGACCAATAAAATTGACAACTTATTGAAAGCCCTCAACAACCAAGTGCTATCACCTCCACATAAGGACGCTAGGCACACAAATAGCGAACCCCAAGTCAAGGACCCTTCTTCATCCAAACATGTCCACTTTGTCAACGTTGTCACTATTAAGCCAATCAACAAGAATAAGGAAGAAAGTGATAAGGACGAAGTTAGAATAGGAATTGAACCTAAGGATGAGGTTAAGGAAGTTGAGGATGATAAGAAAGATAAGAAAAGTGAAGTAGAGGAAGTAGATGATGTAGAGGACTACTTCGATAGGTTACCCACTAAGGAAGAACGGGCATACCATAAGGATTTATTCGATGACCCCGAGACACCATACTTCCTAGGTAATCCAATCGTCAAAGCAGGTGACCCATCCAATATCAACATACCATGCAACATTGGGCATGTGCATGTATGGAAAGCCTACATTGATCTTAAATCTCCTATTAACATTATGACTAGGATCCATTACAATTGGATAATGAAAAAGCAACTTGGACCTAGGATATTTCCCAACACGGGTTGGATAAGTAATTTCGTAGGAAGAGTTAAAGGATTGCACATCTTTGTAGGAAACTTCACCTATATCACCGACTTTGTGATTGTAGAGGATATTCGTCCGGTAATAGATGGTTGTTTAACTCAAGTAGTACTTGGAAAGCCGTTTGTTGAGGCCTCTAAAATGGATTATGACCCATCTCTAGGGATAGTTAAATTCAAGGATGAGACCGATGCGATAGCCTACCAAATGTCGTATAAGATAGAGCAATACCGGCTTTTATCAAACCTTGAGAAAGAGCATAAGCAAGCGATCTACTATAGGAATGATGAGGATAGACGTAGAGGAGTAGACTATGTTATGGGTAGAATTTTTGGTTTCTACAAAGAATGCTTGCAACTAGGTCCGGAATATAAGACTAAGCTAGAGGATGACCTAGAGAACGTGACCCATGATGGAGTCACGTAATAGTACGTAACTTTGAGTCTAGCTACAAGACTCGTTAATAAAGAAAAGCGCTTCTTGGGAGGCAACCCAAGCTTTCCTTTGTTTGTTTGTTTGAATTTATTTGTTTCCGTATGTATGTTTTATTTTTATTGTTATTGATTCATGTTTCAAATTAAATTGTGAAAATGCTTTATTTTGTTTTTAACTTCGTCTTAACTACATATAAAGGTATTTTGCAAAAGATAAGTGTAAGGGAAATCTAAATCGGTTTATAAGAACGAATTGAACATGAATCATAACAATATTAAATTAACATACATATTAGTATTTGTTTGAGTCAAATGCTTGTATCGAGTCATAATGATGTTTTGCAGGAATTCCAGGAATTAAGGTATGAGTTTTTCCAGAAATTTTTCGGAAACTAAACATGAGAATTCTGTCAGATCATTTCTGACGGCGTCAGGCCTTACAACCTGACGACGTCAGGTTATAATTTTCTGAAATTTTTGAAAGTGTTGTTTTTCTGCCGGAATCATGAAAAGTTTTGTTAAATCTCTAACTTATAAACTCCAGGAATCTGCAAAACATTCATTCCACAAGCATTATATCCTTATATAGATTTTACCGCCGATGTTATGCAAGGTTTCTTTTTGTTTTATCAGGTTTAATAGGTTATTTTGGACAAGGAGATGTACATGGAATCAAGCTTTTGGCGCTGCTTTAATCTTGGAGCTTCTACATCATCTTGGAAGAAGATCTAACCATGTTACCACAATATCTACACCGAACGAATCAGGGGAGTATTTGATTTCATTCTTTTACCTTATTTACTTTTACATCTTTTTATTTGAACATTGGGGACAATGTTCATCTTAAGTGTAAGGGGGGGGGGGGGTAAATTATGATACTTTAGAGAATGCAATTACACTTGATTTTTGTTTGTTCAATGGTAGGTGTGTAATAAAACTGAGAGAAATACTTGTTAGGGCAATTTTAGCGCCAAATTTAAATTTTTTTACAACATATAGGAGTGAAACTTTGGTTTTAATGAGCTTCTCATGGATAGGAGTTATATGACTAGCACAAAAACCGTACCACTAAAAAATTTTTCCACCCCGAATATGTGAGGTTCGCCCCTAGAATTGGTAGGAAAAGCATGTATATGCCATGATGTGTGTATAGGTAGCACTTAGATTCTAGAACTTGCGTTAGGACCATCCCAAATCCACAAGTGAGACTACATTCGTGTAGTTAGATTTACTACATGATAAGAGGCATTAGGATTAACCCTTTGTTTTACACCTGTGTTTTTGTTATAATTACATTGACTTCATGGTCAAGTAATTCACCCACACCCTTGCGATGTACCCATTTTTGGTACACGATACCCCTAGTACACCCTCCAGAGCCTATCTTTTTCGTTTCTAACTTTAAGTTATTGGAAAGACCGAAAGGAAGAAATTCTGAATAGCGCATTCCGGTTTCTTAAAGGAATAATTCGTTACAATCCACCCCCAAATGTACACCCAAATCGCCTTAGCCTACCTTGTATGCACTCACCTTCAGTGCATTATTGTGAAAATATTTGTTTAAACCTTTAGTTAATTATCTAATTGATTACATGGTTGCTAAGTCGAGTCATATCTTGTACATATTATTTTGGGACGATTGGGACTCATGGGTAAAGTACTAGTGTAATGGAGTAATGGGGAAGAACAACATTTATTACCCCCATATGTGCAAAATATCTTAAAAGTACTCCAAGTGTTTCGATTATCTTAATTCGAGTCATTAGGATAGTTATTTGTAAAGTATGTACAAGTTCAAGTGTAAGGGGAGAACCGAGGCCCCTATGATGTATTATTTTGGATGGTAGGGCAAGAGTGTATGTAAAAAAAAAATAATAATAATAAAAAAAATCGAAAAATCAAGAAAAAGAAAAAAAAATGAGAAAAAGAAAAGTAGAAAAAACATACGGACTACCATACCGTTTCTTTTTATGTTTATTTTATGTTTTGTTAGTTTTTAATTAGCTTAAGTCGAGTCTAGTCTTGGCTTAGCAACGCCATATTATACATGTAATTAATCAAGATCTTTAACTCGCCACCAATCAAAATATCCTTTATCCAACAAAACCGTATTTATCATATCCCTACACCTCATTACTGTTAGAGTAACGGATATAAATTAAGTGTAGCATGACCGGACTCGAACTTGAGACTTCGGGATTACACACTTTACGTATGAGTTTCAATTAATAATTATTGTATTAGTTACGAATAGTTATTAAATTTACGAAATGCACACTTAACGGTACCTAACGACCGTTAGACGAAAGATTAAAGACTAAGAGTGAAAAAGAAGCTAAGAAGGATCTAGAACACCCTCCTTGGGCTTATGTTCGGTCGATCCCACATCGCCTGGGATATGGAATGATTCAAGGTTGGGATAGTATAAATACATGGCCTCATGTATTCATTCTTCTCATCCCTTGATTCACTAGCAATCACTTCTTCTTCTTCTTTGAGCTATAGTCGATCTATATACCCCTTTGGGTTTTAATTAGATTGATAAAGGCTCAACATAGTGTTGTTTTGCTTCGTGGATTAAGAACCTAGCTTTTCTTATTGAAACGCTAATAGTACGTGTGTGAGAGAACGAAGTGTTAGCATACTTTTGCTAACGTGATCTTGCCCTATTCGACTATCTATTAGTCGATCCATCATAAACCTAATTAGGGTTTATATCGTTCTTGTTCAATCACAAGAGGTACGCATTTCTTTTATATTCGGTTAATTTCAATTACATGTATTTGATCTATTTCCGCTGCGTGCTTATGATGTTTATGTGTTTATATTATTGTTATGATTCATATATTCCAACAGTGGCATCAAGAGCCAATTAATACATTGTAATTAATTACCGAAATACATAAAATTGAATCGTTATGATTATTACATGCTTGGTGTTCTTATTTTTTTATATATTTTGAAAACCCTAGATTTTTTTATTTTTTTTTATAAATGTCGACTTATATTTTTTTTTAAAGAAAATTAGGGTTTTTGAATTTTGTTATAAAACTTGTAGAAACCCTAGGTTGCATGTAATCTTTATGTGTATTTAATGGATATTTGTGATATGCCATTTTTGGTTATGCGTTCCTTGACATGATTATATGTTATAATATGTGCTATGTGGGTATCCATGACAAAACCTTGCATGTTTTGTTATGGATTGTGGTGTTTGACATGCTTGTTGTTTGATTACATGCTTTAATATGCGATTAATTTATTAGGTTTTAGTAATAAATTGTAAAGACTGGTTTAATTACTAAAAACTAATTAATTAGGTTATTAGGGAAGACCTAATATTGGGGAAGACCCATTTTTAATCGTATGTTAAATCAATTATGTGTGTTAGTGTATATTTATCGTAGGGCTTACGCAACCAATTTATTGGTGTATGTGGTCCATTGGTACATCGATCGAAAACCAATGGGAGCTTTAGATTTATATACATTTTGATTGATTTATTTTGCATGTTCATTATTTAAGTCTTTTATTTATTTTAAATTACTATTTGTTTATATGTGTTTGTGACATGATAGTAAGCAAAAAGGGTAATTTTCAAAATAAAATCATAATATTGACTTAATAATGGTGAAATCAAGTTTTGAGCTTTAAAATCATGAATTTTAGTTGATTGATGCGACTGTAAATAGTGTGTGAAAGGCGGACCGAAAGTCGCCATACAACGTACTTGTAGAGAGGGGTTTTTAAAGCTCATGCACCTACCGGTTCTCTACAACTGCCTGTGTGCCGATCTAGACTTACCTATATCACTATTTACGAAGCATCTTAAGGCAATGTTGTAATTTGCTCAACGCCTCAATTAAAATTTCATTGATTTTGCATGTAAAGAAACTAATGAGTAAAAGTTTTTTACAAGAAACATATGTTACAAGATGAATGCATGACATCTTTGTACATATATTTTGATTACACACATCAAAACTAATACCCTTATAATTTAAGTTATATGCCATCCAATGAAACGGAAACACCTAAAGTTGTGATTTACATCAGGGCGTAACCTGGCTAGATTGCAATGGAAGGGCAAATTACATGATCTCATCACTAGCAGATCAACTGATGTGGTGGAATTATGTAAGTTTGCTGTTTCTTAAGTTGGTTAACTTAATTGAGTTGATAGTGGGATCTGATCACTCAAGGCATAAGATGGGGATAAAACATGCTTACATTGCAACTGCGGTTGGCAAATATGTAAATCCCATCCTTTCTAGGAATTGCAATTGAATATTGGCAATTGAGGTTCGACTCGTACCTTATTGAATACCGTCATCACTAGCAGATCAACTGATGTGATGAACCTATGTCAATTTGGATCCTAGTTTTCAATGTAAAATTAAATGGTTATATGTTTATGAACCAAGGGTAATTTAATTTTCTTGAAATTTATTATCGAAAGTACTAACTTTTGAATTTTTTCTGTAGAAATGGCTACACCCGAAAACACTAATATGAGCAACATGAGTTCTGCGTTCAAGCAAATGATTGATCGAGACAAGTTGACTGGTGAAAATTTCAATGATTGGTATCGATCCTTAAGAATTACCTTAAGGATCGCCAAAAGATATGATTATCTTGGTGAACCACTTCCTACTCAACCTGCTGAAAATGCATCACAAGCTGTGAAAGATGCATACAAAAATGAATATGAAAAGCACAACGATGTGGCTTGTCTCATGTTAGCTGGGATGGACACTCAATTGCAAAAACAATTTGAGAACTATGGACCCATGGACATGATCAATGAACTCAAACGAATGTTTGAGAAACCACCTGCTGCAGAATTATATGACTTAATAGAATCTCTGCACGGTTGTAAGCAGGAAGCAGGAAAATCCGTGAGCGCCCATGTGTTGGAGATGAAACGACATTTGGATCAATTGGAGCGACTCGGCTGCGGATATCAAGAAAGCGTATGTATTGGTCTCATCTTGCGATCCCTTAATCAGGATTTGTATAGTGAGTTTGTACGCAACTACAATATGCATTGCAAGGGGAAGACAGTTAGTGAAGTTCATGCAATGCTTATTGATGATGTACCCTCCGAGCGGGTCGAAGGACTCCCCTTCGAACCTGTACGAAGCCTTCTCTTCGAAGGCCCAGGTCAATCTTCACCCAAGGCACTCATAGTGTCTAACCTCTGTCGAGGTTCAGAACCTGGCCTCCGTCACGGTTCAGAGCCTGGCCGCCATTACTGTTCGGAGCATGGTCTCTGTCAATGTTCGGAGCCTGGCCTCCGTCAACGTCCGGAGCCTGGCCTCCGTCAACGTTCGGAGCCTGGCCTCCATCAACGTTCGGAGCCTGACCTCCGTCACTGTTCGGAGCCCCACCTTCGACTTTTCGGAGCCTGTCTCCGTCAACGTTCGGAGTCTGGCCTCTGCCACCGTTCGGAGCCTGGCCTCCCGTTACCGCTTGGAGCCTTACCTCCGACAAGAACCAAGAACGAAGAACCATCCTGACCTGGTCAAACCCACGTTCCCTCTTCCCTTAGGCTTTCCCGCCAAGGTAGAGATCGTGGGCCACAAAGCCCTAGCGGTTACCACAAATCATGGGACGCCCCCATGATCTCCAAATTAAGTGCAACCGCCCTCTAAGGCCTATTTCTCCCCTATAAATAGCTTAGACGGGCCATAACCAAGGCATGTTAACTGTAAGTAATCTTGAGTTAATCCACAAGTTAACTTCACTCTCTAAATTTACGACCTACATTACCATCACACATACTTACTCGCACGCCGGAGGTGGTTCGCAGGGTCCAACCCCTGCGCAATCACTTAACGTAGTGTCTTTGTATTTCTTATTCTCAGGTTAAGAACAAGCTTGGCGCAATCTCAACACCCCATTATTCCTTTGATCACCATCGAAGGCTTGGTTGACGAATATTTGTTCAATCAGTGGCGCCATCCGTGGGACACGCAACAATAAGTCTCGTTATTTCCAAGCTTATAACCAATTGGAACTACTTTCACTATATATCCGGCATGGATCAAGGAAGAGAAGATACTCCCCCACCGGGTTTCTCGACCTTGGCTCCAATCCCAGTCAACAACTGTAACAACCTTCCCCCAATAACCGCTTCCACGTTCACAACACGTTCTCACCCAGAAGTAGCACCCAACCATCATGCTTCGAGATCAGCCAACCCGGAACCTGTTATTAGCCCAGCCTTTGTCGAAGCCAATCACAAAGCGTTGGAATCCCTCTTAAGGGCTCGCAAAAGGCATGTTCGGAATGCTGAGATACGAAGGGGGTTGGAATACTCAAGTGATGAATTTGTAATGAAAGGGATAGCGTGTAGCATGTTTTTTGAGTCAAAAGCAATATATACTCGTACGTATATATCACTTTCGACTGGGGGGCTTGATGATGTACCCTCCGAGCGGGTCGAAGGACTCCCCTTCGAACCTGTACGAAGCCTTCTCTTCGAAGGCCCAGGTCAATCTTCACCCAAGGCACTCATAGTGTCTAACCTCTGTCGAGGTTCAGAACCTGGCCTCCGTCACGGTTCAGAGCCTGGCCGCCATTACTGTTCGGAGCATGGTCTCTGTCAATGTTCGGAGCCTGGCCTCCGTCAACGTCCGGAGCCTGGCCTCCGTCAACGTTCGGAGCCTGGCCTCCATCAACGTTCGGAGCCTGACCTCCGTCACTGTTCGGAGCCCCACCTTCGACTTTTCGGAGCCTGTCTCCGTCAACGTTCGGAGTCTGGCCTCTGCCACCGTTCGGAGCCTGGCCTCCCGTTACCGCTTGGAGCCTTACCTCCGACAAGAACCAAGAACGAAGAACCATCCTGACCTGGTCAAACCCACGTTCCCTCTTCCCTTAGGCTTTCCCGCCAAGGTAGAGATCGTGGGCCACAAAGCCCTAGCGGTTACCACATATCATGGGACGCCCCCATGATCTCCGAATTAAGTGCAACCGCCCTCTAAGGCCTATTTCTCCCCTATAAATAGCTTAGACGGGCCATAACCAAGGCATGTTAAACTGTAAGTAATCTTGAGTTAATCCACAAGTTAACTTCACTCTCTAAATTTACGACCTACATTACCATCACACATACTTACTCGCACGCCGGAGGTGGTTCGCAGGGTCCAACCCCTGCGCAATCACTTAACGTAGTGTCTTTGTATTTCTTATTCTCAGGTTAAGAACAAGCTTGGCGCAATCTCAACACCCCATTATTCCTTTGATCACCATCGAAGGCTTGGTTGACGAATATTTGTTCAATCACTTATTGACTTTGAAAAAGGTCTATCTAAAAAGGCACCTACACCTGCTGTAATGGCAATACAAAGTGGTAGGATCACCAAGAAAAATAAACTCAACAAACCGCAACATGCGAATCACAAGGGTAAAGGCACTGGAAAAGGCAAACAAGTTGTGACTCACCAACAGAAGCCTAAGAAGCAAAATCCTCCTCCTAAGAAGAAGGAAAATTTCAATAAGGATTTGGCTTCTTGTCACCATTGCAACACTGATGAGGCGAAAAGTGTACCGCTTTTAAGGGTCAATTAAGCCTTAAATCGTATTTATTTGATCAAATATTGCCCTAAATCGTTCCTTTTGTCATTTTAGGTACTTTTGAGGAGAAATCTGGAAAAGGAGGCATTTTGGACGTTTTTGGAGCATTAAAGTGAAGAAAACGGCAAAGTCTCAAAAATCGGCTAAAAGTTACTCTTGACGGCGTCAGACTTTACTCTGGACGGCGTCATGCCTTGGCAAGAAAAGTTGGACGTGAAATTTACTCATGACGGGCCAGTGAAAATAGCATGTGAATTCTGACGGCGTCACGCTTTAACTTGATCAAGGGCGTCACGGCTTAAATCATAAGGGGACGGCGTCACGTTCATGGTTCGACGGCGTCAAGCCCTGATAAGCCAGAATGGATTTTTGAAGAGCTAAAGAGGGACGGCGTCAAGAAGGTCATCCGGGAACCCTAAAAGCGGCGAGGTGACGGCGTCACACTCCATAAGATGACGCCGTCAGATCCAAAAATCTATATATAGTTTTCTAATTTTTTGTCATGAGGGAGAGCTTAGTGTGTGGAATTTTGGGAGAAAACCCTAAGACGAATTTGGCTACTTTTTCAGGGCTTTTTGCCTTGAGATCTTCCATGTTTCATTGAAAGATAAGTTATCAATTAATCATTCAATATGTCTATGTGTTGTTTGATTCTATCTTATTCTTGTCTTTTGTTTAACATGTTAGGCTAAATTTATCTTGTGTTTGCTTAGATCTAATGAAACCTAGCTATTGATTATTGGTTGTTAGTGTGTTGTTAGTTGTATTGGATGATTGTTTATCTATGTTAGGCTTAAGAAAACTGGCTAACTTCCTATTCGGTAACTTGCTTGAACGTCTTAAGAAACATGAACCAAACGCGTACTAAAGGTTTTTATGGTTGTATTTAATGCACAAGCGAATTCTAGTGATCCCATGTTAGGAGCTTCCTAGCCGGCTCGACATAGGAGTGAAGTAGGAGCTTGTAGAGTTGGGGAAGTAAGTACGCCACCCCACGAATGGTATTAAGGAATACACCCATCATCCACGCGACTAATACACACTAATTAACCGGTAAAAGATAGTTAGGGAGTAAGGAAATCTAAGTAAACACATTTCTCTACACATAAGTTTCTCACCACATTTTATTTTCAGTTATTTATTTTATTTGCATTCGTAGTAATTTGGGTTAGTTGACTAGCAACTAATTCCGCCCACTCCTTCAAACCCGAGATTTTACTTGCTTTCATAAAATTATAAAAACATAAAAAAGAATCTTCCTCAACCCTTAGACCTAATTAGAGTAGCCTTTCATACCTAACGAACACTATTCCCTGTGGAGAACGATCAATCCCCCGTACTTACCACTACACTATACTACATCGGTCAGGTACACTGCCTGGTGGGGTTGTAAGCCTCTTGAGATCCCTCGAGAGGTAAAACCTGTTGTAAGGTTACAAAACCACGCAATCAAGTTTTTGGCGCCGCTGCCGGGGAATAGTTATTGTTTAGGTTGAATTTTTATTTCTATTAAGTCTACTCACTAGATTCCTTTCTAGTGAGATTTTTATTTTATTTTTCTAGGTTTTCTTTAGTCTATCTATTTTCTTCGTGTCTTTGTTCGTAACCATTACCGTCCGACATCATGGAAGATGGTAATATCCTTAACCCACACAACCCACCACCACAACAACCACAACCACCTCCTAGAGCCCGTACTTTAGGAGAGTATTCCCGTCCTAGCCACCATGGCTATCGAAACACCATTGAGCTCACTCAAGGAGCCAATATCACACCCTTGCGATCCGACACCATCCGGTTGGTGCAAAGCGGATGCGCATTCCATGGACTTCGTTCTGAAGATCCTAATCAACATCTCAAGGACTTTCTTAAAATCGTTGATTCTATAGACCTTGATGTTGCCACTCGAGAGACGACCCGATTGCGTCTCTTTCAATTCTCTCTGCGGGACCAAGCTAGTCAGTGGCTAGAACGTCAACCCGCAGGATCCATTACCTCTTGGGATGATCTCACTACTCGTTTCCTTGCTCAGTTTTTCCCACCGGGAAGAACTACCAAGCTAAGGAATGATATCTTGATGTTCCAACAACGTCAAGGCGAAACTCTCTACGAGGCATGGACTCGATTCAAGGACTTACTCCAAAAAGTCCCTCACCATGGCATAGAACTTTGGCTCCAAGTCCAAATCTTCTATGACCATATCAATCTCTCCACGAGGCAAACCATTGACCAATCGGCCGGTGGCAAGCTACGTGATCTAAGTGCGGAACAATCATGGGCTCTCCTAGAGGATCTTGCTCTTTATGACAACGAAAGTTGGAGTGATCCCCGTGATTTGAATAAAACGGTCAAGGCAATATCTTTGCCCTCGAACAATTCAAGCACTTCCGACTGTAGGATCATAGAACTTGAAGACCAAGTCAAGTTTCTCATGAAATCCTACGAGGCTCCTAAACCTTCAAGCCAAGTGAACAAAATCACTTCTTCATGTGAATTATGTAGTGGTCCCCACGACACTCGTGATTGCATGGAACTCCCCGAACAAGCTTTTGTGGACTACGCATCATCGCGTACCGACGGAGCGGGAGACAAGTGGTACACTTTCAAACCCGAGCCAAACCCCTACGGTGATTCATACAACCCCTCATGGAAAAATCACCCGAACCTTAGGTGGAAACAAAACCAAAACACGCAACAACCCAATTCTTCCAACCCACCTAATCGTTTCCAATCAAGCGGTTCCAACTCGAACCGTACTTTCAACAACAATCCTTCCGGCAATGGTAGTACCGATAACTTTGAAGGATTGATGTCTCAATTTATGGCATCTCAAGAAGCTCGTTTAGCCAAGTTTGAAGCCGATTTCAAACAAAAACAAAGCGAGATGACCGATAAGATTGACACCTTGTTGAAAGCCCTCAATGACCGAGAAATGGGAGCACTCCCTAGCAACACGGTCAAGAACCCGAAACCAAATGTCAACGCTATTTCATCGGTTTCGTCCCCTAGTTCTTGTCCGCAATATTATTCGGTCAATTCCATGAGCACGTGTTTCAAACAAACCCAAGTCGTTCCAAATGACCAAGAAGTTATGACATCCAAATTGGTCCAACAACATAGTTGAAACACCTTCCACTCAAAACCTTGACGAAGAATTCAAGGAGCTCCACCTTGAAAGTCCGGTTGATGATGAGTTGGATGAGAAGAAGCTCAAGTTAGGCGAAAAAGGGACCGCCTTTGTTCAAAACAAGCTACCTAAGAAGTTAGATGATCCAGGCTTATTTGTTCTACCTTGCAAGATCGGTAATTCGGAGGCTTATGACACATTAGCCGATCTTGGATCAAGCCTTAACCTACTTCCGTTACCTCTCTACACCTCTCTAAAACTAGGAAAACTTGAAGAAACCGAGGTAATAATAGGCTTAGCGGATGGAAGTGTTGCTTACCCGGTTGGAGTAGTTAAGGACGTGTTAGTGCACATTGGAAAACTAACCATTTTAGCCAATTTCCACGTCCTTGATATGGTTGGCGACCCTACATGCCCCTTGTTGATAGGTAGAGGATTTTTGGCGACCGCTAGTGCTATGATTGATTGTAAGGAATCTAAGATAGCGGTAGGAGAAGGAGATACTTGGTCAATCTATGATGTTAAGAAACACGCCTATGATACTAGTGAGGAACCGACACCCCATTGGTTAGAATTAAATAGGAGACCGTCTAGATATGGACCTTGGATTGATAGAGACTTCATAGGACCCCAACGCCCATTTTACCTAGAAGAGGACTTTGTTAACCGAACACATACGGTAGAACAACTCTTGGCTAGGGACACCGAATTGGATCCATTTGAAGACCCTCTAGTTTTTAGAAGGATGATTGATTTCCTAGGAGTTTTGCCAATTAACCTAGGAATGAATAAGTGGATTTGTGAGAAAGATGATCATAAGTGGAATTGGGATAAACCACCCAAAGATGGAGATGGGTCATGGCATATTAAGATGACATTGTATGACCCGGATGGAGAGAAGTTTGAAAAGACATATCGTACTAAGCGGACCAATAGGAAACTTCAATCCAAGCTTAACCCTAAAGACGTCCTCGATGACGAGCTTACTTACATAGGGTAGCGTGACTTTGAGTCTAGCTACAAGACTCGTTAATAAAGAAAAGCGCTTCTTGGGAGGCAACCCAAGCTTTATTTTATTTATTTGCTTTGTGTGTTTATTTATTTGTTTGTTTGATTTTATTTGTTCCCGTATGTGTGTTTAATTTTTATTACTATTGATTCATGTTCAAAAGTAAATTGTGAAAATGCTTTATTTTGTTTTTAACTTCGTCTTAACTACATATAAAGGTATTTTGCAAAGATAAGTGTAAGGGAAATCTAAATCGGTTTATTAGAACACAAATTAACATGAATCGTAATGATAATAAATTAGCATACATATTAGTGTGTGTCTGAGTCAAATGCTTGTATCGAGTCATAATGATGTTTTGCAGGATTTCCAGGAAGTAAGGTAAAGGTTTTTCAAAAAATTTTCCGGAAACTTAAAATGAAAATTTTTGTCAGGTCATTTCTGACGGCGTCAGGGGTTATAACCTGACGGCGTCAGATTTAATTTTCAGAAATTTTTGAAAGTTTTGTTTTTAGAAAAGTTTTTACTAAAATCTCCAACTTATAATCTCCAGGAATCTGCAAAAATTATCAGTCCACAAGCATTATATCCTTATATATAGATTTTTCCCGCCGATGTTATGCAGGTTTTCGTGTTTGTTTTCTCAGGTTTAACAGGTTATTTTGGACAAGGAAATGTATGTGGAATCAAGCTTATGGCGATGCATTAGTCATGGAGCTTCAACATTCTCTTTGGAGGAAGATTTAACCGTGTAATTTCATTATCCACCGAGCGAATCAGGGGAGTATTTGATTTCATTCTTTTACTTTTTTCTTTTACATCTTGTTATTTGAACATTGGGGACAATGTTCATCTTAAGTGTAAGGGAGGGTAAAAGTACGATTTTAGAGAATGTCATTGCGCTTGATTTTTGTTTGTTTAATGGTAGATGTGTAATAAAGCTGAGACAAATACCTGTTAGGGCAATTTTAGTGCCAAATTTAAATTTTTTTACAACATATAGGAGTGAAACTTTGATCTTAATGAGCGTCTCACGGATAGGAGTTATATGACTAGCACAAAACCGTACCACTAAAAAAATTTTCCACCCCAAATATGTGAGGTTCGCCCCTAGAATTGGTAGGAAAAGCATTTATGCTATGATGTGTGTACCGGTAGCACTTAGATTCTAGAACTTGCGTTAGGACCATTCCAAGGCCACAAGTGAGACTACATTCGTGTAGTTAGATTTACTACATGATAAGAGGCATTAGGATTAACCCATTGTTTTACACCTGTGTTTTTGTTATAATTACATTGGCTACATTGGTCAAGTAATTCTCCCACACCCCTTTGCGTTGTACTCATTTTTAGTACACGATACCCCTAGTACACCCCTCAGAGCCTATCTTTTCGTTTCGACCTTTAAGCATTTTACTTAAAGGAAGAATTTGTTACACCCCACTAAAATGTACACCCAAATCGCCTTAGCCTACCTTGTATGCACTCATCTTTAGTGCATTATTGTTACAACATTTGTTTAAAACCCAAGTTAATTATCTAGTTGATTACATGGTTGCTAAGTCGAGTCATATCCTTGTACATATTGTTTTGGGACGATTGGGACTCATGGGTAAAGTACTAGTATAATGGAGTAATGGGGAAGAACATCATTTATTACCCCCATATGTGCTAAATGTTTTAAAAGTACTCCAAGTTTTTCAATTATCTTAATTCGAGTCATTAGATTAGTATTTGTAAAGTTATGTAAAAATTCAAGTGTAAGGGGATGCAACGCCCCTATGATGTATTATTTTGGATGGTAGGGCAAAAGTGTATGCAAAAAAAAAAAAAAAAAAAAAAAAAAAAAAAAAAAAAAAAAAAAAAAATCAAGAAAAACACAAAAAAATGAGAAAATGAAAAATAGAAAAAAACATACGGACTACCATCCCGTTTTATTTTATGTTTGTTTTATGTTTTTTGTTATTTTGTTATTTCGTTTCTAGCTTAAGATCGAGTCTAGTCTTGGCTTAGCAACATTGTATAGTACATGTAATTGATCAAGATCTTTAACTCGCCACCAGTAAAACATCCTTTATCCAACAAAACCGTGTTTTCCTTTTCCCTACACCTAACGTTATAACCCATTTAAAAGCCCTCTTTGATAGTTTATCTTTGGTGCTTACGCCTAGTGGAGGAGGTTTTCGATCCTTTCCCAAGCCTATGGTAATCTATTTGCTATGACAGGTAGTGAGAGATATTTTCCGTTTTCATTTATGAGATTTATTTTGATGACACTTGAGAGATGTGAGTATCTAAACACTACTTGTGAGGTGCTAGTTTGTAATCTCCGTGCTTATTATGATTAGAGTGGAACGATTATTTGTTGTAATTACTTTTATGTTTGCATTAAATGACCCCTAACTTGTATTTTGATTAGAATAAAAGCGCATTTGCTTGAGGACAAGCAAATCTCAAGTGTAAGGGTATTTGATGAGGCGAAAAGTGTACCGCTTTTAAGGGGTCATTTAAGCCTTAAATCGTATTTATTTGATCAAATATTGCCCTAAATCGTTCCTTTTGTCATTTTAGGTACTTTTGAGGAGAAATCTGGAAAAGGAGGCATTTTGGACGTTTTTGGAGCATTAAAGTGAAGAAAACGGCAAAGTCTCAAAAATCGGCTAAAAGTTACTCTTGACGGCGTCAGACTTTACTCTGGACGGCGTCATGCCTTGGCAAGAAAAGTTGGACGTGAAATTTACTCATGACGGGCCAGTGAAAATAGCATGTGAATTCTGACGGCGTCACGCTTTAACTTGATCAAGGGCGTCACGGCTTAAATCATAAGGGACGGCGTCACGTTCATGGTTCGACGGCGTCAAGCCCTGATAAGCCAGAATGGATTTTTGAAGAGCTAAAGAGGGACGGCGTCAAGAAGGTCATCCGGGAACCCTAAAAGCGGCGAGGTGACGGCGTCACACTCCATAAGATGACGCCGTCAGATCCAAAAATCTATATATAGTTTTCTAATTTTTTGTCATGAGGGAGAGCTTAGTGTGTGGAATTTTGGGAGAAAACCCTAAGACGAATTTGGCTACTTTTTCAGGGCTTTTTGCCTTGAGATCTTCCATGTTTCATTGAAAGATAAGTTATCAATTAATCATTCAATATGTCTATGTGTTGTTTGATTCTATCTTATTCTTGTCTTTTGTTTAACATGTTAGGCTAAATTTATCTTGTGTTTGCTTAGATCTAATGAAACCTAGCTATTGATTATTGGTTGTTAGTGTGTTGTTAGTTGTATTGGATGATTGTTTATCTATGTTAGGCTTAAGAAAACTGGCTAACTTCCTATTCGGTAACTTGCTTGAACGTCTTAAGAAACATGAACCAAACGCGTACTAAAGGTTTTTATGGTTGTATTTAATGCACAAGCGAATTCTAGTGATCCCATGTTAGGAGCTTCCTAGCCGGCTCGACATAGGAGTGAAGTAGGAGCTTGTAGAGTTGGGGAAGTAAGTACGCCACCCCACGAATGGTATTAAGGAATACACCCGTCATCCACGCGACTAATACACACTAATTAACCGGTAAAAGATAGTTAGGGAGTAAGGAAATCTAAGTAAACACATTTCTCTACACATAAGTTTCTCACCACATTTTATTTTCAGTTATTTATTTTATTTGCATTCGTAGTAATTTGGGTTAGTTGACTAGCAACTAATTCCGCCCACTCCTTCAAACCCGAGATTTTACTTGCTTTCATAAAATTATAAAACATAAAAAAAGAATCTTCCTCAACCCTTAGACCTAATTAGAGTAGCCTTTCATACCTAACGAACACTATTCCCTGTGGAGAACGATCAATCCCCCGTACTTACCACTACACTATACTACATCGGTCAGGTACACTGCCTGGTGGGGTTGTAAGCCTCTTGAGATCCCTCGAGAGGTAAAACCTGTTGTAAGGTTACAAAACCACGCAATCAAACACTCCTGGACATTGGAAGCGAAACTGTCCATTATTCCTAGAGGAGTTGCGCCTCAACAAGAGTAAAATGCCTGGTAACATCGCAAGAACTTCAGGTATGTTTATGATTGAATTATTTTCTTTTCCTCGTAAGAATAATTCCTGGATATATGATACAGGATGTGGCACTCACATTTGTAATACATCGCAGGGACTTAGAGGAACAAGGAAGTTGGCCTATGGAGAAAGATACTTGTACGTAGGGAATGGCGTACGTGCAGCAGTTGAAGCCATAGGGACTTTCGATTTAGTTTTACCTTCGGGTTTGATACTAGTATTGAATAATTGTCATTATGCACCCTCTATTGTTAGGGGTGTTGTTTCAGTTTCTTTGTTATTGGATAATGGTTTTGTTCACACATTTATTAATAATGGAATTTCTGTTTTTTTAAATAATGTTTTTTACTTTAATGCAATTCCAATAAATGGTGTGTTTGAAATTGATATGGAAAAATCTGTGTCCAATGGAAATGATTCTATGTATAGCATTAACAATAAGAGAATCAAGTCTAACTTGGATTCGTCTTATCTTTGGCACTGTCGTCTTGCTCATATAGGCAAGGATCGCATGGAAAAGCTGCAACATGATGGGCTTTTACAAAAGATCAATGATGAATCATTTGATAAATGCGAATCTTGCATATCTGGAAAGATGACAAGGAAACCTTTTTCACATCAAGTGGAAAGGGCTACAGAAGTGCTTGGATTAATACATACTGACGTGTGTGGTCCACTTAGACATGTGTCAAAACGTGGTGCTAGCTACTTCATAACCTTTACAGATGATTATAATCGTTATGGTTATGTTTATTTACTTAAACATAAACATGAAGTCTTTAATACATTCAAGGTTTTCAAAAGCGAAGTAGAATTACAACTCGGTAAGAAGATTAAGGCTCTTCGATCCGATAGAGGTGGTGAATATATAAGCCAAGAGTTTAAAGATTTTTTAGCTGAGTGTGGTATAGTCCAGCAACTCACAGCTCCTTATACTCCACAGCAAAATGGTGTATCTGAAAGGAGAAATCGTACTTTGCTCAACATGGTACGATCAATGTTTAATCTTACAACTCTACCCTTATCCTTTTGGGATTATGCCCTTGAAACTGCAATTCGCATATTGAATATGGTTCCAACTAAGAAGGTTGATAAGACTCCATATGAATTATGGACAGGAAAAGCTCCCAACTTTTCTTACTTAAAGGTCTGGGGTTGTGACGCGTTTGTTAAATGTGATTCACCAGATAAACTCCAACAGAGATCTGTTAAGTGTATCTTCGTAGGATACCCAAAGGAAACGATGGGTTACTACTTTTACTTTCCACCAGAGAATAAAGTCATTGTGGCTAGGTATGGAGATTTCTTTGAAAAGAATCTTATATCTCAAGAATTCAGTGGGAGAGTTTATGATCTAGAAGATGAAGATACATCACCTTCTGAAAACACTAGCTCACTTCCTGTGGAACCTGAAAGTTTAGGTCCTCCACCTGAAGCTGAAGTGGTACCCATTCGCAGATCATCAAGATCTGTGAAAGCACCTGAACGTCTATGTCTTAACGTAGAATGTGAGGAAACTATACTAGGGGATCTTAATGAACCTACTAGTTATAAGGCTGCCATGAATAGTCCTGAAAAGGAAAAATGACAGAGTGCTATGAATGGGGAAATGCAATCCATGATAGACAACGAAGTCTGGATTGAAGTAGACCTTCCTCCCAATGCCAAGGTAGTTGGAAGTAAGTGGCTCTTCAAGAAGAAAACAGACATGGATGGCAATGTACACACCTATAAGGCTCGTTTGGTAGCTAAAGGCTTTACGCAAACATATGGTGTTGACTCTGAGGAGACCTTTTCTCCTGTAGCTGACATTAGAGCTATTAGGATTCTCATAGCTATAGCAGCTTACTATGACTATGAGATATGGCAAATGGATGTCAAAACCGCCTTCTTGAATGGTCGCTTAGATGAAGACATCTATATGGCGCAGCCTGAGGGGTTTGTGAATCCAGAATTCCCAAACCGTGTATGCAAACTTCAAAGATCCATTTATGGATTGAAGCAAGCATCACGTCAATGGAATAAAAGATTTGATGCTGAAATCAAAAGGTTTGGATTTACTCAAAATCTTGATGAGCCATGTGTATATCACAAAGCTAGTGGGAGTAATGTTACTTTCCTTATCCTGTATGTCGATGACATATTAATCTTAGGAAATCATATACCAAGCTTAAAGGAAGTTAAATCCTATCTTGGTAAATGTTTTTCTATGAAGGATTTAGGAGAAGCAGCATATATCCTTGGAATCAAAATCTACAGAGATATAACAAAGCGATTGATTGGATTAAGTCAAAGTGCTTACATTGATAAAGTATTGAAGAGATTTAATATGCAAAATTCCAAGAAAGGATATTTGCCAATGCAAGTGGAACATGGCTTAAGTAGCAAACTATGTGCCTCGACACCTGAAGAGGTTGCACTCATGAAGAAAGTTCCATATGCTTCAGCAGTAGGATCTATCATGTATGCAGTTAGATGCACAAGACCTGATGTGGCGTTTGCACAGAACATGACCAGTCGTTATCAACAGAATCCAGGTGGAAAGCACTGGCACGCTGTTAAAAGCATTCTTAAGTATTTAAGGAATACCAAAGATATGTTTCTAGTGTATGGGGAAAATCCAGATGCAGAACTTGAAGTTACAGGTTACTGTGATGCGTCCTTTGAAACTGATAAAGATGATACGAAGTCTCAGACGGGTTATGTCTTTGTTATTAATGGAGGAGCAGTTGACTGGAAGAGCAAGAAGCAGACTACAATTGCGATGTCTGTTACAGAAGCTGAGTATATTGCTGCATCGGAAGCTGCAATGGAAGATGTTTGGATTAGGAAATTCATTTCGGGGCTTGGTATTATGCCATCAATTGAATTACCTATTAATATGTATTGTGACAATTCAGCCGCAGTTACATTCGCCAATGAACCTGGAGTTATGAAAGGCGCCAGACATTTTTCTAGAAGATATCACTATGTTCGTGAACAAGTTGATATAGGTGAAATCAATTTACTCAAAATTCACACAGATAACAATCTAGCTGATCCATTTACGAAGACTTTATCTAAGGAAAAGCTTACTCAACATGCTAATGGCATTGGACTTCGTTTAGCTAGTAGTTTCATGTAAATCTGTGGTTAGTATTTGGATAAAGGATATTGTAACAATAATTATTCAAATGAAATGAAATATTTTGTTATGTTTATTTCCATTTATAAATATTGTATCCTATATTTGCATGTTTAATCCATGAAGAACTTAAGTTATTCTAAATAGTCCGTTGTCAATTAATGATATGGGAGTATCATTGAACTAAGACAAATCTGAGTTTTGGTATAATATACTTAAGTATATTGATGCGTAGACATGCCAAATTCACATGATATTCAATAGAATGAATAAATTGAATATAGGACAAAATCCCAATTACATGATTATACTTATGGATGTTGTCATTATAGTAAATCATGAATATTTATCCTCAGACTTGAGATACCAGGTAACTACTGTGGATGTAGCTCATTTTCTGTAAGATAGTCTAACACTATCCGTAACTGGTAGTTATAAAGATTATTTTCAGAGGTGATGCGAAATTCATAGGTTATGCTTGTAGTCAATACAGGATTTGGTTCATTCAAATTTGTTTTGAAGTTTAATAATGTTTGGCCGCTCGTAGGATTAACAAGATGTTTGCATGGCCATGCCAAGGTCTATCTGGAATACGTTCAGATGAATTTGTAATCTTGCTTGATCATAAATAACGAGAAACACATAGTTAATTATGGAATGACTTCGATCCATATTCATATTAACAAAGTATTAGAATCAAAAGGATAAGTATGATGATGATTCATCAAAGGTGGTTTTTTCCAGAAAACCATACTTAAGTCGTTCTGGGGACATTGGCGTGTTATGCTAGACTAACCAATGTCATTGCTGCGTTAATCTATATCCAAGTGGGAGCTGTTAGAGTTACGGATATAAATTAAGTGTAGCATGACCGGACTCGAACTTGAGACTTCGGGATTGCACACTTTACGTATGAGTTTCAATTAATAATTATTGTATTAGTTACGAATAGTTATTAAATTCACGAAATGCACACTTAACGGTACCTAACGACCGTTAGACGAAAGATTAAAGACTAAGAGTGAAAAAGATGCTAAGAAGGATCTAGAACACCCTCCTTGGGCTTATGTTTCGTCGATCCCACATCGCCTGGGATATGGAATGCTTCAAGGTTGGGATAGTATAAATACATGGCCTCATGTATTCATTCTTCTCATCCCTTGTGTTGATACAAAAGTTGGGCGTTCCTTGTTTGAGTTCCTGTTCTCGTATCAATTAGATGATAATGCTTGGGGACCTGCGCACTAAGAAAGCAACAAACACCGTTAGGCTTATCGAGGGATTGTCTCCCCCGATTATCCTCCGGCGTGAGAGTAAGTAATCGAATTTAGGGTTTAGTGAAGAGTTAGGGTTTTTAAGTCGTACCTTTACCGAGGGCATGGGTGCCCTTTATATACACATGAAACCCTAGTAGGTTTCGTGTTCCCTACTCCTCGGCGTATTCGCCGATATCGGATATTTGGTATATATCTCCTTTATTTAGGAGATATCCCATATCCAATCCAATAATAACTTTGGGCTTGGGCCTTGTAGGCCCAAACCGTATAACTGGTAGTCCAGTTATCGCCATGGCGGCCCACACGTGGTGGGCTTAAGTATTAGTATTGTTTACTAATCGGGTCCGTGACCCGGGTGTAGACTATACGTCATCATGTCCCCCCAGTCTAGTGTGCGCCTGGTAAAACCTGCGGATGCTAGACTAAAGCCGTGTCGAAGTTATTCCCCACGCGTACGCGGGAAGATTTCAAAAATATACCGCCAAAAACACACGTATGATGTATCTAGTCCAAAAAAGTGCAATTCGGGTACCTCGGGAAGTGGAGAGGCTATCCACGTGTCCTGTACCGTTACATCTCCCAGCCACACGATTTGAGTTAGTGGGATACACGTGTCAGTCATCTGTGGTGGGTGGGAAAACTATATAAACTACCGCCTCCATTCACTGTGATATCCACAGTTAAAAAATCACATTTCCACCATTTTTTTGTTAGACCCGTTTCCCGGGTGTTGGGACCCCACCCTAGATGAAAATAGATTATGGCCTTACGTGATTGGCTAGTCAACATATGTTGTGTTTTAGTCAAACCCGATAGTCAAAATATGACTAAAGTGGTTATGTAAATATGAAGTGTAACTTAAGGGGCTTAAGTTGCTAAGTGTTAAACTTGTTATATGTGTTATAAGTTAGTTTGTGGCCAAATTAGAAGGAATGGAACTTGAGGGGCCATTCTTGCCCATTGCCCAAAGATGTCACCTAACTAGTTATATCTAGTTTTATCTAGATAATTCTCTCATTATTGAGAGAAAATGAGAAGGCCGGTTATTAGAGAGAAAATGGAGGGAAGATGGGACTTTGATGATCAAGTCTTGATGTTCTTGGTCTTTCCTAGTTATGATCACACCAAGTAAGTAATTCTTGTAGTGATTGTAAGTCTAGAGTTTAATGGGTTTTCATCATATGATCAAGATATGATCATATGATGATATGGGTTAGAAGATGACTATGTTTTGATGGGTTTGATAACCCTTGTTTATGTATTTGAGTATTATGTGATTAGGTTTTGGTTATTGATGATGATGATGATCGATGATGATGATGATGATGGAAGCTTATGATGATAATGATGTTCTTGTTATGTTGTAGCTTGGTTTGAGGTAAGTAAAATGATGATAGCATATGTATATGGATTTCTATCATTATGTGTTATGTATGTTTATGTTGAAAGGATGAGCTTGGAATATGTTTATGTGAAGTTATGGTTATGGCTTATGTGATGTGATGATGCTATGGTCATGTTGATGATATGTGCTAGTTGATATTGAGTAGTGAGCCTCGATGTAAGTGTTCATATATATGATGCATCATGTGGATTGAAGTATATGTTATGTTATAGTCGTTTTACTTACTAAGCGTTATCGCTTACGGTTTAGTTGTCTAACCATTTTGTAGGATTGCTTGGATATGCGAGTTAAGGATTCGGATATAAGGGTTAAGGCATGGATATGCAAGATGGGTAGATTTGGTAAGAATGTAGAGCTTAGGTAGATACCGAGCTCAGGTGTAAGTTTGTACCCCCGTGAGTCAAGTGATGTCTTGTATCGAGTAAATAAGTGTCCAATTGTATGTCAAGTGATGAGTAACGATTTGATAGTCATTTGATGGGTCTAAGCATGTTTTATGTGTTTTTGAGTAAAGCCTAAAGGGGCGTTTGGTTAATGTGTAAACGTACCCATTTCGAGTTGTAAACGGGTCAATTACCCTTGGGACATGTTGTTATGTTCATTTGATGCTTTTGGTATAATTTGGTGTAAAATGGAAGTGGTATAAGTGGTTTGTTGTGAAAATGGGTCAAAAGAGGTTTATGCATAACCCGTCAGTTTGGGATCTACTTTTAGGTCCCAAAGTGCTGGACCTTAGTGTGGATCCTCCTAGGATCTACTTTTAGGTTCAAAATGGTGTTCCTTGATGTGGATCAAGCTTTGAGCCTAGGATCCACTTTTAGGTTCAAGGTGAGGGTCCTTGGTGCGGATCTTCCAGGATCTACCTTTAGGTTCCAATGTATGGACCTAAGTGTGGATCCATAGTTTCAGTTTAGGATCCCCCTTTAGGTTCCAATGTAAGGACCTAAGTGTGGATCCATAGTTTCAGTTTAGGATCCCCCTTTAGGTTCCAATGTAAGGACCTAAGTGTGGATCCATAGTTTCAGTTTAGGATCCCCCTTTAGGTTCCAAGATATGGACCTAAGTGTGGATCCAGAGTTTGGTCATCTTGGTTATGATCTCAGTTTGGTCATATTGGTTATGTTCAAGGATTTTTGTAAAAGGTCAAAAGTAAAGGTAAAGCGTTTCCGCACGTAAAAGTTCAAAGTTTTTGGTCTAGCGGGCACGGGGTGTAACAAATTGGTATCAGAGCTTCGGTTTAAGTGAATTAGGTTTCCACTATAGGGTGCCTAGTCTTAAACCACTCGTAGAAGCTTGAACTCAAAGTATTAGTTGCGCGGAAATTAGTTGCTAAGTGTTAGGCGGATTATGATTTATGCTAGTTGAGCTTGTTGAGGATAGGTGATGTATGTGGGTTATAGTGTTATTGTGTATGAGATTCAAGTCCTTGGGGACTTGAGATGCTTAGATGATTAGTCGGCCGAGTACCTTGGTTGGTGCCGGTGTTGGTATTGTGATTGTGTGAAGTAAGTCCATAGAGGACTTGGAATGTTTATGTGATTAGATAGCCGTGCACCTTGGTTGGTGTCGAGGATTGTATTGTGATAGGTGAAGGTATGATATAATTAGAGTTATGAATGTGAGTAGCTATGCTAAGCGGTATTAGAGATGGATTAGTAAGTGAACTAAGATATGATGCCTTAGTTATGAGGTAGACTAGTGTTTGCGGCTAATTAGAAAGTGATGCTTAGACATAGATTGTTTATGCGATGTGATATATGAGGCCATAGACTATGTTTGTTGATTTTGATTTTATGTTATGAATGTTTTAACACTTGTCGGATAAGTGTTAAGTGTTATGTTATGATTGCTTATGTGATATTAAGTCTGTGGTAGTTAATTATATGTGTAAGCTTTATGTGATGTGCTTGAGAGCACGTTTGTGTAGTTAGTATATGAGTGAGATAGATGCATTAGAATGCGTATTATGTGTTGATCTAGTTGGGGTCGGTAAAGCTAAAAAGGAAATATTGACATGTGAGAAGAGAGTTAAGAAGCATGCTAATAAATTGAAAAAGCATAAATGCTTAACAAGATAAAAATGAGGAAGAAGCGAATAGCGAAGTATGTTTATAGCTTGAATGCTTAAAAGACGTATTGAGTCTAATTATGATTTTTGTTTTGAAATAATCGAATAGATGCTTGAAGGCATGAAATCTTTATATGAGTAACTAAATGAGAAAGTTAAAGTGTAAAGTTAAGGAGTGATGAGAACATGTTACATATAAAACACGATAAATTGACAAAGTACTAGTGATATATGGTATAATATGATGAGTCAAAGTGACGAATAAAATATAGATTGCGGCATTGAGCTAGAAATCATTAGAGACTTGAAGTGAACTAGAAAGAGTTGTAAAACACGATTGTGATCATGTCAATATTTTGGAATATGTAAGTAGAGATTAATAAAAGTATTAAGGAATAAGCCTATGTAAGGTTTATGTGTGTGAGTTGGATAGACTAAATGAAGTGATAGTATGAATTGAAAATATGGTCAACAAGGGGTTGACGGGTATTAGTAAAAGTGTGTTGTAAGAACACGTAGAAGATATGTAATTTGAAACGAATAAGTATTACATAGAAATTGTCTAAAATAAAGATGGCACTTAGCGAGTATGTGAGTCAACTTGGGATTGACGAATGAAAGATAAAATGAGTAAAGATGTTAAAGTAAACATAGCTTGGATCCAATGCTCTAATTTTAGTATCCTTCGGGATAATAGTAAGGTGTCTTTATGACACGATGTTGATGTGTCTTTATGACACGATAGTAAGGTGTCTTTATGACACGATAGTAAGGTGTCTTTATGACACGATGATGATGTGTCTTTATGACACGATAGTAAGGTGTCTTTATGACACGATGTTGATGTGTCTTTATGACACGATAGTAAGGTGTCTTTATGACACGATGATGATGTGTCTTTATGACACGAGGTTAAGTTGCCTTTTATGGCATGATGTTAGTTGCCTTACGGCATGGATGAAAGTTAGCGAGATTGGATCCAAGGCTAGTAAATATGGAAAGTATAGTATGTACGAGTGTTAGGTCGGAAGCGTATAAGTAGGATGGTTTATGGTTTCTTGATTTAAATGGATGGGGACGCCTTTTCATTTGAATGAAGAAATTGTAAATCACCGAACCATGAATTTGTAATTCTTGATTTACATAGATCGGGACGCCCTTTTATGTGAATGAAGAGTTACAAAAGAGTGGGCTTATGTGTGACCGATATGACATGAGTACGGATAGTAATAAGAGATAGTGAAAACTAAAACCCGTTAGACGTCATAGGAAAAGATAAATACGAATAAAACTTATAGTGGCATTAAGGTAATGTGTTTAAACCTTAAAATAGACGTCTAAAATGAATTGTGCATTAAGTCAATAAGTCAATTTGTGAGCATTTCCAGAATTTGATAAGAAAGTTTGCTTAAGTGATGCGTGTGATAGATTTTGAAAGGTGCCGTTGGTGTGGTACTTTGTGTATTTTGAGATAAGTTGCTGGTTTTTAGTATAGATGCGTATTTGGTATTATGTGTTATGTGAGATTGGCCGGTATATGATGTTAAGTGATGGTTAGTGCATGGGCGTATGTTGTGTTTATAGTAATAAAGTTTGACTCATATAGAGTCGAAGTAGTAAGATTTTCCATATGACAAGTCGTCATTATTGGAAATTTTAGAAAAGTTTGTGATGAGAAGCGTGTTTTGATAGGTTATGAATTATGATTTTGTATAGTAAGCGTAGAATTTGCATGATCATTTAGATCGTTGCAATGATTTGGCTTTGAAAGCATGAGTATAAGAGCATGTATATGTCGTGAAATTAGTTTTGGATAGATTTAGACGAGAGATTTCGGGGACGAAATCTATATAAGGGGGGTAGAATTGTTAGACCCGTTTCCCGGGTGTTGGGACCCCACCCTAGATGAAAATAGATTATGGCCTTACGTGATTGGCTAGTCAACATATGTTGTGTTTTAGTCAAACCCGATAGTCAAAATATGACTAAAGTGGTTATGTAAATATGAAGTGTAACTTAAGGGGCTTAAGTTGCTAAGTGTTAAACTTGTTATATGTGTTATAAGTTAGTTTGTGGCCAAATTAGAAGGAATGGAACTTGAGGGGCCATTCTTGCCCATTGCCCAAAGATGTCACCTAACTAGTTATATCTAGTTTTATCTAGATAATTCTCTCATTATTGAGAGAAAATGAGAAGGCCGGTTATTAGAGAGAAAATGGAGGGAAGATGGGACTTTGATGATCAAGTCTTGATGTTCTTGGTCTTTCCTAGTTATGATCACACCAAGTAAGTAATTCTTGTAGTGATTGTAAGTCTAGAGTTTAATGGGTTTTCATCATATGATCAAGATATGATCATATGATGATATGGGTTAGAAGATGACTATGTTTTGATGGGTTTGATAACCCTTGTTTATGTATTTGAGTATTATGTGATTAGGTTTTGGTTATTGATGATGATGATGATCGATGATGATGATGATGATGGAAGCTTATGATGATAATGATGTTCTTGTTATGTTGTAGCTTGGTTTGAGGTAAGTAAAATGATGATAGCATATGTATATGGATTTCTATCATTATGTGTTATGTATGTTTATGTTGAAAGGATGAGCTTGGAATATGTTTATGTGAAGTTATGGTTATGGCTTATGTGATGTGATGATGCTATGGTCATGTTGATGATATGTGCTAGTTGATATTGAGTAGTGAGCCTCGATGTAAGTGTTCATATATATGATGCATCATGTGGATTGAAGTATATGTTATGTTATAGTCGTTTTACTTACTAAGCGTTATCGCTTACGGTTTAGTTGTCTAACCATTTTGTAGGATTGCTTGGATATGCGAGTTAAGGATTCGGATATAAGGGTTAAGGCATGGATATGCAAGATGGGTAGATTTGGTAAGAATGTAGAGCTTAGGTAGATACCGAGCTCAGGTGTAAGTTTGTACCCCCGTGAGTCAAGTGATGTCTTGTATCGAGTAAATAAGTGTCCAATTGTATGTCAAGTGATGAGTAACGATTTGATAGTCATTTGATGGGTCTAAGCATGTTTTATGTGTTTTTGAGTAAAGCCTAAAGGGGCGTTTGGTTAATGTGTAAACGTACCCATTTCGAGTTGTAAACGGGTCAATTACCCTTGGGACATGTTGTTATGTTCATTTGATGCTTTTGGTATAATTTGGTGTAAAATGGAAGTGGTATAAGTGGTTTGTTGTGAAAATGGGTCAAAAGAGGTTTATGCATAACCCGTCAGTTTGGGATCTACTTTTAGGTCCCAAAGTGCTGGACCTTAGTGTGGATCCTCCTAGGATCTACTTTTAGGTTCAAAATGGTGTTCCTTGATGTGGATCAAGCTTTGAGCCTAGGATCCACTTTTAGGTTCAAGGTGAGGGTCCTTGGTGCGGATCTTCCAGGATCTACCTTTAGGTTCCAATGTATGGACCTAAGTGTGGATCCATAGTTTCAGTTTAGGATCCCCCTTTAGGTTCCAATGTAAGGACCTAAGTGTGGATCCATAGTTTCAGTTTAGGATCCCCCTTTAGGTTCCAATGTAAGGACCTAAGTGTGGATCCATAGTTTCAGTTTAGGATCCCCCTTTAGGTTCCAAGATATGGACCTAAGTGTGGATCCAGAGTTTGGTCATCTTGGTTATGATCTCAGTTTGGTCATATTGGTTATGTTCAAGGATTTTTGTAAAAGGTCAAAAGTAAAGGTAAAGCGTTTCCGCACGTAAAAGTTCAAAGTTTTTGGTCTAGCGGGCACGGGGTGTAACATTTTTCATCTTCGAATCTGCTATCAAAAAAAAAAAACCGATAATTCAAAGGTAATAGCGCGTGCGCACATTCTGAAACACAAAATGGTGCTGCAACTTCAGGATTTCACTGCTGACATAACCGAAGATGAACTGAATCAGTTCACCTCGGATTACTTTATCCCTTTGGACCTGCACCCAGAGGTACCAGGTCCAAATGATACCATCGCGGATTTCCCCGTAGGGAAGGTGGGGCTATATACGCGTTTTTTTGAGTGGGCGAATCATCGCGTACCCATATCCGTGCTGTTGAGTGATATACTCAATTATTACGAGCTCCACATCTCACAGTTGCATTGTATTGGCGCTGGGAAGATTGCCAATTTTGAGGTGAACTGTCGCTTGTTAGCGATTCCCCCGACCCTCCACTTATTTCGCGCGTTCTATCACGCAACGTGGTCAAATGGGTGGGTTACCTTCTCTAAGCGCGTAGGCAAGTTACAATGCTATGTGAAGAAGGTAGATAAACTCAATGATTGGAGAGAGAAATTCTTTTGGGTTGACGCCGCCGTCTTTCCTTCCAATTTTCAATTTCACACCCGTGCCACTCTGCCCAAGGATGAGCGCCCCCCCGAGACGTGGTATAACGCGGGTCATGCGGCTATCATTGATGAGAACCGCCTTTCCATCAAACCATATCCGGAAGAGTTCCTGGTGCATATGGGCATCAGTCGCAACTACTTCGAGCCTGAGACAGAGGTTCCCACATTCGTGAATGCGGATGGCACGGGTGGGTGCTCCTTCTGTCGTCTTACCGTCGTTATTAGCGTAAGCGTTTCTTCGTTTTCCGTATTTTATGTAACCTGTTTCTTTGTCTACTTTATGCGCAGAGATGGATCTTTTTGAGGTTGTTAATCTGGAGATGCCGCGTTCCGTGACAGTGGGGGTGCGTCCTCTGAGGGAGGGTGAGACGCCCATACTGGAGGCGATGGCCGGGCGCGTCGTGGACTTGGTTGTTCCAGAGCCTGAGGGCTCCCCTGCTGTGGTGGTAGTTACGCCGTTGCAGGAGGTGGCTCCTCCTTTGCAGCAGGGACCTGACACTGCGCGGCCTCTTCCCAACATAGCGCTGGTTAATTTGGAAGAGTCTGACGAAGAGATGGGGGAGTGCTCCCAGCTGACGCGCAAGAGGGCGCTTGGAGGTGATGGTGAAGGATCTTCCAAGAGGCCGCGATCTGAGGCTGAGGAAGGTCCGCCTTTTACTGAGGCGCAGATGAAGTAAGTACATCATTCGTTAGCTTATGAACTTTTGTCAAGTTATACTTAAGTCTAACTTTGTTTCTTCGTGTCTACAGTGTGGATGCTGAGAAGTCTGGTGGAGATGCGTCCATGACTGAGATTGAGAAGGACGTGTCCTCGTCTCCTCCCCACATGTAAGTATTTTTTAGCAATCCCTTAGTATTTTGTGTATGCTTGACTGTTTTCGTGCGCTAACTTTGCTTCTTGATCTTTCGTGCAGTGAACAGCATGTGGAGGACGATGGCGCACTAGATGGAAGTGCGTCACCCAAGGTGAGTCCCTTTCTGGATGGGGCGCATTCACCAAGGGATATTGGAGGGGAGTCAAGTCCGTTTGACTCTGTGATGGAGGAGCTGGCCTCCATCGCTGCGCGCCAGTCCGAGCTGGTAGCGCAAGCCAGGGCGAGCTACTCTGTTGAATGTAGCCGCTCTCGTTATGAGGAGGAAGTCTCCAAACTGCAGGCGCAGTTAGCGTCTGTGAAAGCTGAGTTAGCAAGCTCTAAAGCTGAGCAGCTGAGCTCCAAGGCTAAACTGGAGCGCGCAGAGGCGTCTGCGCAAAGACTGGCTGAGGGGAAGCTCTTGATGATGGCTGAGCTGGAGCAGGAGCGTGCTGCTGCGGACCGTCAGAGGCTTAACTCGTTATGGGCGCTGAAGTACTTGCAACAGAATAGGAGCAAGCACTTCGCCAACATTGAGGAGTTCCGTAGCCGGGTGGAGCTTGCGCTGAAGAGGCAAGAGGAGAAGCTCCGCAAGCTCAACATCGAATATGATGAGGAGCTATACCCACATATGGTTCAGTCCGTGGCTGAGCGCAGGTACATGTTTTTTTTATCTCTGTATGACTTGTATATATTTAGACCTTCTTTTCTACTAACACTTGTGTTATTTCGTAGGTGGTTGATCAGTCATGGTCTTCGCCTGGCTGCCATGTGTACGCTGGAGCATCCCGAGGTCACCACGTCCTTTGGAAAGGTTGTGGAGTGCGCTATTGCGCACGGTAAGACCTTGGCCGCACACAAGCTTGCTGAGGCCGAGTTGTTGACCGTGCCGCTTGCCGAGGTCCCTGGGTACAAGGCGGATGCCCCTGCTGAGCTTGTTGCTGCCATGGAAAAGCTAAAAGGGCTTGAGCTTCCGCATATCGCTCGTTTGGAGCGTGATCAGGATCAGCCTATCAGCGTGATCATGGCGGGGCTCACTCTTCCAAGGCATCTGCAGGATGATGCGGATCAGCAATTGGACTTCTACTTGAAGCCTGACGTGGCGCAGTTGAAGGTACCCATTTTTGCTCAGCCTCGTGATATTCTGAATCCTTTCCGTATTGAGAAAGAGATTTCTTTGCAAAGGTCTCTAAATGCTCATGTTTCCAGGGTCGCAAGAAAGAAAGGCGTGACAGGGAAGGCCATTCTGTGCGGCATAGGCGCTGCGCATCTGCCTAGATCCGACGGTGTGCCTGTCTCCATGGCCACCGTTTCCCTTGATGATGCAGAGTTGTTGAAGCAACTCGAGGATGCAAAGGAAACGGCTTTGAGTGGGGGCTCCAGCCAGCTAAGGCGTACATATAGCATTTAGCTTTTTTGTACAAGTCTTTTGTAGAAACGTATTCTATATATAAAAAAGGTTGCTTTTGTACTTAGTGTTTTTACAACTTCCAAATACTTATGCTTTTGAACGCGTAGTTCTTATATGACTTATGTATCTTTGCGTGAAGATATCTTTAAGTGTCTAAGCGTACTTAGAAAAGAAGAATCATAATTATGTATGAATTTCCTTAAGTAAGGACCGTAGTCGTGTATGGAATTTTTCCAACTTAATGAAAAGAAGGAAATCATAGTCGTCTATGTATTTTTGTAAGTTTACTTGTCGTATTTTACTTTAAGGAATCAAGAGTCTTGATTTCCTGAGTTGTTAAACGCGCACAGTGTGCCCTATTGCGCATCCGTCGTGGGGTGCGTAAGGAACTTGCGCCAACGTCTTGAGCGCAAGGTGTTTAACAAGGATTCGTGATCCAAAGTTGATGGGTTTGCAACCCTCTTACTCAACGAGTTGTTTAGTAGGTTAACTCATCCTTTCTACCAACGTGGGTATTAATTAGTGCATGCACGCCATGTAGGCTAAAGGTAATGTAACCAACACATTGAAATATAAACAGTATTTAAATAACAATGTAAAAAAGTTTTGTCGCGGAGTTAGCTAGAAACCGCAAATGTTTTATTAATACTTGCAAGTTTTAAAAGAGAATACTTATCTAGATAAGACTTAAAAGATAAAATTACATGGATCTTTATTGGGGGCACTTTCTAAAGTGCGTGAGTGTCCATGTTGGGCCGTAGCCTGCTTTAAAGATAGCACCGCTTAAGGTTGCGGACGTTCCACGTTCGCTGTAGCTCGTGTCCGTCCTTGTCGCGTAGCTTGTACGCTCCATTGCCAAGTGCTTCAATGACCTCGTAAGGTCCTTCCCACTTTGGTCCTAGCTTACCAGTGTCTTCTGCGCGGCTTGAGTCGTTTTTGCGGTATACGAAGTCACCTGGTCTGAATGAAGTGCTGCGTACTTTGGCATCATAGTATCCTTTCATTCTTGATTTGGCTTTCTCTTCGCGTATTGCTGCGCGTTCACGTCGCTCTTCCAATAGATCTAAGTCTATGCGCCGCTCATCATCATTGGTTGCAGTGTTAACTTCCGCAGTACGGATAGTTGGCATTCCAATTTCAGCTGGTATTACAGCTTCTGTCCCATAGACCAAAGAGAAGGGAGTGTCCCCGTTGCTAACCTTGATGGTTGTTCGGTGCGCCCAGAGAACATGTGATAGTTTTTCTACCCATCTTCCTTTGTGTCTGTCCAGGTGCGCTTTGATTCCTTCACCTAGGCTTCTATTCGCGCGTTCAACCAGACCATTGGTTTGTGGGTGAGAAGCTGATGCAAAGTGTTGCGTGATGTTCAGCTGTTCGCACCAATCTTTGAACGGGTTATCACGGAATTGTTTTCCGTTATCTGAGATAATTTCGCCAGGTAATCCAAAGCGACATACTATGTTGTCCCACACGAATCGTTTTATCTGGTTACCTGTTATGGTCGCTACTGCCTTTGCTTCGATCCACTTAGTAAAGTAGTCTATTGCCACAATAAGGAATTTCAATCCACCTGCGGCAATAGGGAAAGGTCCAGCGATGTCGATACCCCATTTGTAGAATGGCCATGGCGATGTGATAGGCGTTAGCTCATGCTGTGGTCGGCGCGGAATGGGTCTGTGAACTTGGCAATCACTGCACTTCCGTACCAAATCTCGCGCGTCACGGTGCATAGTTGGCCAATAGTATCCAGACCTTAGGGCGCGCGCTACAATGGACCGTGGTCCTGAGTGCATGCTGCATGAGCCTGCGTGGATTTCTCGAAGTACATAGTCTGCCTGGAGAGGTCCAACGCACCGAAGCCATGGTTGTAGGAATGAGCGTCTATATAAGACGTCATCTCTAAGCTCGAATCGCTGCGCTGTGCGCCGGATTCTTCGAGCTTCCTTCTGTTCTTGGGGGAGTATGCCCTTGCTAATGAAGTCAATGATTGGTGTCATCCACGTAGGGCCTTCTTCTTCTATCACTGTGGATACTTCCATCTCGGAGATCGACTTGTCTTTCAGGATTTCTACCAATACTTGTTTTGACAGATGTGCGAAGCTTGTAGACGCAATTTTGCTTAATGCGTCTGCTTTCTTGTTTTCCCCTCTAGGGACTTGTGTGATTGTGAATCTGTCGAATCCTTGGATTAAGGATTTTGTTTTTTCAAGGTATTGGATCATGTTTTCCTCCTTAGCCTCGTATTCTCTTGATACTTGGTTGGCCACTAATCGGGAATCTACGTTTGCCTCTAGGTTGCGTACACCCATTCGTGTTGCGATACGTAGTCCAGCGATTAGGGCTTCGTATTCTGCCTCATTGTTCGTGGCGGTGAATTCAAAGCGCAAGGCATATGTAAATTCCATTCCTTCTGGATTGGTAAGAATAAGGCCTGCGCCTGAACCATCTATGCATGAAGATCCGTCCGTAAACAGGATCCATGGTTCTTGCAGTTCCACCTTGGGTGGTTGAGTTACATCCTCGCTTTCTGGCTTTTCGATGATGAAATCCGTGAGTATTTGCCCTTTGACCGCGGTGCGCGGTCTATAGGAGATGTTATGTTCTCCTAGTAGTACACTCCACTTCTGCAATCGTCCTGACGCATCTGGTTTGGAGATGACTTGCTTGATGGGTTGGTCTGTGACCACCACTATGGGGTGCGCCTGAAAGTATCTGCGCAGCCTTTTGGCTGCGAATACCAGCGCCAGTACTAGTTTTTCCATCGGGCTGTAGTTGATCTCCGTTTTCTTGAGCGCCTTGCTGACGAAGTATACAGGTGTTTGTACTGAATTCCTATCCGTCAATAGTACTGCGCTTACTGCTCCATGAGTCGCGGATAAGTACATTATCAACTCCTCCCCTGGTCGGGGTGCGACTAACTTGGGAAGCGCTGCTATTGTTTGCTTGAGTTGCTGAAACGCTTCCTCTGCTTCGGTAGTCCAGCGAAAGTCTCCCTTTTTTGTACACTTCTTGAGTGTTTTAAATAGTGGCAGTGACTTATCCACTGATTTGGATAGAAATCTGTTTAAACCGGCCAATTTTCCATTCAAGGATTGGACTTCCTTCAGCGTGCGCGGTGAAGGGAGTTGTATGACTGCTTCAGTTTTTTCAGGGCATGGCTTGATGCCATCTGGTTCTATTAAGTATCCTAAGAACATGCCTTTTGTAGCGCCAAAAGTGCACTTCTTAGGATTTAGCTTCATGTTGATTTTCCGTAGTGTTTTGAATGTTTCTTCAATATCGCGCACTACTTCATCTTCAGTATGGCTCTTTATAACCAAATCATCAACATAAACCTCCAGGTTGCGGCCTATTTGCTTTTCGAACGCATTATCTACCAAGCGCTGGTAGGTGGCTCCCGCATTCTTTAGTCCAAAAGGCATCTTTGTGTAGCAATAGACGCCTTGGCTCGTATGGAAAGCTGTTTTCTCCTCATCTTCCTTGGCCATTTGGATTTGGTGATATCCTTTGTATGCGTCTAAGAAGCATTTGAAAGGATATCCACATAAAGATTCCACCTTCCAGTCTATTTCTGGTAGTGGATAGCAGTCCTGCGGGCATGCTTTGTTGAGGTCCGTAAAGTCTACACACATTCGCCAGCTGCCATCGCTCTTTTTTACCATAACTGGATTAGACAGCCAATCATGGTAGTAGACTTCTCGCATAATGCCTGCGTCCACAAGCTTGTGTACTTCCTCCAGGATGGCTTTCGCGCGTTCTGGAGCTTGGCCACGCTTCTTCTGCCTTATTGGCGGATATCCTTGTCGGATTTGTAGCTTATGCTCTGAGATTGACCGAGGTACACCAGTCATATGCTTTGGTTCCCATGCGAAGATGTCCAGGTTTTTCTGCAAGAGTGCGCACACGGCTGTTTTCCCTTTATCTGACAGCGAACCCCCGAGCGATACCTGTTGTTCAGGATAATCGGGGTGTATTGCTACCTTCATGTTTGGTTTCTTGGATGCGCCATGTTCTGGAATATTTGCAGTGTCGCGTGTAACCGTGTTACATTCTTCGGGAGGCACAGCGTTGTTATAGAGGGTAACTACACCGCCCTCTACTGGGAATTTTAGCATTCCATGTGCTGTGGATGGCACTGCTCGGAGGGCTGATATTCCTGATCTCCCAATGATGCCATTGTATGGCGATGGGGACCTAATGACCATAAAGTTCATCCATGGTTTGGTTGAATGCTCCTTGTTGCCAACTTTTACGAGCATGCGTAGTTGTCCTATTGGCCATATCTTCTCTCCTGTGAATCCTGTTAAGGATGTCGCGGCCGGAACTAGCTGGCTTTGTATCTCGGGTTTCAACCTCTTGAAACAATGTTCGTACATTATTTCTGCGGATGCTCCTCCATCCACATACATACGGTGGATATCGTGACCCCCCGCATGTATTTCAATGGTGAGTGGTTCCGCAACTGCATTGTCCGCAGTCAACTTAGGAAAGGAAATTTCGTCGCTAGCCGAGAACTTTTGGCTGACCTTTTGTTTGACCTTGCGTTGCCATGATTGTATCATGTAAATTGTGTCCGCCTTGTCTTTAGGTGCTTTTTTTTTATCTGCGGCTTTCTGTCTATCCTTCCCTTCCTTGATATTCTTGACTAAGTGATCCAGCCTGCCTTCTTTGACTAATTTATCGATTAGTTGGCGTAGCTGGACACAATCATTCGTTGTGTGGCCCTTCTGCCCATGGTATTCACAGTACCATGTTCCTGTGCGCTTTCCTTCCGGTGTGCGCATTGGAGGGGGCTTAGGAAAATTCGCTACTTCTGTTGCGAATATTTCTCGTGGAGTTTTTGTCAACGGGGTATACTTGTCGTTCCCCCGCGCATGTCCCTCCTTGCGATAGCTTTTGTTATGATTACCGCCTTGGTCATTGGATTGTCTCCTTGACTGTTCTTGCGGTCTATAACTCGAGTATCCTTTCTTGCTATCTGCGACGGCAGCTTCCCCTTGGATGAAGGACCTTGTGCGCTTCATTAGCTCATCAAAGGTCTGGGGGACTTTATCATTTAATTTCTTGATAAGGTCCTGGTTATTAATCCCGTTCATGAATCCTGAAATTTTTAGTACTTCAGGGCATGCTTTGATGTTGATGCACTCATCTTTGAAGCGCTCCATGTAGGCGCTCGTTGACTCTCCTTGGCGCTGTTTCACTCTGACCAATTCTGTTGGGTCTTTAGCGCACTTCTTTCTTTGAGTGAAGTTTACGCGGAATGCTTTCCGCAACTCTTCATACCCCTTTATGCTTCTCCGTGGAAGCTTACTAAACCAATTTCGCGCGTTCCCTACCAATGTGGAGTTAAACATATGGCACCACACAAGTTGTGGCCAATTTTCGATAGCAGCAACAGCTTCGAAAATTTTCAGGTGATCGTCGGGGTCACCTGTTCCATCATATGTTTTGACATTGGAAGGCATGCGCCTTCTCTTGTTGTCAGAGTAGTTGCTGATGCGTTTTGTAAACGCATCGACTTTTTGGCGACGCCACGGGAGGGATATGTCATCGTCCTCTTTCTCGTGACGTCTTCCTCTGGACTTCCAGTGTCCTGTCTCGCTATCCTCGTTGTCCGAGGAGTTGTCTGAGAAAGAATCGTTTCTTCTGCAGCGTTTGCGCCGCTTTTCCTCAGGATCCGAGACTGAGAGGCTTTCGTTTGGGGAGACTCGTTCACCCAATCTGTCGCGAATTCTTCTAGTTCCAGATCTAGAAGAATTCTCACTTGGTGAGCGCCGTCGTTCCAATCTATCGTGGACTCTGCGACCATCCAACCTAGTGTGAACGCTGGAGCGTCTCCCACTGTCTCCATGTTGCTCTGAGTATTGTGAATTAGATGGCGTACCAAGCCTAGCGCGGACATCGGTACGCCTTCCATTGTTATTGCGCTCTTCATAGCGCGGTGGGGAGGTTCCATTGAAGTCAAGTTTGGCGTGCAAGTTATGACTCAACCTCCTTCTTGACTCCTCTTGCAGGAGATTATTCAATGTATCAAAATTTCGTGATACGAAATTTTTTAACATCGCTTCTTGAGTATCTTCTTCCAGCGCAATAATGTTTTCTTCTAAATTTGTCCTCCTCTCTCTGTTAGGTGCGTCTGGTGGTGCTGTGTTGTCCACAGCAGTTGCCGTCTGATGAGGAGTGGTGAAGAGAGTGCGCTGGAGATCCTCATTGTTTGGGACCACCGTAGCGGTTTGAGTAGTTGCAGCGGGCAACTCCACTGTTGAAAGAATTGGGATTGGTTCCAATTCTTGTTGACCAGGCGTACTGGTTGTCCCAATGGTTTGCCTAGGGGTCAGATCTGGGTAGTTCTTCCTTGGAGGGTCACTACGCAGCTTGTCCATCTGCGGAGTCCGCTGACTTGCGTTTTTGTGTTTCGTCATCCTAGTTCTTAGTGTAGGGTCCCACGGATGGCGCCACTTGTTGATACAAAAGTTGGGCGTTCCTTGTTTGGATTCCTGTTCTCGTATCAATTAGATGATAATGCTTGGGGACCTGCGCACTAAGAAAGCAACAAACACCGTTAGGCTTATCGAGGGATTGTCTCCCCCGATTATCCTTCGGCGTGAGAGTAAGTAATCGAATTTAGGGTTTAATGAAGAGTTAGGGTTTTCAAGTCGTACCTTTACCGAGGGCATGGGTGCCCTTTATATACACATGAAACCCTAGTAGGTTTCGTGTTCCCTACTCCTCGGCGTATTCGCCGATATCGGATATTTGGTATATATCTCCTTTATTTAGGAGATATCCCATATCCAATCCAATAATAACTTTGGGCTTGGGCCTTGTAGGCCCAAACCGTATAACTGGTAGTCCAGTTATCGCCATGGCGGCCCACACGTGGTGGGCTTAAGTATTAGTATTGTTTACTAATCGGGTCCGTGACCCAGGTGTAGACTATACGTCATCAAAATTTAACATAGTAGATTTAAGAGTAAAGCTCGACATGTATTCTAGGCCACAAGGTTGTCTTGTACTTATCATGTACATCATCCCACGTCTCATAGTGGAATGGGACTTTTCTTTGTATCTCGTTGCTTATCAACCTTGTAAAATTGCCGCCATTGTCCCCGATAGGTTTTGCTGTTTTCTGATCGTGCAGGTCAAAGGCTATGGAAAGTTTTTGTTTCCCACCGGTCTCGAACTTCTTACACAGCTTAGCGTCGTGGCCTTTTTTACGACCCTTCGCGTCTACAAATTAAAATTCAAATGAACAGATTAACAATACAAAATAACAATACAAGTAATCAAGTGAATAAATTTAAATTACAGGTAATGAAATTCAAATACAGTATCTTATAAGTACTTACTCTTGTGGGTGTTGGGAGGCACCCATGGACGGTCGTCGTTTGGGGGACCATTATCCCCACCATGCCCACGAGCAACCATTGCCATCTGTAAACAGTTATAAAACATCAATTAGTGATTAATAATAGAGAGCTGCTGATTTTCATTTAAGCGAATTTGACATTAAGCAAGATAAGCAATTAACCTTACAACAAATGACATATGCATAACCGGTTATAACCAAATAGGATATACAAGAAGAAAAGGAGAGACACATGTGCACAAAAGTGACCATTTCCATAACTCTCTTTTGGACGAATATAATGTATGTTATCTTATGTTATCAGCATACACATAATAGCTGTTAAAAAACACATATTAATTTTCAACTAGATCCATCTATATTTAGCCTTTTATCATTCATATTGCAGAAAATGTTAAATACTGATTCTCAAATACACCTCTACTTATTGATAAATCTTACAGGTTCCTCAAAATGTCAGCTTTTCTTAGCATGTGTTCTGGTAAAAATAATATTGATAAAGTAAAACCATAGACTTGGTAAAAAACATTAATTTATATCTTGGCTGGTTATGATTAAGGTAAGAAATGACACTAAAATCACAAGGCAACATCATATTGTAGTACTTTTACCATTACACTATAACAAGTCAATTGTTTTTGAAGCAGTTTCGGTATCGTTCAATCTCGACTCCATTTCTTCACTTTTATACTTAGTTAAGTGAATATAACATTAATACATGCTATACAACGGCATTTAGGCTGTAACTTCGACTAGTGACATATTACAAAACCTGAATATTCCAAATTTTCACCAAAATGACCACTGTAACATTAAAGTATACACTATAATTAAATATACAAACTATATAATCACAATTCCTAACTACTAAATCTGAGTTTATAATGAAATAATAATGATGTGGGAAATGGCTTACCTTTTAGCTGGTGGTGGTGGTAGGTCGGCGACGGCATCTGGTGGTGGTCGGCTACGGCGAGTTTCATAAACAAAAATTAACAAAATACAAAAATTAACTAATAAAAATTAACAAAACATACATAAACAAAAATTAAACACATACCTTTTAATCTTTTATAAAGATGGAGCAGCCGGCGGTGAGATGGGAAGAAAGAGAGAAGAAGAAAGAGAGAAGAAGAAAGAAAGAGAGGAAGAGAAGGTGTGGTGGAGCAGCCTGCGGTGGTGGAGGTGTGGAGCTGGGAAATGGTAAATCTGATTTGGTACCAATTCTAAGAGAGAAGAAGAAAGAAAGAGTAAAGTGTAAATTTATCTAAGTGTGGAAACTGATCTAATTTTGGGAAAGAGTAAAGTGTAAAAGATTAGGCGGGGCGTTTTAATTTTTGGTGAAAATTTTGTCACCAAGCTTGTAGTGACGACATTATACTTTTAGTGACAACATGTGTTGTCACTCAAAGTTTTTTACTTTTTTTATTTTATTTTATTTTGGTATAATTATATAATAAATAAATTTAAAAAATACGAAATATTTTTGAAAATATTTTTAAAAAGTATTATGTTCATTGTATTAAAACTAGGGCTGAGCATATTGGACCGAAAACCGAACCGAATTGAAAAATCGCGCCGAACCGACCATATTTGGTTCAGTTTTGGTTTTATATACTAACGGTTTTCGATTTGTGTTCAGTTTTCATCGGTTCGGTATAATTATATAATAAATAAATTTAAAAATACTTAAAAAAAAAATTATGTTTATTATAGTCAAACTAAGGCTGAGCATATTGGACCAAAAATCGAACCTAACCGGAAAACCAAGCAGAACCGAACCGACTATATTTGGTTTGGTTGTGGATATGCATAACATGTTAAACGAATTAGTCGAGATGTTATGGATATGCATAACATGTTAAATGATGAGTCGAGGTGTTATGGATATGCATAACATGTTAAACGGATGAGTCGATATGTTATGGATATGCATAACATGTTAAACGGGTTATTCGAGATGTAATGGATATGCATAACATGTTAAACGATGAGTCGAGATGCTATGGATATGCATAACATGTTAAACGGATGAGTCGAGTTGTTATGGATATGCATAACATGTAGTTTAATGCATTTGTCATGTCCTGAGTCGAATAATGTAACTTTTCAATATATCATTGTAGTTTAATGCATTTGTCATGTCCTGAGTCGAATAATGTAAGTTTTCGATATATCATTGTAGTTTAATGCATTTGTCATGTCCTGTTTATAGGAATCGGTTACATTACTATGGATATGCATCCCAAATCCGTGCAGTTGTCTACTAAAGCCATATTACCACTCTCAAAACATTCCCAATGCTTCTCATCGAACACTTCCCGCCAAAACTTTCCACCAAACACTTCCCACCAAAACTTCCCACCAAATATTGGCGCCAAAACTTCCCACCAAAAGCTAGCAGATCTGCTCTATCCTCACAAACACATTATATACACTCTTATGGATATGCATAACATGCTAAACGGATGAGTCGAGTTGTTATGGATATGCATAACATGTTAAACGGATGAGTCGAGTTGTTATGGATATGCATAACATGTTAAACGGATGAGTCGTGTTTGTTATGGATCAGCTGCCCTATTTCATGACCTTTATGATGACCTGGGCAATCTTAGTGTTAGTGCAAACGTTACGACGTTTAATCTATACAGTGTCTTCATGTTTTAATGATGACAAACATGTTCTTTCCTTCTTCTTAGCACAAAATTTTCTGTTATTTCCTTCTTCTTCTTTGATCACTATAACTCTTTGGTATGTGTTTATAAGTGATCCCTTCATCCTCTATCTCAAGTGCAAGAGAAGAACACTCGAAGTCGTCAAGAATCGAAGTGTTACGATTCTCTTCTTCCTATAAACTCTATTCTTGTATATTAGTAGATCCGACTTGTGTGTGAGTCGTGGTTAGGTTTGAAACGGACAACGTGTAAGTCCGAACCAATATAAATCACCGTGTCTGGTTTGCGTTTTCTCTTCTCATCTCTTTACTTTCTAGTCTTGCATTTATCATTTTACATTTACACTTGCTTTGAGTTTGTGTGTATGTGGTTTGTTACTTATAGTATGATTATGCTTGTGTCGATAATTAAGACAACTTAAAGAAATGCAAACTATATGAAAACTTCAGCACACGTTATAAACTTGCTACTGACGGCGGTCCTTTAATTAGGCCGGCGGTCCCAAATATATACGGGACCGTCCACACTTATTATGGACCGTCCACAGTATGATCTGAAGTAGCTTAGTTCTTCTAATCTTGTATTGTGCTTATGTTTGCATGATTAATTGTTTATATTGTATTGATGAGTCTAGATGTGATTAACATACTTGTAACTACATGACATATATACTTGTTATGAGTAACTTAAGCATTATTCATATTTAGTCACGATTGATCGGGAATTTGATACGAAACATTTAAGATTTTAATCAGGAACGTATTCAACCCCCCCGCCCTCTACGTTTCTACACTTAGCTTGGAGTAATTCGTATGCTCTAATGTTTAAACTTTTAATCGATATGTTATGTAATTCGTACGCTTTAATATTTGAACTTTTATCGATATGTAATTTAATTCGTACGCTTTAATTTTTGAACGTTTATCGATTTGTAATTCGTAGGCTTTAAAATCATTTATAAAATCATTTTAAAGTATTTAATTTTAATCATATATTAACTAAAAGTATTTAATTTTAATTATATATTAAATGAAAGTATTTAATTTTAATTATATATTAAATGAAAGTTTTTAAACTTAAATTAAATTATTTTTAATTCGTTTATAACATTTTAAAGTTATTTATAATTAATTTAATTCATTTTTAAATTAATTTATAACATTCTAAAAGAATTTATAATAAATCTGAATCATTTTTAAATTATTTATAAATAACTAAAATCATATTTAATTAATTTATAACATTTAAAAAAAAATTATAATTAGTCAAAATTGTGTCTAAATCTTTAGTGACAACATTTATCGCGACAACATGTTGTCACTAAAAGTTTAGGCGGCAAATTTCCCCCAAAATCCCCAAATTCTTTAGTGACAACATTTATCGCGACAACATAAGTTGTTGCTACAAATCTAGGCGGTAATTTTCCCCCAATTTTTTTTGTCCCAAAACTTATAGTGACAACATGGTTGTCGCGAAAGATAAAAGTCAAAAGTCAACAATATCAAAAGTTTTTTGTGACAACACTGTTGTCACTACAAATCAAAATGTTGTCGCCATAAAATATAGTCAAAATTTATAAACTGGAATGCCTCTATTTTGTCCTGTAGTGATTCTTTTGTGACAACATGTTGCCACAAAAAGTAAAAATGTTGTCGCGATAGGTTTTGGTCAAACATGGTTACGAGAATACCATTTTTTGTCGTTTAGCGGACTTTTCGCGACAACATATGTTGCCACGAAAAAAAATTCGTCACAATAGGTCTAAAATGGTGTAGTAGAATGCCTCCAGCACACCGCACTATTGCATCTACAAACTTCTTGTCCATAGGGTCGCCTTTTCCAATGAGTCTAGTGAAAAGTTCAAAAGACTCGCTTGTGTCCAACAATTCTATGTTGTACGAAGTGTGTTGTAGGTTACTAAGCGACTGCGTATTTCTTGTGGTCACAATTATTCTACTTTCACAATGGAAGGAGGCAGAATGAATACTTAATGCTTGCAACTGCTCAAATGTATAAACATCATCAAGTACCATGAAAAGCTTTTGACCACTTATCAACTTCTTTATCTTTGAAGCTCCATCATTATTACGAAAACTTATAAAGTTATCATTTCCAGTTAGACAAGAAATGACATCCTTCTGCAAATCAACTTTCCAATTTGGACCCCTGTATACGTAACTATTGATATCCTGGATAAAACAGCTGACATTGAAATCTGCAGCAATTCTGTCATACACAGCTTTGGCAATAGTCGTTTTACCTGACCCACTAATTCCAAGAACTGCAACCATGGTAAAACCTGGGTCACTTAACCTTAATGCTGAAATTATTTCCTGTGCCTGTGAATCTATCCCAACAGGGTGCTCTACATAACATAGTTGTTGCGGATTCTGCATTTTTCTGGCATCCTTTACAATTTTCTGTATGAACCACTCTTCGTCTGGCCTGCCAAATTCAAAAGAAAGATTCATTACCGACCTCATGTGTGTAATTAAGATGCTTAACACATCCTTTGCATGAAATTGATTTGTTTAACAATGACATTGTACAAATATATTATTAGTTGCATGTTACTATATATTAGTACTTGTATGTTTTTTGTATCATCTTAATGCTTGAACTTATCAAAGTAAATTTTAAAATTTACGGAGGGAGTACTATTAATAGAGTGATATATGATTATTTTGGGGTTAAATTTCCATAGTACGTAGTATTTGTTATCCTGTTTATAGCTTCGGATCTAATTAACATATGTTTACAGGTCTTGAATCTCGATATCTCCATATCTCCAGGATCGAATGATCAAACAAACATCATGTGTATCATCATACAAGAATCAATAAGGAAAAGGGAACAAGAGAAGATTGGGGTTGAACCCTTTAATAAATCTGATATAACTGAAAAGGGTTAACATTTGATTACAGAATTCTATCCCTATATATACATATTGAATCGACACTTATGAAGGGTTGTGTTGTTTCATTGGTACCGTTTCATCAACCAACACACCCTTTGAAACCTAACTGCCATATAACAGCCATATAACTGTCATATAATCGACATAATTAGGCCCATAATTACAGACGCAGGCCTTTATTCTAAATGGAGTTTTATTTATAGTAAACCTAGGCTATTAAACAATGACTTTACAAACATTAATTGGATTACTTCCAACAACATATAATTTATGTATTTAATATAAAATAACTAATTTCAGGAAAATTAAGAGTTAAGCCAACTAATAGGTGATAAAAATTGTTAAAAAAAATATAGTACTCCCTCCGTCCAATATTAAATGTCAACTTTGACATTTCAAAGTCTTTTTTTTATAAACTTTGACTTTAAATATTTTTATGTGTGTTATATAATACTTGATGCAAAATATATGAATGAATTGAGCTTTAAATGTATTTTCGTTAGATATAATTTTCATCAAGCATTATATAATACAAATAAAAATATTTAAGTTCAAAGTTGAAGAACAAAGACTCCAAAAGTAAAAGTGGACATTTAATATAGGACGGAGTGAGTATAATGTTTGAAGTTTACCAATCTTTCAAGTTTAGACCAGACAAATGGCCAGCTTCTCTTATGGCTTGTCTCTAGTTCTGAACTTTGTTGGGATCGACCTTGGTCTCATGATCTTCAAAAGCATCAAGGAAAGGACCTTGTTGATTTTTTACATCAGTTGGTTCAACATTGAAAAATACAGGAAGAACTTTTCTGTGTTTAAACTTAGGGTAGGATTCCATTATGAGAGCAAACTCTTCAAGGCACCTTACTGAAGACGCGCATTTATCAGAAAATACAAGAAGATAGATCTCGGAATCCTCGATAGCTTTCAACAGCTCAGAATTCTCGTCTTGTCCTAAAGGGAGCATGGTGTGGTCGCATATTGTAAATCCTTCGCGTCCGAGAGCTCCCTTGAGGTGGCTTACGAAGCGTTTGCCAATATCTTCAGACGCGTAATTTACAAACACGTCGTACTTGGGCTTTTTATAATGAGGTTCATCATAAGAATATAATCCAGACCCCTTTTTCTCTTATTGGATGAAGATGAAGAGGATGGATCCATTTTTAGTTTCGAAAGTGAAATTTGTGAGGCTAATTACTGATCTAAGTACTCTTGCAAACTAGAATGAATCAATTTGTAGTTTCTATGGAAGAAATTGAAGGGAGGTTACATTTGTTACTCAGACGTACTCTACTTATCACTGTATAGATAGAACATAATGAGGCCAATAATTCATGCATGTCTTTGATATTGGCATCCAAAGTTCGTGTCTATTTCCTGGTAATTTAGTACTCGTACTTTTTCTTTTTTACGTGCAAAAAGCAACTTAAATTACTTTCATCTCATTTCCTGGAAATTTCGTGCTAATATTTTGTTTGACTTTGAATTACAAAGAGAATAATGAATGCTGTTACGTAGTATCTTTTAGATAGGAATTAATCGGTGTGATTGCACACCTACCAACATTAACGCCCTAACTATATTCAATCAATTTAGATCACTCGCTATTGAGATGTTACGAGAAAAATGCTTAATATGACTAAACGTTAACTTAGATAAGTCTAAGAGAGCACGGTGCAATCATGTTATAGCTATGTTATAGGGCCACTTTGCACTCTATATTAAGGGGTGGCAATTCACGTCACGACACGATAAACGACACGAACCCGACACGGAGTTAAACAAGTTTGGGTTGAGGATAAACAAGTTTGGGTCAAAACCAGGTCAACTCGTCTAACCCGTTTAATAAATGGGTTGTGCTTGGGTTGAGTAATTATTAAACAGGTCAACCCGTGAACCCGTTTAAGTATACAAACCTATAAAAATAAAATATATAACTTGTTTTTTTATGTTAGATGTGGACTAAATGTATTTTGATACGTACTTAATATGAGTGAATTACGATTATAACTCAGATATAATTGAAATTGACGTTTAAAACTCAGATATCATTGAAATTGTCGTATAGTTATTTGTATGTTATTTTTATCATATTTTATATCCGTATATCATTTTTGCGTTTAAACTAGTTAAATCAATAAATCACCAATCATATTCACTGCTTGACCTATTTATTTAAACAGGTTAAACGGGTCACAAACGGGTTACACGTGTTATGCAGGTTTGGGTTAGGGTTGAGTTTCTTGACACGATTAATAAATGGGTCGTGTTTGGCTAGAGGTTATACTAACCCACAAACCCGCGAACCCGAATAGGTAAACACAAACATGACTCGATTGCCACCCCTACTCTATATATGACGCCACTATCACCATTATATTGCATCGCCCCAACATTTAGGTGTCATCGCCATTCGGTTTGCATCCGTTATCCGATTCTTTTTTAGTGGGTGGGTATTTTCTGTGGTGTGTTATAAGAACTTTATTGAAAAAAATGTGTTTATGTTATAAGAGTGTTATAAGGTACATGCTGACTTGACAGCACCTATAAAATGCATATGGTGCAATGTACTGCACCTTGCACTCTAAGAAGGAGAAACCTTACAAATTCAATGGAATCAGTCGATACACAAAATACACGTATTATATGTAAAACGATGAAAGCACTTCCCGTTATTTTGATTTTTTATGATAATTTACACTTTCATTACATATTCACATTGTATCTTATCAAGCTACTGCCCCTCGATCAACTTTCTTTTTCTATGGTAGATGATCGAAGCACAAGCATTCATTACATGAAATGAAATAAAACGCCTATGATCACATAAAATGAAATATGAAGTGTATACTATGACATGAATGAAATAGGTCGATTTCTAGCTAGAGTTACCAACAAACTCCTTATCGTCTCCTTTCTGTCTATCTATTAAAAAAACATAATACAAACAGAGAATGGAGTTTGTAATCAAGGATATTGGGTTTGTATATCGTAAGTTAAACTATAGCTGTAAGTAAGGCATGTGCATGGGATCAGAGACGGAGCCAGGATTTCAGGTTAGGGGGTCGGCTCGTTAAAGGTTAGGGGGTCGTCTAAAGGTTAGGGGGGTCATTTGCCTATAACTGGGTCATATGCTTAAAATTTATAAGGTAATTAATAAAGCGATTGGGCGCGTTGGGGGGGAGGGGGGGGGGGCGAAACACCCCCTAGCTCCCCCATTGTCTCCGTCCCTGCATGGGATCATATTTGTTTTTTGGCATTCACGATACAATATAAGAGTTAATTCCCAAAAAGGTACAAAAACTCATCATTCTTCTCAAAAAGGTACAAAAATAACATGCTTTCTCAATTTGATCATGTGCGAACATACGAATGTGCGATTCTATTAATTTTTTAACACGTGTCCACTTATTTAATATTAAAGTACAGTGGGTAGGTGGGACTTTGACTTTGAATTTTTCTTAAATGACAAATATACCATTCTCTTAAATATAAATAAATAACAATAATTCACTCCTTATCCTTATCCCTTTCATCATCTCCTTCTCCCTCAATCACCACCCATCACCACCGCCTGGCCACCAAAAATTCCGGCCATCCAGCCACCACCTCAAATATACCCACCACGAGCCAACATATATAGCGTGAGATCTACATAAATTTGTGGTCAAAATCACCTTCAAAACTTCCAAATAAATATTCAAAACTCTAAATAATATGTGTAGATCTAATAAAAAAATTCCAAACTTGTATAATATATAGATCTATCAAAAAAGAAAAACTAAAAACCTTATAGATAAGCAAGCGGTCACGGGGTGGCCGTGTTGATGGCGGATCCGTGTGATGGTGGTGTTTTTGCGAAACCAGAAGAGAGCTGGGAAAGATGGTGGTACGAAGAACAAGATCATTTGCGAACAATAGGGATTTTCGGGAAATTATTTGAAATCATTTTGGATCTAAGGTTTTTCTTTTTATTGTATACCAACTGGGTATTGCTGTTGGTAGCAAAAGCATTGTGGTATCTTGCTCTCTACGGTGATCACGGTCCAAAAACGACCGGACCGGCCAGACCGGACCGGACCGAAGACCGAGAACCGGAAAAACCATAGACCGAGACCGACCGAATGTGGTCGTCCGTCTCGGTCCGGTCTCGGTCGTCGGTCTATCGTCGGTCCGGTCCAATTAGGCAATATTTGGCATGTTTTTGGGTTTTGGTCGGTCCGGACCGGACCGGACCGGCCCGAGGACCGAATTAGCCAAAAGCTTGACCGAGGACCGGACCGAATGTGGTCGGTCCGGTCGTCCGGTCCGGTCCGGTCGTTTTGTCGGTCGGTCCGGTCCATCCGTCCGTTTGCTCACCCCTAAAGCATTGTGGTATACTTGCTCTCTTGGATTTATGTGGTGGTGGCTCTCGGTATCGTTGCTGGTAGCAAAAGCATTGTGGCCTTGACAGAATTTTTTTATTTGATTGTTGGATATTTTTATTCGATATAAAGGTGATGAATTTAAAGTTCTTTTAGTGAATAACTAGCGGGTTTACCCGCGCGTTGCTGCAGGGACATTGTGTGGCGTGAGCTGGTTCTAATTGACTTCGATCATAGTAAACGTGTACGTTATTCTTTTATCAAGCTGGCATAACCTAGAAACCAAATAAATTAACTTCGAGAAAGTTATACGTACTTATATTCGTTTTTATTGGAAAAACTATTTCGAAAACAATGGCGCAAGTTTCATAATTTTTTTAGTCCGTTTGTTACGTCAAAACAATAAACCAAAAAGCAGTAAGCAAGGTTAAAAATAGGAAACACTAAATAATAAAAACACGTATGACTTATAACATATCATGCATGTGTAACTAATGAAAACTGTAACAGTTTTATCTTGTTACCTTGATTTTGAAGCTTACAATATCAGGCCACTGTTAACATGAAGTTCCAGAGAGAATGTTTAACATAAGTCGAAACGTATCGCATTTGCCAAATATATTGATATTTATTGAATTCCTGAAAGTATTGCAAATTTATACTCGTTGGAAAAATGATTTCGTGAACAATGGCGCAAGTTTCGTAATTTTTTGAGTCCGTTTGCTATGTCGAATGAGCCCCGGAGCGATTTCGTGAAAATATTAGCCAAGATTTGCAGAAACGCCCCCTCCACCCCTATTTTACATTTCCCACCCCCACATTTTGTATTTTCATTTTAACCCCTACTCATTTTATATTTAAACTCAAATATTTTAATTTTATTTCATTATATAAAAACACACATTCACACTAAACTCTTTCTCTCTCTACACCCCTCGCCGGATCTTCATAAATTCCGGCCGAGCACCAGCAGATTCTGGCGCCGCCTGCCGGAATATTTTCCGGTGAAATATTTTGTTCGCCTATTCGATAGATCGGCACACTCCCATCATTTCTGGAGCGTTTTAGCTCTTGGCTCCCTCCACATCATGGCCACGCGCCACCACCGAGACACCCTCCACATCTCGGCTCCTTCCACACCCTCCCCATCATTACCGACGGTAAATCCGACCCCCACGCGCCCTTTTATTCTATTTTTCATTAATATTTTCGAAACCCTAATTTTTATATTTTATATAATCCGATTTTTATACGAAACCTTTTGTAAAAATGTTTTCAAAACCCTCAAACCGTGTGGATGTGTATCCTTTTTTGTTTTTAATAAACTTTTTAGCAAACCCTAATTTTTATTTTTATTAAATCCGCATTTTAAATGAATTTTATTAATAAAAATGGTTTAAGAACCTTAAACTCGTGTGGATTTTTTTTTGGTCGGGGCTGATAGTTGACTCGGTCAACCGTCGAGTGGATCTATTGTTTTAGCCGTGACTCGGTCACGACTCGGTGAATCGCCGAGTTAGCTTTACGTTTGTTTTTGGTAATTTTTTCTTAACGTTTCTTTTTTTTTTTTTTTTTTTTTTTTTTTTTTCTTTTTTTTTTCCAGGTTTGCATTGGCCGAAATTTGGTGCTGCCGCCGAGGATTTTGCCGGATTCTGCATTAGCCGCTGCCGGATTCTGCATTGGCCGCTGCCGGAAATTATAATATATACTTTCAAATAATTTTGTAAATTTGGTTATGATTTTGTAAAATTATGTTTGTATTTTTTTTGAAAATTTTGGTGAGAGTGGAGAAGACATAGGAATTTGGTAGAACGGCCGTTAAATAATTAACGACCGTTAACCACTGTAGCAGTCCTCAAAGGACGTTACTTGCAAACATAGTTTCACCTTAGGGACCATTTTGTAAATGGGTACTGTTTTGTCCACTGTAGCTACAGTGTTTTGCTACAGTGTTTTGCTACAGTGACGTTCCCCCTTTTAGTATATACGAGCCGGCTTAAGCGCGCGTTGCTGCGGGATCACGATAAACGTGTGCTTTATTCTTTTATCGAGCATGAAACGAATCGAATTTGCCAAATAAATTAACGCCGAGAAAGTTATATGTATTTATATTCGTTTTTATTTTAATAATTATTTCGAAAATAATGGCGAAAGTTTCACAATTTTTTGAGTCCGTGTGGTATGTTAAATGGGTGCCCGAGTGTTTTTACAAAAAGTTTAGCCTAGTTGTTACTTTCACCCCCTCCTCCTCATGTTTTTATTTTCATCCATGAGTTTTATTTTGCCCGCGTTTGGCCCCTCCTAAAAATATAAAAGACCCACTTTTTTACAAAAAATTCATTTCTCACACACATATACTACTTATTTTTCTCTCCCTCTCTCTTCCCCATCCGGTCACCAGAAAAGATTCCGGCCAAACTTCCGGCAAATCTTTTTCTTGTTCCAAAAGATAGATCGGGCCACCCCGACTTTATTTCTACCATCCACTCGTCGCCAATCATCTCGGTACCCCGCCACGCGCCACCTCACGTCGCTGCCACCACTACCGAGAGCCACCACAGCCCTCCCCACCATCGTCCCACGGTAATAATCAACCACGCGACTCCTTTTTTGTTTTTAATAAACTTTTTACGAAACCCTAATTTTTTTTTTATTAAATCCGGATTCGGTGTGATATTGTTGATGTTTTCTTGTTTCTTTTTGTTTGGTATTTTTTCAAGAGTTAACGTTTTTTTTTTTTTTTCCAGCTTGGTTGTTTTGTCGCCGGAAAATTGAGGCTGCCGGAGAAAACCCCTTGCTGCTGGGCGGCTGCTTTGTGCATTTTTTTTTTTTTTTTTTTTTTTTTTAGCTATTGTTTTTAGTTTTTTTATTAGATCTAAGAGTTTTGTTTTGTTTTGTTTTTTTAATAGATCAGAAAGTTGGAGTAAGTTAATAAGGGGGTGTTTCTTTTTTTTTTTTTGCTTAATGGGGAAAGATAGTGGGACCAAGCAATTTAATAGTATTTCTTTTTTAAATTGACCCACTAATTCCTTTGTTTGGTCTTAATCCACAAGGCAAAAATTATGTTCCCCTCCTCAATAAGAGCCTCATATAAAAGCGGACCCTACATGCCTTTAGCTAACAGATAAAAAGAAACAGCCCCTTATAAACAATAGCTCCAAACCTGAAATGTATACTTCATTTTTAAAAGCTATTCTTGTGTATAAAATACAGTAATAGTTTAGATAAGTGCAGTTGCAATCGCGAAAATTACTGCAGAGGCCTCTGCAGTAATGAGTTGCTTTTTTTAAGGCGGGTTTTTTTTTATTCCCAAAAAGGTCACATATTTCGCTGCAAATTATCCCAGAAATTCAAAACCAACACGTGTCAACATCTCGTATTTTTAGAATAAAAAATAAAATAAAAAAACGTATTTCACATACCCTTTGCAGCGAAATACAATGCAAAGGGCCCCACCACTTACCTCACTTCTTTTTTGGGCCCACCCGAATATTAAAAAAAAAAAAAAATTGTATTTCTTGGTCAAGATGCAGCGAAATACTACATTTGGGCCCACCCGAATATTAAAAAAATTAAATTTTTGTAATTCTTGGTTGCGTTGCAGCGAGATAGCTATTTGGGCCCCACGCTTGCAGAAAAAGTTGTATTTCTGCTTTAATTTGCAGCGAAATACATTTTACTTCGACACGATAAAAAAAAATGTATTTCTATGCTGCATTGCAGCGAAATACAAGTTTCAAAAAAAGAATGTATGTAATTCTTCCATAAATTTATCCGAAATATGTTAAGTTTTTGTTAGGGTTATGTTTTAGTGTGTTGTTTGTAAGATTTTATGGTTTAGGTTTAGGGTTTAGGTTATATTTTTTTTTTAGGCTTTTTAGGTTGTAAGAGCAATTACAATGGTAAATTGTAGTACGACAACATTTATATAATAATATTAAAAAAGAAGGAATTTATTACAGGATACGTAAATTACATTACATAGTAAATTGGAAATATTAAAAACACATAAACTGTTCTACCATCTTAAAAACCAAGGTGATTAAACCAACTATTTGAACGTTGCGTGTTGTGATCATCTATATGTTGAGAGGCATACTGCTGGGAATCGTATTGTTGAGACATGTTGAATGATGGTTGTGTGTGATTGTGATCATACGTTTGTGTAGCATTCCTGTTTTGATCATATTGTTGAGATGGGTATCCGTTTTGGTAGTAACTTTGAGACGCGTACTGGGTATGATCGAATGTTTGCGTGTACTGGTTTTGATCATACTGGTTTGTGGGGTATGTGTTTTGGCCATAGTCTTGGTAAGCGTACGAGTTTTGAGCATACGGTTGCTCATCCATTGCAAATTCTTGTTGCTTTTGTTTACCCTTGCGTACAGGCGGATCAGGGACGAATGATTTGTTGCAACGCCCACGAGTGTGCCCCACTTCATTGCACCTGCTACAATGTCTTGTAGTTGGTTCCTCACCTTGTGATGGTATACGGTTTATATTTTTTGGACGACCTGGCTGAGGGTTGTTCATGTTTGGAGGAGTAACAGGATGTATATGGCTTGGATACTCCCATTCGTTAAAATTGCCAATAAATTGAATTGACTCTGCGTAGGTTGCTTGATATTTTTCCTTTTTGAACCAGTCCTGTACATATTGAACACAATTGGTTAGACCCAAAAACCTGCTAACAGCAATAACATGACCACAAGGTATCCCAGAAAGCTGCCATTTCCGACATTCACATTCATTGGTCATTAAGTTCACTTCACGGTTATATAGCCCATCAGAAACTTGATACTGAAATTGGTTAATTCCGTATACAACCCATCTGACGCTTTTTCTTTTTCTTTTTTCCACCTTATCTGCTGCCCAATCAGTGATTTCGTACTTCATTGTTGCTACAAAAAAAACGTGAATATAAATGAGTTAATTAATTTATCATCAACTCACACGTTTAATATATACTTTATTTTGTAAGCAATAAATACCTGCAGCTTTGCGACGGTTAAAGTACCACTTCTGCACCATATCTCGGTACGTGTCGGTCAACATTGTGACTGGTAGGTTTCTGTACCTAACAGTACAAGAATTAAGAGACTCGACACTGTTGGATGTACAGTAATTGTAACGAGTACGTGGGCAATGCGCTCTAGACCAACGTGTAGGATCAGCCTCCATGAGTTTCTGGTACGCATCTGGTTGAACAGACCAGAGTATGTTCATTTTTCTTTGCCACGCATCTGTTGTATACGCTTTGCATATGCCCTAGTATAGACCTTTAACTTTTTTATTTTTTAGTTTAAGGTTCATCATTAGATGACGGCAACATACACCATGAAACGCCGACGGAAA